>CM072512.1:106401332-106591332 GCA_036898135.1 Oncomelania hupensis | reverse complement strand
GATTTTAATTCATTGTTAAAAGTAATGTTATAATGATATAGGTTAAATATTATTGCTTGAAGTCTATGAGGCAAGGAGGCACAGTGCCAGGAGGTAGAAGAAGAGGGGGACCGAAAAAGAGGTGGGAGAACAACATTCGAGAATTTACTGGTTTGACACTGAGCGAAGCCATCAGGGTTGCTGAGGACAGAGAAAGATGGAGTACGCTGGTTAAACGATCATCTGTGGTGCCCCTAAGACCTCCAAATTACGGGATAGGATAGGATAGGATAAAATAGGATAGGAAGTCTATGATTTTAAACTTGGCCGGTGTTTTTTACACGTACTTCAAAAATATTCTGATTAAAACCGAAAGTGTGTGCTTTTATATCTTCGGGAGATATGAGTTTTAATTTTTTTTTCTTTTAGACTGTGTAAAATCAGAGGCAGCAAAAGGGCAATGTGTAAGTAGCCTAATAAGGCAAAGAGGCATGACAACAGCTAGGGTTTTGCATACCGTAGGCCTATATTTGAGAATGCATGAACGAGGATGAAATTGTATATAGCCTATATCAACGAAGAACGAAGTAAGTAAGGAAGATAAGTTGGGTGAGGTGTAGAAAGGAAAGGGAAAGATAGAACGACGTACTGGGGGCCTGGGCCAAGAGTTGAAGAACTTGGAGAAAAGAAATCTTGTTCTAAGTGCTCTAGCAGTGTAAATACGAGGTCCCCGTTCTATTCATCGCCTGTCTTACAAATTGCCCGGACCTCCGAGGGTGCCCCCTAATGTTCGCAATTCTATAGACCGAGAACGGGCTTGCTCCTCTTTTCCCCTCACTCCACGGCTGCAAGACGGGCGTGCAAATAGCGCAATGATGACGGAAGTCCGCACGGTAAATACACGGCCGCGGCCAGATAGTCTCAATCCGCCACACATCTGCGCGCTCGGGGAACCCTTGCAGGTCGCATTGAACAGTTGTGGCAGCAGGATAGAGCTTGATGATGATGGATGGAGATTTGTGTATAAGCGGGTCGGCGATGGAAGGGAAAGAGGGAGAGGAAGGGGGAGGAAGATGTGTGTACGTGCGTGCGTGCGTGTGTGTGTGTGCGTGCACAATTATAAATTCGGTTACATTACATTAAGCCTACATGGTTATTGCTTTAGGTCCAGCGGACTCTTCCGAGCCAAATCAGGACCAAAAAATCAAGACCACATCTTCGCTGAAAGAGGACTCACCCCTGATCCGCATAAAAGATCTGCCGAAGCAATCCTAGTGGTAACACTGAACGCGCTCCACCAGCCGGTCACTTTACAATAAAGACATCCCACGCAGGGGACGCTGAGGCTATACTCTAATTTATCGACCCCCCATTTACAAAAAACAAAATAGAATACAAACATCATTTTAAAATATCAACAAAACATACATATAAAATGCCTACATTGCTAAATAATAACATCATAGGAAACTCAGAGACCATTTGGCAGAAAGCGTCCAATATTCCCAAGCTAATATATATGTTACAGACCTCACATACAAATGAGGAGTTTTGTTTCCGAAGAGTTTTCAAGAAAAAAGGTAGGTGACTGGTCTGGCGAAGAAGAAGCAGTGTTTCCCAAAACGCACATGTGTGCGTAGAGACGCACAAAAACTGAAAAAGGACGCATGAAAAAAAAAAAGGTGCGTCACAAGGGACGCAACGTTTTTTTTTTTTTTTTTTTTTTTTTTACTGCCGTTATGTATTCTGGCACCTCTGAGCTATCGTGCGTCCGAGCCGAGTAAGCGCGGTGATCTACCCTACCCACTGACCGCGCTGACACGCATGCGCAGACTTTTTGTATGCTTCCGAAAAGCTGAACCATGTCGCTCGACACATGGCAACGGAAAACGATGCAATCGTTGAATGTTGAATCATCATTTTCAGTTCTCCCTAGACTAGGCAATGATGATCTTGTCTGTAAAACGCAGTTGAACAGATTTTTTGGTCTTTTTTTTTTTCCTTCTGGTCATCGACTTAGTCCCCTCTAACACTAACTGCTTTTACAGAGACAATTTGTCAGTACATGCAGATTGATGTGTGTAAATTGTCGTATGACCATTTCATGTTTGTTCTATGGTCATTTTATGTAATTTTAAGGTTCCTCTAGTCAATGATGGATTCCTTTGTAACATTTATCAGAACAGTATTCCTTTTGTTGTGTTGCTTGTTTTATGGCTATTCATAATTTTCAATAAAGTTGCATTGAAAACTAAGCTTTGTTTGACTTTGAGGCGTATTTGTGTGTCCGTGATGTTGGTAATCAAAATCAAGGTAAATGTAGGAATTGTAAGGGGACTCTCAAATTTTGTAAGGGGACTCTTGAAATTTTGCACCAGAGAGTCCCAAGGACTCTCTGAAAAAAAAGCTGTGGGAAACACTGAAGAAGATAGTATAGTATACTGATAGAACAGAGTAGAAATGAGAAAAAAACAAAGGAGAAAGACAGCGTCAGTGGGAATTTAAAAGCACTAAATTTCCAGAAAGTGGGGATACTATTTATACTGAAACCCCCGGTGTAACAGGCCGGAATATACCCCTGGCTTCTTTATACCCTGGGTATAATGTAGCCTAGGCGGGTTTAACCCCCTGGGTATAGATCAGCCTAGGCCAGGTCATACCCCTCGCGCCCGGAATATACCCCCGCCTAAAGAGATTTCACTCATGGGTTTGTTGTACATGACCGTTTGCGTGACCAACTCTCAGGTAACAGCCTTTTGCTTGCGTGTAAAAAAAAACAAAAAAAACTGAGTGAACTCAGCTAACAGCCTTTATCTTGCGTGTTAAAAAAAAACACCTAAAAAAACCCTAACTCTACCTACCTACCTACCTATCTATCTATCTATCTATCTATCTATCTATCTATCTATCTATCTATCTATCTATCTATCTATCTATCTATCTATCTATCTATCTATCTGTCTGTCTGTCTGTCTGTCTGTCTGTCTGTCTGTCTGTCTGTCTGTCTGTCTGTCTGTCTGTCTGTCTGTCTGTCTGTCTGTCTGTCTGTCTGTCTGTCTGTCTGTCTGTCTGTCTGTCTGTCTGTCTGTCTGTCTGTCTGTCTATCTATCTATCTATCTATCTATCTATCTATCTATCTATCTATCTATCTATCTGTCTATCTGAGTGCATCAGAACAATTACAACACATAAATTAAAGAGTAACGTGAAGGATAAGGTCTTCCGTAGTTGGGGGGGGGGGGGGGGTATTAAGGGGAAGGAGAGGGTTAAACGAGCCTAGGCCAGATAATACCCAGGGGTATAGTCTGGGCTAGGCCAGTTTATACGGGGGCATAGTCTGGGCTAGGCCAGTTTATACCCTGGGTATACTTGAGGCGGGGTATAATCTGGCCTGCTACACCGGCACCCCCACGCGAGGGGGGGGGGGGGGGGCCTTGGAGATCAACGGAAGTTTGAAAGTTTTGTGTTGTATTTTTTTATTTATTTATTTTTTTTACGGCGGTACAGAATATATAATTTCGTAAAATAACGTTTATTGATGAGTACCAATAATACACTTCTTTTTGCAGTTGGAACTTAAATGTTGCTGTTCTTGGCCGTTTATTTAGTCGTTGGTATATATATATATATATATATATATATATATATATATATATATATATATATATATATATATATATATATATATATATATATATATATATAGATATATATATATATATCCCAGGCCTGTTCAATACAGGATCTCACTCAAGCTTCCCGAGATGTGCACTTGCTTGCTACCTTCGGCGCATCGACGGTCCATACCAAGATTCAAACTTTATCTTTCCAATAGTGTATGTAGCTGCGAGTCCTTCTGTCTATCTCTCTAATTCTTTGCTCGATCGATCCTCCTTTACGCTCCACTGTACTGTAAGTAGCAACTCTGATAATTCCCGGGGACAAAAAAAAATCCCTGGAAAAATAACACGATCAATAAAACGTATGCCTCATCCTTGATGGGGCCTCAGCGCTAAACCTCCACCTACTCCACCATCCTTCTCCTTAATCGTTGGGGCGGAGCCGGAGGACACACATCACTTCCCTCCCTGTTCGAAAGAGGTTGGGGGAGGGGGCGGGAGGGTAGGGCGGTTGCCATGACGACAGCCAATTAGGGCACGGTTGAACGAGCAGGGTGACGAGATGGAAGAGACAGAACGTCGAACAGAGGAAGCTACGTTGAAGACTTGAAGCCCAACTTTCAACTTTTCACTATGTCAATGTACTGCTTGTAAAATGGCTGAAAATGTTGGCCTAGCTTAATTTCCTTTTTAGAGTTGGTCGGTGAATGTTACTATAAATGATTTGCCATCAATAGTGGACTATTGATATTTTTTTTTAAAAACGACAACAACAGGTAATCAATTTATTCGATCGGGGTTTTTAAACATTCAAATGAACACCGCTGTTACACAAAGAAAAATAAATAAATAAATAAATAAATAAATAAATAAATAAATAAATAAATAAATAAATAAACTGTGGCTTTTAACATAAAAGGTTATTGATGTGGTTGATGCGTGTTGGGAAGATGAGACACACCTTAGAACTCTAATGCAACTTAGTTTAATTATTGTTTTTACTGTCCTTTTATAAATTATAGTTTATATGTTTACACACTAATAAGTTTTAAATACTCATATTTATCTGTTCTTACGTTAACCCGTTTTAATGCTTATTTACAACTAGTGGTTTTTGTACCCTGGCAAGCCAGGGTACACAGGTTGCTGTTTAAAATGTAGACAGAGACAACGGTTGTCTGCGAGTTTCATTTGGACGATGATACCTCCCCATATCCCCCTTGATACCTCACCATACCCCCCCCCCCCTGATATCTCCCCGCCCCCCCCCATGATGCCTCACCAAACCCCCTTGATACCTCCCCGAACCCACTTGATACCTCCCTATACCCCCTTGATACCTTCCGTACCCCCCATTGTAACCTACCTGTACCCTCCTTGATACTTTCCTGTTGATCGTTTCGCAGGTATGGATGAAAGGAATCGACCATCACCATACCCCCTTATATATACCCGTATCCCCGTTATGCCTACCCATGCCCCTTTAAACCTACGCGTAGCCCCCTTTTACCTACACGTACCACCCCATCCCAATCCTTGGTAATAATAATAATAATAATAATAATAATAATAATAATAATAATAATAATAATAATAACAATAACAATAATAATAATAATATTGAATATAGAATAATACAAATAGAAATCATAAAAAACACAAAGGTTTTAAAATAAAATTTGATATAAGATATTATAATAATAATAATAATAATAATAATAATAATAATAATAATAATAATAATAATATTATTATTATTATTATTATTATTAATAAGAATAATAATAATAATAATAATTATTATTATTATTAGTTTATTAATAATAATAATGATAATAATAATAATAATAATAATAATAATAATAATAATAATAATAATAATAATAATAATAAATAAGTTAAAAGTAAAAAGCCTAAATTAAAAAGAAAAATATCCATATTGTAGTGTAAAAAAAAAAAACATAAAAAAATATGGCCCGCGAGAGATTTGAACTTGGGTCGCCTGCACGGTAGGTGAATGTCTTACTACTACTACTACTACTACTACTACTACTACTACTACTACTACTACTACTAAAAATAATAATAATAATAATAATAATAATAATAATAAGAAGAAGAATATCGAATATAGAATAATACAAATAGAAATCATAAAAAACACCCAGGTTTTAAAATAAAATTCGATATAAGATATAATAATAATAATAATAATAATAATAATAATAATAATAATAATAATAATAATAATAATAATAATAATAATAATAGTAATTATTATTATTATTATTATTATTATTATTATTATTAGTTGATAAATAATAATAATAATAATAATAATAATAATAATAATAATAATAATAATAATAATAATAATAATAATAATAATAATAATAATAATAATAATAATAATAATAATAATAAATAAGTTAAAATTAAAAAGCCTAAATTAAAAAGCCTAAATTAAAAAAAAAATATCCATATTGTAGTGTAAAAAAAAAAAAAATATGGCCCGCGGCAGGTTTGATCTTGGGCCCCATGGCACGGTATGCCAAAGTCTTACTAACTGAGCTATAACGGATTCGTATAAAGATCGTCAATTTTTTGGTCTATATGGGAAAACATGCTGAAACCTCGATTCGATTTTTAATTAATCAAATGTAATTAGTTAAACACAAAAATTTTATAAGATTGGTGACCAGAGTGCAAAAGTGTTTTGAATGGAAATAAAACAAAATTAGCGTTATTACGAAACGGCACGTTCTAGACACGGGTTGAATGGAAACCGCGCGCGGAATGAGGCTATTGCAGTTTGTGGACATTTTGTTTATTTATTTATCTCAGAAACGGTTAAACGTTCGGTAAGGAAATGTCGGCTATAACGATTTCGTGAGTTTTGAGCACACAACAGGCCGATCCACAGCACCCAGCACCTGCCCAGATCAGCGTCCATACCGGACAAACTTTATAGTAGAGGCGAATAAGGACTTCCGGCTAAGCAATTTATATATATAGATATTTGCATTATGAAAATATGTCCATGTGTTTGAAGGAATGTGTATAAATATTTTAATTCCTTTGTTTCAATACTTTTCTTTTTATTTATCACTTGTGAGAAACATGCGTCTTTATATGTGTGTAAAAGAAGAATGAATGGACATGTTTAATTGACAGACAATGTAATTTCCATGCTTTTGGATTAATAAAGTAATATCTTATCTTATCTTATCTTATCTTATCTTATCTTATCTTATCTTATCTTATCTTATCTTATCTTATCTTATCTTATCTTATCTTATCTTATCTTATCTTATCTTATCTTATCTTATCTTATACTGTTGGTATAGCATTTTAACGGCTTAACAGTTGATTTAGTCGGGGAGTAACTGACGATAATATTGTTGTTTCCACTTACAGATTAGAAAACAACAAACATCTGTAATAAAGAGGCCGGTGGTAATCACAATGAGTATTTGCAGCGCAAACATCGTCTGTATTAATTTTAACAGAAAAAAAAGTATTCTATGAGAAACAGAACATCTTTCAAAACTTGTTATGGCTGTCAATCCTATTGGTTATGTTTAATTTGGTTATTTTCTTGTTTTGTTCCGTTGCCATTATTTTGGTTTAAACTGTGTTAATTTTTGGGGGGTTCTTTGTTAGAACAATGCATGTTGTGCTGAAAAATCAAAAACGGAACAAAAAGTAAAAATTTCACAATTTCTTGGAGGAACAAAAAGTTAAAAAAAAAAAAAAGCTGTTTTTGCCAGAAAGGAAACTTTGCGGGAGTCTGTTTTTAATTTGTTGTTTTAACTACGATCGTGCAGATGAAAATAATTATGAAGTGTTTGCTTGCATTTGTTAAAAAATGTATTTGTGCGTGCGCTTTCTTTTCTTTTTCTTTTTTTTAAAATTTATGAGCACTAACTTAAAAAAAAAAGTTTTTATGCTCACTGTTTTTTTTTTTAGTTATGTGTGTTCGTGCGCTTTCGTTTAGTTTGTTGTGTGTGTGTGTGTGTGTGTGTGTGTGCGTGTGTGTGTGTGTTTACGTGTGTGTGCAATTTATTTTATTGCTTCGTGCGTGTGCATGTGCGTGCGTTTTCTTTTCCTCTCTCCCCTGCTGTACTTTGTACTTTGTACAGCAGTAGTTTTTCCTGCATTTCCCGGTACAGCCAAACAAGGGGGAACTGATACATGCTATGTGTATGTGTATGTGTGTGTGAGGGTGTGTGTGCATGTGTGTGCGTGTACGTGTGTGTGTGCATGTGTTTTCTTTTATTGTTTTATGGCAAACGTTTTCCTTTGTAGCTAAACACCGTCTTGACAGCAGCCGGTGTCAATGTAATACTTAATTTCATGCGAAAAAAAAATGAAAGAATGAATAAATAAATAAATAATAAATAAATAAATAAATAAATAAATAATAAATAAATAAATAAATAAATAAATAAATAAATAAATAAATAAATAAATAAGTAAATTGATTCATTCATTCATTAATTTAAAATAAATAAATAACGGAAAACACATTTCTCCGGGTCTGCTGTTGGATGAGGTCACGACTATAAGGCTTATCGAAAATAAAAATAATAGTGCAAAATATGAGTGTACATGTAGCATGTGTTGTTGTCGCAGTCGCCGTTGTTTAGGTGTTGTTATTGTTGTTCCTGCTGCTGCTGCCGCTGCTGCAGTTTCGTTTTTTTTTCCTCTCCTTGTTTTGGTAAATGAAATATTTCAAACCTTGTCGCTCCCTTAAATTAAAACTAAAATAAAAAATACAATACAATACAATACAATACAATACAATACAATACAATACAATAATTAAAACAGGAAAAAAGCGTGTTGTTCTTGCTATAGTTGTTGCTGGTTTTTATTATTTCTCGTCTTTGTTTTTGGTTGTTGCAGTAGTTGTTCGGGCTACGGTTGCAGTATCTTTTACGCTGCTTGTTCCAGTAATGTTTTATATTGCAACGTCACATGAGACAAGCATACATAATGTAACACTTCGACTAATACATCTTTTTGGAAAACTAAATTTTCTAAAGACGTTAAATGTGTATTTTCAAATGCTCTGACTGTAGAACATTTGATATTACATTGCCCATGTATGAACACATTATTTACAAGAAATAATATTAATACTGTTATCACACAGTACTGTATAATGATGTAAAAAAATATTAGCTGATAATGAATTGATGCTGACAATCGCATCTATTATATTGTGTACACAGATAGAAAAGGCGTTATAATTATTTTATTCGATGTATTTTACATGTTAAGATGATGGTGTTCTAATATTAGGTTACACTGTTTACTCAGTATAAGATCTTATGGGTTTGTTGTTTCCAGTTTTAAAACATTTTCTCTGGATATAATGGACGGTACTTTAACCTATAAGTTATGTATATTTGATGTTTTGTTGAATTTAGCTCTAAATTTAGGATATATTTTGAGGTTAATTTTTTTAAAATTTCAACTTTACTGTACCTTTTTGTGTTTTATATCTATATATCTATATATCTATATATCTATATCTATATATGTTATATTTATTATTTATATAAATGTATATATATGTTATATTTATTATTTAATTACATAAATTTTTTTCCAGTATGCTTGCAGTCCATACTTTATGGTGTTGTTAATTTTAAGTGAAATTAACCCTTTGAGGTGGACTATAACTTAGACCTAGGAAAATCCATCCATTTCCTCCGCTCCCAGATGAAAACCTTCTATGCCGCTTCCACTCGTCCTCTCTTTCTCCCCTTTGTACTTTGTACTGCAGTAGTTTCTCGCCATGTCCCGGGACAGCACGACAGGGGGGAACTGATGCACGCTTAATTAACTCAGGGGGACCACTGGACGACTGTGAAAGGGTCCTGTCGACAGTCCTTCCCTCCTCCTCCCCTTACTGGACCGGTCGTTAGGAGGGGAGTGTATGGGGATTAAAAAAAACCCGAGGAAGTTAGGGGGCGGGGCTTCACTACATTTTGGCAAGAGGAGCAGTGAAATCCGTCATTGAGTTTGCTTGCTATACAGCTCCCCCCTGTCCATCCGTCTGTCAAGGCTTGAATTTGCAGGGAAAAAGGATTTTTTTGTTGACCTCAGCAGGACTCTGTGACCTTTGGAGAAGATCGAGAATCAAAGAAGAAGAAGAAGAAGAAGAAGAAGAAGAAGAAGAAGAAGAAGAAGAAGAAGAAGAAGATTGTACTGGCTAATTCAGCGCCATTGAAATCCTCGCAATCCCTCTTCCTCTACCACAATCTTCCTGGACTCGCTCATTGTTTCGCGTTTGTCCATTGCAGATGTCAACATTAAAAGACGAAAGTGGAGCACCCTTTTCCTCTCAACCATTTCCCGAATCCTAACGATTCTTGTCGTTCTTTTGTTCGCCTTCTCTTCAACAATGTCTCCTCTTGTAAACAGCGATTTGGCTACCGTCTCACATGTCCTCTCAAGAAGAAGAAGAAGAAGAAGAAGAAGAAGAAGAAGAAGAAGAAGAAGATGATGATGATGATGATGATGATGAAGAAGGAGGAGGAGGAGAAGAAGAAGGAGAAGGAGAAGAAGAAGAAGAAGAAGATGATGATGATGATGATGATGATGATGATGATGATGATGATGATGATGATGATGATGATGATGATGATGATGATGATGATGATGATGATGATGATGATGAAGGAGGAGAAGAAGAAGAAAAAGACGAAGAAGAAGACGAAGAAGATGAAGAAGAAGAAGAAGAAGAAGAAGAAGAAGAAGAAGAAGAAGAAGAAGAAGAAGAAGAAGAAGAAGAAGAAGAAGAAGAAGAAGAAGAAGAAATGGAGAGTGCTTTTAACGAAAAGCGGGTGGAAGGAAGAAAAGGAGGATAAAAAGGAGAGGAACACGAACAAGAAGAACAAGAACAATACTATGGGAAGGTCCAGAACAAGACGAACAAGAAGAAGATAACAATTATTTTATCGAGAACGGGTGGAGTAGAAAGAACGACCAGACTCCCTTACCACATGCAATTTCCATCCCTCCCTCCATCACTCCCCACCCCCTCTTTCCCCACACTTCACTTGTTCTGCATTGACCATTTCTGCATGCAGTTATCTTCCCTATGTTCCTTCTGTTCTCCTCTCTTCCATGGATCCATTCCACTCTCACATCGTCATCCAACCCTTTAGAGAAGTCTGTTAGGTTTTGTGTTCTAAATGGGCGCGATTTTGTGTGTGTGTGTGTGTGTGTGTGTGTGTGTGTGTGTGGGTGTGGGTGTATGCGTGTGTGTGTGTGTAGGTGTGTGTGTGTGTGCTTAAACACAATTTTTTTAGATGGTAGAGGGAAGGGGGAGGAGTGTGCTTAAACAAATAGTTGCAAGTGCTGAAATTTGTGCAATTCAGCTCTAAAATTCCTCGTTCAAATAATTGTCTTTCCGTTCACATTCGTTTTCCATATTCTGGAAGTGTATAGAAAATGCTATCAATGGACGCTGATGCAGTGGATGTCTCGTAGCAAAAGAAGACAAAAAAAATATTGCATTTAGCTGCAGGGTGCGTTAGTATTATTAGAACAATTATTGGGAGGGCTTTGGGTCGGTTTTTATTGCTGAATCATCTTGATTTACGATCAGTTTATCTTCCCATCATTCTGCAAGCAGGGCATGACGTTTTCATTGTTAGTGTAGCCAATACAATTCAAAAAGCACTATTGCGTAGTACGACCATTTGCAAGAGTTGAATTTGGCATAATATGTGTGTGAAATAATAAATAATGTTAATTCTGCAGAAGATGCTGAATATAATCATTGTTATTGTCGGTGGTTACAACGACTAAAATACCGCATTCGACTTATTTAAATTCAGAAAGATTTGTGCCTCTCTGAAACATAAGAAGTAGTTATATTTTTTTATATTGAATTTTATTTCTTAATAACAAAAACAAATTTTTGTTCCGTTTTCTTGCTTTACCGGTTTGCGCTAAAATAAAAAATATACGCAATAAGAAATAAAGAATGACAGAAAGAAAGAGAGGGAAAGAAAGAAAGAAAAAAAGAAAGAAAGGGAGAGAGGGAGAGAGAGAGAGAGAGAGAGAGAGAGAGAGATTTGTCAAACGCAATTTAACACTGAGGAAAGGTTGAACAAGTTATGTGTCATCACCAACAATTCACTCGACAATTTTCCTTTGAACAACTACGTTTCGAAATTCCAAAGGTAAATAATAATAATAATAATAATAATAATAATAATAATAATAATAATAATAATAATAATAATAATAATAATAATAATAAAAATAATAATAATAATAATAATAATAATAATAATAATAATAATAATAATAATAATAATAATAATAATAATAATAATAATAATAATAATAACTATAACAAGAAGAAGAAGAAGAAGAAGAAGAAGAAGAAGAAGAAGAAGAAGAAGAAGAAGTCTAGCTACGTGCATTTAAGTCTGAAAACGAAATGAAGAAAAAAAAAACGAAAAAAAACACGAAAAATTGTTGCAAAAAGTAACTTTATCACTTGTGATCACAGAAGAAAAAAAAACAGTTTCTTCGCCTTTTTGCAGTTAAACGATAGCAAGAAAGGAAACTGAAGGGTGAACCGTGCAAAAATGGGTGTCAGATCTGATAAGCACTACTGAACTAAAGAAACTGTCAACAGCTCAGAACGTTAAAGGGGCATCCCTGCTGGGTTTTGACGGAGATTTTCTGTTCAGAGCAAGCAGAACGGGTCCCAAATCATCTCTCTCTCTCTCCCCCTCTCTCTCTTTTTCTTTTTTGATTTTCAGATGCCTCTACTCGAAAATTGCTACGTTTAGCACGCTAATTTTCGCGTCCATAATGGCGTTTTTGATTCGCCACAAAAGGCCCGCCCTGGTAGGAATCTGTCAGCCTTTCCTAAAACAGGGCTTATGACATGCTTTGAAAGAAGAGAAGACTTATAAAAAGGGGGTACTAAATGACGAAGAAACTACATATTACTACATATGTGGCATGGCTTGGTGGTAATTACTTAAATTACACTGAATACAATGTTTTCACGATTGTTCTTACCCTACATAAGTAAAGTTAACAAAACAAACAGTAGCTTCAATTTTGTGGATTAAAAAAAAATACTATCACTATTTTTTTGCTCGTCTCGTTAATAATATTACTACTACTACTACTACTACTACTACTACTACTACTACTACTACTACTACTACTACTACTACTACTACTAATTTATCATTTTTATTATTTATGTACCTCGTTTTTATATTTGATCGTACCCTAACCTTCGATAGCCCTACGTGTCCCATAATTTTAGTGTCATTAATTTACTCCATGCATTTACGTAAAAAACCAAAGAAGCAAACAACAAGAACGTCAAATAAATCTAAAGTAGACAGGCCAAGGACAGCGGGAATTAAAAAGAAATGTGGATGTGGAACACTGTGACCTCATCGTTGAGGAGAAGAGACATACACAAGTAGGAGGAAGAGGACACAGGAGGGGGAGAAAGAAGGAAAGGAGATGAATAAGGCAAACGTGTTCTTTTTTGTTTTTAAAGAGAAAATATATTATTGCGCTGAAAATTCGGGATAAATTGAAACGGGCAAAAAGGAAATCAAGTTTTATTTCATTATTTATTTATATTTAGTTTATGCTGCACTTTTCCCAGATCCAACAGTACCGGGCTGGTTTAGAGCGGAAGTTTTAACTGAAATGAAATTCATTCAACTAAAATAGAATAAAATAAAATAGAATAATAAAGCAATATAAAATAAAATATAATAAAATAATATTTTATATTAAGTTTATATTACATCACATTTTATATTACCTTAACGCAATGTAGCTTACACTATCAATGAACTATAGGTACATTATTAAATATTATAGATAATTCATTGTTAGATTTGATTTTCATTATTTTATTTTGCTTTCTGTTAAATCAATGTATTTCAATTTTATTAATTAATTTCTTTATTCATCCATTGTTGTGTTTTATTTATTTATTTATTTTATTTGTGTTATCAGGTCTTTCCAGTAATTGTTTTTAAAGCCCATTATTATTGACCAATATTAATTTGAGTTAATTAAGGTATTTCTAAAGTTGTCTAGTTCTTAAAAAAAAGTTGTTAACACACCGTACGCTCAAATAATTTAAAGATTGTTTCTATCTATCTATCTATCTATCTATCTATCTATCTATCTATCTATCTATCTATCTATCTATCTATCTATCTATCTATCTATCTATCTATCTATCTATCTATCTATCTATCTATCTATCTATCTATCTATCTATCTATCTATCTATCTATCTATCTATCTATCTATCTATCTATCTATCTATCTATCTATCTATCTATCTATCTATCTATCTATCTATCTATCTATCTATCTATCTATCTATCTATCTATCTATCTATCTATCTATCTATCTATCTCTATCTCTATCTCTATCTCTATCTCTATCTCTCTCTCTCTCACTCTCTCTCTCTCTCTATCTATCTATCTATCTATCTATCTATCTATCTATCTATCTATCTATCTATCTATCTATCTATCTATCTATCTATCTATCTATCTATCTATCTATCTATCTATCTATCTATCTATCTATCTATCTATCTATCTATCTATCTATCTATCTATCTATCTATCTATCTATCTATCTATCTATCTATCTATCTATCTATTGTATCTTGTCTAAATGAATTTAAGTAAAATATAAATATAAATATAAAAATATAAATATAAATAAAAACTAAAAGCAGTATTAATACTTTTATTAATGCAATCCCTGCAAACAACAACAGCAACGACACTAACAACAAAAATAGCAGCAACTACAACAGCAAATGTAGAAACAGCAACAAGAACGACCTCATGAAAACACTAACAACGACAACAAACAACAACAAAAGCAGATCAAATTGCTCAATGTATAAATCAATGGACTTCACAATAAAATCTGCCCATCATGCAGAAAGATTGGACAGATACAAGAAAATATTTAAAGAGAATAGAATGAGAGAGAGAGAGAGAGAGAGAGAGAGAGAGAGAGAGAGAGAGAGAGAGAGAGAGAGAGAGAGAGAGAGCTGTACTTTCAAAAAAATATGTCCATGGAGCTCTCTCTCTCTGTCTCTGTCTCTGTCTCTCTCTGTCTGTCTCTCTCTCTTTCTCTCTCTCTCTTTCTCTCTCTCGATCTCTCTCACTCTCTCTTTCTCCCTCCGTCTGGCGCTAACAAGTCTGTCATGTACAATTATCAGCCCGTCCCAGTGCCAGACAATGCCATTAGCACCAGCCTCTGCCATTGTCAACTCCATCCAGACCCTCCTTGAAGCACTGGTAACGAGCATTTTTAAAGGAACCGTCAGCGTCACATTGAAAATTTAACATGAATAAAATAAAATAAAGAAATAATGCAATTGTACTGCTTTTGAGCTCTTTTAGCTCACGCAGAAGCACATGGAATTAAAAGCCACCATGTTGCATTTTTGTCCACCTTCGAGAGCAGAATAATTATTTTTCTTTATATATTATACATGTACAGAATAATAATTTTTATTTATATATGTACATATACATATATTTATATATATATATGTAAAGAATCATTAGTTTATGATAAACCAGCCTCTTCCAGAGAAAAATAAATGTTGGAGATTGTAACATAATTATTATTTCACCCGTGTGAGTTAACATAGGATCGCTTTCTTGACAAGATGACGGTAGCAAGAGTGTATCCGGCATCACCCAAAACAAATTAAGAACGTATTACTCTTCGCCAAACCCTCTTAATTTTAACATAGGCAGCATCTAATCAAACCCACAATGCATCAGGGATATTTTGCAACTCAACAAAAATATTTATCGTGGTGATTTCCTGGTTTATTTTTAGAACAATCCCATCTGCTCCTGCGCGACTTTAGTTTTTGTTTACTTTTTCGGTGGAAATCAAAATCAAAACAGCGAAAACCAACAGTAGGAACTTTTAGCAACTGCAACGAAAACATTTTCGGTGGTGATTCCATGTTTTGTTTTGGTAGAACGATCGCTTCTGCGCCTGCGCGATGTTAGTTCCTGTTTACTTTTTCGTTCGAAATCAAAATGTTCTTTCGCCCGAGTCCATGATTTGACGAAAGAAAATTGCAAGCTTTGGTGACTGATTTGTGTAAACATATAAGCTGTAAATATGTCTGGTATATGCACAATTCAGTCATTCATCCTCGGATGAATTTCTTTGTCATATTTATTAGCAACAACAAAGCATTTTGTAAAAACAAAAACAAAAAATTGTGCCTAAATTTAATACAGGATAACATGTATATTGCATAAAAAATTTTATTTGTTAACATAAGTTGAAAACTTTTTTTTAATAGCCATTAAAGAAAAAACGCCGAATCGGCATTTTCAGCTTTTTTTATTTGCATTTTAGGTGACCGGCAGATGGCCTGCTTATATATTAGACAGAATGTTAATTTAACGCTTGAATAAGTTAGTCCTTGATGTGATCTTTGCAAACAAATTTAAAAAAACCTCAAACTTAATGTATCATGCATGACAAATTACTTGTATTTTGAAGTGTGTAAGCATATATCAGGGATAACTCTATTTGTCATCACGGATGACAACTCTTGGCATGCGTTGATGCTACGTGCATGAACTAAAAACCACTTTTTAAAGTATTTTACGGTCGAATTTCATTTATTGCATTTTATTATCTGTACACAAAGTTTTAGCGAGGGGTATACTTATTTAATAACAATTATCACGATAAAACCCACATTTTCACTTGCCACTTCAGCTACCAGGACGCGGACGTCTCCTTTTGCATAAACCCCGAAGCTACAGGCTTTCCTTAATAATGATTGGTTAAAATTATTTATTTCTGATAAGTTTTCGCTTAGAAATAGCCTGTCATGTCATACTGCTGTTCTGTGGGCACACTCAGGGATAACTCTATTCGTCATCACGGACGACAACTCTTGGCATGTATATGCTTAGTGGTGAAATCAAAAGAGAAATTTCCCGTGCACGTGTTGAAACGTATGTTTCCTACACGATTCAGTTCTGGACTATAGCCGTGATAATCTGCTGCCTGTAAAACGCGGGATAGCTCAGTTGGTAGAGCAGCATTTTACTTTCCGAATTAAAAAAAAACATATCTAAATAGCACGGTTTCACCAACCCAACAGGCACTAAAGTCAAGGAATGTCTACTTCGGGCGCCTATGGCTGACCGGAACAGACAGGTCGCTATAGTAACAAGGAAAGACATGGTGTTGAATGAAGTACACACTATGGTGAGTATATATTCGGAAGAGGAACTTTATAAAGTGATGCCAAAACTTTGGGAACAGTGCCAGAGGAATAAATATGGGGTTTTTAGCAGTGCTGCGGTATTGAAAGAACAGGAACAATGTAGACACGTGTGTACAAAACAATTTTTGGGATTATTTACTGGCGCATACTGTATAGCGGACAACAGAGCCTGAACCGAAGGGGTGAGCGAGCAGAGCACTTATATTTATTAAATTCTATTTTTTAAAATTTACATTCTCGTAAACTGTTTTATTCCGGTCATATTCAATCATTTATTGATTATTCCTCTACTATTTGGGATTCTGCTAGTGGCAATGCAATGAAGCCATTAATTAGAATTCACAAACGTGCAATTAAACAAGTTATTCTTAAACAAAAAAATCTCTCCAGATGACTATAAACCGATCAATATTCTACCACTTACCGACAGACTAAAATTTAATAAAGGTGTTTTCATGCACAAGATCCTTTCTGGCAATGCACCTTCCTATCTTTCTTCTCTTTTTTCAAACAAAACTGCCAGATCGTCCACAAAATTAAATGTTACAATTCCAAGAATTGATCTCTTCAAAACCAGTCTAGCTTATTCCGGTTCCACTTTATGGAATAACTTTCCTGAAGATCTCCGCACTCTCAGCATCTAAATTTACTTCATTTAGAACACGTCTCATTAAACACATTAAAAATTAAATACACATTAAAAAAATAATGTTGTTGATTGAGATTAACAACATTAATTTGATTTCAATTGTTTAAAAATGATGTTATGTAATAACAACTTTGCTTATTTGTTATTTTTCCATGATGAAGGTTATAACCTTGAGTTGTATTTAATAGTTATTGTTAAAGCCCCAAGGGCAAGATGTAAAAAAGCGCTTCCAGCGCTTACTCTTTTACCCTTGCAAAATAAAATTGTTATCTTATATTTTTGTTATCGCTCTCTCTCACTCCATCCCCGGTCGCCTAGGGATGCGCTCAGTCGTCTGAGAGTCAGACTCGTGCGCCAAAGCAGCAATTAGTCGCCTGGAGTGGCTTGAGTTATATTCTGTATCGGCGAGCGTCTAGAGCTGAAATAGCCTAATATAAAAATAATAAAATACATTTTAATAAAGCGTAGCTCAGAGGCCTAATTGCAAAACGCTGAAAATATACATTCTTCGTGGCCTGCTACGTGACCTCATTTGATAGAATATTCCGGGGTTTTCCTGTGCAGCGAGCAAAGAAGAAAAGCTATTTTTGCTAATTACAAAACCTCCATACTTGACATAGCCATCAGACTGATGGAAGCGAAACAAATGCTCACAATCATATTGATTGCTCGGGGCGAACTCTAACCTGCAACCTCCGGATTACGAGCTTGACGTTCTGACAAGGATTTTCTGATACCCCATCTCAAAGTCTGCTGAGGGAGAATGACTCGCAACTTGTGTTTGATACCATTTTCTGGCAGTAACTCATGAAGAAATACTTACCCTAACCCTTAATTTAACCCTAAACCTAACACAGCCCTAACCCTAACGGAACACTGCTTTAACGTCAAAATAACGGGGCCGTCAACAGAACGTAGGTAGAGTATAAAGTGTGTATAAAAATATCGGCGTTTTTACACACATACTTCTATTCTATCCTATCCCGTAACTCAAAAGTTGTTGGGGCACCACAGAAGATGGTTTAACCAGCGTACTCCATCTTTCTCCATCAACAATCCTCATGGCTTCGCTCAACACACTTCTATGAACTGTGTTTTGCCTAATCTTCAGGAATGCAGCTCAATGCCGGATTAAATAAACTCTGAATTGTGTCAACTCGTGACTAAACAGTACGGTAGTCGTGACGAAACCTTGAAGCACTCCTTGTGGACTCCTCTCTCTTTACCCCTCTTCCCAACCCCACTCTCTCCCTCTGTACTCACTATCCCCACCTCTTCTGTCTTCTGGCTTTCTCTTTCTCCTGTCCCCGTCTTTTTCCAACCCCTTTCCTCCTTTTTTTTTTTTGTTTCCTGTCGTGTTCAGTCTTCTCCGGTACCATGGTCATCATTGATCGTCATTCAACTTCATTTACAGTCTGTCTCTTCCATGCGCATGCATGGCAGTTGGTCCCATGCATTTCGATAGTGTGCGTGTATGTGTGTGTGTGTGTGCGTGCGTGAGGGAGACTAAATTACCCATGAAGTCATCACTGCCATCCCTTCTCTCGCCACCCATTCTTTCAACTTGATCAGGTCTCGTTGTAGTACTGTTGATGTCACCTCACTCCTTTGCTTGACAGACAACTTTGTTTCTGATGAATACATGCAAAGCCATGGGTCCTCTACTGTTTGATAGTGCGTGTGCCCAAACTACCCAGTCAGTCATAACTGCTAACGTTCTCTCTCCATCCACTCTTTCGGCACGACCATCGTCTTGCTGTAGTACTGTTGAGGTCACTTTTTTTTAACTTGACGTCAACTGTGTTTCTGCCATGGCATGCATTGTCATGGGTCCCGGGCGCGACTTTTTTTTTCCTAAATAAGAACAGGTCCTGGCCTAAAAATAGCTGCGCCCGAACATTTCCGAAGTTGGTTTCAGACAATCGGATAAACCCAGTACTATATATAGGATTACAGGCACATGATCTCACCACTATTCGTATTATGATGTGTGCATGATATGATAAAATACTATTCACCCCCCTCCGAGAGTTCATATTTTTAATGTAACTGTCACGAAGAAAGGGGTTGGGGGGAATTAGGGTAAGCTCTTAATCTCTCGCGCTGTATTACCTCCTTTGTTAGGCTAATGGTGCGATGACATTCAAAAGATTAAGGCTAGGGAATACTAAATAAATGAGGGACAGTCAGTGGACAGACGAGATAGATGGTAGACTACACTAGTTAAGAAATCCACATACAAAGGCCAGTCAAGGTTGTGCAATTTCTAACTGTTTAAATTTATTAATTCGAAGTGGGTAGTCTGGGTCAAATAATTCTAAAATGAGTCACTGGGATAGCGTCTATCAGTAGGGAGTAGCTCGGTGATATTCTGGGTGGTCGATATCTGGGGTACTAGGGCTACTGTGGACTGATCTCATCACAGGGCTGGAGTATATCTGTATGGTTTCAGAGTCTCTCAGATAATCTGGCGAGTGGGGATTCTCGTAGGTCGATCACTTAGCTGATAAATGGAGGGCGGCGGCTGGTCCCAGATACTCTGGGTGGTCTGTTTACCACACTTCGCGTGGCGTGGTCAGCTATGCAGGTCAGTCGGTCACGCGGTGACGCATTGACCATGAGTGATTGTCTTGGGGGTGGTACAGGTCTAGATTTCGGCTTTCGTAGCTAGCCGTCTAGGAGATGATGAAATACAGTGGGGCGCTTCACGTTGACTCCCTGGGTTGTCAGGGGCCTGCAGCGGGTCAGCGACTGGGAGATGATACAAGGCCGGGGTAGTTCGCCTGGTACAGGAACCGTCTGTAACGCAATACAGACTCTGTATCAGCGGGGGGATGGGTATAGTCTGGATTCAGGGCCGGTGGCGCAATTGCCCATCTCAGATTTCAAATTGGTTGCCCGGTCAAGGTTGAGCCGGCGCATTCCAACAGTCCATCAATGCAACTAGGTTTACAGGGCCATAGTGGAGTTTATTGGCGGCCGCTAATATGTGATACCTTCGGCGCATTAAGATGGGGTAGGCGACAGGGGCGAATATTTATACATTGGGAGCATGGAGGATGGCAAATGGAATAGGTACAGGGTAAAGGGGTTGTAGGCCTGGGCTGTACTGGGGGACTTTAATCTATGTGGAGGGGCAGCATGGCATGGGGTATTTACACATGGGGCTAACATGGAGCATATAAGTATAAATTCAAACATGTCATGAGTTATGTACAAGGTAGAAAATATGTGCAAGGAATAAATACAAGTCACAGCAACACATCAAGGCAAAACTAAAAACATGGACATACATATCGACAGGACGCATGAACATGTTGGGCGAACGACGGGTGATGGGTTTGCTACATGACAAAGAGTAAGTTTTCCTCTCCTACCTGGACTAAGACGGATGGAAGCACACGAGTACTGCCGAAGCTCAGAGGTCGACCGGTGATGGAGACGTGTCTTCGGACAGGTTGTGGCTTCAGAGCTGGAAGATTTTCGACTGACGCCGAGACTAACTGGGTAGCAGGCTTTAACAAGGGATTCCCCGAGGGGCGGGGCTTAAGCGCGTCTGGCGAGCGGGCCTGCTAGGGATGACTGGTTGAGTGGAAATAGTCGCTGGCTGTGTGGGAGGAATGACTGTTGGTAGCCTACGTCAGAGGTTGATTGTACGCCTCGTCACAGAGGCCCCCCCAAGGAAAAAGGCGAGGTCGTAGGCCTCGACTGAGACGCGGCCAATCAGCTCTGAGGTCGGCTGCCGGGTGAGACGATGGTTTGAGATGATCCGGGTGATGCGGGGCGATGCGGGGTTCCGGGTAGTCGATGGCGGGTGCCCAAGGCTGGGGTCCGCGGAGCTGCCGGGTTTCGGCTACGGTTAGTGGGCGGCGGCGGGTATGAAGGCTGGGGCGTCGGCCCTCAGGGGCGACTCGATGGAGTCTGTTGCGGGATGGCGGCTGACGAAGTCCTGCGCGGGGGCGATGCTTTCCGCGGGGCTTGCGTGGCGGCGTTATGTCGGAGACGTAGGGGGAACTGGGTGGAGCGATGACTCCGGCTGGTGGCGGAGCCTCTCCTTCTGTCCTTACTACCTGCTGCTGGGATAGCGGGACGGGGTATGGTTTCTGGCGGACGGGAGTGGGGTCCGTCAGGGTTAGTTGGACTTCTTCTAGGTCCGTCCTCCCAGGAATGTCGGTGAGGACTTCCCTGTATTCCGCTACGATGGCGCGTAGTTGGCGTTGCTGGCCGGCGGGGAGTGAGGGGTCCAGAGAGACGTCCCGGAAGGATTCCTTCCCTTTTAGCGGAAATTCGGCGACGCCGGTCTCTGTGCCATCCACTTCGACGGCCAGCGCGACCGTGAGTAGCGAGTGGGAGTCTGGGGCGGGTGCAGGTTGCTCCAGGTACCGCTTGAGCAAGTTGATGTGGTGGGTCCTGGGCTTTCCGCCTACCTCGATGCGATAGGTGGTACGGGAGAGCTTCTCCAGCACCGGGTAGGGTCCCTGCCAAGCTATGTCTAGCTTGTTCGTGCCGCTGGGGAGAAGCAGTAGGACCTGGTCTCCTACCTGTAGTTCTCGGTCCCGGGCGCGGCGATTATGATAGCGGGCTTGTCTCTCTCTCGCCTTCTTCAGGTTGGCGGAGGCTGCTTTCCATGTGGCCTTGAGAGTTTCCTGGAGCTTGGTGACGTATTTCGTGGCGTCGACCGGTGCCTCGTCCAGTTTGGCGTCGGTCCAGCTACGTCGTAGGGCGGCTAGAGGCCCAGAAAGGGGTCTCCCAAAAAGCAGCGTGGAAGGCGTGTATCCGGTGGAGGTGTGCGGGGTCTCTCGATACGCGAAGAGTGCTGACGCGACGTAGGTGTCCCACGCCTCTGGCTGTTCGTCGGCGATCTTGCGGATAATCGAGATGAGAGTCCCGTTCAGGCGCTCGACCTGTCCGTTGCTAGCGGGGTGGTAGGGTGGAGTTCGGATATGGCGAAGGCGAAGTAGTTGGAAAACTTCCTGCATGAGTTTTCCGGTGAACTGGGACCCGTTGTCGGTCAAGATGTTGTCCGGGAATCCGACTCGTGTGAATATGGTGACGAGCGCGTCGGCGACTCGGGCGGCGTCGATCTTCGGTAGTAGAACGGCCTCACACCACATCGAGCAAGCGTCGACAAGGGTTAGTAGGTACTGGTTCCGCCTCTTGGTCCGCGGGAGGGGTCCTACTATGTCGACGGCCACTCGCTGGAAGGGCGTTCCGACGACGACGGTGGGGCTGATAGTGACCGGTACGGTGTGATGGCGGGGCGAGTATCGTTGGCACTGGCGACAGGACTTGACGTAGCGCTTCACGTCTTCGGTCATCCCGGGCCAGTGGTACTGTGCGCTGATGCGTAGAGTGGTTGCTCCTATGCCCATATGTCCACTTAGGGGCATGCTGTGGCCAAGTTCTAGGACTTGGGGGCGAAGGGTCGCAGGTACGACGAGTTGCGAATGGTCGTCCTTCTGACGGAAGAGGAGTCCGTCCTCGACGAAAAAGTCTCCGGACTTGGGCGGAGTGCGTGCGGCGGGAAGTTTTCCGTAGCACTTGCGGAGGGTGACGTCGTCTTCTTGGGCCTTCCGGATCTGTTCCGGCATCTGGTTGGGGATCGGGGGTGGTGTCGCGGCTGTTTTCGCCTGGGCGCGCGTCTGGACGGCGGCCATCGACTCCACAGGCTGGGGCGGCATACCCAAGAACACGTAGCGGCATCCTAGGATCAAGTCGTACAGGGGCTGGTCCATCACGGCAGCTTGAATGGCTCCCGTGACGTATCGGCTGGTGACTTGGATCCGGGCTATAGGGAGCGTGGTGCTGGGTTGGGACGCGTCGGCCAACTTCAGGGTGATAGTGTCGCCGGTCAGGTCCTGTTCCCTGACGAGCGAGCGGCGGACGACGGCGTCGAAGGTGAGTCCAGTGTCGTATAGACAGTGGGCTGGGCGATCGTTGACGGTCACTTGCTCGGTGACGGCCGGTCGATCGGTGGGAGTGACGACGGGGGTTACCGGGTTCCCGTCGGGAGTAACTTGGCGTAGGGCCAATACGGTACCTTGTCTGCGACGCTGGTCGCTGATGCGGCGAAAACATTTCTCCCGGGTGTGTCCTCGGCGCTGGCAGTAGCCGCAGTAGAGCTCTGTGCTCCGCTTCCCAGGCTCTGCTCCGGGGTTTGGGCGTCCTTTAGGCGGGGGTGGACGGTGGTTCGCTGGCGGGACGGGCCGGCGAGGCTGGTGGCGGGTATCTGGTGACGAGGGGGCGGGGGGATCCCGGCGAGGCTGTCTGTCGTCGGGGTGGGCGGTGAGGTAGCGGTCCGCGACGATGATAAGGTCCTCCAGTCGGGCGGCTCCCTGTTCGGCGGCGAAAGTCCGGAGTTCCGCTGGCATTGTCCCTCGGAGTTGCTCGGCTAGCATCAACTCTAGCAGTCCGTCGTACGTCTTTGGTTCGTCCGTCTGCTCTATCCATTTGTCCCGTAGAGTAGCTAGCCGGTCGGCAAATTGCGTAAACTTCTCCCCTCTCTCTCTCCGGGAGTTTCGGAAATTCTTGCGGTAATGCTCACCTGAGAGCTCAAATCCATGCAGTAGAGCTTTCTTGAGGGCGGGGTAGTCGCCCTCCTCGGAGGTCGGCGTCTTGGCCAGGATTTCATAGGCCTTCCCCTTAAGGCCATGACTAAGCTTGCGATACCAGTACTGGGGGTCAAGGCCGTTTTCTCCCGCGACTCTCTCGAATCGGGCGAGATAAACTTCGATCGACTCGTCTCGTTCGACGAATGGGTCCAGGGGAAAGTTCATCCCCGGAATCGGCGGGGGAATTGCGGATATTCCGGCGCTGGCGGCGAAGCTGGGGGCGATGAGCGAGAAGTCTTCGCTCGCGGGCGATGCGATACCTAGATCGCGGCGGTCGCGCTCAAGCTGGAGGAGTGCTTGGCGCCGTTCGAGCTCCTTGTCCCTCCTCTTCTCCTCAAGTGCCGCGACCCTCTCGTCCTCCTCCTTCTTCCGTGCGGCGGCCCTCTCCTCCTCTGCTATCCTATCTTTCGCCTCCTCTCTTCTCCGCTCGGCGGCTCTCTCCTCCTCCGCTATCTTCCGGGCGGCGGCCCGTTCTTCCGCGGCGACGCGCTCCTTCTCCTCCTCTTTCTTCCGCGCGGCGGCTTTCTCCTCCTCCGCTATCTTCCGGGCGGCGGCCCGTTCTTCCGCGGCGATGCGCTCCTTCTCCTCCTCTTTCCTCCGTGTCGCTGCTCTCTCTTCCTCCTCCCTCTTCGCCTCTCGCTCTTTAGCCCTCTCCTCCCTCTTCAACTTTTCCTCGGCCACGTCCGCATCTACGTTAGCCAGGACGTAGTCCTTGAGTTCGGTGCCGGCGAGCCCTAAGCTCTCGCCAATACTCTTGTATTTGAGCGCAAGCTCTCCCCGGTCGGCCATGGTAAGGGAGGTGACTTACCCTGAAAAGTCCTAACCGGAATGAGGGGCGCACACAAGGGGGTACACTGACGGAAAACAAGGGGGTGGGCTGGATGAGCTACGATGAGACTGCAAAGGGGCGAATACAACACAACACAACCACAAAGACAAAATGCAATCAATCAAATACAAAAATGAATGCAAAAAAAACCTTTTGAGACACCACCACTCGGGAAAGCCGGTACGGGACCTATGGGGCTATGCTATACACTACTGGGCCTAGGGGGTTGGGTCCTATCTGTACTGGGCTGGGGTGGAAATTAAGCTAAGTCCTTAGTCTCGTCGAGTTGGGATGGGAACCTAAGTCTTTAGTCTCGTCGGGTTGGGATGGGAACCTAAGTCTTTAGTCTCGTCGGGGTCGCCAAAGTTAATGTCACGAAGAAAGGGGTTGGGGGGAATTAGGGTAAGCTCTTAATCTCTCGCGCTGTATTACCTCCTTTGTTAGGCTAATGGTGCGATGACATTCAAAAGATTAAGGCTAGGGAATACTAAATAAATGAGGGACAGTCAGTGGACAGACGAGATAGATGGTAGACTACACTAGTTAAGAAATCCACATACAAAGGCCAGTCAAGGTTGTGCAATTTCTAACTGTTTAAATTTATTAATTCGAAGTGGGTAGTCTGGGTCAAATAATTCTAAAATGAGTCACTGGGATAGCGTCTATCAGTAGGGAGTAGCTCGGTGATATTCTGGGTGGTCGATATCTGGGGTACTAGGGCTACTGTGGACTGATCTCATCACAGGGCTGGAGTATATCTGTATGGTTTCAGAGTCTCTCAGATAATCTGGCGAGTGGGGATTCTCGTAGGTCGATCACTTAGCTGATAAATGGAGGGCGGCGGCTGGTCCCAGATACTCTGGGTGGTCTGTTTACCACACTTCGCGTGGCGTGGTCAGCGATGCAGGTCAGTCGGTCACGCGGTGACGCATTGACCATGAGTGATTGTCTTGGGGGTGGTACAGGTCTAGATTTCGGCTTTCGTAGCTAGCCGTCTAGGAGATGATGAAATACAGTGGGGCGCTTCACGTTGACTCCCTGGGTTGTCAGGGGCCTGCAGCGGGTCAGCGACTGGGAGATGATACAAGGCCGGGGTAGTTCGCCCGGTACAGGAACCGTCTGTAACGCAATACAGACTCTGTATCAGCGGGGGGATGGGTATAGTCTGGATTCAGGGCCGGTGGCGCAATTGCCCATCTCAGATTTCAAATTGGTTGCCCGGTCAAGGTTGAGCCGGCGCATTCCAACAGTCCATCAATGCAACTAGGTTTACAGGGCCATAGTGGAGTTTATTGGCGGCCGCTAATATGTGATACCTTCGGCGCATTAAGATGGGGTAGGCGACAGGGGCGAATATTTATACATTGGGAGCATGGAGGATGGCAAATGGAATAGGTACAGGGTAAAGGGGTTGTAGGCCTGGGCTGTACTGGGGGACTTTAATCTATGTGGAGGGGCAGCATGGCATGGGGTATTTACACATGGGGCTAACATGGAGCATATAAGTATAAATTCAAACATGTCATGAGTTATGTACAAGGTAGAAAATATGTGCAAGGAATAAATACAAGTCACAGCAACACATCAAGGCAAAACTAAAAACATGGACATACATATCGACAGGACGCATGAACATGTTGGGCGAACGACGGGTGATGGGTTTGCTACATGACAAAGAGTAAGTTTTCCTCTCCTACCTGGACTAAGACGGATGGAAGCACACGAGTACTGCCGAAGCTCAGAGGTCGACCGGTGATGGAGACGTGTCTTCGGACAGGTTGTGGCTTCAGAGCTGGAAGATTTTCGACTGACGCCGAGACTAACTGGGTAGCAGGCTTTAACAAGGGATTCCCCGAGGGGCGGGGCTTAAGCGCGTCTGGCGAGCGGGCCTGCTAGGGATGACTGGTTGAGTGGAAATAGTCGCTGGCTGTGTGGGAGGAATGACTGTTGGTAGCCTACGTCAGAGGTTGATTGTACGCCTCGTCACAGTAACATTAAAAATCTCTCTCTCTCTCTCTCTCTCTCTCTCTCTCTCGCTCTCTCTCTCTCTGTGTATATATTTTCCCCCTTGCAAAATATAGTACAGTATTGCTGAGTGTTTATATTTCTCAATTAGAGCCAGTTGTTTAAAATTTAGATAACTAGCTTATTAAATTTACTTTTATGTTTATCAATTAAAGCATTTTTTTTTCAATTTAGATGATTACCTTATTAAATTTATTTTTACGTATGTGCTTGATATAATAGCATGTGGACTTATCTTGTTATTTTTTTGGTTTGTTTGTTTCTTAATGATACTGTATTATTAATACTAATAATGACGGATTTGTATAATATAGTGCTGTACTCCAGCCTATGACCAGACTCACCGAGCCTTACATATAGTCATTACATAAAAATACATGCACTCGATATTGTGTTCCATCTCTTAAGATGTTTAATTATATTCTACATATCCTCATAGATTCCATTCTCTCTGATATCCTGTATTGTTTTGGGGTAATGAATAAATTAAATTGAATTTAAATTGGATTAAAACATTTTTTAATGTATTTATTTTATTTATTTTTTTGGCTTACAATATTTTTCTTTTACAATTATCTTTCAGATTACCAAAATATATACTTTTCTTCTTTTTTTAATATTATTAATATGATTGACTTCTCAGGATAGTAAACTGTTGTATATATTTTAATAATTGTGCATTAATGTCTGCTATTAGCTTTGTTGAAGAATGGTTATGATTATTTTATTGTGTGGTAGGAACATAGCTTACTTATATACATGATGTCGCACACAATAAAAAAAAAATCCCATAGTAATGTTGTGTACATGAAAAGTGAAGAGTACGTAGGCCTATATAATAAGCACACTCATAATGTAGAAAGACTACTGTAAAAACAAGCTTTTTCATTCTTTTTTAGGCATCCTATATAGTATTACCTTCCTGCATTCATGTGTCAGTTGCTCATGAATACTAAAGAGAGATAATATATATGTGTATCTATATAACTTAGATCTATCTAACTACACAAGCACACACACATTTACGATTATATTGTATTACAATAGTATGTGTAGATATAACTATTTCATATTCTCCTTTACAAATAAATAATAGAGTAACAACTTTTTTTACTTACATAAATACATGTACAAATACAGCACTGAAAGGATGGATAATCAAAATATCTATATATAGGACAAGCGATCATAACATTATTATGTACTAATAAAACGATTCCAGATATTTAAAAAAATGAACAAAAAGTAAACTATAGCATTACAAATTACATCTAGACTTAGTACTACAAAGAATATGTGTATCTTCACATAAATGTATGTGTATGCAACAATGTATACCTACACGCACACAAACATTACGCTATATAGACCTATACATAATTCATTCAAATACAAATACACACATACAAATATAAATACAAATAAATTATATAAGCATAATGACTAAAAATAATAATAATGTTTAATAAATAAATTAATTAATAATAATAATAATAATAATAATAATAATAATAATAATAATAATAATAATAATAATAATAATAATAGTGTAGTAAACCAGCTATACTACATATGTCTGCTTTAGATTTAGTGCATTAGGCCTACTACAGATTGTTCAGTTACACTACAGTCTGAATCTGTGACCCTGTGGCCTCTCGGCTGTCACAAATGTCAAGTGTCACAATCCTAGCACAGTAGTGCTCGGTTGTTTGTTTGTTTGTTTGTTTTGATCAGCCATGCCCACAGTCTAGTGCAGGTAAAATTGCTTCATCGATTAAAATTTGGGGGCATAACGAACACACAGATAGATGAGCTGATCGCGCCATTTTGATCAAACTTTCTGGGCAGAAGGCGGAAGTAACGAGTAACGACTGCCAACTTCGGAAATGTTCGGGCGCAGCTATTTTTAGGCCAGGACCTGTTCTTATTTAGGAAAAAAAAAGTCGCGTCCCGGGCGCTTCGATAGTTTGTGTGTGTGCGTGTGCGTGTGTGTGTGTGTGTCTGTGTTTGAGACTAAAATTATACTAATTTTGCTCCGTCATCACTGCGTCTCTTCACCACTCTTCCTACTGCATTACCCACGCATTTAATTTCTTCATGGTCTGAAGCACTGGTTAATGTCATCTGTCACTCTTTTGCTTAACGAAGACTTCGTTTCTGCCATGGGCATGATTGTTTTGGCACGAGTCCCAAGCATATTGATGAGTGGACAGTTGAGGTTTAACGTCTACACCCACCATTGGCGACATGGCAGACGGGGATAACCATCCCAGGGAACAAGGGGTAGAAAACTAAATGAACACTGAACCACCAGAGCAATCATACTGCTAAAATGGACAGTAAAAAATGGCCACTTTAGACGGACGAACGCTCTACCACTCGAGTTACGGTGATGGGCGCATTTAGATAGCGTTTGCAACTAAACTATAGTATTCAGCAGGCATCATCACTGTCTCTTCATCACAATCCTTTTTGGAGCCAGTTCTTCGTCCTTTACATACTACTACTACTACTACTACTACTACTACTACTACTACTACTACTACTACTACTACTACTACTACTAGTTATAGTAATAATAATAATAATAATAATAATAATGATAATAATAATAATAATAATAATAATAATAATAATAATAATAAGGATAATGATAATAATAATAATAATAATAATAATAATAATAATAATAATAATAATGATAATGATAATGATGATAATGAAAACAATAATAATAATAATAATAATAATAATAATAATAATAATAATAATAATAATAATGATAATAATAATAATAATAATAATAATAATAATAATAATAATAATAATAATAATAATAATAATAATAATAATAAATCCTGTACGCCCCTTGTTCTTTAAATCAGACATAAAGCGCACGAACAGTAACCAATATACACCCTCACATGTTACAGATAATCCTGCAAACATAACAAGCAGTCATTCATCATTCAAACATATGACGTAAAGGCAAATTGCTACAGTATGAGAAGACCGAAAGGAAATCGAATGTTTATTTTTGAAAATTTAGATAAGAGTGCATCCAGTACCATTATTGAAGGGAGGGAGGAAACCAGCGACTAACTAACTGCTCCACCAAGCCACCCCTTGCATCTTGTTGCAGTAATGTTGATGTCGTCTGCCATCTCTGCTTGACGAAAACGTTGACTGTCATAATGCATGTATTGCAGTGGGGTGGGGCCCGTGCATGTCGATACTTTGTGGGACAAAACCTGCTGCTCGGCCATCGTTGTTTTTCTTCATCACTCATCTCTAGATCTGCATCTTTATTGTTCTTTTAAAAAAAAACAAACAAAAAACAACAACACAAAAACAAACAAACAAACAAACCACCTGAACATAATTGACTCTTCAAGTTTTTTTTTCTTTCTACATTTTTGTCCTCTCCTCACACTCAGTCCCACTCTCCTCGTCTTCAAAGTTCTCTGATGATCACCGTTGATGTCATTTAAAACTATAAAATATATTCTTCATTACAACTCATGGAAAAGGAGTCCTGTTATAATCAAACTAGCACACTACTATCTGATCTCTCTATGTTTTATTCTTCGTCGTCATTTTTGTCCTCATCATTTTTTTGTCTGTAGCGTTGTTGATGTCACTCCACACTATGACATTTCTCTCACGACGAAACATGCTTGTCCTTCTATTGTGCAGCACGCGTAATGCATTGGAGGTCCTAAGGATTAAATAGTATCTCGATCAGCACAACTGCAAATCACTGACATCCATTCTTTGTTGTTATTTACCCTCTCCATCAAGTTTTTTGTTCCTTCTCTCTAGCACTGTTGATGTCATGTGTCCGTCACACACTTGAGTGTCATAGCCTGATTGTCTCAGGGTGCCAACCGCCATTTTGAATCATCGGAGGCATGGTAGAAGTTGACAGATAGAAGAGCCTGTAGCAGACATGGGCCGGGCTGGATGGGGGTAGTTGCAAGGCTTGCCATCACTTGTCGGTGTTGTTTCCACTGAACTAGAAATTGGTTGTGTCACTCTAAACACAATGAATCCGTCAAATCCATCTCTTCCCCGATGGAAGTGCAAGTGCAATGTCGTTGGTCCCCACGAGCTCGCGCCTTAGCAAGATCTATGTACGCCATTCATTATCCTCTTATCAAGTTGGGATTCCTTTTCTTGATTGAACTCGATTATCTCTTACGCTCCTTGTATCTGTCTCTTGTTAATAAAACAAACTTGCACCGTTGTTGGTCACAAGAGGTTCGCGATCAGAAGCTTGAATAATTCTGCACCCAGTCCGTTATGGACAATGAAGAATGAAGACAGTAGTTCATGCCCTTGATGTTCATCTCTTAGTTCTTGTCATGTCAGCTGCAATCTCTTCAGTGTTAAAAAATGACAATACAACAACAGCAACCAAACTCGTTCAACGAAGTTATAGAAAATGACCATTGTTATCTGGTAAAAGATACAGAGATGATGGTGTTGGTGGTGATGATGGCAAGGATGATGATGATGATGATAATGAAGAAGAAGATAATGATGATGATGATGATTGTGACGGGAGGTTTCATTGTTGCTGGGCTCTGCACAATGGAATTCTGTAACCCTCACGTCTTATTCTATGGGGACCGCTAGTGAGTCACCCTGTGAATTACTTTAATACATTTATTTGTTTAGCTCGATCTGTGTTAAGGCTGGGGTACAGAGATAGATAGAAACATGGTAAAAGATCACTGTCACACTAGCTTTCACACGGCTATGAATCATATGTAGTCCAGCCACTTGATAACAGTAAAAATCACACATTTATTTCTTCTACTCTATACACGATCTTCGAAGTACGAATCTAACTTAAAAGTTCAATTGTCAATGCAAATGGTTGATAATCTGATAAGCTGATAATCTAGGCAGCTACTTTTTCTTCATCGGGCACTGGCTACTAGCGTTCATGAAGAGTGGACTACTGTGGTCCTTTTGATACAGTTTTAGTGCACTGTTTCCTGGGCACTTAACTGAATGGTTTCGTGGTTGAAGCGCTGCGTTGAGGTAGCTTCTACGACACTCTGTGTTGTTGCTTGTGTTCGACGGGTGGGCTCCTGCTCGTCTGTAACATATGAGACGAAATTCTGCACAACCCTGAATAATAGGTCTGTGCAGAGCGTCTCACTGAAAGCCAAAGTAGCCCTCAGTGATAGCTCCACATCTCTATACATAAGCGACGAACATTCTGCTAAGTCGGTGGTCCACTGGAATCTCCACTCTAATTTCCTATACATACATAAATATAAATCGTGGCTAACTATACACATAAAGAATTAATAATATTATAAACATTCACTGGTATAGCCACTGGTCTGCAAGCATACATATAGGTTAAACAACAGTGATTCCGTCAGGTATACAACATGGCGTCAAACCCAGTCGTGCTTGACACGTGGTCGGCTTCTCCACGTGGTAAGGCAAAGTCGGACTAACAATTCAAATCTATGCATAGCAAATTCCACAAACATAATTTTAACAATAATATAAATACATCACGATGAAACAGAAGTATGTTCATTTACCTGTTCGACAATGTCAGGCCGTGGCTACTTGATTGAATTCGAAAATTCAACAAGCACTGCTGTCTAATCTTCTCAGGAGAGAGTCTGCTAGGAAGTAGCTGTGTACTGCTTAGCGTCTCAAACTAGACTGACCTCCTACATGGCTTTGACTGAATCAGCCAGAACTGGTTATAACCACTCTACCTGTGTCCCGATTGGTTGAAACAATATAAGTGGCTATAAAGTTCGAAACACCATCGTAGGCCGCGATGATGTCACTCCACGGCTCGCGTCAGCTCGCAGTGTGTGTGTACACATCAGTTATGCCAAAACTTGTGGCCAGCAACATTTGTCAGTAAATTTCTGGAGAACAATAGATTTGTTTAAATCTTAAATACTTTTTTTTTTTTTTTTTTTTTTTTTCTTTTTCTTTTTTTTTTTTTTTTTATTGTGGTCTTGGTGATGGTTGTATTGGTTGTGGTAGCTGTGGTGGAGGCGGTTATGTAGAAGAGGTTGTCGCCGCTGACTAAGGTGAACAGGTTATTATTATATACTCAAAGTGAGAACAAGTGAACGTCATAATGCTTAGGGTTGATGCTGCAATGATGATGATGATAATGATGATGACGATCCTGCTGCTGATAATGATAATGACGACGATGGTGCTAATGATGGTGATGGTGGGAGTGGTTATGGTGATTGTAGCGGTAAAGTAATAGGGATACCAGATAATACTTTTGGAGTTCTTTTTTTTTTTTTTTTTTTTTTTTTTGCCTCAGTTTTCGGGTCCGCTTCAGACTTCCTTTTTTTTTTAATATTTTCTTTTCTTTCTTTTTTTCTTTTCTTTTTTTTTTCTTTCCATTTTTTTTTCAATTTTATTTTAAAGTCGAGCGTTTGCCCTCTTCATAGGCTTTTATCATATAATATGGTTATTCATACATCAGGCATATACATTGATTGAAATCTGGTTAAATCTCAAGACAATTCTTCCTAATTTTGACTTCCATGTCAAACAAAATACAAATATCAATTTCAGTACCATATTTAAATTTACTAATGACCATTTTTGTAATCAAAATAACATGGTTAACAAATTTAATAAATTTCATTGATATTCTTTGAGGGTTGTATCCCAAAAGTACTTCTGTCTCAGACAAAGTCACCATGCGGTTTGTTTGTATATAAATATAGTTTATGCAGTGCGTCCACACTTTTTTAACCTTTGAACAGTGAAAAAAGAAATGTTCAATATAATCAATTACGTTGCAGTATTTACAGTTTTTATTATCCCTTAGTCCCATCTTATTCAGAAGTATAGTTGTGGGATAGATATTGTGTAGAATTTTCCAGTGTAATAATTTTAGTCTTTCTTCCTTTGTGGATTCATTTGCTATTGTCCAATGTGACTCTGTCAGTGAGAGATCGTACTTTCTCAACCAAAAATTAACCGAACAAGGTTGTGTTGTTCTAGCCTCGGTTAGCTGGTGTCTCAGTTTACGAGCAGAAGGGAGAGGGGGGTGGAGGGACAAAGATTCTTGTGAATGAGAAAAATTAATCATAAGCGTTTGTGCCGCGCGGGCACGAAGCGCAGTGCACATAGCGCTGTATTCAAACATGCGTGATGGCGAGCAGCCTACTCTATCACACAGGCGCTCAAAGGTAATAATTTCGCCTTTGTTTACAATATCACTTACATAGAAGATATTTGCTTTCAGCCAATCTTTAAAAAACAAACATATATTTTTATACTTAATGCAATCATTATTCCAAAGACAGAAGTTTTTAATTACAATGTTTTGCCCATGCAATCTTAATTTTGTTTTATTGTTTAGCCAGGTGATCAACACATTCTTCCAGAACAAAGATTTAACATAACACATTCCAGCAAAGTTTTTAACAGAAGCATCTGAAGTAAAGCATGTATAATCAGCACCCAGTTTTGAAAAGACATATTTGGGGAAAATTGACCAGGACTGTCCCGAAGAGTGTTGTAACTCCACGGCCCACGAAAGCAGAAATGATGCTTGCATTTCATTTATATCAATCATATTAAGGCCTCCATTTCCAAACGTGTTACATACAACAGTTCTTTTAACCTTTTCAAATGCTCGGGTATTTGAATATTTTTTCTTCCACAGAAATCTAAATAGCATGGTGTTGATTTGCTTCAGTACATCTTCTGGGATAACCAGAGCTTGCATTACATACACTAGTTGAGACAATAGAAAGGTTTTTATGATACATAATTTACCACTAATACTCAAATTTCTCTTGGACCAAGATACAATTAGACTTCGTATGTTGTGAATACGTTTTGTCCAGTTTTCCTCTATAGATGATGCAGGAACAGTGTTGCAGAAGTAAATGCCTACAATTTTCGTCTTTGTTTTCCAAGAGAGATCAAAGGGTTTTTCACCAGAGGCTCGGTAGGAGCCTAGCCACATAGCTTCTGTTTTATTTTTGTTCATCTCCAAATTTGAGATAATGGAAAATGCAGTGATCAGTTGCAACACTCTCTCTAAATCGTTTCTATCACTTAAAAATAGTGTAATGTCATCAGCATACATCAATATTTTCAATACCGTAGCCGGGGTCACTGCATAATGCGGGATGGGTAGCTGAAGACCTTTAACGTTGTTGTCAGCACGGATTTTAATGGCTAGAAGTTCTAGTGCAATAATAAAGCCCATCGGTGAAAACGGACAACCCTGTCTTATTCCGCTATTAGCAGGAAAGCTTTCAGAAATCCAGCCCAAATAGTTAATACTACTCTCTGTGTTTGTAATTAATACTTGTATCCAGTGAACAAACTTTTCCCCGAAGCCAAACTGTTTAAAAGCCCAAATCATAAATTCTTTGGATATTGAGTCGAAAGCACGGCGATAGTCGACTGCTAACAAGATACCTGGGTTATTAGAAGTATTCATGAAATCAATAGTGTCATCGATTAACCTTATCATAGTGCTAGCCTTTCGACCCTTCACAAAACCAGTCTGATTCTCATGAATGATATCAGATAGAACAGAGGATAATCGAGTAGCTAAACATTTTGCCAGCAGCTTATAGTCCGTGTTTGTTAGTGAAATTGGGCGCCAGTTCGAGAGCTCGTCCCTTGGCAAGTCTTTACCTTTATGTATAAGAGTAATAACAGCTTGTTTCTGTGTAGTAGACATTTCTCCCAAATTATATGCAGCATTAAATGATTGTGTAACTAGATCAGATAATCTCCTCCAGAACAATTTCAAGAAACTTGTAGTCAAGCCGTCTGGGCCAGGAGCTGAATCGTTTTTCAAAGTATTGAGTGTTTTGGTCAATTCCTCTAACGTAATATCCGTTTCTAATCCTGAATTTTGATCTTCAGAAAGCTTTGGAATAGTTGCTCCTTTCATAAAATCTCCAGCCTTTTCCTCGTTAAAGTTTCCCTTCCTGCTATATACTTCACTGTAGAATGAAACCTGTTCCTTTAAAATGTCCTCTTGGTTAACAACAGTTCGACCATCTTGTGTTTTCAGTGTATCCATGATTTTAGCATTTGCCCTTGCTTTTTCTAAATTTAAAAAATACTTAGTGTTTTTTTCTCCTTCCTCTACAAATTTTGTTCGAGAGCGTATCTGAGCACTGCGCGCGTCTCTAATGGCATAAATGTCCAGCTCTTTCTTAATGTTTTCTTTGTCAACTAGAAGTAGATCATTGTGTGGATCAATCGCAAGTTGTTTGTCAATGCAGTCAAGTTGTTTTTGTAGTGTTTCCAGATTATTTTGATGAGATCGTTTCTTTTTGGTGGAGTATGCGATACTGTGCTCGCGAATTTCAATCTTGCATAGATCCCATTTTAATTGAGGGTCTAAATCACTGTTTTCCTCCTTGAAGTTATCTAAAACAAGGTTTATTGTATTTACAAAATTAATATCGTGTAATAAACTGTCATTGAACTTCCAGTATGATGGGCCACGTAGAACGTGAGATATTTTGTACTTTAGTTCAACAATTCTGTGATCAGTGTGAGGCGCAGAGACAATATTACAGTCAATAAGCTTTTCAAAAATATTATCTGATACGAGTATGTAGTCCAAACGCCGGGATATAAAAGGATTTTTCCGACTCCATGAAAATTCTTTTTCAGTAGGGTGAAACAAGCGCCAAGCGTCATTCAATAAGCAATTGTTGGTCAATTTTTGAAAGCAGTCAACGTCTGCAGTTCTATGTGCATCCCCACTTATTATGTCAAGATTATTGTCAAGGACACAGTTAAAATCCCCACAAACTATTTTCTCACCATCCAGTTGATCAAGATGATCTACAAGTGTGTTATAAAATGCTCGTTTTTGAACTGATATGTTTGGAGCGTATATGTTAACAAAGTTAACTTGTCCGTTTTCACTGTTACAAGAAACCGTCAGAATTCTGTCTGTTTTACTCACAACCTGAATATCATAAGCAAATCCTTTCTTGATTAAAATAACTTGTCCCAAACTTCTATTAGGACCAGAAGAATAATATAATTGTCCATCCCATTCTTTTTCCCATAGCTCTTTTTCATTGTCCGTAATGTTAGTTTCTTGTAGACAAATGACGTCGTACTTTCTTTGTTTTAATAATTTGAAAATAGATTTGCGTTTGAATTTATTTTTCAAACCATTTACATTTAGTGAGCAAACACTAATGCTCTCCATCGTAAAGTCCGTAGTCGGTAGGCATAATCATAGTCCGTAGGCCGTTGCTGGGGTAGTTTACGTCACGGGTCAAAAGTCACACGAGCGGTTCAAGAAGGTTGAGAATGCGTGGTGATCGGGGGCACGTGCATTTTAGTCGCGGCAGTATGCGCGTCGTTCAATGACTGGCCGTCAGCCAATGAGAGATCACAACCGATTGGAATGCGACTACGCTCATAGGCCTCATCGCTGTCACCGAGCCGGGCTTGTTTGTCACTGATTTCGGGGGAGTTGGTAGGAGAGCGGTTACGTTTGGTTGATGCGGATGAACTTTGTCTCCTGAATTGGAGGGTGCGTTGGGAGGGGTCGGAAAGCTGGGAGGTCGATTTACGATGCCTCAAGCGACCTCTGGTACGGGAAGGGCTGCGATTTTGGTTGCTGGTAGGTGAGTTGAGGGGCTGGGGGAGTGGAGGGGGAGGTGGGGGCATGGAGGTTGACTGAGATTCAGATGGGGGAGGGGAAGGGGCAGGGGGTAGAGGCGGTTGCATTTGTTCTGTTTTCTTCTGCTCACGATGATACAATGAGGCAGTGAACGGTCCCAAGGACATGGTCTTGGGGAGTGGGGTAGAGGGCACAGAAATGTAGAGAAGCCTTCGGCCTGTTAACCATCTTGTCAGCTGTCCCCTATCATCTCTATCCCTCTCTTTGATCAGTTTTGACCTGATGTCAACCACTTGAGGAAGTGCCTTGATGGCCTGAAAGATTTCTTCATCAGAGAATGAGATTGGAACGTTCCCGATGATAATTCTGGTAGTGGGTGTCTCCGTCTCGCCATCAGAAGAGCTGACAACAAACGGGTTTTTCTCCCTGAGGGTCACTCTGACCCCACGAAGTGTAATGCCAGAGATTAACAGTTTTTGACGTGCGTAGGGTGTTGTGGGGTAAATTCTCCATAGGCCATTTATCTTCTGGGCACCAATCAGGGTTCCATACCCAGCGGTTTTCTCCGCTGCATCACAAATTTCTGCTGTAGTGTAATCTTTCTGTGAGGAGGGAAGGTGAATGTTTCTGACAAATACAGGTAGCACACCGATATTGTCACTCCTGACACTGGAATTGGACGCGGCAGTGTCACGATAGCTTGGCCTACTTATGCTGCTATCGCCTACATCGGTGCCTACACCGGTAGCCGCCATATCACGGTTGATAGGATTGTGAGTTCACTCGCTGTGAAAATCAGAATGTAAAATAAATACAAAAGTACAAACCGTCCACAACAGAAAATAACCACTGCTACTAGTCCAATCAATTACAGTTCCAGCCGTCGCATCCCAAACAAGTAGAGATCCACTAGAAGTAGTAATATCGACAAAAATCAGCAGAGCCGAACAAAAACACAGCCACTTGACTTCAAATGGCAACCGGAAGTCCAAATCCTGATCGCGCCATTTTGATCAAACTTTCTGGGCAGAAGGCGGAAGTAACGAGTAACGACTGCCAACTTCGGAAATGTTCGGGCGCAGCTATTTTTAGGCCAGGACCTGTTCTTATTTAGGAAAAAAAAAGTCGCGTCCCGGGCGCTTCGATAGTTTGTGTGTGTGCGTGTGTGTGTGTGTGTGTCTGTGTTTGAGACTAAAATTATACTAATTTTGCTCCGTCATCACTGCGTCTCTTCACCACTCTTCCTACTGCATTACCCACGCATTTAATTTCTTCATGGTCTGAAGCACTGGTTAATGTCATCTGTCACTCTTTTGCTTAACGAAGACTTCGTTTCTGCCATGGGCATGATTGTTTTGGCACGAGTCCCAAGCATATTGATGAGTGGACAGTTGAGGTTTAACGTCTACACCCACCATTGGCGACATGGCAGACGGGGATAACCATCCCAGGGAACAAGGGGTAGAAAACTAAATGAACACTGAACCACCAGAGCAATCATACTGCTAAAATGGACAGTAAAAAATGGCCACTTTAGACGGACGAACGCTCTACCACTCGAGTTACGGTGATGGGCGCATTTAGATAGCGTTTGCAACTAAACTATAGTATTCAGCAGGCATCATCACTGTCTCTTCATCACAATCCTTTTTGGAGCCAGTTCTTCGTCCTTTACATACTACTAGCTTACTACTACTACTACTACTACTACTACTACTACTACTACTACTACTACTACTACTAGTTATAGTAATAATAATAATAATAATAATGATAATAATAATAATAATAATAATAATAATAATAATAATAATAATAATAATAATAATAATGATAATGATAATAATAATAATGATAATAATAATGATAATAATAATAATAGTAATAGTAATAGTAATAATAATAATAATAATAATAATAATAATAATAATAATAATAATAATAATAATAATAATATTAATAATAATAATAATAATAATGATAATAATAATAATAATAATGATAATAATAATAATAATAATAATAATAATAATAATAATAATAATAATAATAATAATAATAATAATAATGATAATAATGATAATGATAATGATAATAATAATAATAATAATAATAATAATAATAATAATAATAATAATAATAATAATAATAATAATAAGAAGAAGAAGAAGAAGAAGAAGAAGAAGAAGAAGAAGAAGAAGAAGAAGAAGAAGAAGAAATCCTATAAATCAGACATAAAGCGCGCGAACAGTAACCAACATACACCCACCCCCTCACATGCTACAGATATTCCTGCAAACATAACAAGCAGTCATTCATCATCCAAGCATATGATGTGAAGGCAAGATGCTACAGTATGAGAAGACCGAAAGGAAATCGAATGTTTAGTTTTGAAAATTTAGATAAGAGTGCATCCAGTACCATTATTGAAGGGAGGGAGAACACCAGCGACTAATTAACTGCTCCACCAAGCCACCCCTTGTATCTTGTTGCAGTAATGTTGATGTCGTCTGGCCATCTCTGCTTGACGAAAACGTTGTTACTGTCATAATGCACGTATTGCAGTGGGGCCCGTGCATGTCGATACTTTGTGGGACAAAACCTGCTGCTCGTCCATCGTTGTTTTTCTTCATCACTCATCCCTAGATCTGCATCTTTATTGTTCTTAAAAAAAAAAAAAAACCAACAACACAAAAACAAACAAACAAACAAAAAACCCACCTGAACATAATTGACTCTTCAAGTTTCTTTGTGTTATTTTTTTCTACATTGTTTTCCTCTCCTCACACTCACCCACACTCTCCTCGTCTTCAAAGTTCTCTGCTGATCACCGTTGATGTCATTTAAAACTATAAAATATATTCTTCCTTACAACTCATGGAAAAAGAGTCCTTTTATAATCAAACTAGCACACTACTAACTGATCTCTCTATGTTTTATTCTTCGTCGTCATTTTTGTCCTCATCAATTTTTGTCTGTAGCGTTGTTGATGTCACTCCACACTATGACATTTCTCTCACGACGAAACATGCTTGTCCTTCTATTGTGCAGCACGCGTAATGCATTGGAGGTCCTAAGGATTAAATAGTATCTCGATCAGCACAACTGCAAATCACTGACATCCATTCTTTGTTGTTATTTACCCTCTCCATCAAGTTTTTTGTTCCTTCTCTCTAGCACTGTTGATGTCATGTGTCCGTCACACACTTGAGTGTCATAGCCTGATTGTCTCGGGGTGCCAACCGCCATTTTGAATCATCGGAGGCATGGTAGAAGTTGACAGATAGAAGAGCCTGTAGCAGACAAGGGCCGGGCTGGATGGGGGTAGTTGCAAGGCTTGCCATCACTTGTCGGTGTTGTTTCCACTGAACTAGAAATTGGTTGTGTCACTCTAAACACAATGAATCCGTCAAATCCATCTCTTCCCCGATGGAAGTGCAAGTGCAATGTCGTTGGTCCCCACGAGCTCGCGCCTTAGCAAGATCTATGTACGCCATTCATTATCCTCTTATCAAGTTGGGATTCCTTTTCTTGATTGAACTCGATTATCTCTTACGCTCCTTGTATCTGTCTCTTGTTAATAAAACAAACTTGCACCATTGTTGGTCACAAGAGGTTCGCGATGAGAAGCGTGAATAATTCTGCACCCAGTCCGTTATGGACAACGAAGAATGAAGACAGTAGTTCGTGCCCTTGATGTTCACCTCTTAGGTCTTGTCATGTCAGCTGCAATCTCTTCAGTGTTAAAACATGACAATACAACAACAACAACCAAACTCGTTCAACGAAGTTATAGAAAATGACCATTGTTATCTGTTTAAAAGATACAGAGATGATGGTATTGGTGGTGATGATGGCAAGGATGATGATGATGATGAAAATGAAGATGATGATGATGATGATGATGATGATGATGATGATGATGATGATGATGATGGTGATGATGATGATCATGATGATCATGTGGATGGTCAAGATGATGCCACTTCCAAACCCACACTTTCTATTTCGTCTAAAATGCTGATCGAAGCCAAAACTTGTGGCCAGCAACATTTGTCAGTAAATTTCCGGAGAACAATAGATTTGTTTAAGTCTTAAATAAAAATTTACTTCAAAACATATGTACACTGAGTTTTCAAAAATCGATTTTATTTCAACACGTGGAAATAAATAATATATTAGTTTTCAATTATGTTGCTGCTTCTGTGGTCGTTATTATTGCTGAAAAATGGACATTCGATCAGTTTTACAAATCAGTCACTACTGTTGAGCAACTGACCATGCCCTTCAACGTTGATGACCGCATACCTCTCAGTAAAGGGGATCTACGTAAGCAGTTCTTTTTGCAGAAAGTAGAAGGTACCCGAGAGCAGAGGTCACTCCTAAGAAAATAGATTAAATCAGTTACAGTTAATGCGCTAAGCTACTTCAGAGGTGTGAGAGAGAGAGAGAGAGAGAGAGAGAGAGAGAGAGAGAGAGAGAGAGAGAGAGAGAGAGAGAGAGAGAGAGAGTGTGTGTATGTGTATATTGCTGCTGTTGTTGTGGTGGTGTATGTATGTATGTATGTATGTATGTATTTATGTATGTGCGTGTTGCTGTTGTTGTGGTAGTATATTTGTGTATGTAAATATGTATGTGTGTAGGCGTGTATTCATGGAGTGTGTGTGTATATGTGTGTGTGTGTCCTTGTTTACACAGTGTTATCTGGACAAATCAGTGAACATTTACATAACTTGTATTGACATGCCTACTTGTTTTGACGTCAGAACAATGATCCGTTAGGGTTAGGGCTGGGTTAGGGTTAGAGTTAGGGTTCGAATATTGCAAAGTACTTAAAAATGGGGACGAAATATTACCCATTGTCAGCACAACATAGGTGGCGTTTCGGGAAAGTCATAATAATACTGTGTAACCTCGGCTGTGTGTGTGTGTGTGTGTGTATGTGTGTGTGTGTGTGTGTGTAGTTCAGTATTACTTAAAAGTTTAGTTTGGATATCAGCAAGAATACATTATTTACAACAAAGATATAAAAACAAACCGACAATATGCAACAATAATAATACACCGTTGCTAATGAACAGTAACAATAAACTTTTTACAATGAAATAGAAGAATGACAATCAATTATTTCTGACCGCCTGCTGCGGCGCTACTCGCTAACCACGTGTCTAATAAGCGTTCACAGCGGTGCTCCCCCTTTGTTAAGATGGCGGAGCCACATCCGGTGTGAAAGCTTGGGGCAACCTTTGGTGACATTTTGTGGACAATGAATGACCGCTGGCCGACTACTCTTAGCAACTTTCAATGTCTTGATCTCCGGAGAGATTGTAATCACTGAACTCATGCTGGACCTACCAAACACAGAAGACACATAGCGCTTGAAAACTGCGGAGTACTTTGAGAGAGAATATTCTAGCAGCTGCAACATAAATGTTATTTTTACATACTGTTGCACCAGATGTGATTCAGAGTATTAATCTCAAATGAACTTAAAACCACCATATGTAATCTTTCAAGATAATGCACGAGTGGTTATTTAATGTAAAGAAAAAGTAGTCAACACTTTCAGTAATGCTTTGAAACCCATACATTTGAAGTTTAGAGATAAATAAATCTAAAGATTAAAAAAATAGAGCCAAAAATATCGAGAATTTTATATAAGAAAGTTCAAAATGTGTTTTATAGTCTTACATCATGCATCATTCTTCTTTAGAAATGTTAAATATCCAGCCGAGAGTTGCCCAGCCAGAGCGCTAGGTAACGCTACGTAACTATTGTGGCGGAAAGTCTAGGCAACCCTATGTTCGCGGAGAGCGCTAGAGAGCGCTCTGTAGCAGTCTCAAAAGGTTGTTTGCAAAGAGAAAAAGATGGCGGCCAGAGTGGTAGGTTTTCGATTTCCGAATGGCGATGTGTTCAAAGGTGAAATAGCAAGGAAGGACTTTGTCATTTACAGTCTTGTAAGATTTGTGTACTTATTACTTGACGGAATAATTGTGTTTATGTGCAATCGGTATGAATTAGTATTTATGTTTGATAGTATTGTTGTGTCGTCAGTAAGATGGACAGTAACTTTCACTTTCAACCAACTTCACTTTGATTGGCTGTTATGCAGTCCACGTGTGCTGCATCATTTTTAAAAGTTCGCTTATGGCAGAAGGTTGCCCAGAAGCAAAAATAGTTCTAGCTGAATAATCGCAAACGTTTTGTGGCGCTTTTATTCTAAGCAACTCGGGGCTGTATGTTGTGCCTTTTGGCGCATTTGGGTTTATAGCAGAAATCCAAATCAAAGCAATAACCCCGATAATGGATGACTGCTACCTAGTTAAGCATCTACGAATTCACTGTGCAAACTGGGCACAGTGACCTCCAGCCTTTAACCAGGTCCCTCAGTATGAAGGCTGAAGACATTTACACAGCTGAGATGACCAAGTGTCATCACACTGACTGTACGAGATTTAGCAGGCCTGCGCTTTAAAACTAGTACTATGTCATAGACCAACAAGCTCAAGCAGCTGGAACAAGAACCATCGCTTACGACCCGCGCTTTGAACTGAGACAGTCTACCTGTCATTGTTTAAAGATGTCGTTTTCAGGACCTCTCTAGGCATCATACCTTTTGGGGTAGACCAGGTGTGTTGAAGTTCTGGATACACAGCGTCACCGAGTGTGGACAACTCGGCCTAAATTAGGTTGTTTTCACTGTTGCTTCAGCCGGATCATATATTTTTAGGCGCGATAGACATGTTAAGTAATCCGATAAGTGACTTGATTTTTTTAAAAGGAGAAAACGAAAGTTATGCATACAAGAATGTAGTTTTTGTAAAACTGACGATGAAGTGTGTTGTTTATAAAAGAAATGGAATTTTAATTGGAAGGGTCGCCAATAGGATTTTCTCTTGTAGTTGTAGTTTGTGTTTTAGTAATTGGTAGTCCCTCGCCAGCCTGACGCTTACCACTCAAAGCGACAATGATGATGATGATGATGATGATGATGATGATGATGATGATGATGAATATTATTATACTGCTACTGCTGCTGCTGTTGTGGTGATGATGATGATGAATCTGCTCAACTAGTCGAAAACGTCTTATTTTAAACGTGTAAACTGCGTGCGTACGTGACTTCTAACGTTTATCTAATTTTTCTTTATCTTAAAATTCAAAGCCAAACTATGCGTCTTAACACTTAACCAAAGATAGAAACGACAACACATTACAATCAGCGATAATTGTATATAGGTTGGCATAATACTATTTTTAAGCCTATGCACGACCCAACTTTAAGCATAATTTAAAATACTACAAATGAACTAGGCAGTATCAATAGGTGACTCTTAACCTACTATTGACTCTATTCACATACAGCTGTGCAGACTGTCAGTACTTGTTAAGATCTACGCCGAATATGTTGTTTTTAAAGCATCTTAGCATACCTATGACAGACTGTATGTTCCAGATAAGTTCAAAACAAAAGTACTGTTCTAGTTTTGCTCCCCACGAAATGTATCATAGTGTGACGTCATTCTTACAACGTATTTGGGTTTAGATAGTGTTGAGGTTTGGGTTAAGCTCGTCGAGTTTGATTTAAGTTTTAGTGGTAGTAGTTATTAGACATATACTTATAACCCTAAACTTAACGAAAAACAAAATGTCAACGGAATTTAATTAGACACTTTGAGGTGTGCACGACTATTTCGGAATTTTGGGTGGTTTAAGTTGAGTTGTATTTATAGGAGGTACGCTTGGACCGTTACGAAAACAACGGGGCAAAGCATGTATAAAACTTTTCACTTACGGTCGGAGATTACCGCCTGGGTTAATCCGTGCCAGACAAAATATTTTCCCTCCTATTTCCTAAGGAAACTATGGGTAGGGGCGGACTCTTGGAAAGCTGAGGGGAAGGTCTGAAGACACTAATCAACGGTCGGCGGAAAGCGGCGGCGATGATGATCATTCTCATCTTCAACTTTGACACATAGCCTATCTTGCCTCTCGGAAGCATAATTATAGATGCATGTTCTATTTTCACGAATTCGTGCTCAACAGGGATGAAAATAATTATCGATCATCGGTTGAAAGACCACCAACGCTTAATCGTTGATACGTGTGTTTTCTCACTAACTTGTTTTGAGTATGAAGAAAACTGTGGTAAGGTAACTTGAATGTGAAGGTCAAGTTATAAAAGTTATAATAGTAATAATAATAGTAATGATGATGATGATGATGATGATGATAATAATAAAATTAATAATAATAATAATAATAATAATAATAATAATAATAATAATAATAATAATAATAATAATAATAAGAATAAAAATAATAATAATAATAATAATAATAATAATAATAATAATAATATTATTATTATTATTATTATTATTATTATTATTATTATTATTATTATTATTATTATTATTATTATTATTATAGGGGTATTTATTTAGCGCGTTTTCCTACTGACATCAGTTCAAAGCGCAGTTTTGTATTGTGGTCACACATATTGATTATTGCTTACTATAATTATAGCCTAGTAGCTCGTTATTAAGTTAGGGTTTCACGATAAAACTCCCCCCCCCCCTCCCTTCATCTCTCTCTCTCTCTCTCTCTCTCTCTCTCTCTCTCTCTCTCTCTCTCCATTTCTATCTTCATGTTATTAGTACACATTCTAAAAACAGAAGGAATTTTGTTTAAATATCTGTTGAAAGCTCAACCGTATATTATTTGTAGCATGAATCATTGAATATGAGAACGAAAGGCGCACATAAAGATTGTAAATCTCCAACAAACTTTCCTTGTAATTTATGGAGACGGTAAATCTATCTTGAATCTTGTCCTGAATAAGAATGTCTGAATCTGAATCTATTTCTCTCATTATATTTATTTATTTATTTATTTATTTATTTATTTATTTATTTATTTATTTATGTTTATTGCGCGTATCCATATGGGTTAGCCTAGCCAAAATGTAACATAGAGTACGTACTACTGTGAACTGAGCCACAGCTCAATCGCTTAAACATAGCCCTAACGCTACATAGTGTGCCGAGGATATGAGGGTCGGCGCTACCAGTCATGCCCCATGAATTCTAGGATTGCTGAAATGACACTAAGCCGCTTACACAGTTCACATCTCTTTTCTCACCGGCATTCGACTGCCCAACCTTTCTGTCCTTTTTTATTATAATATTATATTTATTTATAAAGTGTGAAAGATGAACAACAGATGTTTAAATGTCATCCGAAACATAGGTCTACCAACACTTAATAAGGCTTTGCGCAGAGCATCACATTACATTACATTACATTACAATACATTACATTACATTACATGATTATTGCTTTACAGTAGGTCCAGCGGACTCTTTCGATCCACATCAGGACCGGTATCACGTCCTCAAAATTCCGGGTGTCTTACTTTAGTCGGGCGCCTTTGCGCATGCGCCTGGTCAAATCGGCCCTGCTTTTTCACGACATTCTTTTGCGTCGGAACCCTAACCCTAACTCTAACCCTAACCCTAATCCTACGATTACGACTACGATAGCACTGTGCGTCGAATTTTGTAATGCGTCGGCCAACCAGAATGCTCCCAGCCCAAATAAGATACTAGGAACTTTGACGATGTCACACCGGACAACCCCTGATCCGCATAAAAGATCTGCTGAAACAACCCTAGTGGTAAAACCGAAGGCTCTCCACCAGCCAGTCACTTTACAATAAAGACATCCCACGCAAGGGACGCTGAGGCTATACTCTAATTTATCGAACCCCCGTTTACAAAAACAAAATAGAATACAAACATCATTATAAATTATGAACAAAACACATACATATAAAATGCCTACATTGCTAAATAATAACATCATAGAAAGCCCTAGTGACCACCTGGCAGAAAGCGTCCAATATTCCCAAGCTGATCCAACAGACCTCACACACAAATAAGGAATCTTGTCCCGGAAGAGTTTTCAAGAAAAAAGGTAGGTGACTGGTCTAGTGAAGAAGAAGATAGTATAACAGATTGATAGAACAGAACAGGAATGAGAAAGAACAAAGGAGAAAGACAGCGACAGTGGAAATTTAAAGCACTAAATTTCCAGAAAGTGGGGATACTACTATTTATACTGAAAAACCCCCGGCACCCCAACGGGAGGGGGGGGGGGGGGTTTGCGCAGAGCAACTGTAGTGCAAAGTTGAAGATTGTCTGCAGCAACACACCACGTAGGCCTAAAGCGTTTATTTTTAGAGTCGAGTGGCAATCTCTTATTAGTGTGAATTGGAAGCTAAGAGTAGAATTATAGTCCCCGGACACATGAAGGATAAAGGGGACTAAGTAGTTAAGAAGTCGTAGAAGAGGTGGCCCGAAGTAGGGCAAAAATGAAGAGACTAAGTCGTGGATGAAGTGAAGATGACGACAAGATGGGTAGCGCACGAGGCAGCTGCATGGGGATAAAAAAAAGTCGTGAAAGATGAAGAAGTTCTGTAGAAGCGTAGCGCTCAAGGCGGTAGCTGGAATGAAGTGGCAGACGCGCAGACAGGAGGAAGGTGAGTCGCTCGAGGATAAGTGACGATGAGCCCAGGGGGTCCCGTCCAGCAGCAGGGCCGGGTGAAGAGGGGAAGGTTGTCACTGAAGAGAGCTGGCGGCTTAAAACGTCGGTTGTCTGGAGGCGCCACTCCCCACAACCCAAGTCAGGTAGACCAATCGTAGAAAAAGGATGAGGGCAGCCTGGGAGAGGAACGACGAAAGCGAGGCGTTGAGGCGCCATTCGTCGTCCAGCCGCCGGCCGCCACCCAGTCGAAGGAGCCCAACTGGTAAGAAAATGAAGCTTATAGGATGAGGTGGAGTAACGGATCGGCATCTCCTACAGGATGCAGGCTGCTCCGTCTTTGGACAACCGGAAAAGGTTCTCGACTGCAAATGATGTTCCCCCAAGTTTGCAAGAAAAAGTGGAAGTCCTCCGACGAAGCAGATAGCGCACCCGTGGGTCTGACCGCCTCCTAGGGCAGACCTGCCACCAGCCTGCTCGATTCGCTGCCATCGAGTCAGCCTATTGGAAGCTCTGCTGCTCGCTTATTCATATAAGTATCCGGCACTCAAACGGTTCATTCTCAAACCGTGTAAGAACGAACGTGTAATCTTCCCTTAGATCTAAACAATATAGGCATATGACAGGTAAAAGTTCCGCATATCATAAATTAGGCCTATATCAATGTCTTCCCAGTTATAGGACTACTTAAACAAAATTAAATGAAGATTTTATAAGTTCGTTGGTACGCGGGTTGGGAATAAATCGTTTGAGTGGTGGATTCGTTTCGCCAAAGACGCAGTCTGTTCCCACCCTTTCTAGCTATGATACATCATGGGCTATGATACACGGATACCGCTAGCTACCGCTTTGCTACCGAGGATCCACTTTCAGTCTAATGCCCCTGTGATCTACCCCTACGAACTAAAAACCGCGAGCTCGATTTGCCGCAGGCCTATATATTTTCTGATACGTTGCAAACAAACAAACACAAACACAAACAATATCAAAACGACAAACAAACAAACAAAGAAAAACATTTTCGGTGCGCTTTTAGTATTGAAGGTTCGATAGAATATGGCCTGCCAATTTATAACACCGGCTTGTCCAAATATTATGGCTATCTAAGTGTAAGGAATTGAGTCTGTTCAACTCTCGATATTAGTGCAAAATAAAATTATATTTTTGTTACGTCATTGTCGCTGCATGATGACGCACATTTCGCCATTTCCGGTGTTCGTTAAAAATGATCTGAAGAAAATGGATGTATGAATGTTGAGCAGCGTGTTTGTTATTGTAAAATAGTCGTGTCCAGCCCTCTTTGGAGGTACGTAGACCAATAGATAATATATAGAATAAGTACTTGGATATTAAGGAATGATAATAAAATAGATTTTGATGGAAATGTATTTAGAATAAGGACTTGAATAATGAAGGTCATAAAATGGAGAAAATGACCGTTGTTTTGCCCTAAGAAGAGCGGCGAATTTTCATTATGAATAGATTTAAGGTGAAAATAATATTATGACATAACGTTAAGGATTTTGTTCACATTGTCTGTTTTAGGGTTTTTATGTGGGATTTAATCAAGGGGAGAATAATGCGGTAATCCATCCATCTACATTGGGGATCTGTTTATCATCATCGAGCCATCGCCATAGGACTGCCATCTTCATTGACTGTGCATTAAGACAACTTCATCGGACATCATATTGATTCTTCGTAATTCTGCAAATTAGTGTTGTGATTTATTATTATTGTTGTGTCATGTAGTCTTCGTGAAGAATAAATGAGTGTGAATGAAGTATTCAATCAAAACCAAAAAGTCTTCTTGTATTTTATCATTCCAATTTATTTATTATTATGAAATAGATTTATTTTAACGAACTTTGCTTCGTTACACTAAGCTCATCAGAATTCTAGTCATGTCGTTTTCTCGAATTTTGCTTTGTTTGTCACCTTTGTTAAGAACAAACTTATTGAGATTCAGACTTAATTGTCACATATTGCCTCTTCAGCTTCAAAGATACAATAATGGACCTAGAGAAGAACGTTAGTGTACTATCTGCGACTTAGATGAAATTGGTGACGAGTTTCATTATTAATTTACATGTAAAAACAATGTGCTGATAGAAAATAGGACTCTTTTACCTAAATACTTCTAGACTCTTCCAAATGTCTTTAAATTAAACCAACAGATGAATACTAAATCAAAGAGCAGGATGCTAAATTTATGCCGCTTTGTTGGAGTTGTCATGTCACTATTTAAATAACGTGCATTCCCTTTTCTCTTCTTCTGTGAACTGTAAAAATTATCTACAAGTTACAATTAAATTCATAGAAAGCCATATTTTCTAAAGGCGTTAAATGTTTATGTTCAAACACTCTGACTGTAGAATAGTTGATATTACATTACCCATATCTGAACTAATTAAAGACATCGAATATTAATAATACTGTTATCACACAGCATAATGACATAACAAATTGCTGATAATGAATTTATGTTGACAGTCGCATCTATTATTTTGTATACGGTACGCAAATTGATAAGGTGTTATAATTCTTTTATTCGATGTATTTTTAGATATTAAGATGATGTGTTTCAATGTTAAGTTATATTGTTTAATCATTATAAGTTATTATGGGTTTGTTGTTGTTGCCGTTGTTTTTATTTATTTTTATTTTTTATTATTTTATTTTTATTTTATTTTTATTTTTTTATTTAAAAAAAGTATTATTTTGTTTATGATTTATTTATTTATTTGTATTTCTTTTCCCCCCTTATCCTTTATATTATTATTATTATTATTTATTTTTTTTAGTCTAAAATCACATAATTTGTTAACAGACTTTAAATAAACTTCATTGGTCTTCTGTGAACCAACTTGCTATTATATTTAAAAACTGTGATGCATACGTGTTCGTGTTATTTTTTTTACACTTATTATGTTTGATGTGATAGTTAATATACATATTTGTTTCCATACTGAGCCAATGTAAACTTTATAGCGGGTGTTTGACTTTGCCAGAGATTTGTTTTGTGATACCTATGGAGCAGTTGTTTTTTGTGCCGTTCATTATTTGTTTTGTTTTAAATGTCTGTAACCCTCCCCTTCTCCACTTACCCCCTTACCCCCTAATTTTGTACTTGTCTCAAATGCCCCCTTGGCATTGTTTCATGCTTGGGATTGCATGTGGTTGTGTTATGAAAAGCTATTCCAAAGTTCCAAAGTACTTTTATAATTTTTTTTGAAAGAGTTCAAACACTGTATTTTTTTCTTTGCTACGTTACTAAAGCTGAATCGCACGAGTGACGTACATAAAAGTAGCATAATGGTTCCATCCTCACTGTGAAACACAAATTTGTTCGGTACACAGGCTTTTGTTTGGTAATTATTGCTCTGTTGTATCCATCTGTAATAGTTAGAATGTTTATAAATTCAAGGATGCACGCAATCTTTGTTTCGTCAATGATAGGTAATTATGAATGACAAATAAGCATAAGCCAGACGCAATCTAATAATTATGAATGATCTTGGTGCTACCGAATATTATGGTTCCCCACCCCGCCCCACCCCGTTAGTTATTTTATGAAATTTAACGGTCAACACTCATTGGTGAAACAGGTCTATGCATGTATGTGCATGTATGTTCGCGCGTAAGTTAAAAACAAATCTTCATTATTTCTTGACCTGCAAAGCATTCGAACTTCTTCAACCCCAAACAAACACGCCAGAAGAGCCAGCTTGAAAGGGCCCACAGCCGATCGCTGGAGCCAGTCTTTTATTAGTGGGGGATCAAATTCTGTTTATAAGAAGGGGAAGCCACTCTTCCTTCGCTCAAGAGGCCGAGACATTAGAGTTACATTTCCTTTTAAGATTGTGCGCCCTTTCTTCGAGGTTCGGGACAAAATCCCAAAACCAAACACTCAGCTCTGCAGCACTTTCTCCGTTTATATTCATGAGTTCTTTGAGTGTTAGTTAGCACCTGGTCTCGCGTTTCCCTGAAATGGCTTCAGCCAAGTAACAGCGTAGAGACATAATATCCCAGCCTTCTCTCTCTCTCTCTCTCTCTCTCTCTCTCTCTCTCTCTCTCTCTCTCTCTCTCTCTCTCTCTCTCTCTCTCTCTCTCTCTCTCTCTCTCTCTCTCTCTCTCTCTCTCTCTCATAATTATAAAATATCATAGTTAATTGTAGATATGTTTGTACTATTAGTATATATCAAATTTCGGTGAAAGTCTTGTCACTATATAAACTTATCTAAGCATAGGTCATCACTTATTGGTTAGATTGATAAGATTGTGTTTCCTTTTTGTTCAAGTACATGCATGGGCTACATATAATTGGTCTAAATTGTGTGCAAAGTTAATCAGTGTTCTTTTAGATAAAGCACGATTCTATTGCAAATTCCAAGTGATAATACTATCCTATCCTATCCCATAATTCGTAGGTCGTAGCAGATGATCGTTTAACCAGCGTACTCCATCTTCCCCTGTCCTCAGCAACCGTGATTGTTTCACTCAGTGTCAAACCAGTCCATTCTCGAATGTTGTCATCCTACCTGAGGTGTTGTCCTCACAAGTGATAATAATAATAATAATAATAATAATAATAATAATAATAATAATAATAATAATAATAATAATACATAGATTTATATAGCGCCCATATTTAACACAAAAAGAGTGATTCAAGGCGCATGATACATTGTTTTGCATTAAAATATACTAAATAGGAATTTGAGTAATTTTACTTACCATTTGTGTCCAAAAGCAAACATCATAATCTAGATTGTAATTATTTCTCCATGATTAATATTTTTTTTAACTACATTTTACGCGTTAATTGGAACAATCATGTAAGTTTGTCATCTTGCCTTCTTCTTCATCGTGTATTATAAATAAGCTGTAAACATAGTTGTTTTTTGACGATCATCTATGGTGCCCAAACGATTTTCGAGTTACGGGATAGGATAGGATAGGGCGCGCCACAGGCTGCGACTACGCCTTTCCCAGAGGATGCGGTCCAGTATTTCCCGACAAAAAAGGGCAATGCAGTTTCAAAATAGGATAGGATAAATATTTATACTGTGATGTTTACTTTTGTTTATTTTAATTCATTTTATTTTAATTATTATAGTTTTATGTTAATTATTTTGTTTATAATTTTGTATGTTGTCTAATATCGAACATGTGAATAGACGTAAATTAAATGAAATCAAATTAACCATGGGCATAACAATTTGACATAAGACAGGATATGAACTAATTTTGACCTCAAGCTTCATCTTCCAAGACACTTTGGGGCATCATAGAACTAGCTTGAAACCAGCAATCTTGACCAGAGTTATCGTTAAGTTATGACAGACACTGGGGCAGAGTTTGACGTACAGTCTTTTAGGTTGACAAAAGGGCGGGTTAATCACTATAGATAGTTTTCTTATAATTTCGGCAAATGTGTGTGGAAACCTGGAAATTGAATGGGAAAAAAACCCACAACAATACGTCAAATCTTTTTTTTTCAAAACATACAAATATCTGTCAAATATAGACATATAAATTGTACTTTACAAAAGAAGAAAACAACACAAAACAAAACAATAACAACACGATATAACCAAAAATTTAGGCATCAACTTGGCACACAGGCTAATCCATGAGAGGGAATCATTAAAACATCAAGACAACACACAACTCAAGATAAAGTAGGTAAGGTCTACTCTGAGCTTCAGAATCCGTTAAAAACTCTGCGCATAATAATAGGCCTACTACTAGTTAGCGAATGTATTTATAAAGGTTAATATGGTTCAGGCCGTACAGAAAACACTTAGCAAGGTTGCCCAATTACTGCTGAGGAGGAAAGTTTGCTCAGCAAGTTGGTACAAAGTATCAGGCGCCTAGGCTTTCCTAGGGACAAGACCACCGGAAGAGAGTATTTGTGGAAAAAGGGACGTCATTTGTCACACTCGCATACTCGGCGCTACTCATATTTCCATTTACCTCCCCTTAATGATGTTCAGTACTGCGTTTTTGTTGCTCGTGAGACAACACCACCCAATTCCAACTAGGAAAACTCTCTAATACCCTTACCTCACAGGTCAGCCCCCTTCTCAAATTTAGAAGAGCCCCATATTTCGCCACCACAGCTTTAGTATCTACCCGCTCCACCATTCCACCGCCGCCCTAATCCCCCCTTCTACCCTCTTTTACACTCAGTCCACCTTCTCATTGTTCACTTGTCACTGGGGCTGTGTGCGAGTTGTTGGTTGGTTGGTTAGTTGTTTTATTAACGTCTTCTTCATCGAGATGATAAGACGTACGCATTCAATCACACACATTCGCACCACATACATACATACATACATACATATAAAATGCCTAATTACATGAACTGGGCCATTGGAGAATCATGATTTTGTGTAAATGTATGAGTTTGTTTTCAATGTGTGCTTGAATGCATGTTTCAATCTGTGTTTTATAATTCTAAATTTATTTTAAAATTTTGAAATTTTACGATAATTCCCCGTGCCATGTTCCATTCTATGTGCGGTTTCTTGTCTGTAATAAAGCTTTCTGATTTGATTTCTTGACTTGACTCGTCACCGCAACATTCCCCTCCTCCACTCATGGTTCGTTTTCACCATTTTTTTACCACCTCCCTCCACACCTTCCCCCTCTTCCCTTACCAAACCACTTATATTCCTTCATCTCTTGGGCCATTTACTTACCCCTTTTCTATCCTATTCTATCCTATCCAGTAACTCGACAGTTTTTTAGGGCACCGTTGGGGGGCCGTTTAAAAAAAAAAGAAATTATCCCCATTTTGTGGAAATTTAGTGATTAAAATTACCACTGTTTCTGTCATTCTCATTTGTTCTTTCTTGTCCCTAATCTGTTCTATCATCTACTATCTTCTTCGCTAGACCAGTCACTTACATTTTTTCTTGAAAACTCCCCAAACTCTACATTTGTGTATGGGGTCTGTTGTTCAGCTTGGGGGATATTGGACGCTTTTGCCAAATGGTCACGTTCTATGGTATTATTATTATTTAACCATTTAGGCATTTTATATTTGTTAATATTTTATAATGATGTTTATATTCTACTGTGTTTTTTTGTAAACGGGGCTTCGATACGTTAGAGTAAAACTCAGCGTCCCCTGCTTGGGATGCCCTAATTGTAAAGTGACCGGCTGGTAGAGTGCCTTCAGTATTACCATTATGGTTGTTTCAGCAGATCTTTAATAAAGATCAGGAGTGAGTCCTCTTTTAACCAATTTCTGGTCCTGATTCGGCTGTTTGCAGTCAGCTGGACCCTTTTGTCGCGTCACCCGAGCGGGTTCCGCGACGTTCAGCTCAAAGAACGAGTGGAAGGATAGAAACTCAAATAAACAAAACTAACACAAAATGCCAGATGACCAATCACACACTTTTATTCAACAATGTCACACACCCACACCAAGGATATGGGATACTAAACCTCCCTCAACCCCTATCAAGACCCCCAACCCGGTATTTAGCCTACTAAACAATTACTTCCCTTGTCTAACTGAAACCCCCAGAACTATACACAACAGAGTACCCACAACAGTATGCAACAACAATGACAATCAGTTAAATTAAAAAATAACCACAATTCAACATTAAATCCATAATTAGAAAAAAATCTTGAAATTCAAACGTATGGAACTAGCTGGCTTACAGTTCAAAGTCAATGTTCGAAACCTAACTATCGATTAAATGAGCTCGGAGTAATACTGCAGTTAATTACTCAAGAAAGAAAGTAATTTACACTAGATATGTTTTTAGGTGTGTGAATGCGAATCTGTATGTGTGTGGATGCGGTTTAGCTGAGATCCTGTAGCTGTTGGAACGTCTCGTCCGAAGCAATGGTAGGTCCGGCAGTGATGGAGGGTCACTCCCCAGCAGAGGCGCCGACAACAAAAGTGGACGTAACGGTGGTGGCGGTGAGCCCAAGCAACATCCAACCCCTCAGCGGCAAGTGTAGAGGTCTCAAAGCTGACGTCACCCGTCACAGTGATACCGCAGAGACACGTAGGCGTCGCAGAATTACACCAGTAGTAGGGCGTAACAGTAGTGGTACCAGTAGATAAAACAGAAGAGAACTACAATCGAAATCCAATCCTGTGGACAAATAAGGAATCTCACTAGCTTGTCCACAAAAACTTAAACACTTCATAACAGAATACGCCTTTCGCCGTCCGCAATCTTGACCTGTTTATACATGCATCTCAAAACACAATGCACTTCTTAATTCTATAATTCTATCTCTTCCATGATACATGGTTGTTTATATAACTATACATGATTATTACAACTGCAATCCCATTCACACCATGGCGATTCAACTCAATCACACCTTCATCTTCATCACCCCTCTTCACGTTATAATACATTATCTTTTCCCATTCACAATTGTTTCTATCACACTATAATACAAACACGCTTCCCTCATATTCATCTCCTTCATCACCCTTCTCCAACGCAGTACATTGTCTCCCTTTTATCACATTCATCACCCCTATCTCTCTCTCTCTCTCTCTCTCTCTCTCTCTCTCTCTCTCTCTCTCTCTCTCTCTCTCTCTAACATGCATACTTCGTTGTCGCCCTTTGACCCACTTGGCAACAACAGCAACGACATTATTTATACAAACGTTAAACCAAGAAAATCATATGAAAATCATATAAAATCGATAAACAACTATTTACCAAAATACATCCCTTTCCCCCTCAGTCACCAGCATTCATTCACGTACGCAGACTCGGAGCACAGCCACTAAGGAAAAGAATTGCAGGATTCACACTCACCTCTAGGTCCTCGGCTTGTGGCACACAGTACACTGCACAACACAACACTATAACACACACACAGCACACTGGTTAGTCTGAGAGTTCAAATCCGTTTCTGGCTAATGCTAGCTATGGCTGGGACATCTCAATACTGGCGAAGTACTTGAGCATTAGCAGGTGCCCAATAGAGGGCCACACAGCTTTAGAACAGAACTCTACACCTATATTACACGATAGATGGCAGTCACAGTCCTCCCACTACAGACCTTTTAACATCCTTGTCCCGACGAGGGCAACAAGACCTTGGGTGGTTCGAAACACTTCGAATAAAGACCCTTCCAGAAGATGTTACACTAACCTGACACACAGTCACAACGCTACTTCTGTCAAAAGTCCGACTGCATGCATAAGCAACCAAAATGACTTTGCTAGCTAAATCGCATACCAGCACACAGGACAAACTCGAGTCGAGCTCAGTAACCCCATTTCCTAATTCCGCATATGCCCTATCCGCGTTATGCACGTGAAACCACAAATACTTACATCTTTCATACGCAGTAAAAGAAACTGCTGATATCTATGTACACTGTATATTAGAGATGTGCAACTATGCACAATATATAGCCGTCTCTAGCGCGTATTGAAAACTCGTGTCGTCACACCTATAAACAATGACTAACTAACACAGATGATCCTATAACCAACGTACTCCATCTGTCTCTGTCCTCAGCAACCCTCATGGCTTCACTCAGTTTCAAGCCAGTCCATTCTCGACTGTTGTCTTCCCACCTCCTTTTCTGTCTCCCGCTTCTTCTTCTGCCTCCTTGCACCGTGCCTTGCAGGATAGATTTTGCAAGGCCTGATGCTCTGGTGATGTCGCCATACCACCGGAGTGTCCGTTTCTTCACCACTGTGAACAAGTCATCGTATTGTCCAATAGTTTGTGTGATGGTCTATCGGACTTCATCGTTGGTGATTTACTGGGTAGAGCACTAGTAGATGGCCAGAAGTCTTCTATAGCATCTCATTTCCATGCGTTGTATTCTTTCAACAACCGTTTATTTCACCGAGTGCTGCAGCAGCGCAGTGGTTTGGGCACACGCTAGATAATGTTTAGTGAAGCAACATCGGGACCGGTTAGTACTTGGATGGGTGACTATGCGTGGAAGTTGCCTTCCAAGTATGGTCACCCATCCAAGTACTAACCGAACGACAAAAAAAATTAAAATAATGATACAAGCACACAACATACTCCAGTCCTGTGAATGGGGCTCAGAAGCGGGGACGGTAAAGCAGCGAGGGAGAGGAGATCAGCGACGCCTTTATTAAGCTGGCCCAGAGGAAAGAGAGATCTCAAACGCCTCTCTCCTCGACGACCAAAAGGTCACGAGAACATCTGTACTTTTACCCATGGATGGACGTTGATGTCACAGGATTTCATTGCAGTTATAGTTTGTCCTCATCACAAATCAAACTTTCTGTCTTTGGAAGAAGCAGTAGTACACAGCAGGGCCAGCAGGTGCAGAGGCTGGCACAGTGAGCAGGAGCAGCTTGCAAGAAGCATGTACCTGGTGGCTGATGTTGACGCTAGGGGAAGGATTAGTGTCAACGGTGACGCAAGAAAACATTTTGACACTCGCTAGTGAACTCGCGCGTTGCACGTGCAAAACAACATGTTGCAGGCTGCTCCTGGCCCATTTAGCGGCTATTTTCAGCCCGGTTCCAGAGTGTGAAGGCACGCCAGACACGAACGTACACCCTCGTTTTGCAATTAGAAAATAAAATAATTGTTTTGGCTGGTGTACAGGTACGCGATAATGAAGCGACTTACCTGTTTAGATTTGCAGTAGCATCCATGTTTGTCTCCTTCCATTATGTGACACTTCATTACACATAACAATAGATAATGTAATAATTATGAAGAAAATGCCGTGTTAGCAAAATGTTGATTGCCTTATATAACCAAATGGTGTTCTACTCCTATTATTATAATTGACAAAGTAGAGAGAGAGAGAGAGAGAGAGAAAGAGAGAGAGAGAGAGGGGGGGGGGGAAGAGGCAGACAGACAGAGACAGATACAGAGGCAGAGAGATTCGTAGAAGAATATGGAGAATGGTTGGGTGAGATGGAACAGAAAAACCTTTCCAATGCACTAGAGTAGGCTAAAGAACCGCTGATCTACGAGAGAATGGATTCATTCGGGCTAACATAATCTCAGTACTTCGGACATTCCCCTTCTCTGATTTCACGGACAGATAGACCACCAGCACCATTTCCTTCCTCGGGAAAGCGCCAATGAAAACATCTCCAATGTTCCCAAACTCACTTACCACCCATTACTAGATATACATTTGTAACCAAACGCCCTTTCTGTTTCTCTTTCTGCCGTGAAGAACAAGCAAACGGAAAGCGACTAGACTGCTTCACTTTAGCGATTATGGTAGGAAAGGAAAAAAAAAGGGGGGATGATTCCTAAGTGTAGACCAGACATCAGTTCATCAGCAGATTGGGAACGAACAGAAGGAAAGAGAAGTTTCATCTGCAGTTCTGTAGCGGAGCATAAGTAGCCTTTAAAAAAAAAAAAGAGAAAGAAAGAAAGAAAAAAAAGAAAACGTCTTGTGCGTCGACCAGTTTATTTGCCAAGTCGGCCATTTTGAAGACTGCCGTAACTCGATCTAGGATGTCGCAAAAGCACGGTAAAGGTAAATGTTTGGGTTCTAATATTGCCCCGCGGGGCGGAGAAAGGAGCTGCGGATGGGACGGACAAGCGTCGTAAATACACAGTTTATTTGCGCGGCAAAAATCAGGTGGCACAGGAAAAGCAGACCTGCAGGCAGAGCACATCAGCGACTTCCCGGCACTCTCTGCAGCGGCAACGGTGGATTGTGCCATGCTCACATGCACGGAGAATACGCAATGGGATTTTTTTTAAACTTCTCAAAGTTGTTATTTTGTATACTTTCATTTTACTTGAAATTTTGTTGTAATAAATAAACAACTCCTAGGTTTTGACACTGGTATTTTTTTTCTCCCTTCTGTTTTTATCTCGTCATCTCGACATTGTCTTTAGAGAAGAGTTGCATTCTTTGACATACCTTTATTTTAAAATCCGGATTGAGAGCGAGTAGTTACATTAGCTTTTATGTATTATTTTAGCTGTCGTTGGTACTTTCAGCGCTAATATCCGTCATCCCTATGGTAATGATGGATGCGACATCAATGTATTTTACTTTTCTTGCTTTATAACTTGAAGCTCCAAAGTACTAGACAAGAACGCAATATTGTAGAATTGTAAAGAATGTGCATATTATAATTAGGTATACATTGGCGTAGCTCGTCTTTCCTCCACCCTTGACTCTCCCATCTATCAATTAATCAAATCAATGGGTGAAAGTTATACAAGAATCAGCTACCTTCATCTGCACATCCTATCCTATCCTATCTATCCGATCCCATCCCGAACTCGAAGGTCTTTGGGACACCACAGACGATCGAACACCAGCGTATTCCATCTTTCTCTGACCTCAGCAACCCCCATGGTAAAGCTCAGTGTCAAACCAGTCCATTCTCGAATGTTGTCCTCCCACCTCCTTTTCTGTCTCCCTCTTCTTCTGCCTACTTGCACCGTGCCTTGCAGGATGGTCTTTGCAAGGCCTGATGTCATGGTTACGTGGCCATATCATCGGAGTTTCCGTTTCCTCACCACTGTGAGCATGATTGTCATCGTGTTGTCCAATGGCTTGTGTAATAGTCTGTCGGACTTCGTTGTTGGTGATGTGCTGGGTATAGGGAATGCCCAGAAGCCTATCCCATCCCGTAACTCGAAGGTCGTTGGGTCACCGCAGATGATCGTTTAACCATCCTATCCTATTCTATCATATAATCTGCACATATTATCCTTCTATACTCGTTGGAGTCGTTCCTCTTTCAACGTTATTCTAACTAGAAGAAAGTCAATGCATAGAACTCTGACGGAGCAGAAGCTGCATGTAACAAGAACGCATTAGCGCTGTTGTTCTGTTTTTCTCTAACTGTTTCAAGAAGACTGCCACACGTGAGAGTTGAGAATCCAAAGCAACAATGTTTGGATATCTGATCCCGATGATGATTTTCCCCCAAGCATATTGGCAACTTCTTCTTTATGCAGGCTATCACTATATAGACATATGGATATCTTAATAGAAACAGACGTAGGACTGACTTGTCAGAGGCCTTTGACAGGTGTATACAACAATAGTTAGACATTACAAAAGCTTAAAGGTAGGTCGCGTGGCTCATGCACCAATATACCAAGATTCAAGGTTTTTGAAAGCTCTCAAATCATGCAGTTAAGCGATTCATTCGATCGCGATTCTTACAATTGGCAGGAGAATTGTTTCTCACAGGTCAGCTGCCTACTATGTAACAACACTTTTGGTGGTGTTCCATTCCGCTTTACCCCCACAATCTCGTGTCGCCTCATCGACGAATTAACGAACCAGGCTATTTTTGTGTGAAAAGAATGTTATAGGTTTACATAAAAAGGCAGTATACAAGCTGTTTTGAGAAATTCTGTAAATTTTGTCATAGGTACTCTTTTCTAAAAGTATATTCACCTTCTACACTTGTGTGTGTATGTGTGTGCGCGTGTGTTCGTGTGTGTGTGAGTGTGCGTGTGCGTGTCTGTGTGTTGTGCTGTGTTGTGTGTGTGCATGCGTGTGTGTGTGTGCATGCGTGCGTGTGGATGAGTTCTTTTCTAAAGTAGATCCTCTTCTACGCGATTTTCTTAAGACCAAGTCACTTTTTTTGCTCTTCTGCAAAGAGCTAGTTGTTTGGAGGAGGCGCAGTAGGGATTGTATGTGTTCTTTCCCCGATGTCAGAGCATCTGTTTCGGACACCTGATCTGCCTCACCTGTGTGTGAAAATGAACAGTAAAAGGCTCACTGGAAGTAAAGCTGGAAGAGAGGGGAGTAACTGTTTGCTTTTGTCAAGAGTGTGTCATCGCGTAAAAGATACAATTTTGACAAGTTAGAGGAGAGAGAGAGAGGGAATGGGAAAGAAAATGGAAGAGGGAGGGAGAGAGAGGTGTTGGGATTGGGGAATGAAGGAGGTGAGGGAGAGGGGGAGAAGTAGTTTGGGAGAGAAAAAAGGGTTTAAGTTTATCAAGAACAAAGTATTCAAAGTATTACAAAACAGGAAGTAGAAAAATCAGACGTCGTACCAAGAAAAAGCCATGATGATCATGGCAACGATTTAATTAATGAGGACGGCGCTGGTGCTGGTGCTGAAGAAGAAGAAGAAGAAGAAGATGACGACGACGATGACGATGATGATGATGATGATGATGATGATGATGATGATGATGACGACGACGACGACGGCGACTGTACTGTTGCTAATGTTGCTGCTGCATTCTGCTCAGCAGCTGATTATCAAGGATCTTAAAACCCAATACTTTGACTGCGAAAAACACCTTCACTGTAGCCCCTAGACTCCGGAAGATTTCTGATCCGGAGACAGAAAACAAAATCGTCGAAGATGATTGTCGAACTAGCGACCGCTGCTGCTGCTGCTGCTGCTGCTGCTGCTGCTGGTAGGCGGAGAGCTGCAAAATTCAAGATAATGATTGTGCTTTGACGACGGCAATCTTGATGACAGTGCCCAAGACGGCGGAAAACAGGACTTGTGATCCGGACGTGGAAAATCATCGCGACGTTACCTAAGGCTACAATCAGATTATCTTGTCCTTTTGGCTTCCTCTCCTCCGCTACCCTCTTTCTCCACACAACACGATGGGGGACTGAAGAGTCACAAGAAAAGAGTAAAGATATGCGACTGAGAGCGGGGCGAGAAATGAGGGCGTTCATTTTTTTTCTAAAAGAGGGGAAAGGCCGAAGTGACCAAATCAAAACGAACCGAGTTGAGGAAAGCTGTACACATTTTTAATAGAGCCGAGAGAGAAGAAAGATAGAAGGAAGGATGGGGACGTGTTCTATTTTCGGCGATTATTTATTGTGTAAAACTGCGATTTTGTAAGACTTCATGACGAAGACGACGACGACAATCATAATGATGATGATGGTGACGATGATGATGATAATGATGACGATGACGACGACAACAACGACTAAAACATCAACGACGGCTATGATGATGTTGATGATGATGTGATGATCATAATGGTGATGATGATAATGATGATGATGACGACGACAACAACAACGACAAAGACATCGACGACGACTATGATGATGATGATGATGATGATGATGATGATGATGATGATGATGATGATGATGATGATAACGAAGCGCGGCGAAAGCGTCACTCTTTTACATAGAAATACGTGTAACCGGGAATTGAAGAGATCACTGATTGGATATGTACACAGATATAGTGGACATGTCGGTTTTGTTCTTCAGAAAGACGACAGCAAATGGAATGAATAGACATTTAAATAATATAATGAATATTTATTAGGACAATAGTGTTAACATATCAAATGATACAGCACGTAGGAAAATTTCATGCTAAACTGTCCCAATATGTAAAAAACAAACAAAAAAACCCCACATAAAACAGCGTGGTGAGCGTTGTGGCCAAGTGGGCTAAGGCGGGACTAATTTGCCTTGTCCACAAGCCAGAAACCAATGGCGCCTGACAGGTGTGGGTTCGATCCAGCATATGGGCGTTATGTTTCTCCGAATAATATTTACTTTCGACTCGGGCAACGTCTCGGGGGTTTTCTCCGGGTACTCCGGTCCGGTTTGCTCCCCCAGAAAAATTTCAAAACTCACAAATAATGTTAGGTAGGTTGGGTTTGGGCGCGCCACAGGCTGCGACTATGCTTTCTCCAGAGGAAGCGGCCCAGAATGTCCCGATAGAAAGGGATAGTAAACTGCACCAAAAAAAAAAGATATTGAAAGATTTTAGACATCGCCGGCCGTCGTTGGGGTCAATTTGGCCGAAAACACCTTTACAAGAGCAACAAAAACAACAACAACAACAACAACAACAACAACAACAACACCATAATAATAATGATAATAATAATAATAATAATAATAATAATAATAATAATAATAATAATAATAATAATAATAATAATAATAATAATAATAATAATAATAATAATAAAATTAATAATAATTTGCGTCGATTGCTTTGAAACACTTATATTTATTAAACATTTCTACGAGCTTAACAGATCCCGCCACCATCCTCCACTCCTCCAAAATAGTATCAACTTGTGTGCGTGTGGTGCGTGTGCGCGCGCGGGTATGCGTGTGTGTGTTACAAACGATAGGCTAAGGTCATTTTAACCCCTAGAAGCGATGTACGAAGTATACTGTACAGCGAATTAGTGAGATATCTCGGCACACCATGTTCTCAAACTATTAATTCAAAATAATTAATAATGTAGAGGATGCTAATACTAATACCTTTTTCTTGCTTGATCAATCTAACAGAACTAGGAAGTGTGAAGGTAAAATTTTCATAAAATATTGTAGAACTAACCAACGAAAATTTTCATTTGCACATAGAGTAGCTAATTATTGGAATTCTTTACCAACAAATATTAAATTTGCACCATCTGTAAATAGTTTAAAAAACCGCATAGACACTGATTCCAAATTTCAAAAATTATCCTATCAATACGACTAGAAAAGATTATTTCAAATTATTGCATGCAAATCATAATGTAAACTATATATACCATAAACAATGAGGGGACGTTTTTATAAGCCGCGAGGCTTTAGGCAGCGATGCCTGTCCTACATCTACTACATGTACTACTACTACTACTACTATTAGTAGTGTTGTTACGTCGTAAATATTAATAATCTCGGAACGTTACTGTTCCTAGTGAACAAGACTATTTGTTATTCAGGATACCGAATCCGGATTATTAATGTTGAATTCTTGAATAACGTCATGATGAAGATTAAAGGGTCCCAAGATCACACATTTCAGCGTCACCGATCCTTTTTTTAATTCACGGTGAGTGTGGCCCAACCTGGAAATAATTGAAATTAAGGCAGCAAAAACCTGTTTTAAAAGTACAATGTGTTGATATAAATTTATACCTATCCTATCTTATCCTATCCCGTAACTCGGAGGTCTATACACTCATTCGTTTATGCGCCTGATAACAGCACCAAGGCTGAATCTAAAAATAGCACAATGCGAAAGTGTGTGTAGGCAGTGTGGTCTGTTTACACAATAAAGAAAGACCGCCTAGTATTCAAAGCTTAGCAATGGGTTTGAGCAACGATTGCCCATTATACCATGGATTACTGTGACGTGATAACTAAGCGAATTCTCAAGTCAACTCCTTGGCACACAAACAAATAAAATTAAATAAACCAACCAACCGGTCTCTTTAAATTCCTTTCCTGTTATGCCTTGTCACGGTAGTCGGAAATTGGCTATAGTTCCTTCCGTTTTACTGCTAGTTTAGGATTATGTAAATGTATTACAGTGCTGCTGAACAGGAACGCACATTCTTCTTAATAAGTTGGCTCGCGTTTCAGGTCTAGTCTAATCTAATATCCTGCGGTATTGCGCATATCTCGATACTGATGGACATGCTTGGGTAGCTGAAAAAAAAAAACAGTACCTAATCTTTGTGATCAAAACATGTCGTTAGTGTTTGACTGCTGACTACAAAATGAGTGATTTACCTGTATCTATATTCCTCCTTTGACAGATACGAATACGAAAACGTTATTACCTTACTGATAAATTACATTGCAGCATTATGGTTCATTAAAAGTTTAAAATCCTGGATGCCTTTTACTAATGCCTTTGGACCTAAAACAATAACCATGAAATGTAGAATGTAATATAACCAACCAAAGCAGTACCTTCCAAACCGTCTTCTCTTTAAAAAAAAAATTAAAACACCCGACTAACACTTGAGTATTTACAATTTCTTCTGTGAAATATTTTATTTCCTTTAGGATCATGTGCCAAAAGTCGGAATATATGTAATTGCGTCTCTGCTGAACATGTTAAGACAGTGTTCACTGTGACAAATTGTGATGTGCAAGTGGAAGTTGGTCATTCGTTAGTGGTAGTTGTTATATAGTCTACAGCGATTTCATTTGTTATGCTTGGATGTTGAATGATAACTTAATAACATTGTGTTTTTCCTACTCGCAGTATTCAGGTCTGTGTTGTTTGTTAGCGTGTTTTAGATTTCTTCGGCCAGTATAGCATTTATAAAATCTTAATCAGTATTTATTAAACACCACTGTTTAGAAAGTGTTTTATTTGTGTGAAGAAGAAGAAGGAGAAGAAGAAGAAGAAGAAGAAGAAGAAGAAGAAGAAGAAGAAGAAGAAGAAAAAGAAGAAGAAGAAGAAGAAGAAGAACAACAACAACAACAACAACAACAACAACAATAACAACAACACAACAACAAAACAAGAAGCAAGTTTGTGTCAGCCTGTTTTAGATTTCTTCGGCCAGTATAGCATTTATAAAATCTTAATCAGTATTTATTGAACACGACTGGTGAGACAGTGTTTTATTTGTGTGAAGAAGAAGAATTATAAAATCTTAAATCAGTATATTTTGAACACGACTGGTGAGAAAGTGTTTTTTTTGTGTGAAGAAGAAGAAGAAGAAGAAGAAGAAGAAGAAGAAGAAGAAGAAGAAGATAACGAAGAAGAAGAAGAAGAAGAAGAAGAAGAAGAAGAAGAAGAAGAAGAAGAAGAAGAAGAAGCAGAAGAAGAAGAGAACCAAAACCACAATTACGAGACAGCCACCTCCACCTCTATAGCACATTCCAAATGTGTTTATGTCTATCAAACGTGTTTTATTTTAATACCATTATATCCTAATCTGTGTTTCCTCCAGGATGTAATTTCTTAGTGAGATACTAGAGGTCTTTCGGAACGGGTAAAAGTGAAAGTGATTGTGTGTATCCGTTTCGTCCAACGAGAGGCACGCCGGGAGATTCTTACGCCGCGTTACGAAACGAAACGAACGTGTTTTTGTGCGCTTTCGATTCCAGCACCTAGTTTCGTTGTGATTTTATTGAGCACACACAGGGCAGGCCCAGAGGCAGAGCACTATTATGCCTACGTAAGGCTTCTTCTAACAAATCATGATTTGACACGAATGTAACGATTAGGTTGAACTTTAAAGATGGATTAGTGCTCTAACATTGAAGATATTTTACATTCTAGCTTCGAGTTTCATTTTTGTCACATAAAACAGTTTTTGGACTGCTGATTGGTGATACAGAATAGATAGATTCTAGACAGCCATGACGGCTTTTCAGTAGCTCGTTTGAAAATACGTTTTAAGTCTGAGACCGAGTTTAGATCCCCATTATTCCTTCTAAAATGGTTGAGTAATGTACCATATACAAATTCAAATCATTTTTGGACATTTTACAAACGATTTAATAACCAAAATGTACTCACTAACATTAGTTCGTGGAAATAAGGTTTTCCACGAAGTTTTATTCCTTGTGGTAGGCAGACTTCGTGACCTTTCACCACGGGAAGTTAAAGCGTCACATAAATTGCTGACGTCACAACAATAAGTAGTCCCGATTCACATTCACTTTCACTTTCACCCGCTTTCGAAAGATCCCTAATAAAGCTACCGTATTCGTATTCATACTGTTACGTTGAAACGCGCATGATGGTGCGTGTGAAATGCGCACGATATTATGTGTAAAGCGCGTGCAATGGTAGGCTTGCGTGTGTGACGCGCGCGATAGATCTGTTCATTTTATTTTGCAACGCATGCAGTAATAGAGTGTATTCATCTTTGATTTGATTTTGCGAAGAGGTTTTGTATAGCGTTGGTGATTTTAGTTGGTCGATATTATTTGAGAATCTTCTCGAGTCAGTTGTGTACTATCGATCGAAGCGTATGGCTAGTTCTAGTGGTAACCACAGACGCTTCCATCCCAAATAAGGTTGTGTGACGTGAGACAGTGATGATGAAATTAATTCTGATTGGTTGAGGTGTGTCACGTTGGGGGTTTTCTCGCTCTTTCTGGAGTTTAGAGAGACTATGTATATATTGTGCCGCACTGTTTCAAAAGGTGGTTTTTTAGAGAGAGTTGACAGTAGAGAGAGCTGTTGTATTAGAGTTGAGAAAGTTGTTAAAAAGTGGAAAGTTCATAGTTGAGAATTGTAGAGTGGAAAAAGCGATTGAGCGACTGTATGATGTGTGCTGAATAAAAGTGGAAAACTTCAAAGGACGACTCCTGACTTGTTGATGATTGAACGGGTTGCGTGGATAAACGAATCTGAGTTACACCTATCAGGAATTCAAGCATCGGGGCTGAATCAACTACTGATAGAGAAAAAACAACAAACGAGTGTAACACATACTATACCAGCACCATTGCCACCACTACCTCTGCCAATACCAATAATATTCTAACACTATTTGTGTCCTAAAATGCGCCACGGGGAACACAATATGTCCACTTTAAACGTAACTGGCACGTCAAATGAAGAGAGGCTGAACATTCTTAACGACGAGTTCGCATTTGAATTGCTTCCTGCCATCATCTTCGTCGCTGTGCTGATGCTTTCGGGCATTGTTGGCAATGTTGTAGTCTGCTACGTGTTCTGCTTCCGCTTGCGCATGAACACTCAGCACTTTCTGTTTGTGGCTCTGGCTGTCTTTGACCTCCTGACCTGCTTCATCGCCATGCCGGCTGTGCTAGCAGACATGCGGAATTACATTATGTCCTACAACAACTTCGTGTGTCGACTGCTCAGGTTTATTTCTGTTTTCACCTGCCTTTGCTCCAGCTTCACGCTTGTGGTGATTGGACTAGACAGGTGAGTCAGAAAGAAGAAACAAGAATTTAAATTAATTTACATTAAATTAAATATTAACTTAAATGAAATTGAATTGAATTGAATAGAATTAATAACTGCCACCGCTCCCAACTCCCACTCAACAGTTTGGAGTATTTAAGGTTCAAGGCTCGAACAGTTAGAGCGAATGCTCTTCCTTGATTTCATACATGCACTCAATTTTCATAGTACCCATTTTCTCCCCTGAAATAATTTACATAATTAAGGCTTGGACTTGCACTGTTCCGATTAACTTTTGCTTTAACATTGAAACCATTGAATTTTTTATCCTTTATTCCTTCCTTGATCTCATCTTTTGTGTGTTGTAGTGGTCGTCGTCATCGTTATTGCTGCTGCTGTTGGTGGTGGTGGTTTGTGTGTGTGTGTGTGTGTGTGTGTGTGTGTGTGTGTGTGCTTGTGTGTGTGTGTGTGTGTGTGCGCGCGCGTGGGGACAAGGAGGAACCTGATGAATAAATTGGTGGTGGTGGTGGTGGTGGTGTGTGTGTGTGTGTGTGTGAGCGCGCGCGCGCGGAGACACGGAGGATTCTGATGAGTAAGCTTAAGTTATGAATTATATTTAATACGCTATCTCTGATTTGCAGGTACTTGAAGATTTGTCGTCCTTTGGGTAACCAGATGTCTCTGCGTCATACCGCGTTAACGCTGTTCCCCGTGATCCTCGTTTCCTTCGTCCTGTCGATTCCTACCTTCGTGCTATCGGGAATTCGGACTTCTGACATAGACGATCCGCCTGTTCAGGCATCTTTCTGTGCCATTGTCGATACTGCGGACTCAACTTTTGTGCTCGTCCGCGACATCATTTTCTTCGTCATATTCATGGCAATTGTCCTCACTCTGATTGTTCTGTATAGGTATATCTGGAGAGCGATCAAGAGGCATAATAGTAATACCTTTCGCGTGCGTTTCCACGCCGCGTCCCGAGATAACGAACACACTGCCACAATAACAACGACAGACACAGCAGTAGCAGATACCTCGTCGTCATCCACATCGTCAGTTTCCCCGATCAACCCATCTGCATCGCCAACCCCACCAGCCTCACCATCTCCACCTGCACCTTCATCCCCAAAAGCTTCTGCATCCCGATCACCATCACCACCACCAGCACAGCCCTCGAAGAACCCAAAACCCGTGAAAAGTCGTAAGAGCACTGTGGTGGCGGTGTCTGTGACCGTTGCGTTCTTCCTCAGCTACCTGCCTTATTTCATTCTCATCGTGGTCCAGGAGGTCGAAACAGAAGTGGACTGGAGTTCCTTGCGAGGTGTGAGGCTGTGTCTGTTCAATATTTTCATGGACTTCCCCTTCTTGAACGCCGTGGCCAACCCCATCATTTACAGTGCCCTGAATCCGGCCTTCAGGAAAGAGTGTGCCAAGCTAAGCAGGAGGCTGTGCCCAATTTTCTGCACGCACCAAAAACGTCGCACCTCTCAAAGTAGTCGGAGTGCTAATGAACCGGCCATAAATAGTACTACTGACTAACGATTAGTAAAGGATCTGAATAGTCGAACACCAGTAAGCGGCCACAAGTACAGATTGACGTTTAGACAACGATTAGAAAAGAGACAACGCGTACGAATGATTATTAATATTTTGCTTACAGTGTCTTCTTTGTCTTATAATTATGCCGTTAATATCTACATTATATAGCATATACTATCTGATGCCACTGATAACTGCACTATTTACAATACTCATTGTGGATGTGTGACGCAACAACCACAACGCTCAGAGCAACAACTGCTTGTCGGAGATCTATGTGGCCTAAGCTAGAAACCAACTGACACATCATGTTTTGTGAAAATAGATTCCTACGCGACTCCTTGAAGCCAGGCCAGGATATGATGGGTGATTGTTTGGTGAAGGCGTAGTCGCAGCTTGTGGCGCGCCCAAACTCAACTTACCTAATGGTAGTATGTTTTTAAAAAAAATTGCCGGGGGAGCAAACCGGAGTACCCAGAGAAAACCCCCGGAGTATTGCCCGAGTGGAAAGTAAATACTACTCGGGGAAACATAGCGCCCTTATGGGAGATCGATCCCACACCTGTCAAGCCCCATTGGTTTCTAGCCTGTATAGACAAGGCCAGTTAGTTCCGCCTTAGACCACGCGGCCACAACGCTCGCTAAGAAGAAGAAGAAGTAGAAGAAGAAGAAACTGCGTTGTTTGCTTTGAAACTTCGTATCATTTATCAACAACTTTCTAAGATCTTAACAGGTCTTCCCACACCCCCTTCTCACACATACCCACCCACCCCTCTCCAAAATGAAAGTGTCTACTTCGTGGTTTTTGTTTGTTACAAACATTAAAGTGTAGCACAAGTATATCAACTAACAAGTTAGTATCTCTCTTCTATGTCTCTATCGACGTGCGCGTACAACCGATTGCTTCCCTATACATGCTTTGAGCTCCATAGAGCGTCATCGGCCTGAAATAACTTTTTAGAAACTTCAAAACCCAGGGGAATTATGGGTAGAGAAATCCTTTTCTGAAATAACGTCGGATAAATCCTTCTTTAGTTTCTTTGCTCGAGCAAAGGCAACCTCATAGGTATGGAGCACTTCGTCCATTATAACTCCATCGCTGATAATACTGCTGACAAGTTTCTGCCTTTGTTCACTACCAGAAATATGCAGTTCCTCTCCCAACTTTCGTTTCATTTCAGCGAGCACATCTTCGCGAGAACAGATTTCCCAGAATTCTCAATTCTATTTTTAGGTTTGGGATATCCCCGTTTCAGCTTGTGGCTAAACGGGACCACCGCACGTCGACTAGGGGCAATACGAGATACTAACTTGTTAGTTGATATACTTGTGAGTGTAGCTATTGGGTAGTCACGACTCACGGGTAATTCCGGAGATTACCGGAAACGTTTCGCTTGTCCCCGCTCGACGTAAATGACGTCACAAAAAGGACCAATCTTTGTTTACCATGCTTCGTCGATTTCAGTTTGAGTTGAGCTCAAGCCTAATTCAGTAATTGTAACTTGTATTTTTTTTTTCCAACCACATTTATTTAGTGATAATGATGTTTTGAAATTGTATTACTATTATTTGTATGATGCTAATCATGTTTCATTTGCATTAATTATTATATATAATAATAATAATAATAATAATAATAATAATAATAATAATAATAATAATTTTATTGTTTTGGTGATGTACATTTTAAGTTTCATATTTTTCGATAGATCTGTTAAATTGAACATGGTCAGTACAATAGGACACGATATGCCTAATGGATTTAACAAAGATAAGCAGAGGAAAAACTATTTCCACTAAATGCAAAATAATGTTTCGATATTATTATTATGCACCCATACAAACAGAAAACTAAGACTGAATACCAATTCTCTGCACTTAAAATTTGGTTTAGGTCTACAATACAGTCCTACGTAAAAAGTATTTTTTTTAAAGTTATAGTAATTAATTTACTCAATAGTGCTACTATTAGTAGTACTGCCGTAGGCCTAATTGAAGTAATTGTGGAAACTGCTGGCACTGCTAATGCTATCTGATGAGTGATCTCTGATTTAACCTATCTCCACCACCCCAAACTTCCCGCACACAATTTTCACTGTTGTGTATCTAAACTATTTAAAGTGTAATGCTATCATTAACCTCTCTCGCAAGGTTTAGCTTCATAAGAAGAATGGAACTTCTCTTTCTCTTTCTTGTTGTTGTGGCATCACTGCTAGAGTGAGGGTCGACTGCTGGTGTAGGCCTACTCTGTACCGATAGTACTGCCGGCTTGATAGTATGACTCCAAGTTTGAGAATGAGCATTTTCGCGAATTTCATTCGAAATTCAAGAAGATTGGTAAAATCGTCTTCTTTGAAGTGTGAGGAGCACACAACAGTGTGTGCATTTCCCCTGGAGAAATCTTTCCGCGTACTAACAACAAAACGGTTCCAAGGTGGCCATATCGAAGTATCTTTCGGGTAACGATGCAGCGATGTTTCTTGGCATGATCTATTTCTGCATCCACCAACAACACACATTTGAGCTGGCATTTTTTTAATAGTGCATATGCTATCCTTAACAAATGAACTATAATAATAAATAAAATCTACATTTAATCAGTAAATACGCTAAATTGCGCTGCGCCAAATCTCAAACCAACACAAACACACTAGACACTACCAACCAAACTGGTCACTTTTGTGACGTCACTTTCCGAAACCAACGGAAGATTTTTTTTTGGGGGGGAGTCGATTTTTTGGGAGTATATATCAAACAATCTACGCAACGGCAAAATAATCCAAACACATTTTCGAACTCCTCGTAGTTTTTTTTAAATATTTAGTATAGTACATTATAGCTCACTATAATAGTCCTATTTCGTGATTTGACGAAATATAGGTCAGCACCCAATAGCTACACTTTAAGCTAAGGTCATTTTAACCCCTAGAAGCAACGTACAGCGAACTAGTGAGATATGTTCGCACGCCATGTTCTCAAATTATTAGTAATGTCGTTACTATTAATATATATATATACATTTCAGCTTCACAGATCCTTTTCAAATTCACAGTGATTGTTGCCCATGGGGAGAGAATTGAAATTAAGGCAGAAACAAACTATTTTAAAAGTACGGGGTTTTTATAAATCGATACATTCGTTTGTTTATGTGCCTATTAATAGCATCAAGGTTGATTCTAAAAATAGCACAATGCGGAAGTGCGTATAGTACTGTAGGAAGTGTAGTTTGTTAACCCAATAAAGGAAGACCCCTAGTATTCAAAGCTTGCGGTCGGTTTGAGCAACGATTGCTCATTATACCATAATGTACTGTGATGTTACAGAATGCGATTTCTCAAGTCAGCTCACTGTCACACAAGCAGATAAAAATAAATAAACAAACCTCTTGGCCCTTTAAATTCCTTTCATGTTATGTCACCATACTCGAAAGTTGGCTATATTTTCTTCAGTTTTCCGTCTAGGAGTATTTATTTATCACAGCGCTACCGAACAGGGACGCGCATTCTTCTTAATAAATTTGCTGGCGCTTGTGTTGTATAGTCTAATCTGCTGATGTCCTGCTGTATTGCGCACATCTCGCTACTGAAGGACATGATCGAGCAGCTGAAAAACAGTACCTACCATTTTGAGGAAACGTGTAATTAGTTTCTGACTGCTGAACACCCACTGAGTGATTTACCCGTATTTTTTTCTCCTTTGACAGTTACGAATACGAAAACGTTCTTATCTCGCTGATAAATTACATTGCAGCATTATGTTTTATTAAAATTTTAAAATTCTAGAGGCTTTTTTCCACTGCAGTACCTTCCAAACCCATTATTTCTATGAAAACAAAAAATTAAAAATTAAAAAAGAACACGACTTACTCTTGAGGTTTTACAGCGTCTTCGGTGAAAAATTTTAGTTCCTGTGCCAAATTTCGGAGTAGATGTAATTACGTCTTTGCTGAACATGTATAGACAATGATAACTGTGACAAAATGTGATGTCGAAGTGGAAGTTGGTCACTCATACACGTGGTAGTTATATATTCTACAGCGCGTCTATTAGTTATGCTTGGATGTAAATGAGAACATACTAACATTGTGTTGGTCCGCCTTGCAGCATTCAAGTTTGTGATCTTTTGAGTCAGTGTCTGTGCGATTTCTTCGTATGCAGCACATATACAATTTTGATCAGTATCCATTGAACCCGTAACTGGTGTGAAGAGAAGAAGAAGAAGAAGAAGAAGAAGAAGAAGAAGAAGAAGAAGAAGAAGAAGAAGAAGAAGAAAAGAGCGACAACAACAATAACGCAAACAATAACCACAATTACGACACCATCACCACCGCCCTTACCAGTTCCATCGCCACCACCACAATCACCAATAACATAAACAATAACCACAATTACGACACCATCACCACCGCCCTTACCAGCGCCATCGACACCACCACAATCACCAATAACATAAACAATAACCACAATTACGACACCACCTCTACCGCCTTTACCAGCTCCATCGTCGCCACCACCACCTATAACGCAAACAATAACCACAATTACGACATCCCCGCCACAACCAATATATTAGCACTTCCACCTGCAGTGCTAATTCCATCATCTTAACATTGTTGTCGTAAAATAAACAGGAGGAACACAAAATGTCCACTTTGAACGAAACTGGCTGGTCCGAGCGGGAAACACTTCGACTTCTTAACGACGAGGTTGCTTTTGAATTGCTTCCTGCCATCATCTTCGTCGCTGTGCTGATGCTTTCGGGCATTGTTGGCAATGTTGTCGTCTGCTACGTGTTCTGCTTCCGCTTGCGCATGGGCACTCAGCACTTTCTGTTTGTGGCTCTGGCTGTCTTTGACCTCCTGACCTGCTTCATCGCCATGCCGGCTGCGCTAGCAGACATGCGGAATTACATTATGTCCTACAACAACTTCGTGTGTCGACTGCTCAGGTTCATTTCTGTTTTCACCTGCATTTGCTCCAGCTTCACGCTCGTGGTAATTGGACTAGACAGGTGAGTCAGAAAGAAGAAAAAAGAATTTAAATTAATTTACATTAAATTAAATATTAAATTAAATGAATTTGAATTGGATTGAATAGAATTAAGAACTGCCACCCCTCCCCACTCCCAGGCAACAGTTTGGAGTATTCAAGGTTCAAGGTTCGAACAGTGAGAGCGAATGCTCTTCCTTGATTTTATACATGCACACAATTTTCATAGTACCCATTTTCTCCCCTGAAATACATTACCTAATTTAGGCTTGGACTTGCATTGTTCCGATTAACTTTTCCTCTAACACTGAAAAGTAACATGAAGGTCATACTAAATCAAAGTATAAAAAGAAAAATTACAATAATTACAAAATCTGTTTTTTTTTCTTTATAACACCATTACGCTTACTTTTGGTGTTTTAAAGAAAAAAAAAGATCTTGTAATTATTGTACATTTTCTTTTTATACTTCGATTTAGTATGACTTTTATAAACACCATTACGTTTACTCCCGCTCCTCCACTCCCCCCTCTCCTCCCGCTCCTCGTGGGGGTGCCGGGGGTTTCAGTATAAATAGTATCCCCGCTTTCTGGAAATTTAGTGCTTTAAATTCCCACTGTCGCTGTCTTTCTCCTTAGTTCTTTCTTATTCCTACTCTGTTCTATCAATCTACTATACTATCTTCCTTTTTGCTACCTATTTTGTTGAACACTCTTCCGGGACGCTGTTACGTTGAAACGCGAACAAAAGTATGTCGGAAACGCGCACGATAGATCTAATCGTTTCGTTTTGCAAAGTATTCAATAATGGAGTTTATTTACCTTTGATTTGAGTTTGCAATGTTGTTAGGAGAGGCTTTGTATAACGTTGATAATTTTCGTTAGTCGATATTGTTGTAGAAGTCACTGGATCCGCGTGTTTACTCTCGATAGAAATTTCCCGATACATGTCGAAGCAAGAGGACGTTCCGGAAGATATAAAAATATGTATTGACGTAAGTCAGTGATGACGATCTTTTATTCTATTGGTGGTAGTGCGTCATTTCTACTGTATTCGAAATTGTTCTGGAAGAGAGAGAGATTATAAAATTGTGTGCCGCACTGTTGTTGAGTGATAGTTGAGATAGAGTTGTTGTTGATAGTGATTTGGAAAGTAAATGTGAGAGTGGAAAGACGATTGAGCGATTGTATGCAGTTGTTGATGTGTGCTGAATAAAAGTGGAAAACTTCATACGTCGACTTTGTGACTTGTATGCTGTTATCACCTTATCAGGACTTCAGCATCGGGGCTGAATCAAATACTGATAAAAAAAACACCAACATCAAACCGAGTGTAACATTTTGGGGGTCAAGCCGCGATTCACGCCATAGCCAAGGGTTCAACTGCTACAACAAGCGAGTCAACTGTTACGAGAGGCAGTCATCGAGGGTAGCCGCCAACGAGTTGCGTCGAGAGGGGCCAACATACTGGGACTACATCACCGATGGGTTCGGGTTGACTGCAAGGGCGTGTAGTCGCTGAGAGTTGCTTCGTGAGCGAACAACAGATCGGGACTACGTAGCTGCCGCAAGACTACGTCGAGGAACAGTCTCGGAGCTACATCGCCAGTGTTACAGAGAGCGACGAGCGGACGTCGCGTCTACTTCAGCACAGGAGCGTATACATCAACACCAGCGTGGTGCAGCGTCGCATACGACGAGGACAGCGGGGCCTGCGTCAGCGAAGGCGACTAGTGGCAAGCATCAGCGCTACTGCAGAAAGTGTGCTGTTCTAGAACAGTCTAGAAAGGTACAGCACAGTCAAGAACTTTCCAGAAAAAAGAACTCTCCAGTCAAGAACTTTCTAGAAAAAGAACTTTCCAGAAAAGAACTTTCTAGAAAAGAACTTTCCAGAAGCATCAAGATGGCTGACCTCTGGCAGAAAGGGGTTGAATTAAATCTAAAAGGGAAACAGTTGACGGAGTACGTCAAGTCCCAGGAGAGAATACAAGAACGAGAACTAGAAGAGCAGCGTCGCCGTGAAGAAAGAGAACTAGAAGAGCAGCGTCGCCGTGAAGAAAGAGAACTAGAAGAGCGGCGTCAAGAAAAAGAAGAGCAACGACGTCGAGAAGAAAGAGAGTATGAAGCGCAGCGTCGCCGAGAAGAAAGAGAGATGGACGAGAGACAATTAGAGGCTGAGCGTCAGTACCAGCTAGAGTTGGCGCGTATCCAAAACAATCAGCATGCGCCACAAGTTATCAGTGACAACAAAGCTCCAAAATTGCCAGCGTTTGTCGACGGGAAGGACCAGATCGACAGTTATTTGGCGAGGTTTGAAAGGTTCGCAGAAAGCGCTAAATGGCAACGTCAAAACTGGGCGATCATACTCAGCGCACTACTGACGGGGAAGGCGCTCGATGTCTACAGTAGACTGTCGAATAATGATGCCAAAGACTACGACGTTTTGAAAGCGGCCCTATTGCAGTGCTACAACTTTACAGAAAAGGGCTACCGTCAACGCTTTCGTGAATGCCGGCCTTTGTCAGACGAGACACCAAAGCAATTTGTGGAGCGCCTGTCATCATACCTACACAAGTGGGTGGAATTATCAGGCAAAGGGAAGACTTACGAGAGTCTCCATGAGCTGATCGTGAGGGAACAATTACTCAACGCCTGCCCTAAGGACCTCGCGATCCACTTGGAAATACAAAAATTGCAGACGCTATTCGCACACCGGCCGTTGGTATGGGGCGCCATGTGTCCATTTATTCTATGTGACTATTCTATACATAGAATAAATTCTATGCACATAGAAAGCATTCTATGCACACAAAAAGCATTCATTAGTTGAAATTCCATTTATAAAAAAGAAACCAATATTGTAAGTCATAGAATAAAATTCTTTGTATAGAATAACATTCTATAATATAGTGTAAAATTCTATGTCCATAATACAATTCTATGTATAGAATAAAATTTTATAATAGAGAATAAGATTCTATGTATGTAATACAATTCTATATTATAGAATGCACTTGTATGCATAGAATTGTATTCTATAACATAGAATGAATTCTATTACAAAGAATGAATTCTATAACATAGAATTTATTCTATGTGCATACAATTCATTCTATAACATAGAATGAATTCTTTAACATAAAATAAATTATATGACATAAAATGATTTCTATGTGCATAGAATAAATTGTATAACATAGAATGAATTCTATAATAAAGAATGAATTCTATATGCATAGAATGAATTTTATAGCATAGAATGAATTCTATGACATAGAATTCATTCTATGACATAGAATTCATTCTATGACATAGAATGAATTCTATAACATAGAATGAATTCTATAGCATAGAATGAATTCTATGACATAGAATTTATTCTATAGCATAGAATGAATTCTATAACATAGAATGAATTCTATAGCATAGAATGAATTCTATGACATAGAATTTATTCTATAGCATAGAATGAATTCTATGTTACAGAATGAATCCTATGTCATAGAATTCATTCTATGCTATAGAATTCATTCTATGCTATAGAATAAATTCTATGTCATAGAATTCATTCTTTGCTATAGAATTCATTCTATGTTATAGAATTCATTCTATGTCATAGAATTCATTCTATGTCATCTTATTCATTCTATGTTATACTATTCATTCTATGCTATAGAATTCATTCTATGTCATAGAATTCATTCTATGTCATAGAATTCATTCTATGTCATAGAATTCATTCTATGTCATAGAATTCATTCTATGTCATAGACTTCATTCTATGTTATAGAATGAAATCAATATATACACTTTTTTTTAAATAGTAAAAACTGGGGCACTGTCAAGGTATAGAGAACATTTTTTATGGCATGGGACTGTATTGCAGAGAGATATACACATTGCCACATCCCATCACCACACCACATCACTCTACATCACACTGCACCACAAATGTGATGGGTAGGTGTGGTGGAGTGATTAGGTTATGTGACGATGTGGTCTGATTCACTGCTTTTAAGGCATAATAGAACTGTATTGCAGATACATACATACACATTACCACATCACATCACCGCACTACATCACTCTAAATCACACCACACTGCACCACAAATGTGATGGGTGGGAGGGGTAGGGTGATTAGATTATGTGATGTGATTCACTGATGCCATGATATGTGCTGTCTGCTGCAATGTGAAGATGTGCTGCTGCTGTGATGTCGGCTGATGTGATGTGATGATTTGTTGATATGATGTGATTTTATGTGGTGGTGCATTTTCACGATGATGGTGATGAAGCAATGTGATGCAGTGATGTGATGTGATGATGTGATCAATGTGGTGATGATGCGATGTGGTGATGTGTCATACAATATCTTTTTTTAAATTCTAAATTTTGTTACAATTTATTAGTTGTGTTTTTTTAATTTTATGTGAATGAAATGAATTATATATATATAGAATTAATTGTATAACACAGCAAGAATTGTATGACATAAAATTCATTTTTTTTAACATAAAATGGATTTTATTCGCAACACAATACATTCTATTTTCATAGAATTGTTTTTTAACATTTGGTGCACATAGAATGCATTCTATGTTATAGAATGTTCATTCTATAACATAGAATGTTCATTCTATAACATAGGATCCATTCTATAACATAGAATGTTCATTCTATAACATAGAATGGTCATTCTATAACATAAAATTCATTCTATAACATAGAATGTTCATTCTATAACATAGAATCCATTGTATAACTTAGAATGTTCATGCTATAACATAGAATCCATTCTATAACATAGAATGTTCATTCTATAACATAGAATGCTCATTCTATGCGCAACTAGGTCATTCTATGTGAAGCGAGGCTGTGACGTATAAAGGGACACGTGGAGCCTTGCACGCGCAAGACCTGAAGAAATGGCTGACGTACCAAGCGCTCTGCGGCTTTATCAGACATCATAATTTCGTGAACAAGCATTTAGGTTTCTTGATGCGGACGACTTCGACAGTATAATTAGTGTGAGTAGATCGCTTAGCAATAAAAATAATTGACGTCACACCCTCCCCCCCCCCTCCGCCCCTGCGTGCTTGCTTTTTTCATTACAATGTGCTGAGGTTCTGTAAGGGTTTATAGTGACAAAATCTAATTAAATAATCAGTTCTTTTCGCTCAATACCGAAGAAATAACCGTACTGTACACTCATAAAAAGCAATAATTAATATATTTAAAGGTCGAATAATTGCTATACAACTCTGAGACATAATAAATGAAAGGTTCCTAAAGCTGAATATTGCAAAAAATCTATTTCACCCCAAGCGGCCCCCCAGGGCGCTATGCACAAAGGCGTGGCGGCCACGTGCTGCGGGAATAACACAGCGTGATCGAGTTTGAAAATGGTGAAGTACTGTGCTGTGTTTGGATGCTCTAACTCCGACGTAAAACCTTTCTGCAAAGAAAAGAACATTTCCTTTCATCGATTTCCACTTCGAGCGCAAATGATGAAGCACTGCATGTCGTCAACTCTAAACTGAATGTCAGTGACAAATCGCTCTGTAATCATTATTGCACGAGTGTGCTATGTTCAAAACATCACAATATCCCGAAATGTTCTCTATACCTTGACAGTGCCCCAGTTTTTACTATTTAAAAAAAAGTTTTTATATTGATTTCATTGTATAACATAGAATGAATTCTATGACATAGAATGAATTCTATGACATAGAATGAATTCTATAGCATATAATGGATAGTATAACATAGAATGAATAAGATGACATAGAATGATTTCTATGACATAGAATGAATTCTATAATATAGAATGAATTATATAGCATAGAATGAATTCTATGACATAGAATTCATTCTGTAACATAAAATTCATTCTATGCTATAGAATAAATTATATGTCATAGAATTCATTCTATGCTATATAATTCATTCTATGTTATAGAATTCATTCTATGTCATAGAATTCATTCTATGTCATAGAATTCATTCTATGTCATCTTATTCATTCTATGTTATACTATTCATTCTATGCCTATAGAATTCATTCTATGTCATAGAATGAATTCTATGTCATAGAATTCATTCTATGCTATAAAATTCATTCTATGCATATAGAATTCATTCTTTATTATAGAATTCATTCTATGTTATACAATTTATTCTATGCACATAGAATTCATTTTATGTCATATAATTTATTTTATGTTAAAGAATTCATTCTATGTTATAGAATGAATTCTATGCGTATAGAAATAATTCTATGTCATGCAATTTATTTTATTTTAAAGAATTCATTCTATGTTATAGAATTCATTCTTTGTAATAGAATTCATTCTATGTTATAGAATATAATTCTATGCATACAAGTGCATTCTATAATATAGAATTGTATTACATACATAGAATATTATTCTCTATTATAAAATGTCATTCTATACATAGAATTGTATTATGGACATAGAATTTTACACTATATTATAGAATGTTATTCTATACAAAGAATTTTATTCTATGACTTACAATATTGGTTTCTTTTTTATAAATGGAATTTCAACTAATGAATGCTTTTTGTGTGTATAGAATGCTTTCTATGTGCATAGAATTTATTCTATGTATAGAATGGTCACATAGAATAAATGGACACATGGCGCCCCATAGTTGGAGCGACAGGACGTGTCGCACGCGCTCTCCGCTATAGCCTATGTGAGCGATATTGACAAATAGGCCAATTATGTAGTGGATTGAAACTTCAACCGAGCAAAGGCATTATAGTAATGGTGTTGTGATTTGATTTTTCAAACAAAAAAAAAAGAAGAGGATTTAGTTCTTGCCTAACGTGAAATGGATTGAAGAAAACGTTCCTCTATGTCTTCATCGCATAAAATCACCCATTTTCCTGGATTTTCATCTAAGAATAAAGACGTTATTGAAGACAAGGGTGGAGAGAGAGAAAAGAGAAAACTCTCATCTACTTCGTCGTCTGTGAGTGAAGGTAGCCCCATTGTACACCAAGAAAGCAAGAGACAATATACACAGAGTCTATCCGACTCGAGTGAAAAGGAAGAGCCGGAGAAAATGGATTACGACAGTCTTTTGGCAGCTATAGACGGGAAGCTTCGACCGCTGGCAACGAAAGAAGATATTCAAGGCCTGAGCATAAAAATTGATAAACTAGAAGGTCAGTTATTTGATGTGTCTCAGTTGACTGATTCCCTAAAAAAAGAAGTCAGCAAGTTGAAAGAAGAAAACCAAACTTTGCGAGAAAGATTGAGCACCGTTGAGAGTCAGCAAAACGACATTGAACAATACGATAGGCGATGGAATCTCCGTGTGTTCAATGTTGCTGAGAAATCTGGCGAAACTGCAGAGGATTGTGAAATTCGTTGTTGTCAGATTTTCTCCGATAATCTTGGAGTGGCAACAAGGAATGGTGATTTGGAAGCAGCACATAGAGTGGGAAAGATGGAGGCTGGCAGAAAGCGACCAAGACCAATTGTAGTCCGCTTCCACAACAGGCGGCTGCGGGATCAAGTTCTAGCAGCGCGAAAGAAGCTGAAAGGTCAAGGTATATCAGTTGGAGAGGACCTGACGTATGCTAATTATCAATTAGAAAGAGCAGCTTTCAGGCATTCTGCTTCTCTCGCCACATGGACATACAACGGAAAGGTCTTTGTGAAACTAAAGAATGGTAAAACAATGAAGATGACATTTGGTGATGATGTGGACACTGTATTGAACAAAGCAATGTGAAATGGGTGATTAAATGACAGTGAAGAATATAAACTGTTCTATATGATTCCCCAATTCAAATCAGATGAAGACAGTTATTGTGGCACAACGCACTCTTCTTGAATTACGCGCCTTTCACTCCGCTTTTCTCAGACTGGGTAGGCCATGTGTTTACATTATACTTGTGCCAGTGTGTCTACATGTATACGTAAGTAATAATACCTCTATGGTTTACTATTGGCTTCATTGTTTTATGTGGATAAACAATGCTTAATCAAACATGAAAAAATGTAGGCTATGCAAAAATTGTTGATGTGAAGAAAAGAAGCTGAGAAAAAAAAGTCTTTGTCTAAATCGTCAGTTATCCATGATGGTTTAAATACATAATTATTATAATGATTGTCATAATTTTAGTATTAGTTGGGTATAATATTGGAAACACTCATTCATACGTCTATTTATTATTGATTGTTTTGACTATTATTGACTATTTAAACTTTAGCTGAAGGGAGGGAGGTGGGGTGTTGGTGTGGAGGCGAAGCTATCGCGCTATGATGGAGTCGTTGCTTGGTTTGGACTGATGTAGTCTATCTGTGTGTTACGTTGAAACGCGAATGGTAGTACGTCGGAAACGTGTACGATAGATCTAATCGTTTCGATTTGCAAAGTATTCAATAATGGAGTTTATTTACCTTTGATTTGAGTTTGCATTGTTGTTTGGAGAGGTTTTGTATAACGTTGATAATTTTTGTTGGTCGATATTGATGTAGAATATTCTGGATCTGCGTGTTTACTCTTGATAGAAATTTCCGGATGGATATCGAAGGTCGTGAATGTTCCCGGAAGTAGAGAATATGTGTATGACGTAAGCCAGTGATGACGATCTTTAGTTCGATTGGTGGCAGTGCGTCATTTCTACCATGTACGAAATTGTTCGAGAAAAGAGAGAGGTTATTTAATCGTGTGCCGAGTTGCTGTTGAGATAGTAAAGTTGTTGATAGTGATTTGGAAAGTTGCTGTGAAAGTTGTTGAGTTGAATTGAGAATTGTATGCAGTTGTTGATGTGTGCTGAATAAAAGTGGAAAACTCCATACGTCGACTTTGTGACTTGTATGCTGTTTGGACGGGTTGCGTGAATAAACGAATCTGAGTTACACAACTATCAGGAATTCAAGCATCGGGGCTGAATCAGATACTGATAGAAAACACCAACGTCAAACGGAGTGTAACATTTTGGGGGCCAAGCCGGGATTCACGCCATAGCCAAGGGTTCAACTGCTACAACAAGCGAGTCAACGTTACGAGAAGCAGTCATCGAGGGTAGCCGCCAACGAGTTGCGTCGAGAGGGGCCAACATACTGGGACTACATCCGATAGATTCGGGTTGACTGCAAGGGCGTGTAGTCGCTGAAGAGTTGCTTCGTGAGCGAACAACAGATCGGGACTACGTTGCTGCCGTTAGACTACGTCGAGGGACAGTCTCGGAGCTACATCGCCAGTATTAGAGAGAGCGACGAACGGACGTCGCGTCTACTTCAGCACAGGAGCGTGTACATCAACACCAGCGTGGTGCAGCGTCGCATACGACGAGGACAGCGGGGCCTGCGTCAGCGAAAGCGACTAGTGACAAGCATCAGCGCTACTGCAGAAAGCGTGCTGTTCTAGAACAGTCTAGAAAGGTACAGCACAGTCAAGAACTTTCCAGAAAAAAAAGAAGAGAAGAAGAAAGAACTCTACAGTCAAGAACTTTCCAGAAAAGAACTTTCTAGAAAAGAACTTTCCAGAAGCATCAAGATGGCTGACTTCTGGCAGAGAGGGGTTGAACTAAATCTAAAAGGCAAACAGCTGACGGAGTACGTCAAGTCTCAAGAAAGAATATGGCGCGAAGAAAGAGAAAGAGAATTAGAGGAGAAGCGTCTAGAAAAGGAAGAGCAGCGTCGCCGCGAAGAACGAGAATTAGAACAGAAGCGTCTAGAAATTGAAGAGCAACGACGTCATGAAAAGAGAAATAGAAGAGCAACGACGCCGAGAAGAAAGAGAGCTCGAAGCGCAGCGTCGCCAAGAAGAAAGAGAGGAAAGAGAGGCTGAGCGTCAGTACCAGCTAGAGTTGGCGCGTATCCAGAACAATCAGCATGCGCCACAAGTCACCAACGACCATACGGCTCCAAAATTGCCAGCTTTCGTCGACGGGAAGGACCAGATCGACAGCTATCTGGCGAGATTCGAAAGGTTCGCCGAAAGCTCCAATTGGCAACCTCGAGACTGGGCGATTCGACTGAGTGCACTTCTGACGGGGCAAGCTCTCGAAGTTTACACCAGACTGTCGAACGATGACGCCAAAAACTACGACGTCTTGAAAGAGGCCCTGTTGCAGTGCTACAACTTTACAGAGAAGGGCTACCGTAAACGCTTCCGTGAATGCCGGCCTAAGTCAGACGAGACGCCAAAGCAGTTTGTGGAGCGCCTGTCGTCATATCTACACAAGTGGGTGGAGTTATCAGGGCGAAATGAAGTCTTACGACAGTCTCCATGACCTGATTGTGAAAGAACAATTTCTCAATGCCTGTCACAAGGACCTAGCGACCTACTTAGAAGAACAAAAGCTGCAGACGCTTAAAGATGTGACTGAGGCTGCTGAAAGATATCTCATCGCTCATGGGAAAACCCTGGGGCCACCCAGCGCGACGAAACATTTTCAGAAGACTGCAAACCATGGGAACCAGATCCAAGGGAGCCAGACGAGCCAGAGACAGACGGACTCCACGCCACCTCCCAGGGAAGGGCATTCAAGAGGCTGTTTCACCTGCAACGCTACAGACCACAGGGCGGCTAATTGTCCTCAAAACAAAAGTAGCGGACAGCGGAGCAGTACGGACAACGCAGCGGCGGGCAACCGGCAGAGGCGGTTCTCCAACCAACGGCAAACCAGTAGATCTGACCATCAAGTGTGCGGCGGGAGCGTCATTCTTCCGAGTGAGACCGAGCGCGCAGCTACTCCCGCGGACGTGCAAGAGTGCATAACCGATGGCCAACTTCTCCTTGCCAACGGGAAATCCATCCCCGTCGTCGCCAGCGCAGCTGTGACCGTACAGAACATGCCTGTTTCCAAGGGACGCGTCGGAAATCATGAAGTGACTGTTTTAAGAGACTCTGGCTGCAGTGGGGTCATCGTCAGAGAAGACCTAATCGCTAAAGAACAATTCACTGGCGATTCTAAATGGACACTCATGGCCGACAGCAAATGTGTGAAAGCGCCAGTTGCAAAAATTCATGTCAACACCCCTTTCTACATAGGCGAAGTCGAAGCGGTTTGCCTGAAGAAGCCGCTGTATGATTTGATGATCGGGAATATCGACGGCGCGAGACGACCCAACGACCCCGATCCAGAATGGAGTCCTGCCTCAACCCAGCGCGTCGAAGTTGTGGAGGAGGATCCATTGCCATTTCCCGATGGAGACCTTTCAGAGCTGCTACGGGACAATGTGGCTACTCCGGCTCAGCCCTGCCGACCAGAGATCGTCGGTGCTGTTACTACCAGGGCCCAGGCCAAGAGAGACAAGGTGTCTACGCCACTGAAGGTCGCCGACAACTCCAAAGCTGCCATCGTGGACAGAGATAAGCTGATCCAGCTCCAGGAAGCTGATAGCACTTTAAACAAGTACAGGAACCGCCAAGACCACGTGAACAAGGGCAGTGGCACGGTCTATTTTGAGGTGAAGGCCAAGATCCTGTACAGAATCTTCCAGCACCTGAGGGTCAACGGAGGTAAACCACTACGTCAAGTCTTGGTACCGTTACCCCTAAGGCGCCAAGTGATGGAAGTAGCTCACGATTCTATCATGGGAGGTCACCTAGGCATCAGGAAGACGTCAGACAGAATCCAGGCGGTGTTCTACTGGCCAGGACTTCATGCGGACGTCAGCCGTTTCTGCCGATCATGTGACATTTGCCAGAAGACCATACCTCGAGGAAGGGTCCCGAAAGTGCCTATGCAGAGGATGCCTCTGATCGACCGACCTTTCAAGAGGGTGGCCTTAGACTTAATCGGCGAAATAAGACCTCCGAGTGAAGAAGGTCATCGGTGGGTACTGACTTTAGTGGACTATGCGACTCGGTACCCAGAAGCAGTGCCACTGAAGAAGATTGACACTGAAACTGTAGCAGAGGCACTGGTGGACATGTTCAGTAGACTTGGAGTGCCTGAAGAAATTCTGACAGACCTCGGGACGCAGTTCGTCTCTGACTGCATGAAGGAGGTCAACAGACTGCTGAGCATCCGGCATTTAACTACGACACCCTACCATCCAATGTGCAACGGGCTTGTCGAGAAGTTCAATGCTACGCTGAAGTCCACCCTGAAGAAACTGTGCAGCGAGCAGCCCAGACAATGGCATCGCTACATCAACGCCCTACTTTTCGCCTACAGAGAAGTACCGCAGGAGTCCACCGGCTTTTCTCCGTTCGAGCTGCTGTACGGAAGAACCATCCGAGGGCCGATGCACATCCTAAAAGAACTGTGGACGAAAGAAGTAGACACCCCAGAGGTGAAGAACAGCTACCAGTACGTATTTGAGCTACGGGAGAAGCTGGAGAAGACTCTCGAGATAGCCAGAGAAAACCTGAAGAAATCCCAGGACTGTGGAAAGCACTACTACGATCGTAGGGCTGTGAACAGGAAGTTTAAACCTGGCAACAAAGTGCTGGTGCTGCTACCTACCGACCACAATAAGTTGCTGATGCAGTGGAAAGGCCCGTACGAAGTGGAGACCGTGGTGGGGATCAATGACTACAAGGTGAAGGTCGGCCAGCATTCCAAGATATACCACGCCAACCTCCTTAAGCTGTACGTGGAAAGGCTATCAGCGACTGTGCACGCAGCCACAGCAGCTGTGACCGACAACAGCTTTGACAGCGAAGAACTGCTGGAACTGGGAGACTTCCACAGCAAAGAAGGCATCGATGATGTTAAGCTAGGACCAAGCTTGACGGAAGGTCAGAAGATGGAGCTCAAGGACCTTATGGGCGAGTTTCCCCTTAACTTCAGCGATGTCCCAGGCTCTACGACTTTGGTCGGACATGAAGTCCACACCCAGACCTGGAAGGAGCATCTGCAGACCTTGAGGGAGCTGTTCCACCGTCCCGCAGAAGCCAACCTGATCGTGAGACCCAGCAAGTGCATCCTGGGAGCTGACAACGTCGACTGCGTCGGACATCCGACGGAAGAAGGAGACAACGGAGGATGCACTGACTCCGGGAAAACCCACGTGATCGTCGTCTTTGACCCTGGGCCGATGACAACCGCAACTGACGAGGGCGACGTTTCCTTGCGGATGAAAAATCATTGACTGTGTGGACGAACTAAGAATATTATTAATGACAGACTTGAAAATGAAAAACGTTGATTGGGTGAATGAACTGTGAACATTGACAATATCCAGACAGATTTGAAGATGAAAACCATTGACTCTGTGTGAATGAACTGAGAACGTTGATAGTGTTCAGACAGGCTGAAATAAGTCTTAATTCTGTACATTGTTTGTGAATTACGTTTCAACGTTGTTGAAAGAAATTGGGTAAATTTCTTCTTGAGTGGGGGGTTATGTTACGTTGAAACGCGAATGGTAGTACGTCGGAAACGTGTACGATAGATCTAATCGTTTCGATTTGCAAAGTATTCAATAATGGAGTTTATTTACCTTTGATTTGAGTTTGCATTGTTGTTTGGAGAGGTTTTGTATAACGTTGATAATTTTTGTTGGTCGATATTGATGTAGAATATTCTGGATCTGCGTGTTTACTCTTGATAGAAATTTCCGGATGGATATCGAAGGTCGTGAATGTTCCCGGAAGTAGAGAATATGTGTATGACGTAAGCCAGTGATGACGATCTTTAGTTCGATTGGTGGCAGTGCGTCATTTCTACCATGTACGAAATTGTTCGAGAAAAGAGAGAGGTTATTTAATCGTGTGCCGAGTTGCTGTTGAGATAGTAAAGTTGTTGATAGTGATTTGGAAAGTTGCTGTGAAAGTTGTTGAGTTGAATTGAGAATTGTATGCAGTTGTTGATGTGTGCTGAATAAAAGTGGAAAACTCCATACGTCGACTTTGTGACTTGTATGCTGTTTGGACGGGTTGCGTGAATAAACGAATCTGAGTTACACAACTATCAGGAATTCAAGCATCGGGGCTGAATCAGATACTGATAGAAAACACCAACGTCAAACGGAGTGTAACACTGTGTGAATATTATTTGCTCATCTGACTGTTTGCTTAATGTTTATTAATGTATAATATGACGGCTTGATTGGTATTGACGTTTGATTTTTATTGATTACATGACGGTGAAAGAATATAATTTGTTGTACATAATTCTCAAATTCTAAGCAGATGAAGTTAGCTATCAGTGCTATCAAAGACACTGTCTTTAGTGCTATTGTGCACCCTTCTTCAACCACGTGCCTCTGTGTCCGCTTCTCTCCGACTGTGTAAGCCATGTGTCTACTTGTGATAGTGACAAACTATGCATGGATCAAATATAAAAAATGTACGTTTATTTGGAAATGTTGATAAAAAAGTATTAGCGATTATCGTTACTGCTAATAAAAAAGCTAAGATGCACGGGGGGGGGGGGGGGGGGGGGGGAATTCAGATTTGTTCTAAAAGGGTCTGTTACTTACGGTGATGTAAACAATAATTTACTAGTCTATTTACTATTGATTGTTAGATTAATTATTATTGACTGTTTATTAGGGACTGTTTTATTATTATTGTGCATTAATAATTATGGACTGTTAAATTATTATGTACTGTTTATTATGGTTAGTTTACTATGACTGTTTACTATGACTGTTTACTATGGCTGTTTTATATTAGGGACTGGTTGCACATTATTGATTGATTTGATTATTATTGACTGACTTAATTATTAATAATTTATTTGATTTGATGCATAAGGTTAAATGATTAGACTGTTGCTTTATTGCCTGTTTTATTATTTATTGTGCATTAATTATTATGGACTGTTAAATTATTATGTACTGTTTATTATGGTTAGTTTACTATGACTGTTTGCTATGACTGTTTACTATGGCTGTTTTATATTAGGGACTGGTTGCACATTATTGATTGATTTGATTTGATTATTATTGACTGACTTAATTATTAATAATTTATTTGACTTGATGCTTAAGGTTAAATGATTAGACTGTTGCTTTATTGCCTGATTTGTCTGTTTCCTTAGTATCAATTGGTTTTGACTGCTTGCTAGCATTTGTTCTTGAAATCATAATTTTGTATGACGGCTGTTTATTTCTTGGCTCATGGTTTCTTGCGCCACCTGCTGGTCAGTTTATGCAAGTATTTGGTAAATATTGTTTGCTTCCTGAACTACAGTAATTATTCATGCATGGCCTTTGTTGTTGTTGTTGTTGTTGTTGTTATTGCTGGTGCTGTATTGATGCTTGAGCTTTGCAGTTGATGTATGCTTGACTGATGGACTAATTCATTTATACATAGACTATTAAGATGTCTTCGATCTGATTGTGATTTATTGATGATTTGGAATTTTCTATGAATGATTGTTTGCTGGCATCTGTGTATGATTAGTTTGTTAATTTGCATATTGATGTCTCTTTTTTGTTCTGCCTTGTTGGTATTTTTATGTAAGTATTCAGTAAATATTGTTTGCCTACTGGACTTTGATGTTATTATCCCTGCATGACGCTGTACTTACTGCTTTTTTGATACCTGAGCTTTGAAGTTTATGTATGTCGGCTTGACCGATTAGATATTTTATGATGCTATTTATTTGTTGATTTGTCCATGTTGTTTTCTGGTTTCGCCTTGATGACATTTTTATGAAAGTATTGTGTAAATACCTTTTGCTTACTGGACTCCAAGTAATTATTCATGCATGGCGCTGTATTGTCTGCTTTTTGACGCTTGTTGACATGTCAAACTTATATATGCATGCTTGACTACTAATATTAGTGGTTTTTGCTGTTTGCTGTCTTTTTATTTTTAAATGGAGGGTTCTCCTAACCTTTATGTTGCCTAAGGTAGCAAATTTGAACTTAACCATCTCAACACCAATGATTAGAGTATATTGAGATATTTTCATAAGCCCGGTTGACGTTGTATACTCCATGTTCATTTTCTGTAATATTTTTTCTCTCTTTTGGAGCCTATTTTTCTTAGCTCCTATATTAATCCTACTACTATTACTGCTAGTGTCTCTTTTCTCCCTCTCTATCAGCTGTACGCCTAGCCGACTTCTTTGTTGGAGATCACAAACTTTAGTCCAGTTACACTTGCTCGCTTTCAGATTGACTCTGTCTGTATATATGGCATTTGGTGTCTTCATTTATGTTTTTTCTTCTTTGGATTTTGTTTGTTTGTTGTTGTTTTTTCTCAGTTTGGTCATGGAGCCTAAATACATGTTTTTTCAGAGTGTGAACTGTCAGTACTCTATTGTTGCGTTCATTGTTTGAAATTGGCTTTTTAGTATGTTATTATGCTGAACTCCTCTAAGATTTTGCTTTTCTTTTTGTGTCTCTGGGCTTCGACTATTTAATTTTTCCACACATATTTAGATGGGTGACAATATAACGGTGATGTCCATGAACTGTCAGGGTCTTGCAGACTCCAAGAAGCGTCGTGATGTGTTTCATTATTTGAGAGCAAAGGCTTATTCTATTTATTTATTACAAGATACCCACCTTGACCCTAAGTTAGAGAAATACATAAGGGCTGAGTGGGGCTTTAATGGTTATTTTGCTTCGTTTAGTTCTAATTCCCGAGGTGTAGCTGTGTTATTTAATAATAATATAGAGTTTAAAGTTAATATATAGAGTTTAAAGTTAATAAAGTCATTACGGGGTTAGACGGGAATTATATTATTATTTCTGTAAAAATAATGGATAAAGAGTTTTTGATTATAAGTTTGTATGGTCCCAATAGAGATGACCCAGACTTCTATACTGATTTAAAACAGCGTATCTTGGAGCTCAGATTTGACCATATCATCATTGGAGGTGACTGGAATTTAGTGCAAAACTTTTCTTTAGATTATTGTAATTACAAACATAATAATAATAGTAAAGCTCAAGGGCAAGTACATGCGATGATGATTGACCTAGACTTGATAGATGTATGGAGAGAACTTAATCCTGAGCTAAAGCGGTTTACATGGCGTAGAGGTAGTCCATTACAGCAAAGCCGCTTAGATTTCTTCTTAGTGTCAGAATCGTTATTGAATTTTTCTGTCGATGCAGACATACACCCCGGGTACAGAACAGACCATTCTTTAATATCTATGTCAGTAGGTGTTATGAAAGTAGACAAGAAACCAGGGCTCTGGAAGTTTAACAGTTCTTTGCTTATGGATAAAAAATATGTTGATGAAATTAATACAGTTATTAAAAATGTTATTGAGGAGTATGCTGCTGCTCCCTATTTACATGAAAACCTGGGTACCGTCCCCTTTACTGAGTTGCAATTTATAATAGATGATCAACTGTTTTTAGATACCTTACTAATGAAAATTAGAGCACAGACAATAGCTTATGCAACAATGAAAAAACGGATGAACAACGAAAAAGAACTGCATTTGGATAATTTGATAGAATGTTTAGAAAAGAAAGAGAATTTGAGTGATTTAGAAAAAACTGAATTAGCTAACAGTAAAGTAGAATTAGTTTCATTAAGGGAAAAAAGAATGGAAGGGGTGTTGCTTCGTTCACGAGCTAGATGGATTGCTGACGGAGAAAAAATAACTTCATATTTTTGTTCATTAGAAAACAGAAATTACGTCAATAAGAGAATATCTAAATTGGATAGAAATGGTACTATTATAACGAATGATAAAGATATTGCTACGGAAGTTAATCATTTTTATTCAAATTTATATTCTGATAAAGAAGTTGAACAGGTTGAAATCAATGATATTGTTCATGATCTTCCGACGTTAACAGAGGACGAACAAATCTCCTTAGAGGGGGAAATAACATTAGAAGAAGCATCCTTAGCTCTGAAAAACATGTCCAACAGGAAGAGTCCGGGTAGCGATGGTTTTACTGTAGAATTTTTTAAAATTTTTTGGCGCAGTCTTGGTAATTTCGTAGTTAGATCGCTTAATGAAGGGTTTAGGAAAGGGGAATTATCTTCAACACAGAAAGAGGGAGTGATTATTTGCATACCGAAAGGGGATAGACCTAGGGAGTTCATTAAAAATTGGAGACCTATTTCTTTACTAAATGTAGTATATAAAATTGGTTCATCATGTATTTGTAATAGACTTAAGTTAGTGTTACCTTCTATCATTAATGAAGATCAGACTGGATTTATGCGTGATAGATATATAGGAGATAACATTCGTTTAATCTATGATATTATTGATTTTCTGCAAAAATATAATAAACCTGGTCTTTGCTTTGCCTTGACTTTGAAAAAGCCTTTGATTCGTTAAGTTGGAAGTTTATGTTTAAGGTGTTACAAGCTTTTGGATGTGGCCATGATTTTTGTAGATGGATAGGTACTTTTTATAATAATATTAAGTCTTCTGTGACAGTGAATGGAGGCCTAACATCCTGGTTTCGTGTGCAGAGGGGCTGTAGGCAGGGTGACCCGATCTCATGTTATTTATTTATTATGTGTGTAGAGATTTTAGCAATTATGATTAGACAGAATAAGGAGATAAAGGGAATTAAAATTAAAGAAAATGAAAATAAAATTTCTCAATATGCGGATGATACGGAAATTATGTTAGAAGGTGACGAAAACTCATTTAAGCAAACCATTAATACTATTGAGTATTTTAGCTCTGTCTCTGGCCTAGCTTTAAATACAGAAAAAAGTAGCGCTATATGGTTAGGAAGTAAAAAAAATTGTCGTACTGTCTACATGCCTCATCTGCACATGGATTGGAACCCAGAGACATTTAAAATACTTGGAATTTGGTTTACAAATGACTTGAGGGAGTGTGTAAAGTTAAATTTTGAATTAAAATTTCTAGAAATACAAATACTGTATAAAATATGGCTGAAGCGTCAATTAACACCTTTGGGTCGTATTGCTGTACTTAAATCTTTAATTTTGTCAAAAATTATATATTTGTGGCTTTTACTACCTAATCCACCTGATACTATCGTCAATTCCATTCAGAAAAGTATTTTCCAATTTGTTTGGGGAAATAAAAATAACAAAATTTCTAAAAACTCTTCCGTCAAAAGCATACCTGATGGAGGTATTGGGATTCCTGATGTACATCATTATATGAGTGCATTAAAGATTACTTGGATTAGAAAGTTGATTAACACAAAGCATAAGTGGAAAAGTATTATTGAAGCCACACAAGAAAGAGTGTCACTGATTGATAAGCTTGGCACTAAATTGTATACCACAGAAAATCCTAATCCGTTTTGGTATGATGTTTTTAATGTAGTAGTAGTAGTAGTAGTAGTGTAGGGACTAGATCATGGTGATCATTAAGCCTCACGGCTTATTTAATGTCCCATCATTAGCACATATATTTCAGGTCTGATATAAGCCGGCTCAAGACGCTCAACTATCAAAATCATATTTTATAGATTTTAAAATTTCTTGTTCATCAATAAGATTTTTGAAACTGTTTAAAGTTTTTGCCTGTTTAATATTTTGTGGAAGTTTGTTCCATAGAGGTGCAACTCTATTACTAAAAGTATGTTTTCGAAGATTAGTACGGCTATGCTTAATAAATAATTTGTTAACAGAGTTTCTTGTTATATCGAATTTGTTTAGTTCAAAAAATTTGTTAGTATCTAATTCATCAATATTATTTAAAATTTTATAAGCTTGTATTAGATCTCCTCTCACTCTTCTGGCTTTTAGGCTTGGCAGACATAATGATTCCAGTCTGTCTCTGTAAGAAATATCTTTCAGTCCTGGAACCATTTTAGTTGCTCGTCTTTGTACACGCTCAATAGCAGCGGACTGTCTCTTTAATAAAGGGTACCAAATAATATTGCCATATTCTAGAAGAGGTCTAACCAAGGACTTGTAAAGTTGTACAAATGATGATCTATCTAGATACAAAAAACATCGCCGTATAAGTCCGAGAGTTTTATTTGCCTTATTAATTACTTCATTAATGTGACAGTCAAAAGTTAAACGTAGAGTCAAATGTTATTCCTAAATCTTTTTCGCTATCACATTTAGTAACTAATACCTGTACATTGTTCACAGTCATGTAATAATCATTTTGGGGGTTGTTTTTGCCTATGTGAAGGACCTTACATTTTGTAGTATTAAAATATAGTTGCCAGGTTTCTGTCCATTTCTGTAGTTCATTTATATCATTTTGTATAATTTGACTATCTTTTGGAGAACAATATAATTTTGTATCGTCTGCAAATATTTTACATGAACTTTGCACAGAATCTGGCAAGTCATTAATAAAAAGTATAAACAGTATTGGACCCAGAATGCTACCTTGGGGAATACCGCTGAAAACTTGTTTATTTATAGAATATTCATTACCAACTCTAACTCTTTGTGTCCGGTCTGTCAAAAAGTTTCTTATCCACTGTATGATATTGCCAGATATACCATATTCTTCAATTTTTAGGAGTAATCTTTCGTGGGGGACAGAGTCGAACGCTTTCTGAAAGTCTAAATAAAGTATATCAATAGTATCTTTGTTATCTAACATTTGTGTAAAGTCTTCCATAACTTCCAAAAGTTGAGTAATACATGATCTATGTTTTCGAAAACCATGCTGGCAGTCAGAAAATAATTTATTGCTACCCATATAATTTACTATAACATCGCGTAATATTCCCTCCAGTACCTTGCAAATTACACATGTAAGACTAACAGGGCGATAATTACTAGGTTCGCTTCTTGTGCCTTTTTTAAAAATAGCTATTACATTTGCTTCTTTCCAGTCATCTGGGACAATGCCTTCGCCAATAGATTTATTAAATAATTTACACAATGGAATAGAAAGTTCTTTATGCAACTCCATAAGTACTCTCGATGGTATACCATCAGGTCACTGGGCCTTATTAGGATCTAAATTTTTTAATTTATCTTCAACCAACTTAGGTGTTATGTCAACCTCCGTAATATTTATACCATTGCTTCTACCTGATTTAGTAACAGACGGCATGGTATCTAGCTTCTCTCTTGTAAATACACTTGCAAAAAAATGATTCAATGTATCAGCTTTATCTTTATCTGTTACAGCGGTGTCACCACTACTAGTTGTTAATGGGCTAATACTGCATTTTGCCTGTAGTTTACTGTTAACATATTTCCAGAAGCTCTTAGCATTTGTTTTGCTACTTTTACACACTTTTTTTTCATATTCTCGTTTGGCATTTTTGATAACTTTGTTGCAGTAGTTTCTTCCCACTATATATCGCTGGTAATCCATTCCCTCTTTAGTTGCAAATATCGTTTGTATAGCATATGCTTCTTTTTTATACTTTTTAATGTTTTACTGTTCATCCATATGGGCTTGTTTTGATTTTGTTTTATTCTTACTTTAGGAATATGTGACTCCATGCATTTTAAAATTTTAAATTTAATTTCTTTCCAGCAATCATTTACACTTTTATTATTTAATACAGTCCAGTCTGTCATATTTATCTCCTCCCTCATTAAGTCATAACGTCCTCTTTTTAAATTAAATTTGGTATCATTACCAGTTCTGTCCTTATTGTGTTTGCTTCTATCTATATACATAACAAACGACAATGCTTCATGATCACTTTTACCTATGGGGCATAAGTGTTTAATGTCAGAGATAAGTAATTCATCATTTACAATAACAAGGTCTAAAATGTTTGACTGCTGTCCAGCTCTGTGTCTAGTAGGCTGAGTTACCATTTGCGTCAAAAATGAGTCTCTAAGACACTCAACGAACCCAAAGTTTTCTTCTCCTGACCAAGCCCCATTCCAAGAAATATTAGGAAAGTTAAAATCTCCCATAATACATACATATTTAAAATTTGCTATACATTTAGACTGTAACAGGTCAAACAATTTTAGTTTATTTTCCTCTGTAGAATTTGGACTTCTGTATATACATCCAATTAATATATTTTCTTCCTTTGGCTCATTTTTAAATGAGCACCAAACACTTTCCTCATAACCATAACTATCTAGTGCTGTAAATTCTTGTGCGTTTAAAGTTTGTTTAATATATAACACAGTTCCTCTCTTTGGATGACTATTAACAAATGTATCATATCCTTTAATCTCATACTCCGCCATTGAAAGTTCTTTACACCTTTTCGGTACTGTTTCAGTTAATGCTATTATAGAGGGGTTTGATTCCTCTATTATTTTAAGAAGTTCGTCTTTTTTATTTGTTAAACCATCTATATTTGTGTATAAGACTCCACATTCATTTTGTGGTATAATGAGTTGTGGTTTTTTGACATTTTTACTTTTCCCTGTCTTGGGCTGTACATGTTTAAAAGTATTTACATCCTGGTTATACTTATAATTTCATTTATCGCCTCCTACCTCGTCGTGACCAGGTCTGGACGACCATTTCACAAACACAATTTTCCCATTTCTCAGTCCAATGTCACGCTCACCATTTTCTATTCTTTGCTTCAGATCAGCTCTCAACTGTTTGTTTTTTTCTCGCTCAATAGGAGTGTAATCTTGATTTACATAGATCCTCTTTTCATTTGGAACCCCTTTATTCAGCAGATGGGCACTTCTGAGTATCTTCTGCTTAATCTCCTCACTCTTAACTCTAATTTTGATCAGTCTTGGTTTGTTGCCGCCAGCTCTGCCAAGTCTAGTGAGGTCACTTATTTCCTCTCCTTCCAGCTCTGGGCAGGTTTTAGTTAGCAAACTCTTCACTCTCTGCATCTCATCTTTCTTTTTTTCCTCTTGTTCTGTCCTGTTACTTTCTGGCAAGTTAACAATGATCAAATTTAGCTTCCTCTGCTCTCTTTCAAACTTTTCATCAAATGCCTCAGCTAGTTTTTTGTCCACCATTTTTTCTATTTTTTCATCAAGGCTACTGCCAGTGCAGCTTGCTTCCAGGTTCCCTAATTTCTGACTCATCTTTAGGACTAGCTTTGTTAACTCCTCCAACTGTGCCTCAACCTTACTTAATGCGTATGAAATTCTTGAGAAAAAAGTTAAACCTGACTGTGTTGAGGAACTTTTATCTGAACCATTATTTTGTAATAATAATATTTTGGTGGAAGGGAAAACAATTTTTTATCAGGAATGGATTGAGAAAAACCTATATACAGTTGGAAGTCTGCTTAATAATGATGGTAATGTTTTTACATATGAAGCTTTTGTTGATAATTATGGAGTTACTATCAATTTCCTGGCATACTATGGATGTGTTAATGCTGTTAAAAAATATATTCGTTGTAGTGGATTGGTGACAGAAAATAGTAACTGTGTTAATTACAAAACCAGTAAAGTGCTGAGACTTGTAGGTAAATGTCCTAGAGGTGCAAGAATATTTTATGACGCATTAATTAATGATGAAATAAAACCAAATTGTTGTAAGAACTGGGATAAAAGAATTGAGCGAAGATTAGAATGGAAAATAATATTTAAGAAGATATGTGGAGTTACGGATATACATTTAAAGTGGCTGCAAATTAGAATAATTCACAGAATTTTAGGAACTAATATAGTATTATCCAGTATGGGAATAGAGCAGGATAATAGCTGTACTTTTTGTGAAGATGAAAGAGAAAACATTCAACATCTGTTCTTTAAGTGTCCGTATGTTCAAGTATTTTGGAAGGAATTTGAAAGGGCCATTAATTCTAAATGCTATAATTCTGTTGCCTTCCACTTTAGCGAGCATCTGGTTATATTTGGCTGTGACAGAAATATAAAAACTGATGAAATATTGGATTTAATATTATTATTATCTAAATCATATATTTATAGATGTAAAATGGAAAAACACACTCCACTCTATCAATCATTTACATATGTAATAAAACACAGATATGAGATAGAGAAGTATATAGCTTGTGTACAGTTGACACAAGAAAAATGTATGCAAGCATGGCATCCCTATATCCCGCTGTTTGAACGCTTATAATTTTTTTATTGTTTGTTTGCATCAAAGGTTGTTCATTAAGAAGTTGTTAAAAAAGTACTCCATGACCTGTGTTTCTTTCTCTGTCTCTCTGTCTCTCTCTTTTTCTCTCTCTGCCTCTCTCTCTCGCTCCCTATCTGTCTATATCTATGTACAAAAACCTAAACCAAACTAGCTTGAATAGCATATATTGTAAAATTATAATAACTATGTACACTCTGTAAGTTTTCTTTATATTTGATTTAATGACTAATCTGTAATATTGAAATAATGCAAAATTTTACGATTTACTTTCCATATTTTGTGCATATTAGTTATGATTGTATTTATTCATGTTATGTATTAATACTGGTTTGTATTCATGCTTGTTTTGGAATTTAAAAAAAGTTGATTATAAAAAAAAAAATTGCAGACGCTAAAAGACGTTGCTGAGGCTGCCGAAAGATATCTCATCGCTCATGAGAAAACGTTGGGGCCACCCAGCGCGACGAAACATTTTCAGAAGACTGGAAACCATGTGAACCATTTCCAGGGGAGCCAGACGAGCCAGAGACACACTGACTCCACGCCTCCTCCCAGGGAAGGGCATTCGAGAGGCTGTTTCACCTGCAACGCTACAGACCACAGAGCGGCTAACTGTCCTCAAAACAAAAGTAGCGGACAGCGGAGTAGTACGGACAACGCAGCGGCGGGCAACCGGCAGAGGCGGTTCTCCAATCAACGGCAAAACAGTAGATCTGACCATCAGGTGTGCGGCGGGAGCGTCATTCTTCCGAGCGAGACCGAGCGCACAGCTACTCCTGCCGACGTGCAAGAGTGCATGACCGATGGCCAACTTCTCCTTGCCAACGGAAAATCCATCCCCGTCGTCGCCAGCGCAGCTGTGACCGTCCAGAACATGCCTGTTTCCAAGGGACGCGTCGGAAATCATGAAGTGACTGTCTTAAGAGACTCTGGCTGCAGTGGGGTCATCGTCAGAGAAGATTTAATCGCCAAAGAACAGTTCACTGGCGATTCAAAATGGACACTTATGGCCGACAGCAAATGTGTGAGAGCGCCAGTTGCGAAGATTCATGTCAACACCCCTTTCTACATAGGCGAAGTCGAAGCGGTTTGCCTGAAGAAGCCGCTGTACGATTTGATGATCGGGAATATCGACGGCGCGAGACGACCCGACGACCCCGATCCAGAGTGGAGTCCTGCCTCAACTCAACACGTCGAAGTTGTGGAGGAGGATCCATTGCCATTTCCCGATGGAGACCTTACAGAGCTGCTACGGGACAATGTGGTTACTCCGGCTCAGCCCTGCCGACCAGAGATCGTCGGTGCTGTCACCACCAGGGCCCAGGCCAAGAGAGACAAAACGTCTACGCCACTGAAGGTCGCCGACAACTCCAAAGCTGCCATCGTGGACAGAGATAAGCTGATCCAGCTCCAGGAAGCTGACAGCACTTTAAACAAGTACAGGAACCGCCAAGACCACGTGACCAAGGGCAGTGGCACGGTCTATTTCGAGGTGAAGGCCAAGATCTTGTACAGAATCTTCCAGCATCCGAGGGTCAACGGAGGTAAACCACTACGTCAAGTCTTGGTACCATTACCCCTAAGGCGCCAAGTGATGGGAGTAGCACATGACTCAATCATGGGAGGTCACCTAGGTATCAAGAAGACGTCGGATAGAATCCATGCAGGCGGTGTTCTACTGGCCATGACTTCATGCGGACGTCAGCCGTTTCTGCCGATCATGTGACATTTGCCAGAAGACCATACCTCGAGGAAGGGTCCCGAAAGTGCCTATGCAGAGGATGCCTCTGATCGACCGACCTTTCAAGAGGGTGGCCTTAGACTTAATCGGCGAAATAAGACCTCCGAGTGAAGAAGGTCATCGGTGGGTACTGACTTTAGTGGACTATGCAACTCGGTACCCAGAAGCAGTGCCACTGAAGAAGATTGACACTGAAACTGTAGCAGAGGCACTAGTGGACATGTTCAGTAGACTTGGAGTGCCTGAAGAAATCCTGACAGACCTCGGGACGCAGTTCGTCTCTGACTGCATGAAGGAGGTCAACAGACTGCTGAGCATCCGGCATTTGACTACGACACCCTACCATCCGATGTGCAACGGGCTTGTCGAAAAGTTCAATGCTACGCTAAAGTCCACCTTGAAGAAACTGTGCAGCGAGCAGCCCAGACAATGGCATCGCTACATCAACGCCTTACTGTTCGCCTACAGAGAAGTGCCGCAGGAGTCCACCGGCTTTTCTCCGTTCGAGCTGCTATACGGAAAAACCATCAGAGGGCCGATGCACATCCTGAAAGAACTGTGGACGAAAGAAGTAGAGACCCCAGAGGTGAAGAACAGCTACCAGTACGTGTTTGAGCTACGGGAGAAGCTGGAGCAGACTCTCGAGATAGCCAGAGAAAACCTGAAGAAGTCCCAGGACTGTGGAAAGCACTACTACGATCGTAGGGCTGTGAACAGGAAGTTCAAACCTGGCAACCAAGTGCTGGTGCTGCTACCTACCGATCATAATAAGTTGCTGATGCAGTGGAAAGGCCCGTACGAAGTGGAGACCGTGGTGGGGATCAACGACTACAAGGTGAAGGTCGGTCAGCATTCCAAGATATACCACGCCAACCTCCTTAAGCTGTACGTGGAAAGGCCATCCGAGACTGTGCACGCAGCCACAGCAGCTGTGCCCGACAACAGCTTTGACAGCGAAGAACTGTTGGAACTGGGAGACTTCCACAGCAAAGAAGGCATCGATGATGTTAAGCTAGGACCAAGCTTGACGGAAGGTCAAAAGTTGGAGCTCAAGGACCTTATGGGTGAATTTCCCCATAGCTTCAGTGATGTCCCAGGCTCTACGACTTTGGTCGAACATGAAGTCCACACCCAGACCTGGAAGGAGCATCTGCAGACCTTGAGGGAGCTGTTCCACCGTCTCGCAGAAGCCAACCTGACCGTGAGACCCAGCAAATGCATTCTGGGAGCTGACAACGTCGACTGCGTCGGACATCCGACGGAAGAAGGAGACAACGGAGGACGCACTGATTCCAGGGAAACCCACGTGATCATCCTCTTTGACCCTGGGCCGATGACAACTGCAACGGACGAGGGCGTCGTGTCCTTGCGAATGAAAGAACATTGACTGTGTGGATGAACTAAGAATATTGGTAATGACAGACTTGAAAATGAAAAACGTTGACTGGGTAAATGATCTGTGAACATTGACAGTACCCAGAAAGACTTGCAGATGAGAAACATTGACTCTGTGTGAATGAACTGTGAACATTGACAGTACCCAGAAAGACTTGAAGATGAGAACCATTGACTCTGTGTGAATGAGCTGAGAACATTGACAGTATTCAGACAGTCTGAAATAAGTTTTAATTCTGAACTTTGTTTGTGCATTACGTTTCAACGTTGTTGAAAGAAATTGGGTAAATTTCTTCTTGAGTGGGGGGTTATGTTACGTTGAAACGCGAACAAAAGTATGTCGGAAACGCGCACGATAGATCTAATCGTTTCGTTTTGCAAAGTATTCAATAATGGAGTTTATTTACCTGTGATTTGAGTTTGCAATGTTGTTAGGAGAGGCTTTGTATAACGTTGATAATTTTCGTTAGTCGATATTGTTGTAGAAGTCACTGGATCCGCGTGTTTACTCTCGATAGAAATTTCCCGATACATGTCGAAGCAAGAGGACGTTCCGGAAGATATAAAAATATGTATTGACGTAAGTCAGTGATGACGATCTTTTATTCGATTGGTGGTAGTGCGTCATTTCTACTGTATTCGAAATTGTTCCGGAAGAGAGAGAGATTATAAAATTGTGTGCCGCACTGTTGTTGAGTGATAGTTGAGATAGAGTTGTTGTTGATAGTGATTTGGAAAGTAAATTTGAGAGTGGAAAGACGATTGAGCGATTGTATGCAGTTGTTGATGTGTGCTGAATAAAAGTGGAAAACTTCATACGTCGACTTTGTGACTTGTATGCTGTTTGAGCGGGCTGCGTGGATAAACGAATCTGAGTTACACACCTTATCAGGACTTCAGCATCGGGGCTGAATCAAATACTGATAAAGAAAACACCAACATCAAACCGAGTGTAACAGACGCAAACTTGTTTTTTCCAACCTAGTTCCAGTCTTTCGCCCAAAAAGGCAATCACCGAAGTCGAACGAAGCTCTCCGATGTGTTACGAAATGATGCTTGCATGACTACGACTAGTTGACATTAAAAATGATCGCTGTTGCTTCTAATTCTGTTCGATTTACACAGATGTAGCATTTCGCAACGGTATACTTTGTTAATATGAGCATAATTATTATCGACCATATTTAATAGTTGCCTTCCTTGATTTGCATTTTGTTAGTTCTCAGCAGTAGGCTAATAATAGCATTCCCCATCTTTCTTTTTTTTTCTTTCTTTCGTTGGGGGCTGCCAACCTCAACTTATTGAGGACGCTGCAGCCAAATGCTGGGTATGTTCTTGTTACCGGCACTCACCCGTCTAGGACATGAGCGTCAGGATCTTTAAAGTCCGTTATGATGGAGTGCATGCGACACAGACTAGACCTCGGTTTATACTGTAGGAAACGGGAGTAAAGTGTCTTTCCCAGGAACACAACACAATGGCCCGGACAGGACTCGAACCCGGGACCTTCAGATCCGCAAGCCAAAGCACTACCATTAGACCGAGTAAAGTGTCTTTCCCAGGAACACAACACAATGGCCCGGACAGGGCTCGAACCCGGGACCTTCAGATCCGCAAGCCAAAGCACTACCATTAGACCACCGTGCCTCTCAAACCCATTTCCTGCCTAGAACCAAAGAAAGTACAGCTACGCAAAGAAGGTTCATTTCGACTCTTACTACGAAACGGAAGTTGCGAGCGCCAACTAGCGGAATAAGTGATAACTCGCTTCGGCCTTAGCGCTTAGCAATGGAGGAAAGCGTATCAAATCAAGTAAACAAACCTAGAATCCGTCCTGGTGGGCAACACTGCAGCGCTTTTAACTGCACAAATGGACGATACAAGTGCCCTGGACTTTCGTTTTTTAATTTTCCAAAGGAAGAATCAAACATAATTATAACCAAATCTAACAACGTTGATCTAGATCTACCACTCGATGTAAACTGTATTTTCTTTGTTGATACTGAAATTTATCATATCCCAATTTCTTACAAATGGAAGATGAGGGGAGGGGGGAGGGGAAGGCGTAGTTTTAATTGCTGCTTAAGAGTAATTTAAAAAAAAAGAAAAAGAAAAAATAGTAGGCCTAATGAAATATTATTGCATGACTCATTGACTGGATGTGTTGTCTTGTAAAGAAAAACTATTAAAAAAAAAGAAGTAATTTTTAAGCAAATAATTCTTCATAAATGCATCTAAGAATAAAAATCCAAGAGCAAAAACTATTAATTATTATCCTTTTAATGTATAATGCTACTAGTTAATTGTCTAGTATTATCAGATTTTGTTGTTGTTGTTGCATGTGAAATGTATGCAGAAAAAATACCAAATGTGATTTTTTAAATCTTTCAAATGTAAAATACCATTTTCTGTGTGACTGTATTCCCTTTCCATTACATTTGGTTTAAGCAGACAGGAAAAGGGTTAATTGTATTTGTTTTGTCTTGCAAAACTTCTGTTTCTTTGTAGGTATGTCTTAATCTTGCTAAACAAAAAGTAAACAACAGATTTAATTATAAAAACCTAACATTCTTACCCTTTTCATTATTTTAAACATACATTTATTGAGATGACAGTACTTTACAAAAAATGATAATTGCTGAAGTTTCCTTTATATGAGAGAGAGAGAGAGAGAGAGAGAGAGAGAGAGAGAGAGAGAGAGAGAGAGAGAGAGAGAGAGAGAGAGAGAGAGAGAGAGTCATCATTGTTGCTTTTTGTTGCTATAATATTCATATTAAATGTCAGAAAAAGAAACACAAATGTTTGAAGCTATTTTTTTCAGCTTTTATAAATGCATGATGGTTTAACAATAAAGTAACATAATTGATGCAGCCTGCTGCAATGTACAGATCTAATATTATAAATGACTACAAATATTTCTTATTTGACTATTTTTATTGTTGCACTTTTTGGTCTTATCTAGGTGCAATTTCCAATGTAATGATTCATGCAAAAAAAATAATGCTTTTAAACGTTAAATGTGTTTTCTTTAAAAGCTTCACTGTTCACTCTTCTTGTTGCATTGCTTTATTTCTCTACTTCTATAGTCTTGATGTCTGTTGGTTTATATATTATTTATTTCTTCAGAATACATATAAAATATATACATCACAAGCAGCAGGGACAAGCAACAAGCATGCTTATATAAGCCTATCCGTGCGAGTAAATTTCAGAGTTAAATTTGGCAGAAGAATATTAACATTGTGCAATATATACATATACACATACACACACATGTCTGTTCTTTTTCTTTAGTCTATCTTAACCTATCAAATTTCCTTTTGCAACTACAGTTCTATTATAGAGATAGCCTATATTAAACCATAATGATGATGATGATGATGATGAAAATGATGATGATAAACAGTAGGCCTAATAATTTATAGGCTTATTTACACAGTTGATCGAAACGAAAGCAGTAAATATAATTTTAAGATGAGAGCCTAACAGTAGGTTAGCAGCGATTAAAATCAGAAGTGCAGTGTAAATGAGATAAACAGTAGATTGGAACACAGTTATTAACTGGAAATGCTAAATCAAGCAATGTTCAGAAAAGCTATTACCGGTATTCAAGCTTACTTTTGGGTTTGAGTTTTGACGGATCTAGGATGAGTACAGGCCGAGTACAGGCCTACTGAATCATCAGCATTGGTACGGTAATTTAATCGGCTGAATGCATAATTCAAGCAACTTGTTGGCAAGCTGTATTTACATTATTAAAATCAGACACTTATTAACTTACTTGCAAAAAAAAAAGCAGAATCGCTTGTTAATTTAAGCAAGCGAGTGTCCGGAACATAATCTACTGAAGCGGTTTGTTTACATAGCGCTAAGAACAAATTATCGCCCTTGGAATCATTTATCACGAGAATCGCTGGGGGGCGCTACGAGTGGCTACGTTTTGTAACTTTATATAGGCACTCGCCGAGATGAACCTTCTTTGCGTAGCTGTACTTTCTTTGCTAGAACCAAGTAGACACTGTTATACAGTATACATAGGCTTAATCTACATTATATATTATATGAGATGATTTATGGAAATTTCCGCAACATTTTTTTAATACGTGTTTCTCATTAAAATACATATCATTGAAATACTTATAACAAATTTACTGTATCAGTTAAAAAGAATAATATAGTTAAATAAATAATTGCTTTGGTGCTTGCAAAAGAAATGTCACTGTTTTTTGAGACCATTATAAACTTGCTTTGCCTTGTGCTGAAGGGACAGCAACGTATCCATAGCGCTTTGAAGTTTTGTCATGGTTTTATTGTTAATATAGATGTGAAATCGTTGTATGTGTGCTTTATGTGTTATGTATTCCTTTTACTCTTTATTACTAATTGTGTCAGTATATTAATCATCATAAAATAAAAATAATACTAACTGCTTCAATATGCGAATCTCGACTTGACTTACAGCTTGAAGCTGTGCAGATCGAAACAGAATTAGATCTAGAAGCAACAGCGGCTATTTTTATGCACGGATGTTTCAGCACAGGCTCTGAAGTCTTTGCTTTTGTTTTTGTAAACTCCTACATACCTATGTAGTACATTATATTATGTAATTGAGGCCTACGAAAGACGAGACTTCCCAGCCTGTGGTTTCACGTAGTCCTGCAAGCATTTGTTCGTAAAACATCGGATAGCTTCGCTCGACTCGGAGAGCTTCGTTCGACTTCGGTAATTGCCTTTTCGGCGAATGACTGGAAATAGGTTGGAAAAAACAAGTTAGCCTTCCGGGACATAACTCCACATTTTGTGTCTGAAGTCTTTTGGATCAGCTTGGGAATATTGGACGCTTTCTGCCAGGTGGTCACTGGGGCTTCCTATGATGTTATTATTTGGCAGTGTAGGCATTTTATATGTATGTGTTTTGTTGATATTTTATAATGATTGTATTATATTTCGTTCTTGTAAACGGGGGTTCGATAAATTAGAGTATAGCCCCAGCGTCCCCTGCGTGGAATATCTTTATTGTAAATTGACTGGCTGGTGGAGTGCCTTCAGTGTTACCACTAGGGTTGTTTCAGCAGAGCTTTTATGCGGATCAGGGGTTGAGTTCTCTTTTAGCGAAGTTGTGATCTTGATTTTGTGGTCTTGATTCAGCTCTTTGCAGTCTGTTGGACCCTGTAAGCAATGAATAACTAACTAATTACGCTTACTTCATTAAAAGAAAAATTTTGGGGGGAGGCAACTCAGAAGTGGCCTATATGTTTCCGTTTCTCGGGAAAAAAGTTTCACGTACCCGCCTCGGGACGGTAGGGTAAGGGTGGGAGAAGGTTAGAGAAGAGAGAGAGAGAGAGAGAGAGAGAGAGAGAGAGAGAGAGAGAGAGAGAGAGAGAGAGTGAGAGAAAGAGAGGGGAGGGGGATGAGAGAGGAAATGTACGGCTTTCTTCAAGCGACTGAGTAAATTTGGCTTTTAACTCCTGTAAAAGCATTTTTAGCGAAATGCATGTACTGACAACATATTGTGTGTGTTGCGTTTTATTTCCTTGATTTCTTCCTTGATCTCATCTTTTGTGTGTTGTAGTGGTCGTCGTCATCGTTGTTGCTGCTGCTGTTGTTGTTGTTGTTGGTGGTGGTGGTGGTGGTGGTGTGTGTGTGGGGGGGGGAGGAGGGGACAAGGAGGACTCTGATGAGTAAATTGTTGGTGGTAGTGGTGGTGGAGGTGGTGATGAAGTGGAGGTGGTGGTGGTGGTGTATGTGTGAGTTTGTGTGTGTGTGTGTGTGTGTGTGTGTGTGTGTGTGCCCGCGCGGAGACAAGGACGATTCTGATGTGTAAGCTTAAGTTATGAATTATATTAATACTCTATCTCTGTTTTGCAGGTACTTGAAGATTTGTCGTCCTTTGGGTAGCCAGATGTCTTTGCGTCATACCTCGTTAGCACTGTTCCCCGTGATCCTCGTTTCCTTCGTCCTGTCGATTCCTACCTTCGTGCTATCGGGAATCCAGACTTCTGACATAGACGATCCGCCTGTTCAGGCGTCTTACTGTGCCATTGCCGATACTGCGGACTCAACTTTTCTGCTCGTCCACGACATCATTCTCTTCGTCATATTCATGGCCATTGTCCTCACTCTGATTGTTCTGTATAGGTGTATCTGGAGAGCGATCAAGAGGCATAACCGTAATACCTTTCGCGTGCGTTTCCACGCCGCGTCCCGAGATAACGAACACACTGTCACAATAACAACGACAGACACAGCAGTAGCAGATACCTCGTCGTCATCCACATCGTCAGTTTCCCCGACCAACCCATCCCCATCGCCAACCCCACCAGCCTCACCATCTCCACCTGCACCTTCATCCCCACAAGCTTCTGCTTCACGAGAACCATCACCACCACCAGCACAACCCACGAAGACCCCAAAACCCGTGAAAAGTCGTAAGAGCACTGTGGTGGCGGTGTCCGTGACCGTGGCGTTCTTCCTCAGCTACCTGCCTTATTTCATCCTCATCGTGGTCCAGGAGGTCGAAACAGAAGTGGACTGGAGTTCCTTGCGAGGTGTGAGGCTGTGGCTGTTCAATATTTTCATGTACTTCCCCTTCTTGAACGCCGTGGCCAACCCCATCATTTACAGTGCCCTGAATCCGGCCTTCAGGAAAGAGTGTGCCAAGCTAAGTAGGAGGCTGTGCCCAATTTTCTGCACACACCAAAAACGTCGCACCTCTCAAAGTAGTCGGAGTGCTAATGATCCGGCCACAAATAGTACTACTGACTAACGATTAGTAAAGTACCTGAATAGTCGAACACCGGTAAGCGGCCACAAGTACAGATTGACGATTAGACAATGATTAGAAAAGAGACAACGCGTACGAATGAATAATTAATATTTTGCTTAAAGTGTATTCTTTGTCTTATAATTATGCCGTTAATATCTACATTATATAGCATATACTATCTGATGCCACTGATAACTGCACAATTTACAATACTCATTGTGGATGTGTGACGCAACAACAACAACAACAACGCTCAGACAGAGCAACAACTGCTTGTCGGAGATCTATGTGGCCTAAGCTAGAAACCAACTGACATTATGTTTTGTGAAAATAGATTCCTACTCGACTTCTTGAAGCCAGGCCAGGATATGATGGATGATTGTTTGGTGAAGGCATAGTCGCAGCCTGTGGCGTGCCAAAAACCCAACTTACCTAATGTTAGTATGTTTAAAAAAAATAATGTTGCCGGTGGAGCAAACCGGAGTACCCAGAGAAAACCCCCGGAGTATTGCCCGAGTGGAAAGTAAATAATACTCGGGGAAACATAGCGCCCTTATGGGAGTTCGATCCCACACCTGTCAAGCGCCATTGGTTTCTAGCCTGTATAGACAAGGCCAGTTAGTTCCGCCTTAGACCACGCGGCCACAACACTCGCTAAGAAGAAGAAGAAGAAGAAGAAGAAGAAGAAACTGCGTTGTTTGCTTTGAAACTTCGTATCATTTATCAACAACTGTCTAAGATCTTAACAGGTCTTCCCCCATCCCCTTCTCACACATACCCACCCACCCCCCTCCAAAAAAAAAGTGTCTACTTCGTAATTTTTGTTTGTTTGTTACAAACATTAAGCTAAGGTCATTTCATAGACCATAATATACCGGACTGCTCTCTCTCCTGATTCCGGTCTCTGCACTCGTCGCGCAACTATTCTTGCGCAGCAGTCAAACCATTATTCCGGTTCAGTACATCGGAGAGCTTTTCACGTGGATTGTTTTTAGTTATCTATGATTTTGGTTAGTGGTGCAGTTTGTAAAGTGTCTTTTGTCTTGCATTATGCCTGGTGCAAGTTGTACGATTGTGGGTTGTGGTGCATGCAACGGAAAGCACAAGGGGCTGTCGTTTTTCTCCATTCGCCAACCAAAGGACTTGAAGTGGGAGAGAGAGCTTGTTCACGCCGTGAATCGTGCAGACAGCAATTTTAACAAAGACACTGCAAAGATTTGTTCTAGACACTTTCGACAGGAATGCCTGAAGCTGGGTAAGTGTTATTTACCTAGAATATAAGCTCGTTGTAATCATATTAAGTTCTATTCACTATACAAAACTTTTATCTTGCGATATATTCGGGATTCTTGCATGATTTTGCATGATATTTATTAACATCGTAAGCAAAAGTAGCAGTAGCACACGTGTGTACTTTCAGGAAGTATTCAATTCTGAGCCTTATTCGGTTTGCTACTTCATGCAGAGGAACGATAGAACAGAATAGAAATCACAGGAGTATCATTAACTGTCAATTTTGTTTATGGTAGATCACTAGATAATTTGTGTCTTTGCAAATTTCTTATTTTTCTGGTATTATGTTACTGAAGGTCCTGGTGGGAAAAAACGGTATCTTCTACCCGGGAGCCTTCCAACAGAGTGTATGCCTGTCAAGTCCATTGTCACAAGGCAGCCTCCTCCAAGAAAAGAACCTGTAAGTGTCTATTTATCTTTTTAATCCTGTTGAATGGCTTTTGTTTTGATATAATAACAATAACATCCCATGGATCAGTAGATCCATGTCCGATGAACAGTTGTGCACTTGCCCATGCAGTTATGTCAATTTTGTACTTTAGTCTTTAGACTTGGGCATTCATTTCTCCATTGTGGCATAAATCTGGTTTTGCCTTTGGCATTGATTTCTCCAGGGTTTATTATCAAATTGCAATAAAATTAATTTATGACTATTATCACTATATTAAGAGGATAGTCCTGACCCTGTAACTTTCCCAGGGCATGTGCAGTGCACATAACTATTTAAAGGGGTCACACAATTACATTGAAATGTCACATGTTTTATATAATTCCATTGGATTGAGGTCAAATTTAAAATTTGGTGTATAGTGACCTTATGAGGTGGTATTAATACTATTATCAGTGCAATAATTCAGACTAGGGGCTAAACGGTTAAACAAAAGTGTGCCCATATCTTCAGTGCTTTCAGACCGATTTCATGGACATTTCACTTGAAGTGGCCACGACTTAACGTTTGTCACCCAGGTCATGCACTCATGGCCACAGGGTCAAGATGACTGAATTCTTTTGTACTGTCACATGAAGGCACATTTCTTTTATTGGTAGTACACTTTTCACAGACAGCAATTATGTCTCTTGTGCATAAAAGGATGCTATGGGGTGGGGATGTACTTTTTGTTTATTGGCAAAACCTGTTATAATAATAATAGTGATATAATAAAATATTGTTATCTATTTGGTACAATTATGCATCATAATACAACTTCACACTTTTTAAAGGGATTACTCTGATACCTGAATTTTTGTGTGTGTATTTCAGGCAGCACGTGAACCACCTCTGGTGCCTGTCAAGGTTGTCTACAATAACTTCAGTGATGTTAGAAAAGCTGCATCAAAATTGCAAGCTCCATGGTGTGTAGTTCTGCACTCCGATGCCCAGGTTGTAGCTGTTTCACTAACGCAAACTGGTATTGGACATCTGCAAGTTAGCATCACCCCAGATCTATTCGCAGTGGTTTCTGTTTTTGGACTGCAAGCACCCCACCTGACGGCCAATATTGAATCAACTCACCTCTCTAAACATCTGACAGCATTGATTGGTCTGCATATATGCCCAGGCGTGGTGGACCATGCCCTGCAGAAATTTGCCGAGCTCCCAACTGGACAGGATTTATATTACAGACATGTACTCTATGTCTCAGAGACTTCTTCTATAACACATTCCTCTACTGCTCGATCAAGTACCTGTCAGTTGCTGGTGAAAGAATCCTCCAGGATCTGTAATGACTGCCTTGAAGTAAAGAACTTACTACTGCGAAAACAGGCAAGAGCACATGCAAATGAAAAGACACCAATTCTAAAAAACAATCCATTGGTGTCAGTGTCGCACAAAAAGCTGAAGCAAGCATTCAAGACCATTCGCAAGCAAGCTGCTACGCTGAAACTACAACTGGAAATCTTCAAAAAATCTCTTAAGACTGACTCCGTTATAGTGAGCGACACCTTTCATGAGTCTTTGATCAGTGCCATTGATAAAGAAAAACTCTCAAATGAATCTAAGTTGACCAAGTTGTTTTGGGCTGAGCAACAGAAAGCCTTCCAGGTTGGCAACAAGGGGATGCGATGGCATCCAACTATGATACGCTTGGCCATTCTTCTGCACAGCCGAAGTCCTGCTGCTTACGAAACCCTTCGAGCGACAGGTGTGCTTCGCCTTCCTGGTGAATCTACACTAAGAGATTACACTAATGTATTCCATCCAAAAGCTGGTTTCCGCAGGGAAGTACTGGAGAGTTTCCGCAATGAAACAAAGAACTATAGGGACAGTGAACGTTTTGTGGTGCTTTTACATGATGAGATGACGATCACATCAGATCTCGTCTTTGATCGCCGTTCAGGTGAGCTTGTTGGCTACGTAACAGGCAGTTCCGGAGACCTAAAGAATATTGCCACCCATGCACTACTGTTTTATGTAGTTGGTGTAAACACCAATCTCAGCAAGAGTCTGGGATTTTTTGGCACCAAAGCAGTGACAGCAGATGCACTGTTCCCTTTGTTTTGGAGGGCTGTAGGCCTTCTCGAAACATACTGCTACCTGAAAGTTATTGCGTCGACGAGCGATAAGGCACCCCCTAATCAACGTCTTGTTGACATGCATGGCACACCTGGCAGCATCTGTTATAAAACAAAGAATTTGTTTGCACGGCAGCGAGAAATATATTTCTTTTCAGATGCACCACATCTTGTGAAGACAGTGCGAAACAATTTGAGCTGTTCAGGATCAGGCAAGAACACTCGATTCCTGTGGCTGAATGGTTGTCATCTTCTTTGGCAGCATGTTGTGGCTGTATACAACAGCGATTGTGCCCAGGTGCTAAGACGAACGCGACTAACAGCTGGTCACATATACTTGACTCCACAATCTGTCATGAATGTCAAGCTGGCAGCCCAAGTGTTGAGTCAGCGGGTTGGAAAGGTTATGCTGGCAATGGGGAGGCCAGAAATGGAACAAACTGCCAAATTCATACTGCTGATGGACAGATTTTTTGATTGCATGAATTCACGTAGTTTGACAGAAGCTAAGCAAAAAAAGAAGTCAGACATTGCACCATATACAAATGTGATGGATGAGAGATTTACATTTTTTGAAGAACTCCACAGCTATCTGGTGGCTTGGAAAGAAGCAGTGCAAAGGCGCGAGGGAAACTTCAGTCAGACTGAAAGGAACAAAATGTTTCTCAGTCAACAAACGTTCAAAGGCCTGTGCACAACATTGAAAGCATTTCCAGAGGCTACTCGATACCTTCTGAGCAATGGCGTGGAGTATGTTCTAAGCAATAGGTTCTGCCAAGACCCCATAGAACAACACTTTGGACGTCAACGAGGACTTGGGCGAAGATGCGACAATCCAAATCTGTGGATGTTTGGTTACAATGAAAACAAGCTGGCCATTCAGAGAAGCCTAGCTCTGACATTTCAACCCAGAGGTAATGTTGCAGCCAAAAGAAAGGTTGATGTTGAAATCAGCACAAGTCCAATGAAGAAGATCAAGCGTTGACAAGCTCTGGATTATTTCAAACTGAATGCCAGGCTGTTTTGGTCTTTAAAATTGTGGGATTTGTGTTGGCTCATATTTTTTAATGTAAGAAATTATATACCATTTTACTTTAAATGTGTGGTTGTATACATTATTGTAACTGGGACTAAGAGCCGCTTAGACCATCACTGTCGCTTGGTACAGTAGTTCACTAGTTGTAATTTGTTGTGACAGGAGATACTGTATCAGTAGAATGAAAATTCGGGCGGATGTTATTGTGATTGATAATTTGGTATTGTATTGTTGTTTTTATTGCAAAGTGCTCCTTAGTCTTTTCTGGTCGAGATTGCATTTTTTGCTCATTTGCTTTTGATGGTTACTGATCCTTCTCTTTTTGCTATGACGGATGAGAGAATAACTCAAATTATTGTTACTGCCAAAACAAAACAGACAGTTGGATTTTCAAGAGCAACCTGACTGTTTTCCGCCGACCCTAAAACCTCTTTTGATTTCTTATCAAAACAATTACACATTCTGTGCCATTCCAAAACATAGGGAAGTAAGGAAATGGTTTTAAAATAATAATAATAATAATATGCCGACCACTTCTTTCTTTCTTTTTTTTTTGGGGGGGGGGGGGGGTAGTGGGGGAGGGGGGTTATGTCACCTTTCATCAAAGCCATTTTGTTTTTATTTGGTGAAAGCATCCGTATAATTTGTCTCTGCACTCAATAGTCCTTCCACCTATTATTCAGAACACAAGCACTTTTCAGTGACAAGCAGAGTTAATATTACATTGTTAGCGATAGTACTGATAATATGGTTTTCATGTAAAATATAATAATTTTTCTTTTGTGGTAAAAAGTTCTTGTTCTCTTAATTAATTAATGTAACAAAAGTGCATTGCCATTTGCAGGTAACTTGTTCTGTTTCTAATACAAAAGAAGGGTTAATGTTTAAAATCAGTTGAAGTCCAATCAAGAAGATCAACGTTGACTCTGAATTATTTGCCAGGCTGTTTTGACTGCGTGCAGATGAGCTCTTTATAAATTTTGAAATTTGTTTTGTAACGTATCCGTTGATGTAAGAAATTATATACCCTTTTAGTGCGGGTGTATTTAAATTATTGTCATTGGAATGCTGCATTGACCATTACTTATGTGTGGTTGTATACATTATTGTAACTGGGACTGGGAGCCGCTTAGACCATCACTGTCGCTTGGTACAGTAGTTCACTAGTTGTAATTTGTTGTGACAGGAGATACAGTATCAGTAGAATGAAAATTCGGGCGGATGTTATTGCGATTGATAATTTGGTATTGTATTGTTGTTTTTATTGCTGAGTGCTCCTTAGTCCTTTCTGGTCTAGATTGCATTTTTTGCTCATTTGCTTTTTGATAGTTACTGATCCTTCTCTTTTTGCTATGACGGATGAGAGAATAACTCAAATTATTGTTACTGCCAAAACAAAACAGACAGTTGGATTTTCAAGAGCAACCTGACTGTTTTCCGCCGACCCTAAAACCTCTTTTGATTTCTTATCAAAACAATCATGTACACATTCTGTGCCATTCCAAAACATAGGGAAGTAAGGAAACTGTTTTATAATAATAATAATAATAAGCCGACCACTTCTTTTTTTTCTTTTTCTTTTTTTTTTTGTGGAGGGGGGGGGGGGGGTGTTATGTCACCTTTCATCAAAGCCATTTTGTTTTTAATTGGTCTAACAGTGAAAGCATCCGTATAATTTGTCTCTGCACTCAATAGTCCTACCACCTATTATTCAGAACACAAGCACTTTTCAGTGACAAGCAGAGTTAATATTAAATTGTTAGCGATAGTACTGATATGGTTTTCATGTAAAATATATAATTTTTCTTTTGTGGTAAAAGGTTCTTGTTCTCTTAATTAATTAATGTAACAAAAGTGCATTGCCATTTGCAGGTAACTTGTTCTGTTTCTAATACAAAAGAAGGGTTAATGTTTAAAATCAGTTGAAGTCCAATCAAGAAGATCAACGTTGACTCTGAATTATTTGCCAGGCTGTTTTGACTGCATGCAGATGAGCTCTTTATAATTTTTGGAATTTGTTTTGTAACGTATCCGTTGATGTAAGAAATTATATACCCTTTTAGTGCGGGTGTATTTAAATTATTGTCATTGGAATGCTGCATTGACCATTACTGTCACTTTTAGTTGTAATTTGTTGGGACAGGAGATACTGTATCTGTAGAATGAGAATTCGGGCGGATGTTAATGTGATTGACAATTTGGTTTTGTAGTGTTGTCGTTGTTGTAATTTTTGAGTGCTCCTTGGTCCTTTCTGGTTGAAACTGGGTGTTGATTCCATGCTAGTGAATTGAAAGTTTTAAATGTCACATTATACTGTACATCGGTGAAAGGATGATAATTTGAAATTGACTAGTGATTCTTATAGGTAGATTTTTAATACCTTTCAATTTCCATATTTGGTGTGTACTATTCATCAGGAGATACAGACTAGCATTGTTGAATTTAAGTGCTAAATGTATTGTAACAAAATGTAATGTGCTCTGCTGTCTGAATGACATACAGTCTTGTATTATTGAAGCTAAATGTAACGTAACAAAATGTGTGTCAGGCTGTGGGCATTTGCCTTTATTTGGTGTGTGCTATGTAATGTGTAGTGTGCGCATCTGTGTGAATAACAGACTTGTATTATTGATATTTAAGTGCTGAATGTAACGTAACAAAATGTGTTTGATGGAATTCACATATAATATGGGTGTGCACAATGCATAGTGTGCGCATCTGTCTGAATAGGACAAAGATTTGCATTATTGAATTTTTAGTGTAATTTTATATGCAATGCATAAAGCATGAAGTTTTCTGAGATACAGATTTGTATTATTGTATTTAAAGTGTTACATGTACTGTGTAACAAAATATGTATGAGACGGAGAGATATAGGGAGCAGATATTCTGAATGATTTTAGCTCATTTGCTTTTGATAGTCACTGATCATTATCTGTTTTTGCTAAGACAACTCGAGATTATTGTTACGGCCAAAACAAAACAAAATAAGTTGGATTTGAGCAACCATGACTTTTTTCGGCCGACCTTTTTTTGATTTCTTATCAAACATCAAAAGAATTACTAATTTTTTGCCATTCCAAAACAAAGGGAAGTAATGAAGTAAGAATTATAAATAAAATAATAAACTGATTCAATATTTTGTTTTTATTTGGCGTAACGGTGAAAGCATCTGTGTAATTTGTTGCAAAGTAACCAGACCGCTAATTATTTAGACCACAAGCACTTTTCAGTGAAAAGCAGAGGTATATTATTTGCTTTTATGTTCATATAAAGTATTTAATTTTTTTTGGTGGCTAAAAGTTTCGTTTCTCTTAATTAAAAGTGACAAAAGCGAACTGTTCTGGCTCTAATACTACACGTTCATATTTAGATTCTTTGTGCGTTAACAATAGTTTATGTTGTAGCTATGTTTTAAACTTGTATGTTACAGTTAGAATGGTGTTGGAAGAATACATTATATAATATATTTAATTCTGTCTTTCATTTTGGTGTGTTGTTCCTCTAATGTTCTCTGCTTAACATGCACTAATACACCACAAAAAAAGAGCACCCAAGACAAGAGTAAGACATATTCAAACGAGTCATGTTTTCTAACACTGGTGGGACATGTACTAGAAACATTTATTGTAGGAATATCAATACATTGTAGAACTTGACGCATCACGTACACGCCTATAATAATAATAAATTCATGGAAAGCTTCGAACACACTAAAACTTAGGTATGCTCAATGCAGCGCACAAAAGCAAGGCAATAATGCACTCACATGATCGAGATTAAATTATGTTGCGAAGATGATTGGTTGAATAAAATCGTCAATACACCTAAAAGCTGGGGGGGGGGGGGCCGGGGAAGTGGGGATAATGGTTCTTGATGGATTTAGTTTCCCCAAATCCATCAAGAACCATTATCCCCATTTCCCCCCCCCCCACTCCCCCCCCCCCCAACAGCTTTTAGGTGTTAAGCTGTTTACGGATACCCTTTGCTTTTTTTGTTGACTTAGTTCTACGCCTAAACGAGTTCATGATTGTCTTGCATTTGTGAGACATCCTCACCTTGAAATAGAGGTGAACAACATCTTCCAAGATCTTTCTTTCGTACTGTTTGACACATCAGTCTTGCATAAAATATCATACAAGCAAGTAGACAAAGACTCTGACTGACTGCATCTATCAAGATATGTTTTAAATGAAGCATTCACACTTGATGCATCTCCAAACAACTCCCTGAAACACATTTCAAGACCCAGAAAAATCTTAACGTAATTGGTTTCAGTTTGATCAAACCACCTCTGTCGAGAATGCTTGTCAGTGTCTTTCTGGTACCTGCAGTAGCAACAGTTCCAGTTTTAGTAGTACTGTCACCATCACTGCATGTTAGTTTTTCCAGGCACTTAATGATCCTTGCCCCAACATCTTTATCTTGGAGTCTTCTTGCCTTTTTTCTGAGTTTTTGGATTACAAAACCACCAATATACTCGACAATGTCATGCTCAGTGTCAAGAAGGGGCATGCTTATTTCAGAACACAACTGTTCAGGTTCATACTGCAGTTGAATTAAGAGCTCAAATGTTTTCAGACACAACCATGGGGCTAGAATTTCTGATGACTTTTCTGCACCAGTGGACATGTTTTCTGTGCACAATTGATGAAACTTGGTGTAGGCACGTTCCTTTGCTGTATTTTAACATTTGTGTCGTGGTACCAAGCAGTCGTTCAGGAACTGGAGAACAGGCAGCATCACACTGCCTAAAAACAACAACATTTTATTAGAGAACAGGTTGCAGCAACAGTAAAACCAATTTCTTGTTCCTTTTATAATGTAAGCTCTTGCTCAAATAGAAAGATATTAAAATAATGCCTGTTTCTATCAGAATCAAAATGCTTTTTTGATACCACACAGGAATCAATTGATTATTAATTAAAATAGACAGCAATAGCACTGTCATAAACACTTGGCTAAAATTTAAAAAGACATCCTGATCACACATAATTCATACACCTACACCACATTTACAATAACATTTTAATAAATATATAATGCACAATACTATGTATCCACACTAATATAATTATCAAGTATAGTACTAAAACTCATTCAGACAAATTACAGCAATCACATTCACTTCGATTTTCATTTAATTTAATAAAATAAAAAATGCAACGCTCAAAAAGGGAGTAAAAGAGTCATCACAGAACACATCTCACTACAGAACAACGAAAAATTATAACAAAAATAAAAACAATGCTTGCACTACACTTGTGCATGTGAGTGTGAGCATTGATTTTATTTAATGCTTTGTGAACCAGTACATCCACACCAATAGTAGATATTTAGATGTACATTTTGTGTCATCCCACTGATTTCTGAACATTGTAGAAAGGAGTAAGGCAGGGATAATGGGGGAACATATGATGGTACGTACTAAGTTCTTGCAGATTTCACAAACGCTCTCTGGCATACAGTCATCTCTTTGCAGCTCTCCGCAAGCCTGTTTAACAATATTCACCGTCAGCTAGGAAAATAAAAGGTTAACAGCGCCATTAATACATTAGGCCATTAAAGAGAATGCAACATACCCATTGATTAAAAAAAACAGGCACAGACTTTAGCAAGTTAAACTAAGAACAAGTAAAATGTTGACCTTCATGCTCTGTACCAATTTATTTAGTTCCTTTTTTGTTATATAGTTAGTTTATTTTGTGTGGATGGGGAAGGGAGGAGGAACGTGTTATTTCAACCAAAAGTTTGTCACTTTTCCTCAACCCTTACTGTTGTACACTGAGAGATTAAAAAACAGTTCTTTGTAGGCCTAATGGTACAAATATTATTGATTAATACTTTTTGCACTAAAATGTACCTTGACAACGTTGGAAGTGGCGGGTAACGCCGAACTGGCAGCATGCAGACACTCTCCAACATCTTCTTCAGTTCTTGGTCCGGATGAGGCTGATCAAATTCCTGGTTTACATAAACAAGCTTGTTAATACAGCTCGGCAGAATTATAGTAGAAATAACAATTACAGATCTGTCTAGATAGAAGCTACAGATTAATTTATGACAGATTTACAATACATTTAATTATATTTCAACAGTTTCCATCTCGTGTAAACGTGAAACTAATTACTAGAACACTTCATTTGATCTACTCCAGCAGCCTATCACGTGTGACGCAAATAAACGATAGAATGCACAAAAGAAGACTTAATCGAAATAAAAACTGTCCAAAAACAAAATTAAAGGCTATCATGTATGCCCCTATTTATTGAATAAGTGTTCAAGGTAGAAAATCTTGGGAATGTTTGCTCCTCTTTACCTGCAAAACCGTGTCGATCTCCATTGTTGTTGTGTGTGGAAAGAAAAGCGGATGCGTAGGTTGACTAAATCAATTGACGCATGCGCGACGGGAGTTCGGCCTACGGTTCGTCTGTTTCTCGGCAAAGAGATGGCTGTCCAGTATTATTATGGTCTATGGTCATTTCAACCCCCAGAAGCTTCGTACAGCGAACTAGTGAGATTTGTTCGCACGCCATGTTCTCAAATTATTAGTAATGTCGTTACTGTTAATATATACACATTTCAGCTTCACAGATCCTTTTGAAATTCACAGTGATTGTTGCCCCCGGGGGGAGAATTGAAACTAAATCAGAAACAAACTATTTTAAAAGTACGGAGTTGGTATAAATCGATACATTCGTTTGTTTATGCGTCTATAAATGGGATCAAGGTTGATTCTAAAAATAGCACAATGCAAAAGTGTGTATAGTACTGTAGGAAGTTTAGTTTGTTAACCCAATAAAGGAAGACTGGCTAGTATTCAAAGCTTAGCGGTCGGTTTGAGCAACGACTGCTCATTATACCATGATGTAGGCCTACTGTGATATTACAGCAACGCGATTTCTCAAGTCAACTCATTGTCACACAAGCAGATAAAAATAAATAAACTAACCTCTTGGCCCTTTAAATTCATTTCATGTTATGTCACCATACTCGGAAGTTGGCTATATTTTCTTCCGTTTTATGGCTAGGATTATTTATTTATCACAGCGCTACCGATCAGGGACGCGCATTCTTCTTATTAAATTTGCTCGCGCTTGTGTTGTTGTCTAATCTGATGTCCTGCTGTATTGCGCACATCTCGATACTGAAGGACATGATCGAGCAGCTGAAAAACAGTACATACCATTTTGAGGAAACGTGTAATTAGTTTCTGACTGCTGAACACCCAATGAGTGATTTACCCGTATTTTTATCTCCTTTGACAGTTACGAATACGAAAACGTTCTTATCTCGCTGATAAATTACATTGCAGCATTATGTTTTATTAAAAGTTTAAAATTCTAGAGGCTTTTTTCCACTGCAGTACCTTCCAAACCCACTATTTCTATGAAAACAAAAATTAAAAATTAAAAAAGAACACGACTTACTCTTGAGGTTTTACAGCGCCTTCGGTGAAAAAGTTTAGTTCCTGTGCCAAATTTCGGAGTAGATGTAATTACGTCTTTGCTGAACATGTATAGACTGTGATAACTGTGACAAAATGTGATGTCGAAGTGGAAGTTGGTTACTCATACACGTGGTAGTTAAATATTCTACAGCGCTTCTATTAGTTATGCTTGGATATAAATGAGAACATAGTAACATTGTGTTGGTCCGCCTTGCAGCATTCAAATTTGTGTTCTTTTGAGTCAGTGTCTGTGCGATTTCTTCGTATGCAGCATATATACAATTTTGATCAGTATCCATTGAACCCGTAACTGGTGTGAAGAGGAGGAGGGAGAAGAAGAAGAGAAAGAAGAAGAAGAAGAAGAAGAAGAAGAAGAAGAAGAAGAAGAAGAAGAAGAAGAAGAAGAAGAAGAAGAAGAAAGAGGAGAAGGAGGAGGAGGAGAAGAAGAAGAAGAAGAAGAAGAAGAAGAAGAAGAAGAAGAAGAAGAAGAAGAAGAGCGACAACAACAATAACGCAAACAATAACCACAATTACGACACCATCACCACCGCTTTTACCAGCTCCATCGCCACCACCACAATCACCAATAACATCATCAATAACCACAATTACGACACCATCACCACCGCCTTTACCAGCTCCATCGCCGCCACCACCACCTATAACGCAAACAATAACCACAATTACGACATCTTCGCCGTACACTTCCACCTGTCCACCTGCAGTGCTCATTCCATCATCTCAACATTGTTGTCGTAAAATAAACAGGAGGAACACAAAATGTCCACTTTTAACGAAACTGGCTGGTCCGAGCGGGAAACGCTTCGACTTCTTAACGACGTGGTTGCTTTTGTATTGCTTCCTGCCATCATCTTCGTCGCTGTGCTCATGCTTTCGGGCATTGTAGGCAATGCTGTTGTCTGCTACGTCTTCTGTTTCCGCCTGCGCATGGGTACTCAGCACTTTCTGTTTGTGGCTCTGGCTGCCTTTGACCTCCTGACCTGCTTCATCGCCATGCCGGCTCAGCTGGCAAACATGCGCAATTACCTGATGTCGTACAACAACTTAGTGTGTCGTCTGTTCAGGTTCATTTCTGTATTCACCTGCATTTCCTCCAGCCTCACGCTCGTGGTAATTGGACTAGACAGGTGAGTCAGACAAAAGGAAACATGAAATAAAATTAAATTAAATTAAATAATACACTGAATTAAATTCAATTGAATAAAATTAAGTACTCTTTCCCGCCCCTCCCACCACCCCCCACCTCCCCTCACACACATTTTGGAGTATTCAAGGTTCAAGATTCATTACACATTACATGATTATTGCTTTAGGTCTAAAGTGAGAGAGTGAGAGATAGGGTGTGGGCGAGTAAAAGAGAGGGAGAGAGAGGAGAGGGGAAGAGAGAGGAAGAGAGAGAAGAGGGGTAGGGAGAGAGAGGGAAATTGACGGCTTTCTTCAAGCGACTGAGTATATTTGGCTTTTAAATCCTGAATTAGCAAAATGCATGTATTGAGAACATTTTTAGTGCCTTTTATCTCCTTTATTTCTTCCATCATCTTGTCTTCTGTGTGTTTAGTTGTAGTTATAGTTGTCGTCGTCTTCGTCGTTGTTGTTGTTGTTGGTGGTGGTGGTGATGATGGAGGTGGTGTGTGTGTGTGCGCGTGTGTGTGAGAGAGTGTGCGCGCGCATGCATGGAGACAAGGAGGATTCTGATGAGTAAATTGTTGTTGGTGGTGGTGATGGTGCAGGTGGTGTGCGTGTGTGTGTTTGTGTGCGTGTGTGTGTGTGTGTTTGTGGGTACAAAGAAGATTCTAATGAGTAAATTATGAATTATGGTTGGTTGGTTGGTTTATTAATGTCTTGTTCACCAAAGATGAATGATTATGAATGATATTTAATGCTCAATGACTGATTTGCAGGTACTTGAAGATTTGTCGTCCTTTGGGTAAGCAGATGTCTCTGCGCCATACCGCGTTAGCGCTGTTCCCCGTGATCCTCGTTTCCTTCGTCCTGTCGATTCCTACCTTCGTGCTATCGGGAATCCAGACTTCTGACATAGACGATCCGCCTGTTCAGGCATCTTACTGTGCCATTGCCGATACTGCGGACTCAACTTTTCTGCTCGTCCGCGACATCATTCTCTTCGTCATATTCATGGCCATTGTCCTCACTCTGATTATTCTGTATAAGTGTATCTGGAGAGCGATCAAGAGGCATAACAGTAATACCTTTCGCGTGCGTTTCCACGCCGCGTCCCGAGACAACGAACACACTGCCACAATAACAACGACAGACACAGCAGTAGCAGATACCTCGTCGTCATCCTCCTCCTCAGTTCCCCCGACCAACCCATCCCAGTCCCCACCAGCCTCACTATCTCCAACTGCACCTTCATCGCCACAATCTTCTGCATCACTATCGCCATCACCACCAGCACTAGCACAGCCCACAAGTGCCGGAACATCCGTCAAAAGTCGTAAGAGCACTGTGGTGGCAGTGTCCGTGTCTGCGGTGTTTTTCCTCAGCTACCTGCCTTATTTCATCATTGTCGGGATCGAGGAGTTCGAACCTGAAGTGGACTGTAGATACTTGCGAGGGGCGAGGCTGTTGCTGTTCAATATTTTCATGCACTTCCCCTTCTTGAACGCCGTGGCCAACCCCATCATATACAGTGCCCTCAATCCGGCCTTCAGGAAAGAGTGTGCCAAGCTAAACAGGAGGTTGTGCTCCATTTTGTGCACACCCCAAGAACGTCGCACTTCCCAAAGCAGTCGGAGTGGTAGTGAACCGGCCACAAAAACTACGACTGACTAACGATTAGTAATGGATATAAATTGTCTAATACCAGTAAGTCCGCCACAAGTAGGTCTACTTAGATCTACTAACGATTAGAAGTGAGACCACGTATGAACGAATTATGTGTCTTAAATTGCCTGTTTTGTTTTATAAGCCGCTAATATCTACATTAATTAGCATATACTACTTGTCTTGCACTGGAGAGGTGTGAGCATGGGGATGTGAGCGGGAAGCGGGGGTGGGGATGGGGGAGGAGGGGGGAGAAGCGAATAAGCTTACATGTTTATTACACAAGCGGTGCAATAAACACTGTACATTTTTTAAGCCAACAAAAATGTGTATTTAAGGTTAGCGCTAGTAGGGAACATGACGTCACGCCCTCTCCAGTTATAATCAAACTCCTTGGGTAGGACACAGCGAGTCCTTTTGGATGAATTGGGGTAAGGGGGGGGGGGGGTGGAGGGGCCGGAGGGAGGGAAAGTACTTATGGAAAAGGGGGTGGGGTAGGGGAGAGTAGCTCTACGATATCCTAAAAGTACTTCCCGGGGGAGCACTTCTAGGGAAGAAGCGGGAGGGGGGGAGGGAGGGGAGGATGGGGGGAGTGAGGAAGGAGTACTTCCGGCCACGGTATGACGAATGTTTGTTTATTTGTGTTGTGTGTGACAAAGAATTTACTTAGAAAGTTACATTCTTGTCACATTAAAAATGATATAATGAGTAATCGATGCTCAAACCGACCGCTTGTCTTTGAATTTTAAGTGGCTCTGCCTTGTTATGTAAACAAACCACTGTTCCTACTGTACACACCTTAGCTGCGGTGCTATTTTTCTCAGATGGGTGGATTTATATAAGTTTTGGTGTACGCCTGCCTTACGTCATTACCTCACGTAAGTACGCCGCCACCCTTAATTCATTTGAGGTATTTGAGATGGTGGTAGCGTTTAAAAAAAACAACAACTAAACTTTTTGTTTGTAAAGAACAGCTGGCAAAACAAAGAAATGTAGCTAGCTAGCTAGTTAGATTGATTGACTGATTAGATGTACAGTACTGTATCCTTTTCGGTCGCTTTCTTCCATTCTGCGACCTGTTCAGGCGGCTTTATCTTGCGTTGAACTGGTTCATGGTCCTTTTGATAATGGTGTATTAATATTGTCCACCTTATTATTATGTACATGCATGTAAGCTTACTATGATGAGTTTTTTTTTCTACTATCTCATTATTAGTGTATGAGCTGGTTTGTCAGTTGCGCTACCTACATATTGATAAGACACTATATTCGGCCCACAGCGATAGCTCAGTGGTGGAGATTTCGTCTGGCACACACCGATAACCCGGGTTCAAATTCCACGAAGGACAAGCTAAACGGTGTCTTTTTTTTCACTGTGGATTTGAGCAGTATTATTGCTCAGGTGGCGCATGTTGATATAGGTCCCTACACCTTCTTCTGTGAGATAGTTCTTTTGTCCCATCTGCCACCATATCGCCTATGGTGGGTATAGACATTATATTTCAATGTTCGTTCACAACACTATAATTATTATTTGATTTCACGTGTGATTGAATTCATTCATTATTACCTTGAGATTTACGTTCGACATAATATTTACATGCTTCAACAAGGAAAACAGCTGGTATTAAATGTGTTTTTGTTTTTTTATATGCTTCGATGGCACTTTTCAGTGTTCTTAAAAAAAACCATTACTTTGTTTTACTGTTGTTGTTTTCACTCCAGGGCTTGGCAAAAAACAAAACTTGGACTGAGAGCTTGAATGAACAATGGAAACCTTTGGTTCTTTTCTGTTTTAGTAAATTCTTTGAATGTGCAAAATGTTTTGATTCGAAACTGTTGAGTAAGTATTTGTCAACAAACACAGACACCCCAGCTCGCGCGCACGCACGCACGCACAAACACACACACGCACCAACACATACACGCACACACACAAAAACACACGTACACACGCGCACTCACCTACACACCCACACCCACTCACACAGGCAGAGAATTCCTGAACCTGTGTTTCACGAAAGTCTCTTTCTCAACCTCCTCCTAACTATTTCTCTCTTTCTCTCTCCCTCAGTCATGCCTTCCACCCTCCCCCTCCCCTTCTATCTAATCTCCTCCTTCTTGCAACGCAGCAGCCCTGAAGCAAGCATCCTTTCCCCTCCCTTCTTCTTCTTCTTCTTCCTCGTCCTCCATACCATCGCAGTGGCAGCCACAAAGCAAACCTCGTATCTGCCAGTTCACTTTCATTAAAATGTTTAATTCCCGTAAGACCCCCTGCCATATGGGTGGGGGTTCTGTGAGGGATCAATAGTGATTATAAGGAAACCTTCTTCCGCAAGGAAGCGACAAAAGAAGTCCCTACCGAGCTCTTCATGAACCCCGCGCTAAGCCGCTAAAAAGTCGGTGTTCCTTAGATGTAGCTGAAAACATAGACTTCACTGACAAATGATTTCAATAAAAAGGACGAATCAGCGTGGTGGAATATTTCATATATTTAGCAGAATGTACAATGGGAAGAGAAGAAAAATAAGAATAGAAAGCAGGAGGCGGAGGAGGAGGCGGAGGAGGAGGAAGAGGATGAGGAGGAGAAGGAGGAGAAAGCTGTAATATTAAGTCAAGTCAAGTCAAGTCACGAAATCGTCATTATCCACAATGGAGAATTCATACAGCGCACTGCATCTCAGTAAATAACAGATTGTTTTAAGTATATGAAACATGATTAAAAATATTAATATTAATAATCTCACGATAACCAATGCTAAAACTTAATTTTTGTCTAAATATACATTATACTTTCAACTACACACTCTCTCTCTCTCTCTCTCTCTCTCTCTCTCTCTCTCTCTCTCTCTCTCTCTCTCTCTCACACTACCTTTCTACACACACACGAACAGTCTCTTCCAGCTCTCTCGCTACTAACGAATACACACCTGCATAACAATTTGACTCAAAGAGCCATTCATATTATATACGAACAATTAAAACAACTTTAACATTCAACGAATAACGAATCTTTATTGTCCCTATTTGCACAAGGATATTTGTGTGTGATGCACAGTAACTGTTGACATATTAAGAAGACAACACCAAGGTTAGCGTACATGTATACAATATCATTATAACAGTATTAGAGTTATAACCATAATTATAATACGATATTAATTTACACAGAGTAGAGGCTACATAAAAAGGTTTATTTTTTTTATACGGAGGTAGATTTATGAAAAAAATCTTATTCATATTACACTTAATACATTAAAACATTCGAGGGAAGGTGGCTTTAGAAAAAACTGAGTAAGGTTGTGTATGGATAGATTGTGACAGATGCGTTTTGTTTCCCAATGATCCTGTTTGTGAAAGTGTATGTTGATGTCGCCGATAATAAGGGATTTGTCAGTTTTTTTTTGGAATATATATCAAGAAAGGGTCCAAACTGATCGTGAAATAACAGGTCACAGGTCGTGCCACAGGTGGGATTGCGGTAGATGAGAATGAAGATAATGGTTTGACCGTGAAGTGTGAGAGTGGCTTCCACAAACTCGATAAAGTCGTAGACAAAAGGCAGTTGCTGAGAGAATGAAATGCGGAAAGAAGCCAAAGCCTCCACTCCTTGAGAACCGGAGGGGGAGAGAGTGGGAACGAAGAAAACAAATATCCAGGGGGTGTGATGGACTGAATGATGGGTTCGTCACCTAGAGGCTTCAACAAAGTTTCAGTAAGAAATATAATGTCCATCTTTTAATCTAAAATATAGTCACAGATTTCATCGGCTCATGAGTCAGTAACAATAGAGTGCGCATTAAACAAACAAACGAGCATACTGTCTTTTTTTTCGAGTTTTTCAGAAGAGGTGAGTACAACAATAAACCTTTGGTAATACGGGAGTCAAATAACCCAGTAGAGTTAAGACCAGACAGAAAGTCAGTGTCAGAGGCATTAGGCAGTTGGCTAAGCGAAAACTGAAGTCACAGGGGAGGAGAGGACACCCAAGACAAGCAACGACGACGGCAGCATGAAGGAGTTGCCACCCATGACAGGCAGCGACGACGACAGCGCGAGGGAGGTGCCATTACCCATGACAGGCAGCGGCGAAGACAGCATAGAGGAGGTGCCATCCAGGACAGGCATCGGAACAGAAATGGTGCCACCCATGAAGGCAGCGACGACTTCAGCATGTAGATGTTACCCATTGCAGGCAGCGACGACTTCAGCATGTAGATGTTACCCATTGCAGGCAACGACGACGGCAGTACGGAGGAGATGTTACCCATTGTAGGCAACGACGAGGTTGAGGTGTCGTTCAAGGTAAGCGGCGACGAAGGCAACAAGCAGGAGGTGCCACCCGAAACAGGCAGCGAAGATTGCAGCAGAGAGGAGATGTCACCCATTACAGACAACGACGACGGCAGCAGGGAGGAGACGTTACCCATTACAGGCAACGACGACGGCAACAAGAAGGAGATGTTACCCATTACAGGCAACGATGACGGCAGGGGCAGAAAGGGAGTGCCACCTATAACAGGCAGCAACGACGACAGCGGCATGGTGAACAAGGCGTTAACGACGGCAGATGGCAATGACTTCAAGGTGACACAGGAAAATGGCAGATGGATGGCTGAGGCGAGACACAGAGGTACGCCTCGCTGCTGGCGGCAAGTGATGCCACAGTCGGTGCAGACGCAGGATGCCGAATTCCAGAATCATGTTATACACCTGAGGAGGAGTCATGAACTGGCTAGTTTTAACTCTGCTTATTACTATTTAGCCATGTGTAGTCTTTGTAACAGTAGAGAGTCAGTAGATTACACAGCAGCAATTAAAGGCCACACACAGTGAGCTAGCCACACACAACGCAGTGAGTCAGCACTTGAGCTTTGAATCTGCCCGTTTTTAACCCATGGGAGCAGGCTAAGTGGGTAGAGCAGTTTTGACTGTGTCAAAACCTAGCACAGCTTGGTCAGTCGTGTGTGAGAAGAGGAAGAAGTAACATCTACTTAGCTAGCAGAGAACTATCTTCACTCATAGACCAGGAAGCAGGACTTTAGAGTCTTAGAATTCTCTCAAGTCATCACGGGCCTGAACTTGTCAAACAGGTAAATGAACACCCTTCTGTTTCATCGTGATATATTTATATTATTGTTGAAATTATGTTTGAAGAATTTGCTATGCATAAATGTGAATTATTAATCCGAATTTGCCGTACCACGTGGAAGAGCCGACCACGAGCCGAAACACGACCGGTTGCGCCGCCATGTTGTATGCTGTACGGAACCACTGTTGTTTAACTTATATGTATGTTTGCAGACCAGTGGCTGTACCACTGAATGTTTATAATATTATTAATTCTGTATGTGTATAGTTAGACACGATTGATATTTATGTATGTATAGGAATTTACAGTGGTGTGCATAAGTTTGGAACCACTTGCGACTTTTGCATTTTTTCAACATTATGAAGTTTTATTTTAATTTTTTCATGGACCTATTACATTTAGTAGTGTACAACGTTATGAGGGACACAATTGGCAATAAGAATCACATTTCTAAGGTAATGTGCTTCCAATTTTATAAGTTTTATTGATACTGGAATATAATTACTTTAATTTGCTCAGATTTTGCGTTCAAAGCGGATCGAGATTATCCAATCAGCATGCAATAATTCTGACCCATCAGAAGGCTGTTTTGGCAGCCAATAACAGTATGAATGCCTAGCTATTGCAGCAGCTATATAAAAGCGCGGGATTTTGTGATATCATACAATTTCTTCATCAACCATGACAAAGACGCGAAATCTGACGTTGGAGAAACGTATTGGGGTGTCAGCGATGAAGGAGGAAGGACTTTCTTGTCATCAGATCGCCAGAAAAGTCGGCTGCAGTCACAGAGCGGTTGTAAAGATTCTGCAGAAGAAGCGCCAGACTGGTTCAATGGTGGACAAGCCTCGGTCCGGTCGTCCACGTGCTTCAACATTACGTGAAGACCGTGTTCTTCGATGCATTTCGTTGACCAATCGCAGGTTGATCTCACCTCAGCTGCTGTGTGAGTGGTCAGCTGATTGCCATATCAATGTCAGAACTTGTACAGTTCGTCGCCGGTGTTTGCCATTTGGTCTATGAGGCTGCAAGGCCCGCAACAAGCCATTGATTACTGATTTACAAAGGTGCAACCGAATTGAATGGGCACGGAAGCACTCAACCTGGATCTGTGCAATGTGGGAAACAGTGCTTTTTAGCGACAAAAGCACATTCTGCCTGTTCAGAAACCAAGCCCGACTCTGCGTGAGGAGATTTCCTGGAGAGGAGTTTAAACCCGAGTGTCCTAACCTCACAGTGCACAGCAGCTCAATGCCTATGTGAGCAGCACTCTTAGGTTATCCCACATTTTGCTGGCTGCGGGCTATTTATAGCTTGCCTACACCCTCCCTTTCAGTGAAAGGATAGGAAAGAAGAGCACTGGCAAAGCTATTTATAGCTAGCCTGGCTGAACTAGCTTCAAAACCTAAAAGCTTTGGTTGAGTCGGTGTGAGTGAAGCATCCTCTCACGTCCTCTCAAGGTCATGGTCTGGGGTTGCATGGCTGCCAGTGGCGTTGGACGTCTCCACATCGTCGATGGAATGGTCAATGGGGCCAAGTACATCACCATACTCGACAAATGCATGCTGCCATCAGCTCAGCAACTGTTTCCAGATCAGTTCATTTTCCATGATGACAATGCGCCCTACCATCGGTCAAAAATGGTGATCAACTGGAAGCGGATGCACAACATCGAGTCAATGGAATGGCTAGCCCAGTCTCCTGATCTCAATCCCATTGAGAATTTGTGGCACAAGGTGGCACTGGAGATATCAAAGAGACACCCAACATCAAAGCGTGAGTTGATTGAGTCAATGATTGCAGCCTGGAACCAAGTTGTCAACCATGATCACCTCATCAAACTAGTGCATTCAATACCGACTCGATGCCGTCTCGTGATCAAGAGCAAGGGCTGGCCCACCAAATATTGAGCCATCACCGATACACAAAACGACTTTTTTTAAAAGGCCATCTTTGCAAATACAAAGAAATATAAAGAATATATCACGATATTTTAAAGTATGCTAAATTAGTTGACATAATTAAACAGTGTTGCACATTATGTGATTTTTGGAAAAAAAGAATAAAATGCAAACCTTAACAAAAAAAATTAAAATATTATGTCCAAGGGTGCATAACAATGTTAATTTTATAGTCAAATATATCCCCTGTAACACTGCATGCAGATAAATATTGAGGGTCAAATAAAAAATTCAAATTAAAGGTCAGAATGTTGAAAAAATGCAAAAGTTGCAAGTGGTTCCAAACTTATGCACACCACTGTAGAGTGAGATTCCAGTGGACCCCGGAAGTAGCAGAATGTTCGTCGCTTCTGTATAGAGATGTGGAGCTATCACTGAGGGCTACTTTGGCTTTCAGTGAGACGCTCTGCACAAACCGATTATTCAGGGTTGTGCAGAATTTCGTCTCTTATATTACAGACGAGCAGGCGAGCTATCCCGAGCTATCCCGAGCTATCCTGTGCACCCCACTCCACAGAAACGACTAGTTGGTTGAGGAGCCTCTAACGCACAAGTCGGAAAGAGCTACCTTGAAAAACACCCTGTCAGACCCCACAGCGTGGCAAGGGAACCCAACTACACAACGACAAAGGTGTACCAGAAGCTACCTCACAGAAGGACTTCGACCGCACCATCAGAAAGTTAAGTGTAATCGACGAAGGTGCACTTAAACTCTTCAGAAACTGTAAAACGGACCACAGTAGTCCAACTCTTCAGAAACTGTAAAACGGACCACAGTAGTCCAAATCTACATGAGATATTATAGCAAGTGCCCGAGGAAGATATAACCGCTGCCTAGACTATCAGCGATCGAACTATTAGCAGTAACTGAGACTTTTTAAGTTAGATTAGTACTTAGAGAATCTTGTATAGAGTAGAAGAAATAAATGTGTGATTTTAACTGTTATCAAGTGGCTGGACTACATATGATTCATAGCCGTGTGAAAGCTAGTGTGACAGTAATATTTTACCATTTTTCTATCTATCTCTGTACCCCAACCTTAACACAGAACGAGCTAAACAAATAAATTTATTAAAGTAATTCATAGGGTGACTTACTAGCAGTTCCCACCGAATACACGTGAGGGTCCATAATTCCATTGTGCAGAGCCCATAAACCCCACGTGACACTTTAATTGGCGAGCCTAGCTAGGATCTGTGTATAATAGGAATTGGGTATAACCGGACCTAAGTACAATAAAATTAGATAACAGCAGAGGTAGAATAACTTAGAATACTTGTAACAAGGACTGATCAGTTTGGTGCACTATTCTTTAGTTAAAAACTTTTTTGCTTCAATTATTTTTGTGCCTGTATGTTGCATTGTTCTTTTGCAGGTTTTGCTTAAGTAACTGTTGTATGCCATTTGACTCTTGTTTTATTCTATTAGTGATTACGAATTTGATTGTCTTTGCATTGTTTTTATTGACTTGCAATATTGCTAGTGTTTTGGTATTCCACGTGATTCAGAGGTTGTTCATAGACACGTTTGACAATGTCGGACCCCGTGGCCTTGAGATTGCGTTTCAAGGAACTAGGAGAAGCTTTACACTTAGCAGGGGCAGACCTAATTGCGTATATCAATGCAGAGGTAGAGAAACAGGAAGCTAAGGCAGAGAGAGCAGCAGAGAGAGAGGCGAAGAAACTCGAAGCAGAACAGAGAAAAGCAGAACTAGAAGCAGAGCAAAAGAAATTAGAACTAGAAGCAGAGCAGAAGAAACTAGCATTAGAAGCAGAGCAGAAGAAATTAGAATTAGAAGGAGAACAGAAAAAGGCAGCATTAGCAGCAGAGAGAGAAGCAGAAATTAGGAGGTGGGAGTATGAGCGGGCAGAAAAAGAAAAAGAGAGGGCAGAAAAAGAAAAAGAGCGAGAAGAAAAGGAAAAAGAAAGACAGCATGAGTTAGAGCTAAGGAGATTGGGATCAGGAGCTTCAAGTTCTTCCTCAACCCCTTCCCACTCAGATCAGCTAGAGGTAGCATCCAACCCTGTACAAGGAATGTCATTTCCACTGGGGACATTCAATGAGAGAGAAGAAGGTCTAGATCTCTATCTGACTAGGTTTGAGCGTCTAGCAACAGAGTACAAACTAGATCCCACTCATTGGTCTTTTAAGCTTAGTCAAGGGCTTAGAGGAAAGGCTTATGACATCTACAGTAAGCTACCGACTGACAGAGTGACTGACTATCACAAAGTAAAAGAGGCACTCCTAACGGGATTCGAACTAACAGGAGAATGCTACCGGCAAAAGTTCCGCACCAATCGGAGAGTGAAAGGAGAGAGCTATGCGCAGTTCGCGGATCGGTTGTCCACCACGCTGGATAAGTGGATTAGCCAGTCAGCCACGGCTAAGACGTATGATGGACTGACAGAACTGTTAGTATGGGAACAGCTACGGGAAACCATGACCCCCGAGCTGAGAACATTCTCAGTAGAGCAGGGCGCGGAAAGACTAGAAGATCTGGTCAAGGTCGCAGATAGGTACGTGGCCGCACACGGAGAAGCCAAGAGCTTCAGGCGAGACCTAAAGCCTAACGGGAAAGAGGCACAGAAACGAAGCCCTAACCGGGAAGAGCGCACCGCGAATAAGCCGAATAACCCCAGACCTGGGCAAAATAAAGGACCCAACACGGAATTCGGGAAAAGAGGTCCTGCAGAACAGAGACGGTATTGTTCGTTCTGCAACAGAAACAATCACTCCACCGCAGAATGTTTCAAGTTGGCCGCACAACGTAGGGAAGAGCGCGAAAGCCGGCCAGCGCACAGAGTTCTAACTCAAAGCAGCGGTAACAAGCCACACACTATCGGAGATCACCCATCGGTGACAGACACGGTCAAGGTCAACGGAAAAGAAGCGAACTGTCTGTATGACACAGGTCTATCATACGACGCGATAGTTAGCGAATCTCTTGTATCGCGCGCGGACCTGACAGACAAGACAGTCGACTTACAAGGAGCAGACTTGACGAAACCGACGACTACTTGCCCAATAGCTTGGATAGAAGTAGAGAGTAGGTACGTCACAGGACGAATCCAAGCAGCTGTTTTACAGAAACCCCTGTATGATCTAGTGCTAGGTTGTAGGTATGTGTTCTTAGGCACGCCCCCTAAAACTGTAGAGATAGCTGCAGTGCAAACCAGGGCCCAAGCTAAAACCCAACCACCCCAGCCCGAGTTCGCTCCGAATCCAGGACTCGAAGAGATCAAAACAGCACAGAAAGAAGACACCTCGATAGCGAAGTGCTTCCAGAAGCTACCCAAGGCGCACACACCCCCGCACAAGGGAGACTTCTACATGGAAGAGGGAGTTCTTCATCGACAAGGAGATGGAGATCACACCCAACTAGTACTGCCAGCCACCCTTCGAGCCCAAGTACTAGAACTAGGCCACAGCATGCCACTCAGCGGACACATGGGAATCGGAGCCACAGTGCAGAGAATCAGCGCACACTACTATTGGCCAGGAATCACGGAGGATGTCAAGCGCTACGTGAAATCTTTTCACCAATGTCAACGATATTCCCCGCGACATCACACCGTACCAGTTACCTTAGGACCATCAGTAGTAGTCGGCGTGCCATTCCAGCAAGTCTCAGTAGACATAGTAGGACCACTGCCCATGACCAAGAAGCGGAACAGATTTCTACTCACACTCGTCGACGCATGTACGATGTGGTGCGAAGCAGTCCCGTTGCCAGCGATCGACACCAAGAAGATCGCAGATGCACTCATCGCCATCTTTACCAGAGTCGGATTCCCGGACAGCATTAGAACGGACAACGGATCTCAGTTCACCGGCCGCCTGATGCAAGACGTGTTCGAGTTGATACAAGTTCATCACATTCGCACACCACCATATCACCCCGCCAGCAACGGACAAGTAGAAAGACTGAATGGAACCCTTCTCACCATACTCAGGAAAGTCGCCGACGACAATCCAGAAGCGTGGGACACCTACGTGAATGCGGCACTGTTCGCATACCGAGAAACGCCCCATGCAGCCACAGGCTACACCCCGTCAACATTGCTATTCGGCAGACCTCTAGCAGGACCGCTAGAAGCCCTCCGCAGAAGTTGGACGGAAGCCAAAATAGACGACACACCCAGAGGTGCCACCAAGTACGTCGCAGACCTGCAGGAAACCCTCAAAGCAACGTGGAAGAAAGCTGGTGAAGCACTGAAGAAGGCAAGAGCCCGTCAGGCGAAGTACTACAACCGCCACGCGAAGGACAGAGAACTGCAAGTCGGCGATCAAGTGCTACTCTTACTTCCAAGTGGAACCAACAAGCTGGACATCGCTTGGAGAGGACCGTACTGGGTGACTGCCAAGAAATCCAAGACAGTCTACCAAGTAGAGGTGAACGGGAGAGCCCGATACCACCACATCAATCTCCTCAAGAAATACACGGACCGACCAGCGACCCCCAGCACTCACAACTTGCTAGCCATCGCCATCGCGGAAGAAGGAGAAAGCATGGAGACCAATGCAGTAGAGTATCCCCTGCACTCCAAAGAAACCTACAAAGACGTGATACTCAACGGAGACCTAGCCGCTAAACAGCGACAGCAAGTACTACAGGTCATTCGACAACATCAGACTGTGCTAACAGACCGACCAGGGAGGACAGACCTCGTCGAAGTAACCTTAACGGTGACCGACCCAACACCCGTCCGCCAGAAGCTCTACCCGATGCCACTGTCTCAGCAGCGAGCCATCAAGGAAGAGATAGACACCTTACTGGCAGCCGGAATCATCTCAGAGTCTACTTCACCCTACAGCGCAGGCACGGTATTGTTGCGAAAACCCAACGGAGAGCATCGACTGTGCATCGACTTCAGACTGCTGAATGCCGTAACGCAGTTCCAGCCAGAGCCACTCCCGGACCAGACAGACCTATTTGCCAAGCTACAGCGAGCGAAGTACTTCTCACGTATCGACCTCAGCAAAGGATACTACCAGATACCAGTGCAACCGCAAGTCCGAAAGTACCTAGCGTTCAGCACTATGGAAGGACACTTCGAGTTCAATGTACTTCCATTCGGACTCCACAACGCACCCAGCATCTTCAGCGCCATGATGCGAAAACTCCTGGCACCCCTGAGCAGCGAGCACCTACATTCGTTTATGGACGACATCCTCATCGCAACACCTACGTGGGAGGAACATGTCACGCTCCTACAACAACTACTCGCCCGCCTCAGAGACACGGGATTGACGGCAAGACCCACCAAATGTCAGATTGGATTCACAGAGCTAGAATTTCTGGGACACACCATAAGTCAAGGAAGCCTGCGACCGGTAGAAAAGACAGTGAAACGCCTACTCGACGCTCCTAGGCCCAAGACCAAGAAGGAAGTGCAGTCGTTCCTAGGACTCTGCGGCTTCTACCAGAAGTTCATCCCCAACTACAACAGCATCGCCGTGCCACTGACAAATGGAACCCGGAAAATCGCCCCGGACAAAGTCGTATGGACCGCCGAATGCGAGACGGCATTCCAAACACTCAAGGACCGAATGACATCGGCGCCAGTACTCCACCTACCCGATTTGACTCAGCCATTCGTTCTTCGCACCGACGCAAGCGACTTAGGCCTCGGAGCAGTACTGCTACAGCGCGACCCCAAGAATGCAGAGACGCTATTCCCGGTCGCCTACGCCAGCAGAAAATTGAGACCCGCCGAGACCCACTACGCCACGTCGGAGAAAGAATGCCTTGGGCTAGTCTGGGCCATACAGAAGTTTCAACTCTACCTGTATGGGACCCACTTCACAGTTCAGGTGGACCACCAACCACTATCGTTCCTGGCAGCCTCCAAGTCTTTGAACTCTCGCCTGATGCGATGGGCACTCACCCTTCAGGCATACTCATTCCAAATCGAGTACATCCCCGGCAAAGAGAACCACGGAGCCGACTACCTCAGTCGCCATCTCGTGGAGGACACAGCAGCTGTCGCCCACCCATCGCAACTAAGGGCCACAGCACCAGAATTCGTCCCCGCCCAGTAAAACCCTGTCACTAGTGTCCATAGCTACCTGGCACAGCATTGCAGCTCAGGTAGAGCAACTTAATTAGTTTGTAAATAGGACCCTAGGATAGTGCAGTGTTAAACTAGGCTCTGTAGTAGAAAAAGGTCGAATCCAGTAGTCATCGCCTTTTTTCAGTTGAGGGAGCCTGTCATGAACTGGCTAGTTTTAACTCTGCTTATTACTATTTAGCCATGTGTAGTCTTTGTAACAGTAGAGAGTCAGTAGATTACACAGCAGCAATTAAAGGCCACACACAGTGAGCTAGCCACACACAACGCAGTGAGTCAGCACTTGAGCTTTGAATCTGCCCGTTTTTAACCCATGGGAGCAGGCTAAGTGGGTAGAGCAGTTTTGACTGTGTCAAAACCTAGCACAGCTTGGTCAGTCGTGTGTGAGAAGAGGAAGAAGTAACATCTACTTAGCTAGCAGAGAACTATCTTCACTCATAGACCAGGAAGCAGGACTTTAGAGTCTTAGAATTCTCTCAAGTCATCACGGGCCTGAACTTGTCAAACAGGTAAATGAACACCCTTCTGTTTCATCGTGATATATTTATATTATTGTTGAAATTATGTTTGAAGAATTTGCTATGCATAAATGTGAATTATTAATCCGAATTTGCCGTACCACGTGGAAGAGCCGACCACGAGCCGAAACACGACCGGTTGCGCCGCCATGTTGTATGCTGTACGGAACCACTGTTGTTTAACTTATATGTATGTTTGCAGACCAGTGGATGTACCACTGAATGTTTATAATATTATTAATTCTGTATGTGTATAGTTAGACACGATTGATATTTATGTATGTATAGGAATTTACAGTGGTGTGCATAAGTTTGGAACCACTTGCGACTTTTGCATTTTTTCAACATTATGAAGTTTTATTTTAATTTTTTCATGGACCTATTACATTTAGTAGTGTACAACGTTATGAGGGACACAATTGGCAATAAGAATCACATTTCTAAGGTAATGTGCTTCCAATTTTATAAGTTTTATTGATACTGGAATATAATTACTTTAATTTGCTCAGATTTTGCGTTCAAAGCGGATCGAGATTATCCAATCAGCATGCAATAATTCTGACCCATCAGAAGGCTGTTTTGGCAGCCAATAACAGTATGAATGCCTAGCTATTGCAGCAGCTATATAAAAGCGCGGGATTTTGTGATATCATACAATTTCTTCATCAACCATGACAAAGACGCGAAATCTGACGTTGGAGAAACGTATTGGGGTGTCAGCGATGAAGGAGGAAGGACTTTCTTGTCATCAGATCGCCAGAAAAGTCGGCTGCAGTCACAGAGCGGTTGTAAAGATTCTGCAGAAGAAGCGCCAGACTGGTTCAATGGTGGACAAGCCTCGGTCCGGTCGTCCACGTGCTTCAACATTACGTGAAGACCGTGTACTTCGATGCATTTCGTTGACCAATCGCAGGTTGATCTCACCTCAGCTGCTGTGTGAGTGGTCAGCTGATTGCCATATCAATGTCAGAACTTGTACAGTTCGTCGCCGGTGTTTGCCATTTGGTCTATGAGGCTGCAAGGCCCGCAACAAGCCATTGATTACTGATTTACAAAGGTGCAACCGAATTGAATGGGCACGGAAGCACTCAACCTGGATCTGTGCAATGTGGGAAACAGTGCTTTTTAGCGACAAAAGCACATTCTGCCTGTTCAGAAACCAAGCCCGACTCTGCGTGAGGAGATTTCCTGGAGAGGAGTTTAAACCCGAGTGTCCTAACCTCACAGTGAAGCATCCTCTCACATCCTCTCAAGGTCATGGTCTGGGGTTGCATGTCTGCCAGTGGCGTTGGACGTCTCCACATCGTCGATGGAATGGTCAATGGGGCCAAGTACATCACCATACTCGACAAATGCATGCTGCCATCAGCTCAGCAACTGTTTCCAGATCAGTTCATTTTCCATGATGACAATGCGCCCTACCATCGGTCAAAAATGGTGATCAACTGGAAGCGGATGCACAACATCGAGTCAATGGAATGGCTAGCCCAGTCTCCTGATCTCAATCCCATTGAGAATTTGTGGCACAAGGTGGCACTGGAGATATCAAAGAGACACCCAACATCAAAGCGTGAGTTGATTGAGTCAATGATTGCAGCCTGGAACCAAGTTGTCAACCATGATCACCTCATCAAACTAGTGCATTCAATACCGACTCGATGCCGTCTCGTGATCAAGAGCAAGGGCTGGCCCACCAAATATTGAGCCATCACCGATACACAAAACGACTTTTTTTAAAAGGCCATCTTTGCAAATACAAAGAAATATAAAGAATATATCACGATATTTTAAAGTATGCTAAATTAGTTGACATAATTAAACAGTGTTGCACATTATGTGATTTTTGGAAAAAAAGAATAAAATGCAAACCTTAACAAAAAAAATTAAAATATTATGTCCAAGGGTGCATAACAATGTTAATTTTATAGTCAAATATATCCCCTGTAACACTGCATGCAGATAAATATTGAGGGTCAAATAAAAAATTCAAATTAAAGGTCAGAATGTTGAAAAAATGCAAAAGTTGCAAGTGGTTCCAAACTTATGCACACCACTGTAGAGTGAGATTCCAGTGGACCCCGGAAGTAGCAGAATGTTCGTCGCTTCTGTATAGAGATGTGGAGCTATCACTGAGGGCTACTTTGGCTTTCAGTGAGACGCTCTGCACAAACCGATTATTCAGGGTTGTGCAGAATTTCGTCTCTTATATTACAGACGAGCAGGCGAGCTATCCCGAGCTATCCCGAGCTATCCTGTGCACCCCACTCCACAGAAACGACTAGTTGGTTGAGGAGCCTCTAACGCACAAGTCGGAAAGAGCTACCTTGAAAAACACCCTGTCAGACCCCACAGCGTGGCAAGGGAACCCAACTACACAACGACAAAGGTGTACCAGAAGCTACCTCACAGAAGGACTTCGACCGCACCATCAGAAAGTTAAGTGTAATCGACGAAGGTGCACTTAAACTCTTCAGAAACTGTAAAACGGACCACAGTAGTCCAACTCTTCAGAAACTGTAAAACGGACCACAGTAGTCCAAATCTACATGAGATATTATAGCAAGTGCCCGAGGAAGATATAACCGCTGCCTAGACTATCAGCAATCGAACTATTAGCAGTAACTGAGACTTTTTAAGTTAGATTAGTACTTAGAGAATCTTGTATAGAGTAGAAGAAATAAATGTGTGATTTTAACTGTTATCAAGTGGCTGGACTACATATGATTCATAGCCGTGTGAAAGCTAGTGTGACAGTAATATTTTACCATTTTTCTATCTATCTCTGTACCCCAACCTTAACACAGAACGAGCTAAACAAATAAATTTATTAAAGTAATTCATAGGGTGACTTACTAGCAGTTCCCACCGAATACACGTGAGGGTCCATAATTCCATTGTGCAGAGCCCATAAACCCCACGTGACACTTTAATTGGCGAGCCTAGCTAGGATCTGTGTATAATAGGAATTGGGTATAACCGGACCTAAGTACAATAAAATTAGATAACAGCAGAGGTAGAATAACTTAGAATACTTGTAACAAGGACTGATCAGTTTGGTGCACTATTCTTTAGTTAAAAACTTTTTTGCTTCAATTATTTTTGTGCCTGTATGTTGCATTGTTCTTTTGCAGGTTTTGCTTAAGTAACTGTTGTATGCCATTTGACTCTTGTTTTATTCTATTAGTGATTACGAATTTGATTGTCTTTGCATTGTTTTTATTGACTTGCAATATTGCTAGTGTTTTGGTATTCCACGTGATTCAGAGGTTGTTCATAGACACGTTTGACAATGTCGGACCCCGTGGCCTTGAGATTGCGTTTCAAGGAACTAGGAGAAGCTTTACACTTAGCAGGGGCAGACCTAATTGCGTATATCAATGCAGAGGTAGAGAAACAGGAAGCTAAGGCAGAGAGAGCAGCAGAGAGAGAGGCGAAGAAACTCGAAGCAGAACAGAGAAAAGCAGAACTAGAAGCAGAGCAAAAGAAATTAGAACTAGAAGCAGAGCAGAAGAAACTAGCATTAGAAGCAGAGCAGAAGAAATTAGAATTAGAAGGAGAACAGAAAAAGGCAGCATTAGCAGCAGAGAGAGAAGCAGAAATTAGGAGGTGGGAGTATGAGCGGGCAGAAAAAGAAAAAGAGAGGGCAGAAAAAGAAAAAGAGCGAGAAGAAAAGGAAAAAGAAAGACAGCATGAGTTAGAGCTAAGGAGATTGGGATCAGGAGCTTCAAGTTCTTCCTCAACCCCTTCCCACTCAGATCAGCTAGAGGTAGCATCCAACCCTGTACAAGGAATGTCATTTCCACTGGGGACATTCAATGAGAGAGAAGAAGGTCTAGATCTCTATCTGACTAGGTTTGAGCGTCTAGCAACAGAGTACAAACTAGATCCCACTCATTGGTCTTTTAAGCTTAGTCAAGGGCTTAGAGGAAAGGCTTATGACATCTACAGTAAGCTACCGACTGACAGAGTGACTGACTATCACAAAGTAAAAGAGGCACTCCTAACGGGATTCGAACTAACAGGAGAATGCTACCGGCAAAAGTTCCGCACCAATCGGAGAGTGAAAGGAGAGAGCTATGCGCAGTTCGCGGATCGGTTGTCCACCACGCTGGATAAGTGGATTAGCCAGTCAGCCACGGCTAAGACGTATGATGGACTGACAGAACTGTTAGTATGGGAACAGCTACGGGAAACCATGACCCCCGAGCTGAGAACATTCTCAGTAGAGCAGGGCGCGGAAAGACTAGAAGATCTGGTCAAGGTCGCAGATAGGTACGTGGCCGCACACGGAGAAGCCAAGAGCTTCAGGCGAGACCTAAAGCCTAACGGGAAAGAGGCACAGAAACGAAGCCCTAACCGGGAAGAGCGCACCGCGAATAAGCCGAATAACCCCAGACCTGGGCAAAATAAAGGACCCAACACGGAATTCGGGAAAAGAGGTCCTGCAGAACAGAGACGGTATTGTTCGTTCTGCAACAGAAACAATCACTCCACCGCAGAATGTTTCAAGTTGGCCGCACAACGTAGGGAAGAGCGCGAAAGCCGGCCAGCGCACAGAGTTCTAACTCAAAGCAGCGGTAACAAGCCACACACTATCGGAGATCACCCATCGGTGACAGACACGGTCAAGGTCAACGGAAAAGAAGCGAACTGTCTGTATGACACAGGTCTATCATACGACGCGATAGTTAGCGAATCTCTTGTATCGCGCGCGGACCTGACAGACAAGACAGTCGACTTACAAGGAGCAGACTTGACGAAACCGACGACTACTTGCCCAATAGCTTGGATAGAAGTAGAGAGTAGGTACGTCACAGGACGAATCCAAGCAGCTGTTTTACAGAAACCCCTGTATGATCTAGTGCTAGGTTGTAGGTATGTGTTCTTAGGCACGCCCCCTAAAACTGTAGAGATAGCTGCAGTGCAAACCAGGGCCCAAGCTAAAACCCAACCACCCCAGCCCGAGTTCGCTCCGAATCCAGGACTCGAAGAGATCAAAACAGCACAGAAAGAAGACACCTCGATAGCGAAGTGCTTCCAGAAGCTACCCAAGGCGCACACACCCCCGCACAAGGGAGACTTCTACATGGAAGAGGGAGTTCTTCACCGACAAGGAGATGGAGATCACACCCAACTAGTACTGCCAGCCACCCTTCGAGCCCAAGTACTAGAACTAGGCCACAGCATGCCACTCAGCGGACACATGGGAATCGGAGCCACAGTGCAGAGAATCAGCGCACACTACTATTGGCCAGGAATCACGGAGGATGTCAAGCGCTACGTGAAATCTTTTCACCAATGTCAACGATATTCCCCGCGACATCACACCGTACCAGTTACCTTAGGACCATCAGTAGTAGTCGGCGTGCCATTCCAGCAAGTCTCAGTAGACATAGTAGGACCACTGCCCATGACCAAGAAGCGGAACAGATTTCTACTCACACTCGTCGACGCATGTACGATGTGGTGCGAAGCAGTCCCGTTGCCAGCGATCGACACCAAGAAGATCGCAGATGCACTCATCGCCATCTTTACCAGAGTCGGATTCCCGGACAGCATTAGAACGGACAACGGATCTCAGTTCACCGGCCGCCTGATGCAAGACGTGTTCGAGTTGATACAAGTTCATCACATTCGCACACCACCATATCACCCCGCCAGCAACGGACAAGTAGAAAGACTGAACGGAACCCTTCTCACCATACTCAGGAAAGTCGCCGACGACAATCCAGAAGCGTGGGACACCTACGTGAATGCGGCACTGTTCGCATACCGAGAAACGCCCCATGCAGCCACAGGCTACACCCCGTCAACATTGCTATTCGGCAGACCTCTAGCAGGACCGCTAGAAGCCCTCCGCAGAAGTTGGACGGAAGCCAAAATAGACGACACACCCAGAGGTGCCACCAAGTACGTCGCAGACCTGCAGGAAACCCTCAAAGCAACGTGGAAGAAAGCTGGTGAAGCACTGAAGAAGGCAAGAGCCCGTCAGGCGAAGTACTACAACCGCCACGCGAAGGACAGAGAACTGCAAGTCGGCGATCAAGTGCTACTCTTACTTCCAAGTGGAACCAACAAGCTGGACATCGCTTGGAGAGGACCGTACCGGGTGACTGCCAAGAAATCCAAGACAGTCTACCAAGTAGAGGTGAACGGGAGAGCCCGATACCACCACATCAATCGCCTCAAGAAATACACGGACCGACCAGCGACCCCCAGCACTCACAACTTGCTAGCCATCGCCATCGCGGAAGAAGGAGAAAGCATGGAGACCAATGCAGTAGAGTATCCCCTGCACTCCAAAGAAACCTACAAAGACGTGATACTCAACGGAGACCTAGCCGCTAAACAGCGACAGCAAGTACTACAGGTCATTCGACAACATCAGACTGTGCTAACAGACCGACCAGGGAGGACAGACCTCGTCGAAGTAACCTTAACGGTGACCGACCCAACACCCGTCCGCCAGAAGCTCTACCCGATGCCACTGTCTCAGCAGCGAGCCATCAAGGAAGAGATAGACACCTTACTGGCAGCCGGAATCATCTCAGAGTCTACTTCACCCTACAGCGCAGGCACGGTATTGTTGCGAAAACCCAACGGAGAGCATCGACTGTGCATCGACTTCAGACTGCTGAATGCCGTAACGCAGTTCCAGCCAGAGCCACTCCCGGACCAGACAGACCTATTTGCCAAGCTACAGCGAGCGAAGTACTTCTCACGTATCGACCTCAGCAAAGGATACTACCAGATACCAGTGCAACCGCAAGTCCGAAAGTACCTAGCGTTCAGCACTATGGAAGGACACTTCGAGTTCAATGTACTTCCATTCGGACTCCACAACGCACCCAGCATCTTCAGCGCCATGATGCGAAAACTCCTGGCACCCCTGAGCAGCGAGCACCTACATTCGTTTATGGACGACATCCTCATCGCAACACCTACGTGGGAGGAACATGTCACGCTCCTACAACAACTACTCGCCCGCCTCAGAGACACGGGATTGACGGCAAGACCCACCAAATGTCAGATTGGATTCACAGAGCTAGAATTTCTGGGACACACCATAAGTCAAGGAAGCCTGCGACCGGTAGAAAAGACAGTGAAACGCCTACTCGACGCTCCTAGGCCCAAGACCAAGAAAGAAGTGCAGTCGTTCCTAGGACTCTGCGGCTTCTACCAGAAGTTCATCCCCAACTACAACAGCATCGCCGTGCCACTGACAAATGGAACCCGGAAAATCGCCCCGGACAAAGTCGTATGGACCGCCGAATGCGAGACAGCATTCCAAACACTCAAGGACCGAATGACATCGGCGCCAGTACTCCACCTACCCGATTTGACTCAGCCATTCGTTCTTCGCACCGACGCAAGCGACTTAGGCCTCGGAGCAGTACTGCTACAGCGCGACCCCAAGAATGCAGAGACGCTATTCCCGGTCGCCTACGCCAGCAGAAAATTGAGACCCGCCGAGACCCACTACGCCACGTCGGAGAAAGAATGCCTTGGGCTAGTCTGGGCCATACAGAAGTTTCAACTCTACCTGTATGGGACCCACTTCACAGTTCAGGTGGACCACCAACCACTATCGTTCCTGGCAGCCTCCAAGTCTTTGAACTCTCGCCTGATGCGATGGGCACTCACCCTTCAGGCATACTCATTCCAAATCGAGTACATCCCCGGCAAAGAGAACCACGGAGCCGACTACCTCAGTCGCCATCTCGTGGAGGACACAGCAGCTGTCGCCCACCCATCGCAACTAAGGGCCACAGCACCAGAATTCGTCCCCGCCCAGTAAAACCCTGTCACTAGTGTCCATAGCTACCTGGCACAGCATTGCAGCTCAGGTAGAGCAACTTAATTAGTTTGTAAATAGGACCCTAGGATAGTGCAGTGTTAAACTAGGCTCTGTAGTAGAAAAAGGTCGAATCCAGTAGTCATCGCCTTTTTTCAGTTGAGGGAGCCTGTCATGAACTGGCTAGTTTTAACTCTGCTTATTACTATTTAGCCATGTGTAGTCTTTGTAACAGTAGAGAGTCAGTAGATTACACGGCAGCAATTAAAGGCCACACACAGTGAGCTAGCCACACACAACGCAGTGAGTCAGCACTTGAGCTTTGAATCTGCCCGTTTTTAACCCATGGGAGCAGGCTAAGTGGGTAGAGCAGTTTTGACTGTGTCAAAACCTAGCACAGCTTGGTCAGTCATGTGTGAGAAGAGGAAGAAGTAACATCTACTTAGCTAGCAGAGAACTATCTTCACTCATAGACCAGGAAGCAGGACTTTAGAGTCTTAGAATTCTCTCAAGTCATCACGGGCCTGAACTTGTCAAACAGGTAAATGAACACCCTTCTGTTTCATCGTGATATATTTATATTATTGTTGAAATTATGTTTGAAGAATTTGCTATGCATAAATGTGAATTATTAATCCGAATTTGCCGTACCACGTGGAAGAGCCGACCACGAGCCGAAACACGACCGGTTGCGCCGCCATGTTGTATGCTGTACGGAACCACTGTTGTTTAACTTATATGTATGTTTGCAGACCAGTGGCTGTACCACTGAATGTTTATAATATTATTAATTCTGTATGTGTATAGTTAGACACGATTGATATTTATGTATGTATAGGAATTTACATGTAGAGTGAGATTCCAGTGGACCCCGGAAGTAGCAGAATGTTCGTCGCTTCTGTATAGAGATGTGGAGCTATCACTGAGGGCTACTTTGGCTTTCAGTGAGACGCTCTGCACAAACCGATTATTCAGGGTTGTGCAGAATTTCGTCTCTTATATTACAGACGAGCAGGCGAGCTATCCCGAGCTATCCCGAGCTATCCTGTGCACCCCACTCCACAGAAACGACTAGTTGGTTGAGGAGCCTCTAACGCACAAGTCGGAAAGAGCTACCTTGAAAAACACCCTGTCAGACCCCACAGCGTGGCAAGGGAACCCAACTACACAACGACAAAGGTGTACCAGAAGCTACCTCACAGAAGGACTTCGACCGCACCATCAGAAAGTTAAGTGTAATCGACGAAGGTGCACTTAAACTCTTCAGAAACTGTAAAACGGACCACAGTAGTCCAACTCTTCAGAAACTGTAAAACGGACCACAGTAGTCCAAATCTACATGAGATATTATAGCAAGTGCCCGAGGAAGATATAACCGCTGCCTAGACTATCAGCGATCGAACTATTAGCAGTAACTGAGACTTTTTAAGTTAGATTAGTACTTAGAGAATCTTGTATAGAGTAGAAGAAATAAATGTGTGATTTTAACTGTTATCAAGTGGCTGGACTACATATGATTCATAGCCGTGTGAAAGCTAGTGTGACAGTAATATTTTACCATTTTTCTATCTATCTCTGTACCCCAACCTTAACACAGAACGAGCTAAACAAATAAATTTATTAAAGTAATTCATAGGGTGACTTACTAGCAGTTCCCACCGAATACACGTGAGGGTCCATAATTCCATTGTGCAGAGCCCATAAACCCCACGTGACACTTTAATTGGCGAGCCTAGCTAGGATCTGTGTATAATAGGAATTGGGTATAACCAGACCTAAGTACAATAAAATTAGATAACAGCAGAGGTAGAATAACTTAGAATACTTGTAACAAGGACTGATCAGTTTGGTGCACTATTCTTTAGTTAAAAACTTTTTTGCTTCAATTATTTTTGTGCCTGTATGTTGCATTGTTCTTTTGCAGGTTTTGCTTAAGTAACTGTTGTATGCCATTTGACTCTTGTTTTATTCTATTAGTGATTACGAATTTGATTGTCTTTGCATTGTTTTTATTGACTTGCAATATTGCTAGTGTTTTGGTATTCCACGTGATTCAGAGGTTGTTCATAGACACGTTTGACAATGTCGGACCCCGTGGCCTTGAGATTGCGTTTCAAGGAACTAGGAGAAGCTTTACACTTAGCAGGGGCAGACCTAATTGCGTATATCAATGCAGAGGTAGAGAAACAGGAAGCTAAGGCAGAGAGAGCAGCAGAGAGAGAGGCGAAGAAACTCGAAGCAGAACAGAGAAAAGCAGAACTAGAAGCAGAGCAAAAGAAATTAGAACTAGAAGCAGAGCAGAAGAAACTAGCATTAGAAGCAGAGCAGAAGAAATTAGAATTAGAAGGAGAACAGAAAAAGGCAGCATTAGCAGCAGAGAGAGAAGCAGAAATTAGGAGGTGGGAGTATGAGCGGGCAGAAAAAGAAAAAGAGAGGGCAGAAAAAGAAAAAGAGCGAGAAGAAAAGGAAAAAGAAAGACAGCATGAGTTAGAGCTAAGGAGATTGGGATCAGGAGCTTCAAGTTCTTCCTCAACCCCTTCCCACTCAGATCAGCTAGAGGTAGCATCCAACCCTGTACAAGGAATGTCATTTCCACTGGGGACATTCAATGAGAGAGAAGAAGGTCTAGATCTCTATCTGACTAGGTTTGAGCGTCTAGCAACAGAGTACAAACTAGATCCCACTCATTGGTCTTTTAAGCTTAGTCAAGGGCTTAGAGGAAAGGCTTATGACATCTACAGTAAGCTACCGACTGACAGAGTGACTGACTATCACAAAGTAAAAGAGGCACTCCTAACGGGATTCGAACTAACAGGAGAATGCTACCGGCAAAAGTTCCGCACCAATCGGAGAGTGAAAGGAGAGAGCTATGCGCAGTTCGCGGATCGGTTGTCCACCACGCTGGATAAGTGGATTAGCCAGTCAGCCACGGCTAAGACGTATGATGGACTGACAGAACTGTTAGTATGGGAACAGCTACGGGAAACCATGACCCCCGAGCTGAGAACATTCTCAGTAGAGCAGGGCGCGGAAAGACTAGAAGATCTGGTCAAGGTCGCAGATAGGTACGTGGCCGCACACGGAGAAGCCAAGAGCTTCAGGCGAGACCTAAAGCCTAACGGGAAAGAGGCACAGAAACGAAGCCCTAACCGGGAAGAGCGCACCGCGAATAAGCCGAATAACCCCAGACCTGGGCAAAATAAAGGACCCAACACGGAATTCGGGAAAAGAGGTCCTGCAGAACAGAGACGGTATTGTTCGTTCTGCAACAGAAACAATCACTCCACCGCAGAATGTTTCAAGTTGGCCGCACAACGTAGGGAAGAGCGCGAAAGCCGGCCAGCGCACAGAGTTCTAACTCAAAGCAGCGGTAACAAGCCACACACTATCGGAGATCACCCATCGGTGACAGACACGGTCAAGGTCAACGGAAAAGAAGCGAACTGTCTGTATGACACAGGTCTATCATACGACGCGATAGTTAGCGAATCTCTTGTATCGCGCGCGGACCTGACAGACAAGACAGTCGACTTACAAGGAGCAGACTTGACGAAACCGACGACTACTTGCCCAATAGCTTGGATAGAAGTAGAGAGTAGGTACGTCACAGGACGAATCCAAGCAGCTGTTTTACAGAAACCCCTGTATGATCTAGTGCTAGGTTGTAGGTATGTGTTCTTAGGCACGCCCCCTAAAACTGTAGAGATAGCTGCAGTGCAAACCAGGGCCCAAGCTAAAACCCAACCACCCCAGCCCGAGTTCGCTCCGAATCCAGGACTCGAAGAGATCAAAACAGCACAGAAAGAAGACACCTCGATAGCGAAGTGCTTCCAGAAGCTACCCAAGGCGCACACACCCCCGCACAAGGGAGACTTCTACATGGAAGAGGGAGTTCTTCACCGACAAGGAGATGGAGATCACACCCAACTAGTACTGCCAGCCACCCTTCGAGCCCAAGTACTAGAACTAGGCCACAGCATGCCACTCAGCGGACACATGGGAATCGGAGCCACAGTGCAGAGAATCAGCGCACACTACTATTGGCCAGGAATCACGGAGGATGTCAAGCGCTACGTGAAATCTTTTCACCAATGTCAACGATATTCCCCGCGACATCACACCGTACCAGTTACCTTAGGACCATCAGTAGTAGTCGGCGTGCCATTCCAGCAAGTCTCAGTAGACATAGTAGGACCACTGCCCATGACCAAGAAGCGGAACAGATTTCTACTCACACTCGTCGACGCATGTACGATGTGGTGCGAAGCAGTCCCGTTGCCAGCGATCGACACCAAGAAGATCGCAGATGCACTCATCGCCATCTTTACCAGAGTCGGATTCCCGGACAGCATTAGAACGGACAACGGATCTCAGTTCACCGGCCGCCTGATGCAAGACGTGTTCGAGTTGATACAAGTTCATCACATTCGCACACCACCATATCACCCCGCCAGCAACGGACAAGTAGAAAGACTGAATGGAACCCTTCTCACCATACTCAGGAAAGTCGCCGACGACAATCCAGAAGCGTGGGACACCTACGTGAATGCGGCACTGTTCGCATACCGAGAAACGCCCCATGCAGCCACAGGCTACACCCCGTCAACATTGCTATTCGGCAGACCTCTAGCAGGACCGCTAGAAGCCCTCCGCAGAAGTTGGACGGAAGCCAAAATAGACGACACACCCAGAGGTGCCACCAAGTACGTCGCAGACCTGCAGGAAACCCTCAAAGCAACGTGGAAGAAAGCTGGTGAAGCACTGAAGAAGGCAAGAGCCCGTCAGGCGAAGTACTACAACCGCCACGCGAAGGACAGAGAACTGCAAGTCGGCGATCAAGTGCTACTCTTACTTCCAAGTGGAACCAACAAGCTGGACATCGCTTGGAGAGGACCGTACCGGGTGACTGCCAAGAAATCCAAGACAGTCTACCAAGTAGAGGTGAACGGGAGAGCCCGATACCACCACATCAATCTCCTCAAGAAATACACGGACCGACCAGCGACCCCCAGCACTCACAACTTGCTAGCCATCGCCATCGCGGAAGAAGGAGAAAGCATGGAGACCAATGCAGTAGAGTATCCCCTGCACTCCAAAGAAACCTACAAAGACGTGATACTCAACGGAGACCTAGCCGCTAAACAGCGACAGCAAGTACTACAGGTCATTCGACAACATCAGACTGTGCTAACAGACCGACCAGGGAGGACAGACCTCGTCGAAGTAACCTTAACGGTGACCGACCCAACACCCGTCCGCCAGAAGCTCTACCCGATGCCACTGTCTCAGCAGCGAGCCATCAAGGAAGAGATAGACACCTTACTGGCAGCCGGAATCATCTCAGAGTCTACTTCACCCTACAGCGCAGGCACGGTATTGTTGCGAAAACCCAACGGAGAGCATCGACTGTGCATCGACTTCAGACTGCTGAATGCCGTAACGCAGTTCCAGCCAGAGCCACTCCCGGACCAGACAGACCTATTTGCCAAGCTACAGCGAGCGAAGTACTTCTCACGTATCGACCTCAGCAAAGGATACTACCAGATACCAGTGCAACCGCAAGTCCGAAAGTACCTAGCGTTCAGCACTATGGAAGGACACTTCGAGTTCAATGTACTTCCATTCGGACTCCACAACGCACCCAGCATCTTCAGCGCCATGATGCGAAAACTCCTGGCACCCCTGAGCAGCGAGCACCTACATTCGTTTATGGACGACATCCTCATCGCAACACCTACGTGGGAGGAACATGTCACGCTCCTACAACAACTACTCGCCCGCCTCAGAGACACGGGATTGACGGCAAGACCCACCAAATGTCAGATTGGATTCACAGAGCTAGAATTTCTGGGACACACCATAAGTCAAGGAAGCCTGCGACCGGTAGAAAAGACAGTGAAACGCCTACTCGACGCTCCTAGGCCCAAGACCAAGAAAGAAGTGCAGTCGTTCCTAGGACTCTGCGGCTTCTACCAGAAGTTCATCCCCAACTACAACAGCATCGCCGTGCCACTGACAAATGGAACCCGGAAAATCGCCCCGGACAAAGTCGTATGGACCGCCGAATGCGAGACAGCATTCCAAACACTCAAGGACCGAATGACATCGGCGCCAGTACTCCACCTACCCGATTTGACTCAGCCATTCGTTCTTCGCACCGACGCAAGCGACTTAGGCCTCGGAGCAGTACTGCTACAGCGCGACCCCAAGAATGCAGAGACGCTATTCCCGGTCGCCTACGCCAGCAGAAAATTGAGACCCGCCGAGACCCACTACGCCACGTCGGAGAAAGAATGCCTTGGGCTAGTCTGGGCCATACAGAAGTTTCAACTCTACCTGTATGGGACCCACTTCACAGTTCAGGTGGACCACCAACCACTATCGTTCCTGGCAGCCTCCAAGTCTTTGAACTCTCGCCTGATGCGATGGGCACTCACCCTTCAGGCATACTCATTCCAAATCGAGTACATCCCCGGCAAAGAGAACCACGGAGCCGACTACCTCAGTCGCCATCTCGTGGAGGACACAGCAGCTGTCGCCCACCCATCGCAACTAAGGGCCACAGCACCAGAATTCGTCCCCGCCCAGTAAAACCCTGTCACTAGTGTCCATAGCTACCTGGCACAGCATTGCAGCTCAGGTAGAGCAACTTAATTAGTTTGTAAATAGGACCCTAGGATAGTGCAGTGTTAAACTAGGCTCTGTAGTAGAAAAAGGTCGAATCCAGTAGTCATCGCCTTTTTTCAGTTGAGGGAGCCTGTCATGAACTGGCTAGTTTTAACTCTGCTTATTACTATTTAGCCATGTGTAGTCTTTGTAACAGTAGAGAGTCAGTAGATTACACGGCAGCAATTAAAGGCCACACACAGTGAGCTAGCCACACACAACGCAGTGAGTCAGCACTTGAGCTTTGAATCTGCCCGTTTTTAACCCATGGGAGCAGGCTAAGTGGGTAGAGCAGTTTTGACTGTGTCAAAACCTAGCACAGCTTGGTCAGTCATGTGTGAGAAGAGGAAGAAGTAACATCTACTTAGCTAGCAGAGAACTATCTTCACTCATAGACCAGGAAGCAGGACTTTAGAGTCTTAGAATTCTCTCAAGTCATCACGGGCCTGAACTTGTCAAACAGGTAAATGAACACCCTTCTGTTTCATCGTGATATATTTATATTATTGTTGAAATTATGTTTGAAGAATTTGCTATGCATAAATGTGAATTATTAATCCGAATTTGCCGTACCACGTGGAAGAGCCGACCACGAGCCGAAACACGACCGGTTGCGCCGCCATGTTGTATGCTGTACGGAACCACTGTTGTTTAACTTATATGTATGTTTGCAGACCAGTGGCTGTACCACTGAATGTTTATAATATTATTAATTCTGTATGTGTATAGTTAGACACGATTGATATTTATGTATGTATAGGAATTTACATGTAGAGTGAGATTCCAGTGGACCCCGGAAGTAGCAGAATGTTCGTCGCTTCTGTATAGAGATGTGGAGCTATCACTGAGGGCTACTTTGGCTTTCAGTGAGACGCTCTGCACAAACCGATTATTCAGGGTTGTGCAGAATTTCGTCTCTTATATTACAGACGAGCAGGCGAGCTATCCCGAGCTATCCCGAGCTATCCTGTGCACCCCACTCCACAGAAACGACTAGTTGGTTGAGGAGCCTCTAACGCACAAGTCGGAAAGAGCTACCTTGAAAAACACCCTGTCAGACCCCACAGCGTGGCAAGGGAACCCAACTACACAACGACAAAGGTGTACCAGAAGCTACCTCACAGAAGGACTTCGACCGCACCATCAGAAAGTTAAGTGTAATCGACGAAGGTGCACTTAAACTCTTCAGAAACTGTAAAACGGACCACAGTAGTCCAACTCTTCAGAAACTGTAAAACGGACCACAGTAGTCCAAATCTACATGAGATATTATAGCAAGTGCCCGAGGAAGATATAACCGCTGCCTAGACTATCAGCGATCGAACTATTAGCAGTAACTGAGACTTTTTAAGTTAGATTAGTACTTAGAGAATCTTGTATAGAGTAGAAGAAATAAATGTGTGATTTTAACTGTTATCAAGTGGCTGGACTACATATGATTCATAGCCGTGTGAAAGCTAGTGTGACAGTAATATTTTACCATTTTTCTATCTATCTCTGTACCCCAACCTTAACACAGAACGAGCTAAACAAATAAATTTATTAAAGTAATTCATAGGGTGACTTACTAGCAGTTCCCACCGAATACACGTGAGGGTCCATAATTCCATTGTGCAGAGCCCATAAACCCCACGTGACACTTTAATTGGCGAGCCTAGCTAGGATCTGTGTATAATAGGAATTGGGTATAACCAGACCTAAGTACAATAAAATTAGATAACAGCAGAGGTAGAATAACTTAGAATACTTGTAACAAGGACTGATCAGTTTGGTGCACTATTCTTTAGTTAAAAACTTTTTTGCTTCAATTATTTTTGTGCCTGTATGTTGCATTGTTCTTTTGCAGGTTTTGCTTAAGTAACTGTTGTATGCCATTTGACTCTTGTTTTATTCTATTAGTGATTACGAATTTGATTGTCTTTGCATTGTTTTTATTGACTTGCAATATTGCTAGTGTTTTGGTATTCCACGTGATTCAGAGGTTGTTCATAGACACGTTTGACAATGTCGGACCCCGTGGCCTTGAGATTGCGTTTCAAGGAACTAGGAGAAGCTTTACACTTAGCAGGGGCAGACCTAATTGCGTATATCAATGCAGAGGTAGAGAAACAGGAAGCTAAGGCAGAGAGAGCAGCAGAGAGAGAGGCGAAGAAACTCGAAGCAGAACAGAGAAAAGCAGAACTAGAAGCAGAGCAAAAGAAATTAGAACTAGAAGCAGAGCAGAAGAAACTAGCATTAGAAGCAGAGCAGAAGAAATTAGAATTAGAAGGAGAACAGAAAAAGGCAGCATTAGCAGCAGAGAGAGAAGCAGAAATTAGGAGGTGGGAGTATGAGCGGGCAGAAAAAGAAAAAGAGAGGGCAGAAAAAGAAAAAGAGCGAGAAGAAAAGGAAAAAGAAAGACAGCATGAGTTAGAGCTAAGGAGATTGGGATCAGGAGCTTCAAGTTCTTCCTCAACCCCTTCCCACTCAGATCAGCTAGAGGTAGCATCCAACCCTGTACAAGGAATGTCATTTCCACTGGGGACATTCAATGAGAGAGAAGAAGGTCTAGATCTCTATCTGACTAGGTTTGAGCGTCTAGCAACAGAGTACAAACTAGATCCCACTCATTGGTCTTTTAAGCTTAGTCAAGGGCTTAGAGGAAAGGCTTATGACATCTACAGTAAGCTACCGACTGACAGAGTGACTGACTATCACAAAGTAAAAGAGGCACTCCTAACGGGATTCGAACTAACAGGAGAATGCTACCGGCAAAAGTTCCGCACCAATCGGAGAGTGAAAGGAGAGAGCTATGCGCAGTTCGCGGATCGGTTGTCCACCACGCTGGATAAGTGGATTAGCCAGTCAGCCACGGCTAAGACGTATGATGGACTGACAGAACTGTTAGTATGGGAACAGCTACGGGAAACCATGACCCCCGAGCTGAGAACATTCTCAGTAGAGCAGGGCGCGGAAAGACTAGAAGATCTGGTCAAGGTCGCAGATAGGTACGTGGCCGCACACGGAGAAGCCAAGAGCTTCAGGCGAGACCTAAAGCCTAACGGGAAAGAGGCACAGAAACGAAGCCCTAACCGGGAAGAGCGCACCGCGAATAAGCCGAATAACCCCAGACCTGGGCAAAATAAAGGACCCAACACGGAATTCGGGAAAAGAGGTCCTGCAGAACAGAGACGGTATTGTTCGTTCTGCAACAGAAACAATCACTCCACCGCAGAATGTTTCAAGTTGGCCGCACAACGTAGGGAAGAGCGCGAAAGCCGGCCAGCGCACAGAGTTCTAACTCAAAGCAGCGGTAACAAGCCACACACTATCGGAGATCACCCATCGGTGACAGACACGGTCAAGGTCAACGGAAAAGAAGCGAACTGTCTGTATGACACAGGTCTATCATACGACGCGATAGTTAGCGAATCTCTTGTATCGCGCGCGGACCTGACAGACAAGACAGTCGACTTACAAGGAGCAGACTTGACGAAACCGACGACTACTTGCCCAATAGCTTGGATAGAAGTAGAGAGTAGGTACGTCACAGGACGAATCCAAGCAGCTGTTTTACAGAAACCCCTGTATGATCTAGTGCTAGGTTGTAGGTATGTGTTCTTAGGCACGCCCCCTAAAACTGTAGAGATAGCTGCAGTGCAAACCAGGGCCCAAGCTAAAACCCAACCACCCCAGCCCGAGTTCGCTCCGAATCCAGGACTCGAAGAGATCAAAACAGCACAGAAAGAAGACACCTCGATAGCGAAGTGCTTCCAGAAGCTACCCAAGGCGCACACACCCCCGCACAAGGGAGACTTCTACATGGAAGAGGGAGTTCTTCACCGACAAGGAGATGGAGATCACACCCAACTAGTACTGCCAGCCACCCTTCGAGCCCAAGTACTAGAACTAGGCCACAGCATGCCACTCAGCGGACACATGGGAATCGGAGCCACAGTGCAGAGAATCAGCGCACACTACTATTGGCCAGGAATCACGGAGGATGTCAAGCGCTACGTGAAATCTTTTCACCAATGTCAACGATATTCCCCGCGACATCACACCGTACCAGTTACCTTAGGACCATCAGTAGTAGTCGGCGTGCCATTCCAGCAAGTCTCAGTAGACATAGTAGGACCACTGCCCATGACCAAGAAGCGGAACAGATTTCTACTCACACTCGTCGACGCATGTACGATGTGGTGCGAAGCAGTCCCGTTGCCAGCGATCGACACCAAGAAGATCGCAGATGCACTCATCGCCATCTTTACCAGAGTCGGATTCCCGGACAGCATTAGAACGGACAACGGATCTCAGTTCACCGGCCGCCTGATGCAAGACGTGTTCGAGTTGATACAAGTTCATCACATTCGCACACCACCATATCACCCCGCCAGCAACGGACAAGTAGAAAGACTGAATGGAACCCTTCTCACCATACTCAGGAAAGTCGCCGACGACAATCCAGAAGCGTGGGACACCTACGTGAATGCGGCACTGTTCGCATACCGAGAAACGCCCCATGCAGCCACAGGCTACACCCCGTCAACATTGCTATTCGGCAGACCTCTAGCAGGACCGCTAGAAGCCCTCCGCAGAAGTTGGACGGAAGCCAAAATAGACGACACACCCAGAGGTGCCACCAAGTACGTCGCAGACCTGCAGGAAACCCTCAAAGCAACGTGGAAGAAAGCTGGTGAAGCACTGAAGAAGGCAAGAGCCCGTCAGGCGAAGTACTACAACCGCCACGCGAAGGACAGAGAACTGCAAGTCGGCGATCAAGTGCTACTCTTACTTCCAAGTGGAACCAACAAGCTGGACATCGCTTGGAGAGGACCGTACCGGGTGACTGCCAAGAAATCCAAGACAGTCTACCAAGTAGAGGTGAACGGGAGAGCCCGATACCACCACATCAATCTCCTCAAGAAATACACGGACCGACCAGCGACCCCCAGCACTCACAACTTGCTAGCCATCGCCATCGCGGAAGAAGGAGAAAGCATGGAGACCAATGCAGTAGAGTATCCCCTGCACTCCAAAGAAACCTACAAAGACGTGATACTCAACGGAGACCTAGCCGCTAAACAGCGACAGCAAGTACTACAGGTCATTCGACAACATCAGACTGTGCTAACAGACCGACCAGGGAGGACAGACCTCGTCGAAGTAACCTTAACGGTGACCGACCCAACACCCGTCCGCCAGAAGCTCTACCCGATGCCACTGTCTCAGCAGCGAGCCATCAAGGAAGAGATAGACACCTTACTGGCAGCCGGAATCATCTCAGAGTCTACTTCACCCTACAGCGCAGGCACGGTATTGTTGCGAAAACCCAACGGAGAGCATCGACTGTGCATCGACTTCAGACTGCTGAATGCCGTAACGCAGTTCCAGCCAGAGCCACTCCCGGACCAGACAGACCTATTTGCCAAGCTACAGCGAGCGAAGTACTTCTCACGTATCGACCTCAGCAAAGGATACTACCAGATACCAGTGCAACCGCAAGTCCGAAAGTACCTAGCGTTCAGCACTATGGAAGGACACTTCGAGTTCAATGTACTTCCATTCGGACTCCACAACGCACCCAGCATCTTCAGCGCCATGATGCGAAAACTCCTGGCACCCCTGAGCAGCGAGCACCTACATTCGTTTATGGACGACATCCTCATCGCAACACCTACGTGGGAGGAACATGTCACGCTCCTACAACAACTACTCGCCCGCCTCAGAGACACGGGATTGACGGCAAGACCCACCAAATGTCAGATTGGATTCACAGAGCTAGAATTTCTGGGACACACCATAAGTCAAGGAAGCCTGCGACCGGTAGAAAAGACAGTGAAACGCCTACTCGACGCTCCTAGGCCCAAGACCAAGAAAGAAGTGCAGTCGTTCCTAGGACTCTGCGGCTTCTACCAGAAGTTCATCCCCAACTACAACAGCATCGCCGTGCCACTGACAAATGGAACCCGGAAAATCGCCCCGGACAAAGTCGTATGGACCGCCGAATGCGAGACAGCATTCCAAACACTCAAGGACCGAATGACATCGGCGCCAGTACTCCACCTACCCGATTTGACTCAGCCATTCGTTCTTCGCACCGACGCAAGCGACTTAGGCCTCGGAGCAGTACTGCTACAGCGCGACCCCAAGAATGCAGAGACGCTATTCCCGGTCGCCTACGCCAGCAGAAAATTGAGACCCGCCGAGACCCACTACGCCACGTCGGAGAAAGAATGCCTTGGGCTAGTCTGGGCCATACAGAAGTTTCAACTCTACCTGTATGGGACCCACTTCACAGTTCAGGTGGACCACCAACCACTATCGTTCCTGGCAGCCTCCAAGTCTTTGAACTCTCGCCTGATGCGATGGGCACTCACCCTTCAGGCATACTCATTCCAAATCGAGTACATCCCCGGCAAAGAGAACCACGGAGCCGACTACCTCAGTCGCCATCTCGTGGAGGACACAGCAGCTGTCGCCCACCCATCGCAACTAAGGGCCACAGCACCAGAATTCGTCCCCGCCCAGTAAAACCCTGTCACTAGTGTCCATAGCTACCTGGCACAGCATTGCAGCTCAGGTAGAGCAACTTAATTAGTTTGTAAATAGGACCCTAGGATAGTGCAGTGTTAAACTAGGCTCTGTAGTAGAAAAAGGTCGAATCCAGTAGTCATCGCCTTTTTTCAGTTGAGGGAGCCTGTCATGAACTGGCTAGTTTTAACTCTGCTTATTACTATTTAGCCATGTGTAGTCTTTGTAACAGTAGAGAGTCAGTAGATTACACGGCAGCAATTAAAGGCCACACACAGTGAGCTAGCCACACACAACGCAGTGAGTCAGCACTTGAGCTTTGAATCTGCCCGTTTTTAACCCATGGGAGCAGGCTAAGTGGGTAGAGCAGTTTTGACTGTGTCAAAACCTAGCACAGCTTGGTCAGTCATGTGTGAGAAGAGGAAGAAGTAACATCTACTTAGCTAGCAGAGAACTATCTTCACTCATAGACCAGGAAGCAGGACTTTAGAGTCTTAGAATTCTCTCAAGTCATCACGGGCCTGAACTTGTCAAACAGGTAAATGAACACCCTTCTGTTTCATCGTGATATATTTATATTATTGTTGAAATTATGTTTGAAGAATTTGCTATGCATAAATGTGAATTATTAATCCGAATTTGCCGTACCACGTGGAAGAGCCGACCACGAGCCGAAACACGACCGGTTGCGCCGCCATGTTGTATGCTGTACGGAACCACTGTTGTTTAACTTATATGTATGTTTGCAGACCAGTGGCTGTACCACTGAATGTTTATAATATTATTAATTCTGTATGTGTATAGTTAGACACGATTGATATTTATGTATGTATAGGAATTTAGAGTGAGATTCCAGTGGACCCCGGAAGTAGCAGAATGTTCGTCGCTTCTGTATAGAGATGTGGAGCTATCACTGAGGGCTACTTTGGCTTTCAGTGAGACGCTCTGCACAAACCGATTATTCAGGGTTGTGCAGAATTTCGTCTCTTATATTACAGACGAGCAGGCGAGCTATCCCGAGCTATCCCGAGCTATCCTGTGCACCCCACTCCACAGAAACGACTAGTTGGTTGAGGAGCCTCTAACGCACAAGTCGGAAAGAGCTACCTTGAAAAACACCCTGTCAGACCCCACAGCGTGGCAAGGGAACCCAACTACACAACGACAAAGGTGTACCAGAAGCTACCTCACAGAAGGACTTCGACCGCACCATCAGAAAGTTAAGTGTAATCGACGAAGGTGCACTTAAACTCTTCAGAAACTGTAAAACGGACCACAGTAGTCCAACTCTTCAGAAACTGTAAAACGGACCACAGTAGTCCAAATCTACATGAGATATTATAGCAAGTGCCCGAGGAAGATATAACCGCTGCCTAGACTATCAGCGATCGAACTATTAGCAGTAACTGAGACTTTTTAAGTTAGATTAGTACTTAGAGAATCTTGTATAGAGTAGAAGAAATAAATGTGTGATTTTAACTGTTATCAAGTGGCTGGACTACATATGATTCATAGCCGTGTGAAAGCTAGTGTGACAGTAATATTTTACCATTTTTCTATCTATCTCTGTACCCCAACCTTAACACAGAACGAGCTAAACAAATAAATTTATTAAAGTAATTCATAGGGTGACTTACTAGCAGTTCCCACCGAATACACGTGAGGGTCCATAATTCCATTGTGCAGAGCCCATAAACCCCACGTGACAGGAGGAAGGCACAAGTTATCTCTGTTTGACAACCATTTTTGCCCGATTCGCCGCAGAAACCATGATTTTTACAAGGCATGATGCGCCAAGAAGTCATCCTCAGTGTGAAGGCAGTGGTTCTACAACGAACACACCAAGTAACAGTTACTTTTTATTCAGGTTGAAAGGGCCTAGGTCAAGGTAAATCATCTTGACACTGTTGTTACAGTCAATTTACTGATGAAGAATTAGAAATTAATCAACACTAGGCAAGGTCGCTAGGTCAGTAGAGTAGTTATTACTGGCTTCAATGGCACATAGTACTCGGTAATGTCGACAAATGTATCATGGTTATTATTTTGAATCTCGCTGTTAAATTCTCAGCCCACCCACTGCGCTATCGCTAACCCACTGCTGGAATGCAAGGGGCTTGCCCACTGCAACCAACACCACCAACAGTCCACAGAAAGGCATTTCAGAGATAAGGATGGTCGACTGTGGGACTGTGGGAGAGGAGCTAAATCTCTCGTTTCACAGTGCAGCTGAATAGCCTCGTTGTTCAAAGAACAAAATCGTACCACAATAAAAACCAATCCACAACAGAAAACCACGACTGTAAAGCTGGGAGCGTCACAAACACACTAAGATAGCTTTTGTAGAACTAGAAACAAATAATTCATCCAAAATTACCGTCACAAACAGCAAGCAAACACAGAGCAGCATATGGGCTCAACAACATTCTAAACACTGCTCAACAACAACAAAAACTAGAAAAACGAGGAGAAAGAGGATGAGAAAGGGAAGGAAAAGAAGAATTAAGAAGAGCGAGAGAAAGAGAGAGAGGAAGTGGTGGAAGAGGAGAAGGAGGAGAAGAAGAAAAGGAAGATTGATGATGATGATGACGACGATGATGATGATGATGATGATGATGATGATGATGATGATGATGATGATGATGATGATGATGATGATGACGACGATGATGATGACGATGATGATGATGATGACGACGATGATGATGAAAACCGATGAGCAGAAAGAGGAGGGGGTAGAAGAATAAAAACTAAGAGACGAGAGAGGAGAAGGAGGAGGAGAAGAATAAGAAGAAGAAGGAGAACGAGATTAAGAAAAGGGAGAAAGAGGAAAAGACGCGAAACAACGAATACAAATATAATGCGTGGATCTGCAGCATATTTTATTTCTATTATTAAAAACATTACAGTGTCAAAAAATATAATATATACTACTCAAAATAATTGAAGGACCACTCTCATATTTCATTTAGTTTAATTATTTTTTGCTGCTATCAATAATATCTCACTGAATCGCACTGAATTCAGACGTGTGCACCCTAAAAAAAGCAGCTGGGCCGGACCAAATTAAACCAAAGATTTTAAAAACTTGCGCCGATCAATTAGCTGGCATTTTCACAGTTCTGTTTAATTTGTCGTTTTCTCAATGTACAGTCCCGTCTATTTGGAAAACTTCATGTATTGTACCGGTACCAAAAAAGAAACCTGTTTCATGCTTAAATGACCTCCGCCCAGTTGCTCTGACTTCCTCTGTGATAAAGGTTTTCGAAAGAATTGTCCTAAAGCGCCTATAAATTTTAGTTGATCCATTTTTAGATCCCTTGCAGTTCGCTTATAGAAGAAAAAGAAATGTGGAAGATGCAGTCTTGTATGTGTTGAATAAAATATATGCACACCTAGACAATGCTAATACTTGCATACGATTGATGTTTTTTGATTTTAGCTCTGCTTTTAACACCATGCAATGTCATCTACTGTTAGAGAAATGGATTAGAATTAACGTTGATTTCCATACTGCTTCTTGGATTTTAGATTATTTAACTAACAGACCACAATTTGTGCGCCTTGCCTCTGTATGTAATAGAACTTCTTTTTCTCGTGCAATATATTCTAGTGTTCTCTCTACAAACACAGGCGCTCCCCAAGGAACAGTATTATCACCTTTTCTTTTTAGTCTATATACTTCTGATTGTAGGCATACTCAGGTGACATGCCCCATTGTGAAATTTGCAGACGACACTGGCATGACATGACTGATTACGGATGACGACGACACGACATACAGACAAGAGATTGACAGTTTTATTTCTTTCTGTGATAAAAATTTTCTTGAATTAAATGTCGGAAAAACCAAAGAAATTATAATTGACTTTAGGCGCAAGAATGTTGTTTTTGATGAAATTTTAATTAAAGGTCAACCAGTAGAAAGGGTTAAAAGTTACAAATACTTAGGAATAGTTTTAGATGAAAAATTGACATGGAACGACAACTTAGATCATATTGTTAACCAAACACACAGCCGTATCTATTGCCTGCGCAAATTAAGATCTTTCGAAATATCACATAAAATACTGCAAATGTTTTTCACATCTGTTGTCAGCAGTGTCATGACCTTTGGCCTGTCTTGCTGGGGTGGGAATGTGACAAAGAGTGACAAAGACAGACTGGACAAAATCATCAAGAAAGCAGGTGGGGTGGTCGGGACTAAGCAAGACGACATACAGACTATTCACACGAGACAGGTAGTGAAGAAAACGACAGCAATTTTAGCCGACAGAGATCATCCCCTGTACATGGAATTTGACAGTAGGTTGATAGAGAGAAGTGGTAGATATAGGGCAGTAAAGACGAAAACGACGAGACACAAACATTCATTTATTCCGACAGCCATTCAGATGTACAACGAGCGATTAGATAGGGCAAACACAAAACACACGACTAACTAACATACTGACTAGCTGCATTCCCACCTGGGCGGGACCCACTACCGCACTATAGAATTAACGTGCAGTATGCTCTTTTTAATGTTAAACTACACTTTTATGTTTTCATGTGTATAAATTCTTAAATAATAGTCTTTTATACCCTTTTTATGATTGTAGTTCACTTTTGCTTACTATGTGTTATATACTTTTGGAATCCCATTGCTATAAAAAAAAGTATAATGCATGCCTAAAGATAAGTGTATGTGGTGTTTCTGTTTTGCCTGATTGTTAGCATGCCGTCTTTAATGTTGCGTATTACATGTATGTTTTTATCATATTTAAAATTGTGATGAGTAAAAGATTTCCTTGACGACATTGTAATTTCCATTTTATGGATTATTAAAGATTATGACTTATGACTTATCGCTTATATTGCTTATTTTAAAACTTATCCTGTACAGTAACATTCAAGACAATCTTATTCTGACAAGTAATCACATGTGTGAGTTTTGAACTTTCTGCACTGAGTTGAAAAAACAAACCCAATTTTTACCAAACATTGACCCTAATTCACTGTTGTCTTGCTAATAAAGCAAAATTTTCAACATTAAAAAGTGATTTGCACGCGAAAGGCTTGCATTTTGTGAGTCCAGTTTAACAATCGGCGCTTTTTTTGGGTATAAATGGCAGCGCTTTTGCTGCTTTTCTAACCATGTTAGGCGACAAATTGACTGATGCGGATAGAGGCAGAGCTATTGCATGGCTTCAGGAAGGGGTGGGGGTGAGAGAAGTTGGCAGGCGGCTGGGAGTGTCCCACTCCGTTGTCCAAAGGCTGCGGGAGCGCTTTAACAACACTGGAAGCGTCCAAGAACCAAGAAGGTCCGGACGCCCCCGCGTTACCACTGCAAGACAAGACCATTTCATCACCCTGTCAGCTCTGAGGATGACGTCCGCTACAGCAAACACCATCAGAAGACAGCTTCACGCAGCCAGCAATGTTAACGTCAGCGACCAGACAATTCGCAACCGTCTACACGAGGCAAACCTGCGATCAAGACGACCAGCAGTACGGCCTTTGCTCACCCCAGCTCACCGTGCAGCGCGTTTGGCCTGGGCTCGGCGTCATTTGATGTGGACTAGGCAACATTGGTCAAGGGTGCTCTTTACAGACGAGTCTCGGTTCACCTTGTCTTTTAACGACCGTCGAGTGAATGTTTGGAGGCGTCCACGGGAGCGTTTTGCTGATGCCTCGGTGCGCGAGCATGACCGCTTTGGTGGTGGATCTGTCATGATGTGGGGTGGCTTCGCATTAAACTTCAGAACACCCCTGCTCCAAATTCATGGCAACTGAAACGGTATTGGCTACAGGGATGACGTCCTACAACCTAGGGTTCTCCCAGCTCTGAGGGCCATTGGGGAAGGTGCCATAATACTACATGGTAATGCCAGACCCCACCGAGCGCGTATCGTCAATGACTTCCTGCAGCAACAGCACGTCATAAGGATGGATTGGCCGGCTCGATCACCCGATTTGAACCCCATAGAACATCTGTGGGATGTCTTGGGTCGACAGACACGGGCAAACCTCCCTCCAGGAGCTAACCTTGAAGTTCTGGCCCAAGTTCTCCAGCAAGAGTGGTTGGCCATCCCAGGAAACATCCTCCATAACCTGTTACGGTCCATGAGAAAACGATGCCAAGACTGCATTGATGCAAACGGTGGCCACACCCGATATTGACTCTATAGAATTTTGGTTTCTAAAGTTTTGATTTTGTAAATGAGGGGTATGTCCAGTTAAATTGAATTTACTCGAATTTTAAGCGACTGATGTCTCAAATCTTTTTTGTTATTGATGCAGAAATGATTGCAATAAAATATGATGAACTAATAAATTGAATTCGTGTTTCTGATTTAAAGAGAGACCCATATGTCCAAGTGGCCCTTGTATTATTTTGAGTAGTATAATTCTAAACTTAGATTTTTTTCAGAATGTAATTAATAATTATTTATGAAATATTATAGAGAGCTGTCCGGTCCCTTCTGTTATACTCATTAGAGCAAGTTCCGAGTTACGGAGTGCAGGATTCGATAATATTGAGATTTTTGTGTAGGTTCAATTATAATTTTTTTTAGTAAACTAATTGTAGGACTTCTTCCTATCCCTCTCTACGTTGTGAACAAGATCCGATATCAAGCTGCATGATGGAGTACAAGACTGATAAAAAAAAAGTAACTGTAATAACCGATTCTTTATAAAATTCGATTTGGCATCGAATGAAATACTACACTTTAATTTTCTTTCGTATTTTAATTTCGTACACAACCCTTAACCACGCAAAAAAAAAAAAAAAAAAAAAAAAAAAAAAAACATAATGGAAATACATCGATATCATCTCCGCACGACATCAGATTTCATTATATTTGATTAGTTATCCCCATCTCCCATACATTTCGTAGCCAATGGTGTTGCTATTTCTGAAATATTTTCAGAACGGACAAGAATAAAGCAAGGAAACGTACAATATTCATACGACATCAAAAAATTTAATTAATTTGGTGTACTCCTTTTATTCTGTCTTTTTGTATGTTCGTTCTTCCGTTTTCTGTAAAGTACGTGCCACAAAACATGAAACTAATTACTGCCTTGTACTTTTTGAACATATTTTTCTGTTTATTTCTAGCTTTAAAACTACGTATCAGAAAAAGCGTAAAATAACAAATGTATGAAAACAGACTCACACTCCTCTATGTAAAAAATTAACGAGCTTTTCAAGCATTTGTATTTTGTCGATTTTTTTCCCCTGTTCTGTCATATTTCGTATTCTCCTTCTCTAAAACCCACAAAGTGCTCAGAATAAAAGGAACGTATGAAAACATGTACACGAGACACCCATAATTATAATGGCATATTGAAATTAATTAGCTCTCGTTCCGTATCATTCTGTATTTACGTTATTCTTTTCTTTCTTACGTTGCTTTCTTTCTTTCTTTCTTACTTTGTGTCGCGCACCGATCAGAAACATGTATACGCGCAGGCACTCACATATAAACATACACTCACACAAGCGCTCCTGATCGGCCGGACGTCCTTCAGTCGCTAAGACGAGAAATGAAAATACGTACAATCACGCACAACATGTAACAAATGACAAATATTTATGATCAGAATTCCAATCACACTTTTTTCAAACAACAAAAACATTCACTGACACACGCTGTTACGCGTGTTTTGTATTTTATTTTATCAATGGCCGATTAAGACCCGATGCTTGATCCATGATAAGTGTAACTCGAATTCGTTCATCCACGCAGCCTGTTCACTCAGCAACAAGGCAGAAGTCGTCGTATAAGGTTTTCCAACTTTATTCAGCAAACATCAACAACTATATACAAGATCGCTTTCTGAAAATCCCTTCAATGCTCATCATCAAAAATCATCATCAGTCATTCCTACAAGTTAGTTAGTTAGTTAAAATAGATTAACGTCCCCGGACACATAAGCGTATAAGGGACGAATACTCCTACAAGCAGACAGTGCGTTACTTATATAGCCTCTGTAATCGAAAAAAAAGTTCGAACATTCCAGCATGACGCAATAACACCCAATCAAAACAAAACTCGTCACCGGACCTATGCACTGTCTTACGTCATTATTTTAGGAGAATCTCGTAGCTATTACCAGATCTATCTGCAAGCTTCGGTCGATAGTAAACAAGTAATCCCAAAAAATTCTGAACAATATCGACGGACAAAAATCATCAACATTATACAAAGCTTCTTCTAGCAACTACGCAAAATTAAATCAAAGGTAAATACACTCTGTTATTTCGTATCTACTGCGTGTCTACCGAATCTATTATTATTATTATTATTATTATTATTATTATTATTATTATTATTATTATTATTATTATTATTATTATTATTATTGAGGATTTGTATTGCGCACTTATCTTGCCGTACCTGACTAGACTCTAGGCGCTGGCCGATACAGGATCTAACTCAAACCGCCCGAGACGCCCACACGCAGCCTTTGGGCGCATGGTCTGACGCCCGGACAACTGAGCACTATCCTGGCCAACCAGGGATGGGGGAGAAGGACCAAGTGCATGCTGGGTGTGTTCTTGTTACCGGCACTCACCCGTCTAGGACATGAGCGTCAGGATCTTTAAAGTCCGTTATGATGGAATGTATGCGACACACAGACTAGACCTCGGTTTATACTCTTATCCGAAGGAGTAGGAAACGGGTATAAAGTGTCTTTCCCAGGGACACAACACAATGGCCCGGACAGGGCTCGAACCCGGGGCCTTCAGATCCGCAAGCCAAAGCACTACCATTAGACCACCGTGCCTCTCTTGTGCCTCTCTCGTGCGCGTCTCAATCGTAACACACGCTAAACTCAATAAAAGTGATGGGATGAAAACCAATGAACAGTCACAATAGCATCAATATAAGAATAGAAAAAGTCAGTCACAAAGAGGAGGGAGAAGGAAAGGATATACATGTAGACAGTAGATGGAAACGACTACACGTGGTGTAAGTGATGAGGTATGATCCGGATCCAGGTGGTAAGAAAGATGATCGGTACTTCCGCTTGCCCGGAAGGTGCCACTTCCGGTGTCAACAAATGTCACGTACGTGGTCAGGAGAGAAGACCCACGCATGTTAGTCTCCACCAAGAAACGGGTGGACGATGACTTGAACGAAGATAAGCAATCACGTAGAAATCACGTCAGAATGAAGAGCAGAGGTGAAGTAAAGTAAAGTGAAGTAAAGTAAGGTAAGCCTGCAACAGTTAATTGCAAAAAACATGGCGGACGGGCGCAGTGAGTGATATTGTGCTGCGGCGGTCTCTTGCTGGTTGGGATGTCAGTATAGTTGTCTCAATTACAAAAAGTTGTATTTTTGATCTTTATTAGCCAGATAATGCCGACGTATTCTCATTGTTGATCAAAAATGTGTGTTAGGTCTGTAAATGAAATAGTTTGATGTGACATAGTTCAGTGCATCTGAGTGACAACTGTGTTACTGTGTCTGGCTGTACGAATTTCGAAATGTAACTAAGCCTATTTGGCAACTCAGTGTTGTGTGTTGCAGTTCATGACAGTTTAAGTTCATTCTTCGATTCTATTTGTGATGTGATATTATACTTTCGTGCCCTTAGTGAGAAAGTGTTGCAAAAGAAATAAAATCTTACAGACAGTACATATAGAAGGAAAAAAACAGGAAGAACACGGCAGCGTCAACGACACAACATCCAAATATAGCAGAACAACAAGCAAACCAAAACAGCTTCAGAGATATAACCTGTTAGCTTTCCTTCCTAAGTGAACGTGGTGGTGTTGTGTTCTGTTTTTGCTTTCGTATTGTTGCGCCAACGACAACCATCGATGCCGTGAGTGTTTACATTCTTCACGCTAGTACTCTTGTTGTCGCCGTCTTCGATGTGTGTCTATGCGCAGTCAGATTAATTGCAATCAGGTCAACTTGTGATTTATCGTTCCTGCCTACATGGTGTTGTTGCTGAATGACAGCTGTTGCTGTTGTTGGTGATGTATGTCATTTGATACAGTAAAAACAGCGAAGGTTTTGCCTACTTTGATACTGTCTCTGTCTTTGCCGCTGTTGTTTTTGTTAGTGTCTCTATGTCCACAGACGATGGTAATATTGGAACAGGGAGTAACAGAGTAGAAAAGAGAAAGGAAGTTTCACCGCTACAAATGCAAGAGCCTGGAAAAAGACAGTGTACAGACGATTCTTTAACATCCGAAGATTTTGACGAGCCAGACGATACCCACGTCTACAACTTCAGTGACTTCCTGCATAGTACGCTCGTTGATCCTCCCACTCCACTCCCTAGAAAGCCACCTTCAGGCTCCACGTCGTACGCTGCGGTTGCTGCGAAAATGTCTAAGCCATCTCTGGGCAAGGAGATACTCGAAGCCTTAAGAGCTGAGATACGGGCTGCGCTTTCAGATCCTAGTATCCTAACCATTCAATCTAAGGCGGTGGCTACAGAGTTGATGAAGGAAATATCGGCATTGAAGGAGCAGATAATCCACCTACAAGTAGAAATCAAGAAAAAAGATACCAAAATTGAAGTTCTTGAGAAAAGGCAAGACGACCTAGAGCAATACACAAGACAAAACAGTGTTAGAATCAACGGAATACCAGAGGCCGAGAATGAAGATACTGATAAACTAACGATTGCAGTGGCTACCGCCATTGGGTCTGAACTGGACACTGATGACATAGACCGAAGCCATAGAGTTGGCCCTAAGTTAAGTGATGGATCGACGCGTGCCATAATTGTAAAGTTTGTATCGTTCAGAGCTAGACAGGAACTGACCAAGAACAAGAAGAAACTAAGCAATGTGAAGGCAGAAGACTTGTTCCCGGCCCTGGCCTGGCCTCTCCCTCCACCTGGCAGAAATCAGTCCGGTCAGACCTTTCACCGCCGTATTTTCATCAATGATGATTTGACCAAAGTCAGGGCTCAGGCGGCTGCAAGAGCCAGATCGATGAAGAGGGCTGGTCGGTTGAAAGAAGTCTGGGTTCGGGGGGGTTCGGTCTGCGTCCGGGACAATAGTGGTCAGTTTTTTGTTACAAATCGTTCTAGCGACCTGGATAAGCTTGTTGCGTAACATGCCCAGTACTTTATAGGCAAACGCTGACCTAATCCAAATGACTTTTAGTCGATCAAACTTGATACACTGGATAATACGGTTTAATGACTGAACTGCAAATAAAAGAGGCAAACATTAGCAATCATCTATAAATGCCTACCTGAGTATCGAGACCAACATAAGATATTAACTGACTGGAGAAAGATTAACAATTAGCACAAACTTTGTATCAACTATTATCAATCATTAATCCTATTCTTTTATTATACCAATTATTACCATTACCTGTTGTTTTCAGTAATTGATCATACCTGACAGGATTTCAAAGTGCATCTTTGATTTTGTTTGTTGTCGTTGGTAAAATAATTTTTGTTGTTGGTTAAAATAATTTTTAATAATCTTTTTTCATTGATTTGTGTGTGTATTTTTATCTTTGGTAATCCTTTAATTTTATAAATTTAAATTCATTGACTGATCAATTGTCTGATTGTTTCATTGATTGATTTGAATAATTTTGATTGATTGATTTGATTTATTTCGATTAATTCATTGATTGATATTTTGAATGGTTGGTAACTGGAAAATGACCTGGTGAAATTTAAGAAACAAAAGGGAGGAACTGAATAGGACGAATATATGACAAAGAAAATGAGTGTGTGAGATGATAGAGGAAGAGAGTGTAAGTTACTATGAAGTAATACCACTGGCATTGAAGAGATGTCTGATGCCAATCTATACACTGATACTGAAAACTGGAAACTAAGCGTAAGCCGCCTGTGGCACCCGCACCTCAACAACATATCCAATGCTCTGATCACTGATGCTATACCGTATCACTTCCAGCTTCCATGACAGCCAACACGCTAATACATCTCAACATCCTATGACTGTAAATATCACACGCAGTTCTCACTGTACATTCACATGCATCTTCCTAAATCCGCACCCATTGTCTTAAATTCATTCGCATCTTATATAAATCTACACACATTACTTGCATACCCACTCTCGCGTCTGCCTATATCACGCATTCTTTGTAAGCACACATATTCCCCTTATCGATGAAACTAAAACGTTTGCTATGGCTACCTTCATGACACTGCATTTTACATACTCGGCATTAATGGAAAGTTATGTACTTGATAAACATGATGAACTTTGCATATGCATGTTGGTGTGTGTGCGGGTGTGTGTGTGTGTGTGTGCGTGTGTGTGTGTGTGTGTGGCTATGTTCACTCCGAAGTTAATCTTTGGACATTCGTGCAACATAGAGCTCGCCTTCTATTTTCACCATTTTTGTTGTTAATGTTGTAATAATGCCTGCTTTGTGGAACCATACGCTTGTAAACCTTTTTACGCTCTACCCGTCATCATCAAGCTAGGCCTATTAGGCCCATAGCACTATGCGCCTATAGCACTATGCGCTCTCTTTCATCTACAGGTGATTGACCAGTGTGTTGATTTATTATACAGTTTATGCGGTTGTGTTCCTTTTTGTGCCAGATTGCAACAGTCATGTAGCCTAACAGAGAACTTGCCCTCTATTTTTGTAATTTAAATTGTTGTTGCTGTTGTTGTTATAATAATGTCAGCTCTGTGTGCTCCATCTAATCGACTGATGAGTGTCAGTCCTTTGATTTACCATACTGTTTTATGCCGCAGTTTTGTGCGTGTGCTGTGTGCTTTCTCATGTCACCGACTGCCCAGCATGCTTTTATCCTTCGGTGTACTCTCAACACTATAGTTGTGATTGACCATTGTAGTATGATTAATGCCTAGCTGTTTGTTCGTAGTTCATGTGTTCGTAGTTTATGTGTTTATGCGTGTGTGCGTGCACGATTTCGCGTTGTAGTACGTACACACTTATAGTAGTAGTACCACGTACAAATATATGTTGTTGTTTTTTAAATATGCTTTTACAATTCACAATTTGCATATTATACAATACTGTTCAACAGGTGTCTTTGTACATGTTTCAGTCAAGTCTCATTAATAGATATTCTGGCAATATTCATTCCCATATCAAATTTCTCAAGATCACTCCAAGACCTCCTTTGTTCCCTCAACTGTTCTTGATCATTTAAAAAAACTCCTGGTACTAAAACCATCGATTGCAATAATTTCCCGGTGTTATCACAACTTAAATTTTCCAATCCCATCCTGGCCGTGAGACCGTCGGCCTGATCACAATACTTACCTGTATATAATTCACTTTACTTTATTTTCCTTATCAATTTACATTCATTTAGATATTTTCGCTTTTTTTAAACACACGTTGTTGTTGCTTCTCCTCCTACTTTCCCCCTTCCCACCCAATTTCGTGGAGTCTGTTCTACTTTCCTTTTTTATTATTATTTTCTAGCCACACTCCCCTTTCCTTGATGTTTTATTGTTTTGGTTTAGGCGAGGTCCAAGGGAGGGAAACTTATGGGTCTATAATTTGCAAACTCATTACGAATGAATCACATATTCCAATAATCCTGGCCTGTTTCTTGTTCTACGCGCTTGTAAGCGCAATAACTTGAACAATGACTTGTGAACTCAGCATCTACAGAGCCAGGATAGGTTTGTTCTACTCAAAAGCGGTCAAATGTCCAGATATTTTCCTTACCCACAAATTCCACGTTTTGTGCTTTCTAGCGTTCTTGTTTTACAGAAATAACAAGTTCCCAATCACATTATTACTACTTTTATGCGGCGACATTGAGCAAAACCCTGGGCCTGACACTAACAACGAAATAAAAATAATTCATTTAAATGCCAGAAGCATCCCCGCTCATATAACCCTTATTGAAGCAGAAAGCAATAAATACGACATAATTACCTGTTCTGAAACCTTTTTTAATGCAACGCACACAAGTAACGAGACAGATTTGTTAAATTTCCATCCCCCCGTTAGGCTAGATAGAACTGATCAAAGTGGTGGTGGTGTGGCTATCTATGTCAAGAGTCACCTACTCTGCAGACACAGACCAGATCTTCATGTACCCAACCTAGAGGCGATATGGATCGAAACTCAAGTTAATAGAAACACACTATTAGTAGGATCCTATTACCGCCAACCCAGTCTTCCCGTAGATTATTGGAATTTAGTCCAAGAGAGTCTCAGAAAAGTAAACAATACAGGTTGTGCATTTTTGGCATTAGGCGACTTTAACGATGATTACAATCGTCCCTCCAAGCACTTAATAGATACATTAAATATGTACAATTTACATCAAATTACCAACTCTGATACAAGGATCACTGAGACATCTAGAACTTGTTTAGACCTGGTCTTGACACAGAATCCACAAATAGTAAAAAGTATAGAAGTATTACCAGAAATATGTAGTGATCACTGTGTACCTTGCGCAACCATCATAAACTCTGTCAATAGGAATTACTCCTACAAAAGGACAATATACAACTATGACCGTTTAGACCATGATCAATTCTGTAATCTGCTTTTACAAATAGATTGGCCTACAATAATAACAGCGGAAAACTTAAATCAATCAGCAGAAAACTTTACTCAAGCTTACTTCGATGCCGCATGTAAATGTATGCCCGTAAAAACAGTTACTGTACGCACTAGAGATGCCGCTTGGTTAAATATTGAAATTCGTCACGCCCTAAAATGCAGATATACATTATTTAAACATGCAAAGATAACAAATGTAGAGAACGACTGGAAAAAGTATCGACAGTATAGAAATAAAGTCACGTTAATGATCAGAAATAGGAAATTAGAATATCACAAGGAACTAGATGAAAAAGCATCAGACCCCACCAGATTTGGAACTAAGGAATGGTGGAAACTTGTTAAAGCATTTATAAACAAAAAAGGAATCTCCAACGATATACCGCCAATATCTAGTGATGGGAAAACGGTCGATACAAATGAAGAAAAGGCCAACGCATTCAATGACCACTTTATACAGCAATCAGTATTAGAAACACCCGATGACGACCCTCCTGAACTTCCCCACCTAGATCACGAACTGACTGAAATTTTAATAACCCCAGCAGAGGTAGCCAAAGTGATAATAAACCTGGACAAAAGTAAAGCTGTAGGCCCCGATAAAATCCATAACAAACTATTACTGATATCTGCTGATATAATCTCACATACTTTAAGTCAACTCTTCAACCGGTGTCTATCAGAAGGATTGTTTCCAGATATTTGGAAAATTGCTCATGTAACGCCAATACACAAAAAAGGTCCAGCCGATATTTGTACCATCTATCGCCCAATATCTCTTTTAAGTTGTGTTGGTAAAGTCTTTGAGCGCTGTGTCCATACCCATGTCTTCTCATTCCTAAAAGACAATAATCTTATAACACCATCACAGTCTGGTTTTATTCCCGGGGACTCAACAACCAACCAACTACTTTGCATATATAATGAACTAACTTCAGCATATAACAGTGGAATCACTAACCAGTCAATTTTCTTTGACATCTCCAAGGCCTTCGACAGAGTATGGCACAAAGGATTACTAGCTAAGTTAGAGGCTATAGGTATTAGAGGTAAGCTTCTTCAATTGTTTGCTAACTATTTAGACCAACGAAAACAAGCTGTTGTCATTAAAGGTAGCAAATCAAACTATAAAACCGTTCCGTCAGGCGTACCTCAAGGATCAGTTTTAGGCCCCCTATTGTTCCTAATCTATATTAATGACATTGTGGATAACATTGAATCAGTTATAAAACTTTTTGCAGACGATACTAGCATGTCATTAACCCTAAACAACCCAGACATACGAGCAGAAATTTTGAATTCTGATCTTCAAAAGATAAACAACTGGGCTAACACCTGGAAAGTAAGGTTTAATCAAGACAAAACAGAACTATTAACTTTCAAACGTGACGCACTACCTAACAACCCATTAAGCTTCGGAAACGCAATTTTATCTGACAACGAATTCCATAAACACTTAGGACTAACTTTGCAAAGTAATTGTAAATGGGATATCCATATAAGTAACGTCATAAAGAAAATAACCATCCTCCTATCATGTTTAAGAACGTATAAATATAAGCTGTGCAGAAAAGCCTTAGAAAATATGTACAAATCCTTTGTCCTACCTCACTTTGACTATGGCGATGTAATCTGGGATAATTGTACAGACACTCAAGCTGGTTTATTGGAAAAACTCCATTTAGAAGGTATTAGAATTATTGTTGGGGCGGTGAAGGGGACCAGCCATGAGTTATTGTATAGAGAGTCTGGACAATACACATTGAAGGAGAGAAGGAAAAGACATAAGCTACTTACTTTTCATAAGATGATAAACGAGTGCTGTCCTGAGTACTTGTCCAACTTGGTCCCACAACTAGTATCAGCAGTTAATCCATATCACCGCAGAAGACCTCTAAAACGTAGAGTACCCCCATACAAAACTGAACTCTACAAAAATTCTTTTGTTCCTTCAACCACAGTATTGTGGAATGATCTCCCCGAGGAAATTCAAGAAAGCCCATCCATTAGCTTATTAAAAAGACACCTTTCCAAAGATGATCCACTTGTTCCATTGTACTATTACCATGGGACACGACAGCAGCAGGTTTTGCATGCCCGACTCCGACTTGGCGTAAGTAACCTTAATTATGACATGTTCCGCCGTCACTTGTTAGAAGACCCAGTCTGTCAGTGTGGGCATCCTGCAGAAACATCTGAACATTTCCTCCTTTTTTGCCCTACATTCGGCACTGTACGTACGCAGACAATTAACCAATTAGACCCTCCTTTTCGAAACATCAACACCTTATTGTTTGGCAGTGAACATCTCTCCCCACAAGAAAACGCCAACATCTTTACAAAAGTCCACACATTCCTCACATCTAGTGACCGCTTCGTTTAGAAAATAGCCCAATTATGCAAATTCACATCTGATTGGTACCCTTGATACCAGCTAAACCAATCCCCATTTGTTTCCCTCTCCCTAGTAGTTACACCCCATCCCTTCGCACCAAAAGTTTATTAATAGCTGTCAGAGAGAAACTGACTAGATAATTGTCTCTTCCAACGGAATAGATGAGTTCACCATCTATTTTAAATATCTGTTCACGTGCAAACACGTAGTCTCGAACTATTCATCTCTGTGTTTGTGTGTGGGTGTGTGTGGGTGTGTGTGTGTGTGTAGGTGGGTGTGTGTGTGTGCACGCGTTGTTTTTATTTTACTTTCTTCTTTTTTTTACTTGCACGTGACTTTTTTTTTCCCCTCCTCCAAACTGATTTTGTTTTCTCTCATTGTTTTAGATTGCTGCAGGCATTTATTTACCTTTTAATCGACAGCTACTGTTTTGTGTAAAGTTTACTCTTGGGTGCATGTATCTGTTTCTCGTTAGTTAGTTCATTCATTTATTTCTCTATTACTTTTTTTTTGTTTTTTTTTTTTTGTTCGACGTTATTGCATTTTTTTTCTGTTATACTATAGTTATATGTTTGTTCTCTTTTCATTGTTAAAAAGATTAATTTATGTGCTCCTGTTTATACTATAGTTATATGTTTGTTCTCTTTTCATTGTTAAAAAGATTAATTTATGTGCTCCTGGTTTTTTTTTTTTTTTTTTTGTTTTTTTATTGCTTTGTACTTGTTCCTGTTCGCCAGACATTTCATTGTTGTCATTTGTCAAAGGGTAACACTCATTTAAGCTTTGCTTTTGTGTGCCCTTTATGTTCTCCATGCCTGGTTTACTTGTTTCGTGAATAAAATTATGTTTAAACCAACAGTTAATGCATCCGAGGTAATTGCAGTCTATCCCGGATGTATATCCAACGTTCCCACTATTCCACCTCTCATTTCTCCCCCTCTCTCTATCTAACTTAGTTGTTCCTTTTAGCTCTGTGCATCACTAACTAACTACTGTATAGTCCTTCGTGATGGCACTAGCTAACTACACAGAAATTCCTCCAAAATCGTTACCATACATATTCAATTAACATCAATGTGATATCCGCACATTAGTATAAACAAAAGATGAAAGTAGAATACGTGAAGATGAAATGGAATAATGTACTGCATGAAGGATGACTAAATAACATACACACATGTCATACACATTCACGCCTCTACTCATCACTACCCATGCTTACTACCACAGTCACGTCACAACATAACGCAAACCTCACGCAAGCATGCGCGCACAACACGGAGTCGCCGACAAAATAACATGTAAGTTTCACGTCCATTACGGCTTGTGGGGTGAGCAGGAACCACCGCCGATTTGGCCCCGCCACGATGCTGGAGATTGACACAGTACCGAATGTACTACACACTACCAATCCTGGCAGTACTTCTAGTCCAACTGATTTCTAGCACAAATGACGTCACGTCACACGAACTCACATGCCAACAAGGCAACAGTCACAAACTAGACTTTCAACTCGCCCATTGGAATAAGCTAGGTTACTTTTCTTTAGCTTTACCGCACATCCCAAAAAATTGCTTTTTTTTCACAGACCGACAAAGTTATTCTCAAAGATAACTTAATCTTCTAACATCGCTGCCAACTTTCTGAAACTGAACAAACTCTGTGACTGCCTATTCGGCCCTGTCAATTTCCTCTAAAGAATTCAAAACCATATGAAGATCCAAGACACTCAAAAAAATAGGTCTTTCCTCTTTGAAAATCTAGCCTGCAGTGCGCATATTCAAAAACTTATTATATTTCGTCCTACTCTGTCTTTGCCCTCGGAAGGTTATAATCCACGCTTACCTTTTGCTACAGACACGTGCACCCCGTGAAATTATCGTTCCACCTTTCATCCATCCCTATTCACCTCTCTCTCACCTGCACCTTATCCAAGCTATCTGTGGACAACATCAGTGTTCCCGATTACGCACAGTAGTGCGTCAATTACGCACAAAATATGAAAAATGACGCAGGAAAATTTGCATGTGTGCGTCCTGAGGACGCACACAATTTTTTTCGAATCGCTGAAGTCAAAAATACGACCAACGAGTGGTGAACTAATTCACGGCATAATCAGAATCAGAACCCAACTGAGACTGCCATTGCAGACGATTAAAGATTGTGTCGGGAGTTGTCGTCCTTAAAAATCGCATGCGCGCACATTGTAAACTTCCTCCAAGCAATACATTCACTGAACAGAAGAAATCTTCGTTAATCCATTCTTTGATAGAACTATCATACACGATCATGTCACTTCTGACTTGGTTGACTGGGCCCAAAACCCGTTCATCCACCGATTTGGGGACTCTCAAAATTTGCACAAGGACTCTTAAAATTTTATACCTGGGAGTCCCAAGGACTCTCATTTTTTGTGTGTGGAGGGAACACTGAACATACTTCTCGCTGCGCACCACTTTGCTTCTTTTGCTTCATTTCCTCATTCCTATCTATCTATCTATCTATCTATCTATCTATCTATCTATCTATCTATCTATCTATCTATCTATCTATCTATCTATCTATCTATCTATCTATCTATCTATCTATCTATCTATCTATCTATCTATCTATCTATCTATCTATCTATCTATCTATCTATCTATCTATCTATCCTTTCTATCCTTTCTATCCTTTCTATCCTTTCTATCCATTATATCTTTCTTTCTTTCTTTTATTCTTTTTCCTTTTCTTCTCCTTTTTTGTTCCTTTGCTTCATTTCATTGTTTGTTTCTTTCTTAGCTTCCTTTAATTCCTTCTGCATTTTGTCGGTTTCTCGGCTTATTTTCCTTCTTTCGTTCTTTAATTAATTAATTAATTCATTAATTCTTTCATTTATTCATTCGTTCTTTCTTCCTGTCAACAAAATCCCCGAAGAACGTATAAATATGTATGTTTGAAAACATTACGAAACATTATATGAGGCATCAAAGAATAGACTGTTATATTCCCCTCACCAGACCCCCCACCCCCCACCACCCCCCAAAAAAAGTAAATAAAATTTAATCAAAATAAATAATTACAATAAATTAAATTTAAAATGACAAGATGACGGCTCTAGAACACTTCCTTCCTTTTTAAATCCGCGGTTTTTCAATAAGCCAAAGTAGTGGAATTAATACTGTAACAACGAATAGAAGGATAAGGATCTTAGGTTTAGTGTCTTTTCATTTCGTTAATAGATGGACGGAGGAGAAGAGGATGAAAAGAAGGAAGAGGAGAAAGGAGAAGAAAGGGGACGAAGATGAAGGAGGGGGGAGACAGAAAAGAGGAGAGAACGAAAGGGAACGGGAGAAGAAAAAAATGGAAAACAATAACAAGAAAAATTGATGAGGAAAGGGGCAGAGAAGAAGAAGAAGACCAGCTCCACCTACACGAACAGCAGCTACATCAACAGCAACAACAACAACCAAAATAACAAACTCTATATAAAAAACAGTGACGAATTCTTCATTCATGTGAGATTTTGAAAAAAACCACAATCAACGACACCACTCCTCTTTAGTAAAAAAAAAATAAAAGCCACCAGACACTGTTTAAAATGCTAGGTGCTAATGACTTCACTCGCAGACGTGTCCCGGAGGCTCATCGTTGAAGCGAGGTGGGGAGGAAATGACCAAATTAACTGCGGAGTACCCTTTTCCCGCCATTACTGCGGCACTGCCATCATGGCGCCTTGGGACAATCGAAAAGTGGAAATGGCAGGAGTTGACCTTTAAATTTTTGTTCTTCAACAAAACAAGTCTGTATTCTGCATGCCATGCAAATGAAGTCGCGACACGCTTAGAAATGGGTTGTCGGAAAAATAAAAACAACAAATTGTCACGAAAACTGTAAAGTACATTTTAAAACAATTTGTATATCCGGTTTAAGAAATGATGTTGAAGTTGAACACATTAGTTAAGGTTTAAAAAAAAACACACACCTATAGTTTAGCGCTGCTGGGATGATCAGGGCTAGAGCATTACTCACGACGTAAAGCAGCAAGTACAGATGAAGATGTAGACTATGATCGTGTAATTACAACAACGAATGAAGCTGTGAGACTACAGCATAGCAAAATCACAACAAAAGAAAGTGAAGGAAATCGAGTCAAGTGCTGATGGCATGTGCATCATCAAATGGACTCAAAGCCCGGTCCCAAACCGACGAAGTGTGTCTGATAAGGTCAGAGCTGAACAACAACGACAGCATCAACATCTCCATCCAAGGCAGCGACGACAATGAGAATGATGGAATTCTAGACAATGACACTACTGCACAATTAGTTTTGAGAAAGCACCGAGCTAGTTCTGTTGGATACAGGACTTCATAGGGTTGGAAACAACGATTTAAATGAATTTTTGGTGGCTTAATGGGATAAAGCAAAATAGAAATTCGTCCATTCTCAAGTTGTAAAATGGTTGCAAGACATGCATGAAAAGGTAGGCTTCTGTTGAAAAGGCAGTTTGGGGTGTTAAGTTTATGAACGCAAAATGTCTGTGCAAGTTGGTCCGTTCTCAAGCTGCGGAAGCAAGAAGCGTGAAGAACTAGCCAGAATCAGAATAATATCTGCAATCTCTTGACGAAAATTAGACTGGATAGAGCTGCCTTGAACGACATTAGTGTAAAGAGAGTTGCTTTAAACGAAATTAGCAACGAGAGAAAGCAGCCTTGATAGGAATTACAATACACAGTCGCCTTGCCAGATATTGTAATCCAGAGCCGCCTCGCAAAGAAATTACAATGCAGAGACTGAGAGAGTGTCGTCTTGCACGAATCACAATAGAAAAGGCCTGAAAGTCAAGGCTTGGAAAGAGAACCCGGAAAGAGGATGAGGAAAAAGGAAGAAGGAGGTCTTCCTGCTGGTGACAATGAGCACAGAGTGAAGCACAACAAGCTGCACGAGACACAGGTCGTGCATCAGTGACCCTAGGCTCCTGGTCTTGAGAGAAAGGCCGAAAGACGTCAACCATGCTGCACGGCACTGCGCGGGCTTAAGTTGTTCTCGAAGGAAGAGTTGGTTTAAGGCACAGCGTAAAACTCGCTTTACAATTGCAGACTACTTCGCCATTACAAAAAGAAATGTTCACTTAGTATTTGCCAAGTAGTTCCGAAATGTTCCCTTTCTCGGGAATCGGAAGTTATGGTCCTGATCCTCTTCATGGATACAATCTTTATGTTAAATTTCTTATAGAACCATGTTTCAGCTCAGGAGCTGTTCAATGGGGGCTGTCCGATACAGGATCTAGCTATTCCGGCCGATGCGCCAGTGTGTGCGCATCGTTTAACATGACCTAGACACGCGCATGTCCTAAACGGGTAAGTGCCAGTTACACCAATTACTATACATCTCGAAAGCACTATGTTCCTTTTCTCTCTCTCCACCCCCCCCCCCCCCTTCCCTCTCCACTTGCCCATACCCTTGCCTTCCACCTTCGGTCGCTCATGATTAGTGTGCTCTGTTTTCTGGTGTAGAACACAACAACAACTGGGCACAATAATCCCGAGCGACCTAAGGTGGAAGGCGAAGGAGCGAGTGGGGAGAGGGGAGAGAGGAAAATAGGACCTAGTGCTTGCTGAGTATATAGATGTGACTGGCACCCACCCGTCAACTAAGACATTCTTTAAAATCCTGCGATGGAAATCGAGTGTGCGCAGACTAAACCTCGGTTTACATTCTCATCCGAAATTAAAAAGTGACCTGATAAGCCTGCTATCTAAGCTAATGTTGATACATCCTTGCTCGGATCGAACCTACGCCCGTTCGTTTGGGTACTGGAGACTTCGGCATTAGAGACTGTCTCTACCTCGTCGCTTACTGATCACCTTAGGAAAAACAGCAACGTCGTTTGGGCGCAAGCATATATAATTATTGTATAATTATTATATAATGCAGAATCAAACTGAAGGTTACTGCTCAATCAAAGACGTGACTATATAAATCGCCTTATTACTAAGACTTATCACAATGCACTTCAAAACTTTTTCTCTCAAAGTCTAGAACAGAAGCGTATATTCTATTGTGACAAGAACCTTTAGATCTTGCAAACATATATACATTATAGAACTTTCTCAACAACAACGAAAGTTTGGCCAAGTAAGGCACCACTCGCTATTCCACAGTCTAGTTTACTTCTCCTTCATTTCGTAGCTGAAGTTTCATCACCCTCATGGATCAGTTTGCCCTGCAGCCTTCTTTTGCAGCTTCTTAGCATAATGTTCTTCTTCTCATTCCTTTCGGGTTAGCTACCCGCCGAGATGAGGCGGTGTTGTCTTTAGGACTGAGCTCAGGAAATGAAGAGGAGCTGGGAGTCATTTATTCCAATCCTTTGGACAAATCACAACACCGTGCGCAATAATTAATGAAGAAAAGAGAAAGTCACTGGAGCGACTCTGGCATGTCCCGTTCTCCAGTGACCCTGCCAAGTTAATAGAACCTCGCTTTTTTGTTGTTTTTTTGACCGTCTCCTGCTCAGCCTTTTTAGCGTCGTCTCCTTTCTTAAGGTAATGTTTCAAGTTCTGTCCCCGTCCTGCAGGCATCCAGCTCCTATAGCTCTATGTCCATGACAAAACCAAATACCGATCAACCCAGTTCTCTGAAAAGTTTGAATTAGATCTGGTTTCTGTCCAGCGCCTTGAGCAGCTCATAAAAGTTATTATTAAGTACAATTCCTCATACCGTTTCAGAGTTAAAGTACTGGTATATTTCTTATTCTAAAAAAATCTGCGCATGATCCGCCATATTAGGACTTTTCACAAGAAAATCCTATGAAATTCAAATGGCATTTAATATGCAAGCGCCCTCATTCTCTCTCTCTCTCTCTCTCTCTCTCTCTCTCTCTCTCTCTCTCTCTCTCTATCTCTCCCTCTCTCACACACACACTTCCCCATTTCATGTAGCTTTAATGTTCTTATGATGTTATAGACATCAAAATAAAATTAGCCTAGTTGTGGCCTTGCAATCTAAGATGTGTTTGAAAACATTGTACACTGGAATAGTATTTAATTGGTAATGTTGACATGTAAATCCTTTCTTACATTCAAATATTAAGACTTTATTGCATCTAGGAACTTCAAAGACACCAAAAGCGGGTAATATTAAACCTATCATTTGTAACGTTTTGTAACTTTAGAACGAACAAAGCCGGACTGAGCACGCAACACGAGAAGCTACAGGAAGAGGGCCACTACAGCAGGGACGAAAGAGGAAAATAATTATAGTGAACTGCATACAGAAGAAGCGAGCAAGTAAGAAGACACGTTCAGAAGCACTGGAAGACAAGAAGAATTAGAAAAAATAACAGGACACTATCACTATAGTTACTGAAAGTCAACTCCAACTAAAAGACAAGAAGAAGAACAAGTAACAGGACACGATCAGGAGGAGCACTATAGTTACTAAAAGTCAACTCCAGCTAAAATTCCCTGCGGAAGCGACTACATGCTACAATTCAATCCGCAGAAAAACAGAAGACGACTGACTGACCGGGTGTGAATTTGCTCCAGGCAACCTGCCCCGCCACCTCTGCTTCATCTTTTAAATCTAATCAGCTGCGGCAATTTCACTATGTTAATTAACAAGCGTTTAGGTCCCCTGATTTTAATGCGTTTTCGGTGTAGGCCTTGCAGGGTTTTTTTTCTTTCTCCGGCTTGTTCAATTCGCAAACCCTGAAGTCGAGTTAGAATGTCTGTGTTCTCTGTGACTGTGGGCCATATTTTTAGTGCAAAGAGAAATTCGTCGTCGGGTTTTCATTTAAAGATACTGAAGATGCAGAAGTCTGTAAATAAGGCCATTTTCGAGTTTGCCACTGTTCTAGTGGACAGACTAGGTTTTGTTTCGCGAACAATTTGTTCCTGCTTTAAATGTTTCAAGAGAAAAGGTTGGGTGGGGTAGGGAGAATGGGGAGAGGAGGAGGATACAATGAGGATACAATGAGGGTACAATGAGGATACAATGAGGCAGAAGGAAAATAACCGTTGTTTTCTCTTACACTTACACTCCGCGTACACTATATAACATAAATGTTGGTATGCAAAAAAGCACAATAAAACCGCACAGCTGATCCATGCACACCAGCTTTGCAAATTGGAACTCCACCATCCCCCTTATATGCACCCATCCCACCAACTCTTCCTTTGAAAAAAAAACCCAACCCGAACAACCTCTTGCAAGACTTGGAGCTATGAGCACTGTAACTTGTTCGTCTGTCATTGCACAGGATGCACAAGAGCAGAGTAGTTAGTGTTGCATACAGACAAAACAACCGCCGTCATCAGATAAAGTCCTTTTAGCGTTCTAACTTTTTAAGGCAGTCACAGATAGTCAGAATACTGAGGCTGAAGTTGCGCAGTCAATTTACAACCCTGAGGCAAGTTCCTTAAATGAAGCTGTTTATTTCCCAGATTTCCAGAGAAAAGAGCAGTTATAGGGGAGAAAAAAAATGTCGTAGCTTTCTGAAGCGTATTATATTTAGAATTGTACAACCTGAAGATTTTCCCTAAAATGTGGAACATTATTTTCCACATTTAACAACAAAAACGGACTTACATGAGTATATTTGATTATTTTTCAGAAGTTCAGATATTTAGAATATTAAGGCTGAAGTGCGCAGCGAGTTTACACTATTTAGACATTTCCTAAAACGAAGCTGCTTATTTTCCACACTTAAGGGGAAAAAAAACCACCACAATTACATGAAACAGATATTTTATAACTGTGTGAAGCACTGATGTTCAGAATCACAAGGCTGCAACTGCGCATTCCGTTTACAACCCTGTGAGGAGAGTTCCTTAAATGAAATTGTTTACTTTCCACATTTAAGAAAAATCGAGCAGATACATGAAAAAGAAGATGTATAACTGAGTGAAGCACATATATTCAGAATATCAAGGCAGCGATTCCGCAGTTACTTTACAACCCTGAGGCGAGTTCCTTTAATTTAAGTTGTTTATTTCTTCGTGTTTTTTTTAACATTTGAAGGGAAAAGAACAATTACAGCTAATCTGGAAATCTTAAAACAAAACAGCGCACACAAATTTACAGCAATTCTACACAGACATTATCTGATGGTGGAAGAGGAAAAAAGGAAGAAGATTAATTTGGTGCAAAGTATAGGAACCCACAGGTAATATTAATTGAACTTTTTCGATGTAGCAGTTTTTTTTCGTGTTTAACATTAAAAAAAGCACAAAACATAATGTTTTTTGTTTGTTTTCCTTTATAAATTCGAGTCTTTTTGATTTCTCACGTTAAGGTGTTAATAATGCATGCGTTCAGGAAAATGTTTCAGTAGCTGAAATGTACTGTACATAGACAACACTATTTACGTATTTATTTATTTAATCGTCCTTATACAACGCTTATCCAGCTCAAGAACTACTCAAGGCTCTGGCCAATACAAGATATAACTCATTATTTATAACGTATAATTGCCTAAGACTGCTTTTCTTACAACTAACAGCATATTTTTATTTGCACCCTGCGACCATACTAATGATGAATAGTTAAAGCAATGATAACTTGTAGACAATCTGAGTCTACAGTAGCTTCTTGCAACTGAAACAGGGATGATGAAGAGCATCATATCATCCGACTAACTACATAAAACAACAGCCTTGTTTCGTCTTCAATGCAGTGCTGCCTCTTTTTCCGTGATTGCACGTACGTAATGTCCTGAATGTTCGCTTCTCGTCCCTTCTCATCTACCATGCCAGAGAGAGGGGTAGCGTGGGTCTGGCACCGGAACGCTCAAAAGCTATTTTACGGGAGACAAAACAGGAAAGCAGTACCGGCGTATACCGATGAAAAGAGAGAGAGAGAGACAGAGAGAGACAGACAGACAGACATACAGACAGACAGACAAACATATAGACAAACATAGAGAGAGAGAAGGAGAAGGGGAGTGGAAGAAGAAGAAGAAGAAGAAGAAGAAGAAGAAGAAGAAGAAGAAGAAGAAGAAGACAAGAGAGAGAGAGAGAGAGAGAGAGAGAGAGAGAGAGAGAGAGAGAGAGAGAGAGAGAGAGAGAGAGAGACAGACAGACAGACAGACAGACAGACAAACATATAAACAAACAGAGAGAGAGAGAAAGAGGAGGGAAGAAGAAGAAGAAGAAGAAGAAGAAGAAGAAGAAGAAGAAGAAGAAGAAGAAGAAGAAGAAGAAGAAGAAGAAGGTATACCCTTCAAAAAGTCCAAGAGAAGAAGCGAGGCTCCAAATTCCTGTAAAATCTTTGTTCATCCCTCTGCTGACAAGGTAATTACGAGCAAAGAGTGCACCTGGAGCCCGACTTCCGATGAAGGAACGGGGAACAGCGACTCGGAAATTAGACTTATGTTTATGGCGCAAGGTACTATTACCATTTAAGCCAGGACTCTTTTCATATTTCATTGCGCCATGAATCGATGTTACAGTCTCCAGACACGAACGAAAAAATAGCCATACAAGAGCGCAGTGTTTTGTATTCACAGGTTTTTGTGCTTGTCCTAGAGTTTAAAAGAGAATAAATTTGTTTGCGTAGAACCGCAGCTGTTGCAATCTTTCTGTAATTGTTGGTAATTGTGTATTTATTTATCCTCAGAACTTTGCTCGCATCAACATGTTTTATTTACTTTAATTACGGTTATTAAACGAGCAGCAGCAGCCCCTATTCCAGTGATGATTTTTAATTTTATGTTGTTGTTGTTGCTGATGCTGCTGTTGTTGTTGCTATTATTATTATTGTTGTTGTTGTTGGTAATGATGATGATGATGTTGATGATGGCGAGAAGGAGGAGGAGGAAGAGGAGGAGATGGATGATGATGATAATGGATGATGATGATGAGGATGATGATGATGATGATGATGATGATGATGATGATGATGTTGATGATGGCGAGAAGGAGGAGGAGGAAGAGGAGGAGATGGATGATGATGATGATGATGGATGATGATGATGGATGATGATGATGGATGATGATGATGATGATGATGATGATGATGATGATGATGATGATGATGGTGATGATGATGATGATATTACGTTACACGGTTATTTATGAATTGTTGATTCAGCCCCGATGCTTGAATCTTGATAGGTGTAACTCAAATTTGTTTATTCACGCAGCATGTTAACTCAGCAACAAGGCAGGAGGCGACTTATAAAGTTTTCCAACTTTATTCAGCGAACATCCACAAACGTATACAAGATCGCTTTCCGAAAATCACTTCAATAATCACCATCAAAAATCACCATAAATCACTCCTACAAGGAAGGAAGGAATGACGAAGCTTAACGTCCTATTGCGTTAGCGTTAAGGACGAATCACCACGTCGCCACCTTGACAACAATGATCATCATCATTATATCAAAAAAGGTTGCATGTACATATGTAAGTTAGTTAGTGGGTAGGTTAACGTCCCCGGACACATAAAACGTATGGGGGACCATTGCATGCAAGCAGACAGTGCATTACTTATACAGCCCCTGCAATCAAGACGCAATAACACCCAATCAAAATAAAACTCGTCACCGGAACTATGCACTGTCTAACGTCATAGAACGTACATTTTAGGTTATAAGAATCGCCTAGCTATTACCAGACCTTTCCGGAAACTTCGGTCGATAATAAATAAAGAAGTAATTCCAGAAAATTCCAAACAATATCAACCGACGAAAATAATTATTAACATGATACAAAAGCTTCTTCTTGCAACAACGCAAAATCAAATCGAAAGTAAATACACGCCGTCATTGCATGCTTTGCAAAACACAAATAATCGATCTATCGTGCACGTCTCAATCGTAACATATTACAACAATATAATTAAGTATACATTTATAACGTATCGTGATCCCCACCATAATATCCCAACTGATAAACCCCATCATGTCCACCACCAACCATTAAATCCGGTATCCATTTAAAAAAAAAAAGTAGAAGGAATTGTCTATTATTACTCAATGATACTAGGTCAAATAAACTAATGACTTTAAGTTAACGATGTCTTCTATATGCCTCTGTGATCGACTTTCAATGTAGGGTGAACAATTCACGTGTATTAGTACAATTAGTCCATTGAACCTAGACCTTCTCCCTTCTCCCTGCCTCGCTTCCCCCAGTTAACCCAAATTTTAAAAAAATCTCTCCTTCTCTCTCTCTCTCTCTCTCTCTCTCTCTCTCTCTCTCTCTCTCTCCCTCCCTCTCTCTCTCTCTCTCTCTCTCTCTCTCTCTCTCTCTCTCTCTCTCCCACAAGAGATCAAGGAAAGTAAATCATTAACATTGTTTAAAATTAGACTCCTCAAACTTCTATTTTCCCTTGCTCCTAATATTTAAGATGATTGTATACGTTTGGTTCTTTCCTATCTTGCGACAGTTTAATTTGTTCATGTGTGAATTAGCTTGTATATGTGTGTGGTTGTGGTGGAGGGGGGAGAGTGGGAGTAGGGAAGGGGTATTGGAGGGGAGTGGGGGGAGGGAGTATGTGTATTTCGGTACATTAATTTTCTTAGTAATTTTTTTAAAATTCCTACCACTGTTAAGGTTTGTGTTAGTTTCAAATCAATTTTATGTTAATTATTTTGTTCGTTCTGAACTTTTTTTATTTATGTTTATTTTATTTTAAATTTTACAATTTTATTAAGGACTAGCTGTAAGACAGGTCCATAGGACCTAATGCTATTATCCAATTAAAGGTTTCGACTTCGACTTCTCTCTCTCTCTCTCTCTCTCTCTCTCTCTCTCTCTCTCTCTCTCTCTCTCTCTCTCTCTTTCTTTCTTTCTTTCTTTCTTTCTTTACTACTGGTCGATCCATCTCCACGTTTAAATCGTGCCACGCTAACTACCTTCTTCCTGCAATGAAGTGCCAGGTCTTAAAATCTGCTGTGACAGCAATGAAGAGGGAAGACCCGCACAGGGCATGCTGAGTTGACACCGCGGAGATGCAGCTGTCCCGGAATCTGCAAGGAAAAAAAAGAGAAAAATAAAAAAACAGCAAAAAAAAAAAGAAGAAACAAAAAGAAAAGAAAAAGCAAGCTTTCACTGGAACAGTGCAAGTTTGCGGGCCTGAGTCAGTGTGATGCACTGCAGTATCAGTGTATAGGACTCCGAAACAGAAACTGCGCATTTCAATCTTACCATCTGACCATAGATGTGTTGTAGAGTGCACTACTACTACTACTACTACTACTACTACTACTACTACTACTACTACTACTACTACTACTACTACTACTACTACTACTACTACTACTACTACTACTACCACCACCGATATTAAGAATAATATTTATATATGGGGGTATATATAATTTTTCCTATTCCCAAATAAGTTCAAAGAGCAGTTTGTAGTACAGTAATCAATGGAGCACACTAAATGAGGAACACTTTTTTTTAATGTTGTCTCAGGGAATGCTCATTTATGGCTTGTCTTAACTGGAAGGTTCGAGGAGGTTCAACAACTTTTGTTCCATGCTCTCATATCCCGAACCTAGGTTGCTGAAACTGTTGGACAAAAAAAAGGTTCGGGGAACTATGTTTGGGATCAGATAACCTCTTATAAAAAGCATATTTGAATCTCCACGAACCTTACAATTAAGACAGGCCAATAGAATTCCTTGTGGGGTTCCAAGAACTATGGTGGATTCCTCACTAGTGCTTTCTGATTCCGCCTGAATCCTGATGTCCCAATATGCCTTGACAAGCTCATTTTCTCTGTCGTAGTTCTTCTTCCTGCTGAGGTCAGGTGATGAGAGCCAGCACATGGCGACTTGATTATAACGACGCATTTTTATTTTCGTATGATGTTTATAACTCAATGTTACTTCTTAATACAGATCTTAAAGGTTTGTATGACTCAGTGTTCCATGGTAATATAAGACAGTGTACAGGTGTGTAGCAAGTCGGCCTTTGGGATGAGAGGTCTGCGTTCAATACTGACTTGGACACACACACAGAGAGAGAGAGAGAGAGAGAGAGAGAGAGAGAGAGAGAGAGAGAGAGAGAGAGAGAGAGAGAGAGACACACACAGAGACAGAGAGAGAGAGAAGAAGAAGAGCAAGAAGAAGTAGAAGATGATGATGACGATGACGATGATGATGATGATGACGATGTTGATGATGATGATGATGACGACGATGATGATGATGAAGAAGAAGTAGAAGTGAAGAAGACGAAGGAGGAGGATAGTGTTATTCTATCTGCACAATGCATTATAGTGAAGAAGAAGGAGGATGAAGAGGAAGAGGGGAAGAGGAGAAGGAAGAAGAAGAAGAAGAAGAAGGAGGAGGAGGAGGAGGAGGATTAAGAAGAAGGAGAGAA
>CM072512.1:106386332-106396332 GCA_036898135.1 Oncomelania hupensis | reverse complement strand
CCTGACATTTCTCGCATGACAGTTTTCCCTGACACCACTATGGAATTTATGTCACGGTCCGATGATGTCACTGTTAATATTCGTTTTATTTCCCGATCCTTATTCTTTACTTTTGTTCTTATCTTTTATTCATGCCCATTCATGTTTTGGCTCTGGTGTTCGCCCTGAGAGTCCTTCTCTGTCTGCTTATCTTCCAATGCTGCAGAACTGGTCAAGTTTCTAGGAACTCATTTCTTTTTCACATCATCTGCTGATTAGTCCAGAGTACCACCACCTCCACCTCCACCACTACCACCACCGCCACCATCGTCATCATCATCATCATCATCATCATCATCATCATCATCATCATCATCATCACCATCCTCATCATCATCAGCATCATCATCCTTCTCCTCCATTTCCTCTTTCTCTTCCCCAAAAATTCCCCATAATTCCATTCCTCTTCCTCCTCCTCCTCCTCATCATCATCATCATCATCATCATCATCATCATCATCATCATCATCATCATCATCATCATCTTCATCATCAGCAGCATCACAAGCAGCAGCATCAACAACCCCACGACTAAAAACCACCGTCACCACTAACACTAGCTGACAAAGTTCCAAAGTTCCAAGGGGATAGTCATTGTTGACAATTACTCATCTTATTCATTTCTTTAACGTCGTTTCACCATTCATCGATCTTAATTTGCAGTTCAATGCCGCCGTCGTCGTCTCTATCTCTCCGATCCTTCCTCAAATTGGGTTCTGTCGCATCATCCTTTTCTTCACTGGAAAATCCACAGCATGTATAGACAAACGGTAAGAGTGGGTGTTCTAAACTACATTGACTTCATCCTAGGCCACAGACTGGTAAACAATGACTTTTCCGATCAGCATACCGTTCTCCGTTGGGAATACCCATGCATATGATTGCCTTTCTGCTCGAGCCATCACTGCTGCATTCTGCCGTGATTTGACAAAACCGAGTAAGTCCACCTAAGGTCGAAAATGAGTTTTTTGCGCCATCAAACTTGCAAGAGAATGACGCATCTTACCTGTAAAAATCAAATCCGAACTATGTTTAGATTTGGAGATATCATAGAGTAAGTCCTTGTTAAAAACATTTTAAGTGGGGGAATAAACTGATAAAACCAAGCAAGTCCCCAGCGATTTTGTTTCGGCGATCCTCTGGCTAATGCTCGAGTTGGCATGATGACGTCATTTTCTACAATAACCTGACAAAGAAAAGTAAGTCCTCCCGACCAATGAGAAAGCGCCTTAAGATGAAGTGGACCAGTGAGAATCCATGTTATTGCTGCTGTGCAATATTATTTTCCTGTGAACATGATGACGAAATTTCGGCAGCAAAGGTGTTCGGCTTTTTGAAAAAGAGTTTTCTTTATGTACTTTCCTGCCCACCATGAAGGATCCTGTAGATCTTCCGCCTACGCGGCAACTTCCACGAGGTGTGGAAATAAACAAACAAACAAACTATCCTATCCTATCCTATCCTATCCTATCCTATCCTATCCTATCCTATCCTATCCTATCCTATCCTATCCTATCCTATCCTATCCTATCCTATCCTATCCTATCCTTTCCCGTAACCCTGAGGTCGTAGGGGCACCACAGATGTTCGTTTAACCAGCATACTCCATCTCTCTCTGTCCTCAGCAGCCCTGATGGCTTCGCTCAGTGTCAAACCAGTCCATTCTCGAATGTTGTCCTCCCACCTCTTTTTCGGTCTCCCTCTTCTTCTACCTCCTTGCACTGTGCCTTGCAGAATAGTCTTTGCAAGGCCTGATGATCTGGTGACGTGGCCATACCATCGGAGTTTACGTTTCTTCATCACTGTGAGCAGGTCATCGTGTTGTCAAATGGCTTGTGTGATGGTCTGTCGGACTTCGACGTTGGTGATGTATTGGGTATAGGAAATGCCCAGAAGTCTTCTGTAGCACCTCATCTCCATGCTTTGTATTCTTCGTTGTAGATCTGCTGTGAGGGTCCATGCTTCGCAAGCATATAGGAAGATGGAGATGACAAGGGAGCGCAGCAGTCTTACTTTGGAATGTAGAATGATGGTCCTGTCTTTCCAAATGGCTTCAACCTTGTCAGGGCAGCAGTTGTTTGTGCGATCCTGGAGAGGACTTCCTGTCGGGACCCATTGTCTGATACAATGGCTCCTAAATATTTGAAGCTATGCACTGTGTTGAGGGATTGGCCTTGGACTTTGATGTCCGTGTTGATGCCATTGGTGTTGTTGGTCATCATTTCGGTCTTCTCTGCACTTATTTCAATTCCACAAGCTTTGGAGGTGGTGTCAATCCTCTGTACCAGCTGTTCAAGTTCTTGTTCCTCTCCAGCCAATCCATCAATGTCATCCGCAAAACGAAGATTGGAGATTGCTCTACCCCCTATGCTGACTGTGCCTTCGTGATCTGCAAGAGCATCTGACATGATGCGCTCTAGGAAGATGTTGAAGGGTGTTGGAGAGAGTAGGCATCCTTGACGCACACCGATTGTTGTTCTGAACCAGTTCCCGATGGCGCTGTTGTGGAGGACTGTAGCCTTGTCATACAGGTTTTTGATGACTTCAATAATTTTAGGTCTGATGTTGTACGCTTTCATTGTTGCCCATAGAGCTGCATGCCAGATTCGGTCAAACGTTTTCTTGAAGTCTATGAACATATGATATAGATGTTGTTGGTGCTGTAGGTATTTCTCACAGATTATTCTGAGGTTGAAAATCTGTTCAGTGGTACTTCGCCCTGCCCTGAATCCTGCTTGTTCTTCAGCTATGATTTGTTCAGCTTGGGGTTTCAACCTGTTGAGTAATATTTTCAGGAGGACCTTGCTGGGATGGATGATGAGGCTGACGGTGCGGTAATTTTCACACTCCTGAAGGTTACCTATTTTGGGAAGAGTGATGACAAGCGACTGGGCCCATGGTATAGGCCACTCTCCACTCTGCCAGATCTTGTTACAGATAATGGTGAGGGCATCAATCATCGCTTATCCTCCTGCTTGTAGCAGTTCCGCGGGTATGTTGTCCACTCCCGCTGACTTCCCTTTCTTTAGCGATTGCACTGCTGCCTCAACTTCTTCCCGGAGAATTGGGAGGATTTCTTCTTCTCTGTTCTCGGGACATGCTAGAACTGATGGGTCTCCATTTGGTGTATGGTTGTAAAGGTCAGAGCAGTACTCTATCCATCTGTCCAAGACTTCTTGTTCTTCTGTAAGGCATATGCCAGACTTGCTTTGGATCGTGCAGACTTTGGGCTGTTTGAAACTTGTCAGCCGCTTTACAGTCTGGTAGGCCTTCTTGCTGTTGTTTTTGTTCAGACTGTTCTCTATTTCCTGGCATTGATCTTCTATCCAGTTCTCCTTTGCTGTGCGCATGCCTTTTCGGATGTCATTGTTGATTTTTCGGTAGACATCAGCTCCCTGTGAGGTGTTCTTTTTCTTTCTTTTTTTTTTTTTTAAATCTCTCTTCGTTTATCACACAGATCCAAAAGTTCAGGTGTGATCCACGGCTTCTTCTTTGGTCGGTGCTTGCCAAGGATCTCAGTGGCGGCATCTGTCACAGCTGAGTTGAAGGTGGTGGTCATGGTGTTGAGATCTACTTCACCAGCCTCCAAAATGAGCAGTGGTGCAAATTTCCCTTCAATTGTGGCCTGAAATAGTTCTGCCACCTCCGGGTCTTGCAGTTTGTCCAGGTCGAACTTCAGTCTAGTGCAGTATTTACTCTCTTCAAGTGGAGCCGGAAAGACATCATCACGAGATCGTGGTCACTTCCGATGTCTGCTCCTGGAAAAGTGCGTGTCCTGCCAATGTTGATGCTTGATCTGAAGCGTTTCTTGACCATGATGTAGTCTATTTGGTTGTGATGCTCCCCCCTGGGACTATGCCATGTCCATCGTCTGGAGTTTTTGTGGAGACCAAGCGTGTTTGCCAGTACCAGATTGTTGTATCTGGCAAACTCCAAGAATCTCAGACCCCTGTCATTTGTCTCGTTGTTGCAGTGGGGTCCACATGTGTCTCCCCAGTTGTGGTGCGCATCTTGGCCAACCTTGGCATTCCAGTCGCCTTGCACTATGACTATGTCCTTCTTCGGCACTTGGTCAAGGACCGCCTGTAGATTTTCATAAAAATCCTCCACTTCGCTGTCGTCATAGTCTGATGTTGGGGCATAGGTCTGGATGATGGTGATGTTGAAAGGGGCTGCTCTCAGGCGGATGGTAATGAGTCTACTGGGCGGCAACCCATGACAGTGGCTAGAATGTTCTTGTGGACCAAGAATCCAACGCCGTGTTCGTGCCTGTCATCTCTACCGCTGAAATAGAGCTTGTGGCCTTTGTCTGTCGTTGTTTCACCTAGGCCTTTCCAGCGCAGTTCGCTAATGCCTAGAACGTTCCATCGATAGTGGTCCAACTCGTGGGCCAGTTCTTCTAATTTTCCTTCCGCAGTTAGGGTCCTGACATTCCAGGTTCCTATGACGATGTTGTTTCTCGTGCGGATCTTGCTAAATTGTCCATCAGTAGCATACTTAACACCTCCGTCCTGGTGGCCAACGGAAGGCGCGGTCCTTGAGCCGGGCGACGACCTATCCGGTATGGAATTAGTGGATAGTGTCATCATGCATGTAGTGTGTCTTGGGCAAAAAAGGACCTGGCGGTGCCCAATCCTCTCCAGGCTGTTGGGCACAGCCGAAATCCACGAATACAGTGTGGCTCGCCTTGGCCCCGAGCACGTGGTCGTTGAACATGTAGCAACGTGAGGTTCCTCGCCCTGGCCGGTGACTTCTGTGTAGAAGACTTTCGCCCAGTGATGCCGTGCTAACATTACCCCTGTTAGTCGCCTCTTACGACACGCCGGGAAACGTTGGGCCTATTCTATTCAGTGCCCGAACCCACAAACAAACAGCAACAAATATATTACAGACACACAACAAGGGCAACAAAATACAAGACATACACGTGGTGTAAAGGCAGGAAGATCGCTACAATAGGAAACTGAAAGGAAAATAGTTTTGTATTTTTAAAATTAAATTGGCTGCATCTAATATTATTTTGAAGGGAGAGCAAAAAAACCCATGACTCCTGCATACCAACCCAGGAATATTAAGTGAAGAATGGCTAAAAACAATAAACAGGCACACATATACACTCACTGTAACTGCCGCACCCACATCTTACAAAACCCAACTTATGTGACTCATCTCGTCAGACTTTTTAACAAAGAAACGAAACGGCCTATGGGACTTACTTGGTTTGGTGAATTTTGAAAACAAGGATTTACTTAATAATAAACTGACAAAACCAAGCGGATTTGACTTACTTGGTTTTGTGAATTTTTTTAACAAGGATTTAATTCAATAATAAACTGACAAAACCAAGCGGGTGACTTGCTTGGTTTTGTCATGTTCTCAACAAAGATCTATCTCAAGAATAATCTGACAAAACAAAGCAAGTCCACAAATAGTCTTAAAACATCAAATTTATCAAACATTTCTTTAACATTCAAGGTATGCACTCTTAAATCGAGGAATTGCATTATAATATGCCCTCAAACTTCCAGAAACGTTCGCGTAATATAGCGCAACACAAAACGTCGATTTTCTCGAAAGTAGGTTTTGTGGACTTGCTCGGTTTTGTCAGTTCACGGCAGCATTGCCCTGCCCCATTTCCAAACTTACGCTTTCGTTTGAAATGTTCTTTCAACGATTAGGCCACTATAAACATTCTACAGCATGCCTGTCTAATTTCCTTAATCTTCTTTCTGCACAAAAAAAAAAAAAAACACAAAAAAAAAAAACACAAAAAAACACACAAAAAAACCACGCACGCACACGCACACCCACCCACACCCACAAACACACACACACAAACACACACACATTCTTGTAAAGGCCACAAATGGGGTAATTTTAGAATGTAGGAATCGGAAAGTGATTTTTATAGAGAAAAGGGTTAGGGCAAGGGTTAGGGATAGATCTGCAACTAACCCTTACCCGAACCTTTCTCTAAAACGTTGACCTAGTTCGTCTCCTATAGGCGACGAAATAGGTCGAATTTTGTTCAAACTTTTTCCGAAAATTGACTGTATTTTCTCCGTCCCGGATAGTGCACCCCTGTGTATTTAAAACACTCTTATGCACTACAACTGCACTCCCATGCACTAAAAGAGCACTCCGGCGCACTTAGAAACAAATGGGGAACGCCAGACAAATGGGTAACAAGAAAATTACCTCATGCATTTGTCACTAAGAAAGTCAAATTCCTTTCCCCATTCGTGCGGTAGTACACGTTCACACCACCTTCCCCCCCCCCTTCCACACACACAACTTTCAATTCCAAGACCTATAGGCTATATCTTCAACCACACCCTCTTTATTTTTCTCCCTCACACACACACACACACACGCACGCACGCATGCGTGCACGCACGCACGCAAGCACTCACACACACACACACACACAAACACACACACACCCGAACAAAGGCTCCCCTGCTCCTCTCCTCCTCCCTCTTCCCATACGTATTCTCCATTTTCGTAATATTTCCTCGGAGTTGGAAGAAGAAAGAAAAAAAAATCACCTTCGAGACCAGCATCAGCTTCGCCGTCGAAGCGTATGACAGTCGTTGAATTGCTCTGAAAGCCTTTCTCCCGACTGCCACCCTTAATCCGTAATTATTGTCACGATTTTACTAACACTGAGTATCAGAAACTGCCTGGACATAACGCTAGTATTAAGCCCACGCTTAAGCCTGTAGTGAGTGATTGGCTCATTGCTTCAGACCATCAGTGTCCATTTAGTGCGTGCTGGATATTTAACGCTCATTACATATTTCTCTCAGTGGATTAGTGTGTCTAATAAACGAACTATCCTCTCCCACTTTCCTCCCCCCATCCGTTGGGGTACCGGAGGTTTCTGTATAAATAGTATCCCCACTTTCTGGAAATGTATTGCTTTAAATTCTCACTGTCGCTGTCTTTCTCATTTGTTCTTTCTCATTCCTACTCTGTTCTATCAATCTACTATACCATCTTCTTCTTCGCTAGACCAGTCACCTACCTTTTTTCTTGAAAACTCTTCCGGGACAAAACTCCTCATTTGTGTGTGAGGTCTGTTGTATCAGCTTGGGAATATTGGACGCTTTCTGCCAAATGGTCACTAGGGTTTCCTATGATATTATTATTTAGCAATGTAGGCATTTTGTATGTATGAGTTTTGTTGATATTTTATAATGATGTTTGTATTCTATTTTGCTTTTGTAAACGGGGGTTCGTTAAATTAGAGTATAGCCTCAGCGTCCCCTACGTGGGTTGCCTTTATTGTAAAGTGACCGGCTGGTGGAGTGCTTCAGTGTTACCACTGGGGTTGTTTCGGCAGATCTTTTATGCGGGTAAGTACTCTTTCAGCCAAGTTGTGGTCTTGATTTTGTGGTCCTGATTCGGCTCTTTGCAATCCGCTGGACCCTGTAAGCAATGAATAAATAACTAACTAACTCCCAGCAGGAATCTAATTCTCAAAGAGTACAGTGAAGATGCCATCTCTGCTTGAAAGTTGGGTTTTGCGCTATAAAAGTGAAGATTGCATTAGGTTGAATTTTATTGGATTTATATATTGGATACAGAAGACTTCTGGGCATTTCCTATACCCAGCACAACACCAATGATGAAGTCCGACAGACAATAACACAAGCCTTTGGACAACACGTTGACTTACTCACAGTGGCGAAGAAACGGAAACTCCGATGATATGGCCACATCACCAGAGCATCAAGTCTTGTAGAGACCATCCTGAAAGGCACGGTGCAAGGAGGCAGAAGAAAAGGGAGACAGAACAAGAAGTGGGAAGACAACATTCGAGAATGGTCTGGCTTGACACTGAGTGAAGTCATGAGGACTGCTGAGGACAGAGAAAGATGGTGCACGCTGATTAAACGATCGTCTGTGGTGCCCCAACGAGTTTGGAGGTATTGGATAGGATAGGATAGGATAGGATAGGATAGGACTGGTTTGGATTACACTAGATTGGGAAATTGTATCAAACCTTTCGCTTGAAACTGTGGCATCAAGGGGTATAGTACCCAGTGTGTTACCGAGTGATAATTTGTTGAAGAAAATTGAACGAGAGTTGTAAAACCGTGGGAGGGGAGAGGGGGAACGTTGAAGAATTCTTATAACAATAATAATAATATGTCTAATATCACCTAAATGTGTGAGCAGACATTAAATTAAAGATTGATTGATTGATTGATTGTATAACAATAATGTGATGAATTTTGAACATTATTGAATATTTGAATTTTTTTCCCCAGTCAGGTTACGACTAAAGGGAAAATACTCTGGTCCAAAGAACATCCACATCTGTTTTGTGGTTGTTCCCTCCCTTAGATTGTTTTTTTTTTTTTTTTAAATATAATAAAAATATATCACTTGCTTTTAAATAAGTAAATAAATAAATAAATAATAACAGGTTGCCTAAACCCTTCTTGTCTCTTTGCCATCTTTTGGCTGGCCTTCCAGACTTCAGAGCATTCAGAACAATGCTGCTCGCCTCGTCCTTCGCCAACGTCGTCATCCTAGTGCAACTTCCGCTTTGAAAACCTTAAACTGGTTGCCTGTAAAGTCTCGTATCGATTACAAATTTGCTTCTCTTTGTTTTCACTGTCTGCACACTGATCCCGGCCCTTTCTATCTTTCACAACTTCTCTGCCCCTACCAACCTGCTTGATCACTCCGTTCACAAGATGCAGCTCTCCTCTCAATTCCTAGATATTCGCTTGAGTCCTTTGGCAAGAGATCCGTCTCTGTGTTTGCCCCAACTCTTTCGGACTCTCTGCCCTACAACCTCCGGCACTTCCTGTCTCTTACAGTGTTAAAAACGAACCTCAAACCTACCTCTTTTTCAAATACTTTAAAATCCAGAATAATCCTTGTGTGAGTGATTGATTAATTGTTTTATTAAAGTCTTTTTTCACCAAGATGATAAAGACCGTACGCACACATTCAAACTCACGCATTTAAACAGGAACACATGTACACACACTCAAGCACACGCACTTAGCACACGCACTTTCTCCATCTCTTTCACATATACTCAAACATAATTTATAAACGCATCATAACATAATTAACAATGTCAGTTAAATAAAACGTGCGACTGGATAATTCATTAAACCTTTATAAGACAATGAAAATAATAAATACATATATTTAAAATAAAGAAATTAATAAATAAATTTAAATGAGTGATTGAATAGTGGTGTGGGTGTGTTTGTGTGTGTGTGTGTGTGTGTGTGTGTGTGTGTGTGTGTGTGTGTGTGTGTGTGTGTGTGCGGTGGGGGGGGGGGGGGGTGGGCATGTAGAAACGACGTTCTGATGACACACACATGAAACTTCACATGGTTTCTTTTGCCTTTTTTGGAAGGCCGCACTATTTTGACGTCAAAATAGTGCTCCGTTGAGTTAGAGCTGTTTTAGCATAACGGTTAGGTTAAAGGTTATGGTTAGGGTTAGGGCTTGGGTTAGGGTTAGGTGTGTTCCATCAGTGCCTTTTGTGTAATGTTCTTGGTTTAAATGCTTTACTGCCTGAACATGTATTTTTTATTGTTTATTTGGGTTGGCACTATAGGGCTTTTCAAATAGCTTCAGTTAAATGTTACTCTGGTGTATAAAAGTGATGTGGGTGTGTATGTATATGTGTGTGTGTGTGTGTGTATTGTAAAGCCTTCTCACTTCCAGAACGATAGTAGTGCAGTTTTTGCCAACTTGCCCCACACTAGGCCTGATATGTGTGTCATAGCCCATGTTAATAAAACCTCTACCATTATTGAAATAGCTGTACCTTTTGATGACTTTGTAACTGATTCTTACAATAACAAATTTAACAGGTACCTCCCGCTGTGCCAGACGATTAGCGATCTTGGTTATAGCTGCAAAGTTGTGGTTCTGATAGTTGGCTCGCTAGGCCTAGTCCACGGACGGTTTGTTAGCGGACTGAA
>CM072512.1:106371332-106381332 GCA_036898135.1 Oncomelania hupensis | reverse complement strand
ATTATATGTAAAATATATTGCTATGCAGCATCACTCCCAAAAGTCGAAGTACTTTAAATAATTATTATCAAGCTCAAAATGTGTTGGTTGTCACTTGTGGCCCCTATTATGATGCTTTAGTTTTTCCATGCAATGGACCACCTGACTTTATACACCATAAATAGAAACTGCCACTCTAATGAAAAACTATTCAATGCATTTTTGAGTGTCTGTATTGATGCATAAATATGATAATATTTAGATGTATGTTATTAGCGCCTGAGGCAGGTTGCGTTAGATTTTGTTTCGGCCAGTGCCTTTAGCAGCTGGTAAAGCGCTTTGGTAAATAAGAACAAGTTTAAAAAATTAAAATAATAATAATTAAACAACAACTACAATAATAATAATAATAATAATAATAATAATAATAATAATAATAACAATAACAATAACAATAATAATAATAATAATAATAATCATTGATAGATAGAAAGATAGATTAGTTAGATAGATAGATAGGTAGATAGATAGATAGATAGATAGATAGATAGATAGATAGATAGATAGATAGATAGATAGATAGATAGATAGATAGATAGATAGATAGATAGATAGATAGATAGATAGATAGGTAGGTAGGTAGGTAGGTAGGTAGGTAGGTAGGTAGGTAGGTAGGTAGGTAGGTAGGTAGGTAGGTAGGTAGGTAGGTAGGTAGGTAGGTAGGTAGGTAGGTAGGTAGGTAGGTAGGTAGGTAGGTAGGTAGGTAGGTAGGTAGGTAGGTAGATAGATAGATAGATAGATAGATAGATAGATAGATAGATAGATAGATAGATAGATAGATAGATAGATAGATAAAAAAATAAGATCGATATTCTATGTTTATAGGGTTCAGCGGACCGCCAATAATAATAACAATAATAAAAATAATGAGAATGATAATAATAATAATAATAATAATAATAATAATAATAATTATTATTATTATTATTATTATTATTATTTTTATTATTATTATTATTATTATTATTATTATTATTATTATTATTATTATTATTATTATTATTATTATTGTTATAAGATACACAAGATAAGACAACGTTATCATCACTTTCAAGAAATTGCATTGTGGTTTACAAATAGTTAACACACATCACAATAACACTATTACTTGGCATTGAGAATAAAAACTCGCTTGTTGTTACAAATTCAACGATTGCGCACCGTACTAGTGGGCATTGGATTGGAGACAAATACGACAACTTCATTATCTTTATGAGAAACATTTTATTATCTTTATGAGAAGCTACAACATGGTGTACATGATCTAAATCAAAAACTGCAGGATTATAATTTGCATGCACTCCCTCTCTCCACCGCCCCCCCCCCCCCCCCCATCTTCACCCATTCCCTTTTTCTATCCTAACCTATTCCGTAACTCGAAAGTCGTTTGGACTCTACAGATGATCGTTTAACCAGCTTACTCCATCTTTCTTTGTTCTCAGCTACCCTCATGGCTTCGCTCAGTGTCATGCCAGTCCGTTCTCGTCCACGTTTTCTGTTTCCCTCTTCTTCTGCCTCCATGCACCATGCCTTGCAGGATGGTCTTTGCAAGGCCTGAAGCTCTGGTGACGTGTTGTCCAATGGCTTGTGTGATGGTCTGTCGGACTTCGTCGTTGGTGATGTGCTGGATATAATAAATGCCCAGAAGTCTTCTGTAGCACCCCATCTTCATGCTTTGTATTCTTCGTTGTAGGTCTGCTGTGAGGGTCCATGTTTTGCAAGCGTACAGGAAGATGGAGATGACAATGGAGCGCAACATTTTGGTCTTCTTTGCACTTATTTCCATTCCAAAGGCTGTGGAGGTGGTGTCAAGCCTCTGCACAAGCTGTTCAATTTCTTGTTCCTCTCCTGCCAATCCATCAAAGTCATCCGCACTCTACCTGTTACTAGCACAAATTGCAAAAAACACACATGTAATAAACAAGTATAAATTATAATGTATTTCCCAGACTTTACATCACATATTACATTGTCATTTTATATGTGACACTCTTTCGACCATCAATGAAAAGGTCTAGAATTGGAGAGAGGTTTCTATGGAAGTATATTCGAAGTTCTTTAATCTTTTTCACATTTAAATCCTGGTTGTTCTACCCGCACCAATTTATTATTATTATTATTATTATTATTATTATTATTATTATTATTATTATTATTATTATTATTATTATTATTATTATTATAAACTATACTTATAACTACTTTTTTTATTTTGGGGTTTTAGTCACAAAGCATCATAGGAGCAGAACAAGTTAGTATTTATCCCCTCTGCAGAACATATCGCAATAAATGTGAACAGTATCAATGCAGTACTCCCGTGAGAGAATCTTTCTTGAACGCTCTGGTTGATGAATGCAATTCACACTTTTCTGCTATCCTATGCACCAACGGGAATCCCCTCAATGAAACATACTTCCGGTTTCTTTCTCCGCGTGTTTTAGTGAGTTATTTCCAAATATTCAAGAATAATAACATGTGTCACTGGCCACCAGTATCGTACCCTAATAACATGTGTCACTGGCCACCAGTATCGTACCCTCACATATTTTTTTTGGCTGCAGTTTATTATCCCTTTCTATCGCCAGTGGCGCGCCTAAACCCTACCTACCTAACATTATTTGTGAATTTTTGAAAAATATTCGGAAAACATAACGCCCAGATGCTGGCTCGAACCCACACCTGTCAGGCGCAATTGGTTTCTGGCTTGTGGACAAGGCAAGTTAGTCCCGCCTTAGCCCACTTGGCCACAACGCTCGCCTAACATAGTCAACTACTTCGTGTTTTGTGAAGGTTGCGACGGCGAAGCTATGGAAAACTACAAGAGTCTTCAGGTCCTGTTTCACTTTCTGTCGATGATCGACGCACCTCCGAAGTCGCCACAAATACAGGCCTCTACGATTGTTTTTTGCATTCTTTCACTGAGCATGTACTTCCTCCACCGTTTTTATACTTATCCCACTCGTTTTCTGGCACTAACAATCGTCGTTTTCGGCAATTTGCCATATTTAAAAGTCACGCATCAAGCTTTGATAAAAGCAAAACAAGCCAGACCGGAACTTGGTTTCATTCTAACCTCGTTTTAATTTATAATGGCGATACCCACGAGTTTTTATGAGAGGTGCCGGAAAGTTGTGAATACTTGAATGAAAACTCTCTGCATTATCATTCATATGTGAGCCCAATGGTCACTTAATAATAGTCACTGTTCTCATGAATGAGGGAGTTTTCATTGACGTTAACAAATGAAAAATATAATGTGTATTGTTAATTTGGCATATGTGCTGCGCTTATCAATGACTTTATTAATTTAAGTAATTTAAGCCTTTAAAGTCAATGTTATTATCGTAGGCTTTTATTTTGAAAAAAATCGTTATTTATGTGGAGCTCTTAGTTCTGTGGTGTGGTTTGGTGTGAATTAGGGTGGCTTTGGCATTGAATTATACATCATGCAGTTGTCTTCCTATACGCTTGCGAAACATGGACCCTCACATCAGATCTACAAGGAAGAATACAAAGCATGGAAATGAGGTGCTACAGAAGACTTCTGGGCATTTCCTATACCCAGCACATCACCAACGACGAAGTCCGACAGACCATCACACAAGCCATTGGACAACACGATGACATGCTCAAAGTGGTGAAGAAACGGAAACTCCGATGGCCTGGCCACATCTCCAGAGCATCAGGCCTTGCAAAGATCATCCTGCAAAGCACGGTGCAAGGAGGCAAAAGAAGAGGGAGACAGAAAAAAAGGTGGGAGGTCACCATTTGAGAATGGACTAGCTTGACACTGAGCGAAGCCATGAGGATTGCTGAGGACAGAGAAAGATGGAGTACGCTGGTTAAACGATCATCTGTGGTGCCACTACGACCTTCGAGTTACGGAATAGGATAGGATAGGATAGGATAGGATCATGCAGTTTAAAAAAAAAATTTGTTGAGATATTTGTTGTAACGTTTTGTGGAATGATATGGTATGGTATTGCCAAATCTGTAACTTGAAACATTAAAGACTCGATTTTACAAACTTATTTATTCATTTAGTGCACCACAAACTTTTGTTATTATTGTGAAAACATCGTTACTTGGTTACAACTGAATGTACAATTTTATTTAAGTTGTTTGTCTGTCAGGAAACAGTGTTTTCTGCTTGTCCTCAAAATTGACTTACCGATATTTCCTCAATATAACTTTGCGACACTTTTATCAACAGCTAAGTTTAGTTTTCAGAATTCCCTCCATAAAGCAACTGAACTGTGACTGTAAGGCTGCACCTGAGGTACCATAGTTAGCGTGCATTGCATTCTATGGGATTTTGTCATTGCCCAGTTCTGAATGACCTCTTTGAGATCTTCATACTCTTGTCTAATGAATTAATTTGTCACCCTATGGGCAATGAATGTCCCTTGTCTAGATTTGGATGGAATGTTTTTCACAGAACTTAATGTTCATGTTATTAATGCCACTGGGAAGAAATAGATCAGAGATAAAAGTTCATTGCATAGAATATCGTCTTCCTTTTCTTCTCTTCTTCTTATGCATACTGTGGATACTCCATTAACATGAAGAATAATGTCCACAATAATATGACTATTTCATGTGCATTGCTATTCATAATTTTATTATAATGTCAAAAAATGATAGATGTATTTTTGGTAACACAAGAGAACTTATGCATATTTTGTGATAATGTTCTTAAAAACTAAAAAAATTAAGTAAGGATTTGTTTAAAAGTGGGCTCAATTTGAATATTTAAATGTCTGTTGTCATGGATAAGAATACCGGGATTGGACATAATTATTGTGCTAAATACTATTACGCAGCGCATGAGAAATAAATAGTTATATTTATATAACATTAAAATATTAGCATAAAAGATAAAAAACTAAATGTGTTTTGTGATTTGACAGCTGCGGTCACATTCCAATTTTAAAAGATAATTAAAATTTTAAAGAAAAGTATTAATAATGTAACAATTAATGTTATCACGGCCGTTTTAAAGCAGTGCTAAAATGATGATTGTAGAAACAACCAGACGAATCAACATTAACTAACAATATAAGAAGGTAACCAAGTCGCACATCGGCAATTTTCAATGTACACCACAACCATATATACAATTACTACTTCTGATGTGTGAAGAAGAAGAAGAAGAAGAGAGAGAGAAGAAGAAGAAGAAGAAGAACAACAACAACAACAACAACAACAACACAAACAATAACTTACATGTACTAGCAGTATGCTACACAGTGATTGAGCATGCAAGAGAATTAGCAACAGAATTACACCCTATGTTTCAGCATAGTAGTTGACCCTACTGTGTTCCTTTGCTCTTGCCTTGACAACAGTAAATTAATTGGTTGCCTTTAGTGTACACTAAGAGTAACGGCATTGTTATCAAGACATTCACTGCCGAGAGGTAGACGTCGGCTATAAAGAAGGAGAACTTGTAGTGATTATCGTGTGAATTCCTGACTAGGGTTTTAGAGATTTGTAAAAGAAAATGGCTTTGGGGAAGGGTGATAAAGCTAGGGGAGGTGATGATAGCTTGGGTATCTAGGGATTTAGTACGAAACCGAGGGCGTGAAAGAGATTTAGTGGACTGAAGTTGTATAGTATGAAGAACATAATAATGAAGAATACCATGAACACAAGCTCTGTGGGTTCGGGCAAATAGAATAGACCCAACGTTTCCCGGCGTGTCGTAAGAGGCGACTAACAGGGGTGATGTTAGCACGGCATCACTGGGCGAAAGTCTTCTACACAGAAGTCACCGGCCAGGGCGGAGGAACCTCACGTTACTACAGGTTCAACGACCACGTGCTCATGGCCAAGGCGAGCCACACTGTATTCGTGGATTTCGGCTGTGGCCAACAGCCTGGAGAGGATTGGGCCCTGCCAGGTCTTTTTTGCCCAAGACACAACACATGATGAGGCTATCCACTAATTCCATGCCGGATCGGTCGTCGCCCGGAACAAGGACCGCGCCTTCCGTTGGCCACCAGGACGGAGGTGAAAAGTATGCTACTGATGGACAAATTAACAAGATCCGCATGAGAAACAACATCGTCATAGGAACCTGGAATGTCAGGACCCTAACTGCGGAAGGAAAATTAGAAGAACTGGCCCACGAGCTGGACCACTATCGATGGAACGTTCTAGGTATCAGCGAACTGCGCTGGAAAGGCCTAGGTGAAACAACGACTGACAAAGCCACAAGCTCTATTTCAGCGGTAGAGATGACAGGCACGAACACGGCGTTGGATTCTTGGTCCACAAGAACATTCTAGCCACTGTATGGGTTGCCGCCCAGTCTCCAGTAGACTCATTACCATCCGTCTGAGAGCAACCCCTTTCAACATTACCATCATCCAGGCCTATGCCCCAACATCAGACTATGAAGACAGCGAAGTGGAGGATTTTTATGAAAATATACAGGCGGTCCTTGACCAAGTGCCGAAGAAGGACATAGTCATAGTGCAAGGCGACTGGAATGCCAAGGTTGGCCAAGATGCGCACCACAACTGGGGAGACACATGCGGACCCCACTGCAACAACGAGACAAATGACAGGGGTCTGAGGCTATTGGAGTTTGCCAGATACAACAATCTGGTACTGGCAAACACGCTTGGTCTCCACAAAAAATCCAGACGATGGACATGGCACAGTCCCGGCGGGGAACATCACAACCAGATCGACTACATCATGGTCAAGAAACGCTTCAGATCAAGCATCAACATTGGCAGGACACGCACTTTTCCAGGAGCAGACATTGGAAGTGACCACGATCTCGTGATGATGTCTTTCCGGCTCCATTTGAAGAGAGTAAATACAGCAAAGTGCACTAGGCTGAAGTTCGACCTGGACAAACTGCAAGACCCGGAGGTGGCAAAAATATTTCAGGCCACAATTGGAGGGAAATTTGCACCACTGCTTATTTTGGGGGCAGGCGAAGTAGATGTCAACACCATGACCAATACCTTCAACTCAGCTGTAACAGATGCCGCCACTGAGATCCTTGGCAAGCACCGACCAAAGAAGAAGCCGTGGATCACACCTGAACTTTTGGATCTGTGTGATAAACGAAGAGAGTTAAAAAAGAAAAAGAACACCTCACAGGGAGCTGATGTCTACCGAAAAATCAACAATGACATCCGAAAAGGCATGCGCACAGCAAAGGAGAACTGGATAGAAGATCAATGCCAGGAAATAGAGAACAATCTGAACAAGAACAACAGCAAGAAGGCCTACCAGACTGTGAAGCGGCTGACAAGTGTTAAACAGCCCAAAGTCTCCACTATCCAAAGCAAGTCTGGCATTTGCCTTACAGAAGAACAAGAAGTCTTGGACAGATGGACAGAGTACTGCTCTGACCTTTACAACCATACACCAAATGGAGACCCATCAGTTCTAGCATGTCCCGAGAGCAGAGAAGAAGAAGAAAGAAATCCTCCCAATTCTCCGGGAAGAAGTTGAGGCAGCAGTGCAATCGCTGAAGAAAGGGAAGTCAGCGGGAGTGGACAACATACCAGCGGAACTGCTACAAGCAGGAGGAGAAGCGATGACTGATGCTCTCACCATTATCTGTAACAAGATCTGGCAGAGTGGGGAATGGCCTACACCATGGACCCAGTTGCTTGTCATCACTCTCCCAAAAAAGGTAACCTTCAGGAGTGTGAAAATTACCGCACCATCAGCCTCATCAGCCATCCCAGCAAGGTCCTCCTGAAAATAATACTCAACAGGTTGAAACCACAAGCTGAACAAATCATAGCTGAAGAACAAGCAGGATTCATGGCAGGGCGAAGTACCACTGAACAGATTTTCAACCTCAGAATAATTGTGATAAAAACGAACACCAAAACACCTAAACTAGAATATTTCGTGTAAATTGTTACACTTCATCAGCTACACACAAACAAAACGAAAAGAACACGATGGGAGAAATGACGTAAAAGAACCGATGACACATAATTATGATGACGCAAAACAAGTCACACATCTCTCTCTCTCTCTCTCTCTCTCTCTCTCTCTCTCTCTCTCTCTCTCTCTCTCTCTCTCTCTCTCTCTCTCTCTCTCTCTCTCGCTATGTCTCTCGCTCTCTCTCACCACTTTATACACATACATTACTATCATAAGGAGTGAAGTTAACACCACAAACATAATAAGGTTCACAGCTATCAACAGAAGCAAGCCGCTAGCAAGAGTTAGTTAGTCATTGTTTATAGGGTCCAGCGGACTGTAAAGAGCCGAATCAGGACCACAGCATTATCAAGAAGAGCACACTCACTTGTAAAACCAGCTATGCAGTCAGTCAGTCAAAAACATTTAGTCCGTCGGGAAAGTTCGTCTGTAACTGGTGTCGCCAGAATTTCTCTCTCCGCCTGCGTAACACCACATCATCATGATGAATTTGTTCGATCGCTGTGCATCTCATGTCCTTGATTGAATGTGCAGGTAGATTAAATGTTTAGCAACCATTGTATCTTCTTTTATATATGCTGTTCTCTTGCTGTCGTCATTGTCGTGGTGATCATTGAAGTGACTGATGTTATGTCTGTGTCCATAAAGTCTTTTTTTCAGTGTCTGACCAGTTTCTCCTACATACTGCACTTGATTACATTTAGCACAGTCAATGAGGTACACCAAGTTGGTTGAAGTGCAGCTAAGTTCACTGCAAATGTTGTGTTTGCCTCCATTAACAACACTCGTAAATGTTTTGGTTGTGTTCAAATGGTTATGGCAGACGACACATCTTTTCGCATTACATTGATGACATCCATTAGGTAGTTTCTGCGAGTCCTGTTGCTTCAACGTTTGGGACTTCTGGTGCGGCTGATGTAGTTGACACTGCTGCTGCTGCAACTCTAGTTGCTGTTGTTGCTGTGGCTGCTTTATCTGTGACTGCTGCTGCTGCGATCGCTGCTGTTGCAACTGTTGTTGTTGCGACTGCTGCTGCTGCGACTGTTGATGCTTTTTTATTATTCAGAATAATCTGTGAGAAATACCTACAGCACCAACAACATCTATATCATGTGTTCATAGACTTCAAGAAGGCATTTGACCGAGTCTGGCATGCAGCTCTATGGGCAACCATGAAAGTGTACAACATCAGCCCGAAAATTATAGAAGTCATCAAAAGCCTGTATGACAAGGCTACCAGTGCAGTCCTCCATAACAGCGTCATCGGGAACTGGTTCAGAACAACAATCGGTGTGCGTCAAGGATGCCTACTCTCTCCAACACTCTTCAACATCTTCCTAGAGCGCATCATGTCAGATGCTCTTGCAGATCACGAAGGCACAGTCAGCATAGGGGGCAGAGCAATCTCCAATCTTCGTTTTGCGGATGATATTGATGGATTGGCTGGAGAGGAACAAGAACTTGAACAGCTTGTACAGAGGCTTGACACCACCTCCAGAGCTTATGGAATGGAAATAAGTGCAGAGAAGACCAAAATGATGACCAACAACACCAATGGCATCAACACGGACATCAAAGTACAAGGCCAATCCCTCAACACAGTGCACAGCTTCAAATATTTAGGAGCCATTGTGTCAGACAATGGGTCTCGACAGGAAGTCCTCTCCAGGATCGCACAAACAACTGCTGCCCTGACAAGGTTGAAGCCCATTTGGAAAGACAGAACCATCAGTCTACATTCCAAAGTAAGACTGCTGCGCTCTCTGGTCATCTCCATCTTCCTATATGCTTGCGAAGCATGGACCCTCACAGCAGATCTCCAACGAAGAATACAAAGCATGGAGATGAGGTGCTACAGAAGACTTCTGTGCATTTCCTATACCCAACACATCACCAACGTTGAAGTCCGACAGACCATCACACAAGCCATTGGACAACACGATGACCTGCTCACAGTGGTGAAGAAACGGAAACTCCGATGGTATGGCCACGTCACCAGATCATCAGGCCTTGCAAAGACCATTCTGCAAGGCACAGT
>CM072512.1:106340156-106370832 GCA_036898135.1 Oncomelania hupensis | reverse complement strand
GTCTGTCGGACTTCGTCGTCGGTGATGTGTTGGGTATAGGAAATGCCCAGAAGTCTTCTGTAGCACCTCACCTCCATGCTTTGTATTCTTCGTTGGAGATCTGCTGTGAGGGTCCATGTTTCGCAAGCATATAGGAAGATGGAGATGACAAGGGAGCGCAGCAGCCTTACCTTGGAATGTAGACTGAGAGTCCTGTCTTTCCAAATTGGCTTCAACCTCGCCAGGGCAGCAGTTGTTTGTGCGATCCTGGAGAGGACGTCCTGTCGGGACCCATTGTCTGATACAATGGCTCCTAAATATTTGAAGCTATGCACTGTATTGAGGGATTGGCCTTGGACTTTGATGTCCGTGTTGATGCCATTGGTGTTGTTGGTCATCATTTTGGTCTTCTCTACACTTATTTCCATTCCATAGGCTCTGGAGGTGGTGTCAAGCCTCTGTACCAGTTGTTCAAGTTCTTGTTCCTCTCCAGCCAATCCATCAATGTCATCAGCATTAGTACCATTAGACTATATAGTAAAATAATAAACAGACACGAGAAACGCGTCTATGAAGTGTACCGTACATATTATTTTATTGCCTTAGTAGTTGAGCTAAATTAAGCACAAATAAAGAAAGAAAGAAATAATAATAAAGAAATCGGTGAAACTTATCTTTGACAGAATGCATTAATATAGCAGTTTATTATAGTGATCAAAGATTCATTGATGCAAAATAACTCCGTTTAAGTGTCATTGAAAATGCTTAAATAAATGGTGGTAGCGGCTCTGTAAAAAAAACATTGGGTACTAGTTGAGAGGTATCTTCTTCCTACTGAAAGGTTTTAATATAAGGTGATTCTCCATTGATTTAGCTCAGATGCATGTTGAAAAAATAAGTTGAATGGAAAAATATTGTTGCGATAGGACGATCAATGCGCCTTACAGTAGTAGGCTTACAGTCGTAACGTCTTCGACACACACCCTAACATTTTCCCTGTCACGGCTTTCTGGCGTAGATATATTTAGTGGAAGTGCTGCGGTAGTGGAGTGTGTGTGTGTGTGTGTGTGTGTGTGTGTGTGTGTGTGTGTGTGTGTGTGTGTGTGTGTGTGTGTTATAATACTAGTAGTATAATTAATGATGGTAAGGTTGCTAAGTTCGATCACGGTGTTAATACTTTAGCACAGTCTTTTTGCAAACTATAAGATTACCAATTACCTCTTCTTGAAATATATTGAATCGTTCTTACATAGCGCTCTACATGTACCAGCTCAGCACGTTGCTCAAGGCGCTGACGGAAAATAGGATCTTACTTAAAGACACTTTCCACCTAATAGTGTCGTGGTGTGGTATTCTACAATGTGTACCGCTGTAGTAGTTGGTAGATGATGAGATAAAATGAAACAAACCCTAGTGATGCCCAATATAACAGAACATCTCTCTTTCAACAACAATCTCAACAACTGAGGACTATTCCTTCTAACAAGACCATTTGTGCAGTAATATTTAGAATGCAGCTTGTATGCACTGCTGTGTTTTAGCTGTTTTGTGAAACTTCGAGACTAAACCAAAAATGATAGGTCAGTAGGCGTGCACAATAAATCAACAATTTTTTCTTTTATTTTAATTTTGTTTGTGTCTTTCAACACCTTCTGATCCTAACCGCATATTAAACAACTTAGAACTATCTTTATAGGTCTATTTGTGTCTGCTTTTGCGGTTTATTATTTTTGCAGCCTATAGTCCTACGCACTGTTGCGTTTTAACTGCCGAGATAAATTATAAGGCAAGTAGCGGTGCACAAGATATAGCAACAAAATGTTCACCCCAACATAAGGTAAAGGTAAAGGTGGTCCCATAGCCTTGTGGCCGTAAGGGAGCGTGATGTTGGAGATCACACTTATCTTGGGCCAGCGTAATGAGGGTGATGCCCATCTCTCTCCCTCGCTGCTTTACCTTCCCCACCTTAAGAGAGTAGGTACTCAGTCACAGTTGAGTCAACTGGGTGCGTTTTATTTGTCGCTTCACGGTTTGCGGTCACCCATCCAAGTGCTAACCGCACTGGACGATGCTTAACTTGCGACACAGTAGCGAGTGCTCCAACCAATGCGCTGTCCGACACCCCAACATAGTCTGATCGTATCCCCTGCACAACTGCATAACATGAGCGTATTTACTATATGACCTGTGTTTGTGCACATTGTATTTAGTATGTGCTCTGTGCTTGGACTGTTGTTAAAGAGATAAAAGAAAACCCAGTGGTGCAATACAGAGGCAAAATCCGCAGTGTTTTAGTACGCATGGTATCGTTGCCTTGGGATGGATCGTTTACGGTCAAACGACACACATCAACGATTGAGCCAGGAGTGATTTGGGGCATTCTCTTTGGTGATGCGTGTCCCGCTGCAGCATGCAGATGAGCGTTCTTTTTTTAAAATATTTGTTTAACACACCACGTTTCAATAGCGAAGAAGAAGCTTATTATTGAGACTGCGTCTTGCTACTATAGAGCCTTTCAACGCCCAATATAGTGTTTGACAGACGCGTGTGCAGCGACCCTTATTCAGAGAAGCTGGGCTAGCATCCTACAGCGATTGTGGACAGTTGATGACTTTCATGAAATAAAATTTATTCCGGTCGTCATGAATTTCACGTCCTAGAGAGAGACAGAGAAAAAAAAAGGAAAAAGACGCGGGGAGAAGGGGCCTACAGACCATAAAACAGGCTTTCACTCCACACCAAGAGGTAGGGGCGTCCATGAATACACACAAGGCAGTCCTTCACGTCCTCAATATTATTGCAGTCGCCGATGCAAAGGCTACAGTTTGGGGCTGCATCTTGTTTTAGTTTGTAACTAGTTTTGTGGTGTAGGGAGGTGAGGCGGACCTGGGATCTTTATTTGGATACAGCTGAACGCCCTTACCTTCTACTACATGGCACGTTGCATCTGAGAAAGGAATATTTTTTTTTACATAACAAAACGGTGGTTGCACTACCGAAAGAAGTCACTTACAAACAATGGGGGTTGCTACGTTCCTATGCCTTTTGACTCTCGCAAGTAAGATGATAATTTGTTGTTTGTTTGTTATATTCACTGCTTTGTTTTGTTTATTTTCTATATTCACTGTTGTGTGACATTTCACCTACATATTCTGCAGAAATGAGCCAGGATTTATCAATACGTACAATATTCCATATGGTTTGCAGACAATCGCGTATTATGTACAAATAACAAAACTTTCAAGGTAGTGTAGTAATCGTGAGAACGTTACAATTTTTTAGGCATATACATTTATTCTACACGTTACAACATGTAAAAGTGTTATACGGTACTTAGACAACAGCATTTGAAGAATCTTTTTAAGGAAAAACAATAACACCTATTTAGGGACTCAAATCTAAAATTTATATTTCTTGTTCTAATAAATACAGCTTTCATTGTCTTTGTTCATTCCAACTTTATATGTGCCCTTGAAAGTGAGTCTTAGCATCTAAATTATGTCCTCTCTCTCTGTTTTATCCGTTGCAGTCACCACCCCCATACTCTTCCTTCGGCAAATCTTCTCCTCTCCTTTCTTTTGGGCAAAGTCTTATAACTCAATCAATCCATCTTTTGAACACTTTTTTTTAGTAATGGCATTTGTACATAACAAATGATATAACAACACGACAATGACAGAAATACATTTACATGTAGTTCTCTGATCACGTGCAACATCAGTAATGGTCCTATCCTATCCTGTCCCTATCCTGTCCCGTAACCCGGAGGTCGTAGGGGCACCACAGATGACCGTTTAACCAGCATACTCCATATTTCTCTGTCCTCAGCAGCCCTGATGGCTTCGCTCAGTGTCAAACCAATCCATTCTCGAATGTTGTCCATCCCACCTCTTTTTTGGTCTATCTCTTCTTCTACCTCCTTGCACTGTGCCTTGCAGAATAGTCTTTGCAAGGCCTGATGATCTGGTGACGTGGCCATACCATCGGAGTTTCCGTTTCTTCACCACTGTGAGCAGGTCATCGTGTTGTCCAATGGCTTGTGTGATGGTCTGTCGGACTTCATCGTTGGTGATGTGTTGGGTATAGAAATGCCCAGAAGTCTTCTGTAGCACCTCATCTCCATGCTTTGTATTCTTCGTTGTAGATCTGCTGTGAGGGTCCATGCTTCGCAAGCATATAGGAAGATGGAGATGACAAGGGAGCGCAGCAGTCTTACTTTGGAATGTAGACTGATGGTCCTGTCTTTCCAAATGGGCTTCAACCTTGTCAGGGCAGCAGTTGTTTGTGCGATCCTGGAGAGGACTTCCTGTCGGGACCCATTGTCTGATACAATGGCTCCTAAATATTTGAAGCTATGCACTGTTTTGAGGGATTGGCCTTGAACTTTGATGTCCGTGTTGATGCCATTGGTGTTGTTGGTCATCATTTTGGTCTTCTCTGCACTTATTTCCATTCCATAGGCTCTGGAGGTGGTGTCAAGCCTCTGTACCAGCTGTTCAAGTTCTTGTTCCTCTCCAGCCAATCCATCAATGTCATCCGCAAAACGAAGATTGGAGATTGCTCTACCCCCTATGCTGACTGTGCCTTCGTGATCTGCAAGAGCATCTGACATAATGTGCTCTAGGAAGATGTTGAAGAGTGTTGGAGAGAGTAGGCATCCTTGACGCACACCGATTGTTGTTCTGAACCAGTTCCCGATGACGCTGTTATGGAGGACTGCACTGGTAGCCTTTTCATACAGGCTTTTGATGACTTCAATAATTTTAGGGCTGATGTTGTACACTTTCATTGTTGCCCATAGAGCTGCATGCCAGACTCGGTCAAACGCCTTCTTGAAGTCTATGAACACATGATATAGATGTTGTTGGTGCTGTAGGTATTTCTCACAGATTATTCTGAGGTTGAAAATCTGTTCAGTGGTACTTCGCCCTGCCCTGAATCCTGCTTGTTCTTCAGCTATGATTTGTTCAGCTTGGGGTTTCAACCTGTTGAGTATTATTTTCAGGAGGACCTTGCTGGGATGGCTGATGATGCGGTAATTTTCACACTCCTGAAGGTTACCTTTTTTGGGAAGAGTGATGACAAGCGACTGGGTCCATGGTGTAGGCCACTCTCCACTCTGCCAGATCTTGGTACAGATAATGGTGAGGGCATCAATCATCGCTTCTCCTCCTGCTTGTAGCAGTTCCGCGGGTATGTTGTCCACTCCCGCTGACTTCCCTTTCTTCAGCGATTGCACTGCTGCCTCAACTTCTTCCCGGAGAATAGGGAGGATTTCTTCTTCTTCTCTGTTCTCGGGACATGCTAGAACTGATGGGTCTCCATTTGGTGTGTGGTTGTAAAGGTCAGAGCAGTACTCTGTCCATCTGTCCAAGACTTCTTGTTCTTCTGTAAGGCATATGCCAGACTTGCTTTGGATCGTGGAGACTTTGAGCTGTTTAACACTTGTCAGCCGCTTCACAGTCTGGTAGGCCTTCTTGCTGTTGTTCTTGTTCAGACTGTTCTCTATTTCCTGGCATTGATCTTCTATCCAGTTCTCCTTTGCTGTGCGCATGCCTTTTCGGATGTCATTGTTGATTTTTCGGTAGACATCAGCTCCCTGTGAGGTGTTCTTTTTCTTTTTAATCTCTCTTCGTTTATCACACAGATCCAAAAGTTCAGGTGTGATCCACGACTTCTTCTTTGGTCGGTGCTTGCCAAGGATCTCAGTGGCGGCATCTGTCACAGCTGAGTTGAAGGTGGTGGTCATGATGTTGACATCTACTTCACCAGCTCCCAAAATGAGCAGTGGTGCAAATTTCCCTCCAATTGTGGCCTGAAATAGTTCTGCCACCTCCGGGTCTTGCAGTTTGTCCAGGCCGAACTTAAGACTAGTGCACTTTGCTGTATTTACTCTCTTCAAGATGAGCCGGAAAGACATCATCACGAGATCGTGGTCACTTCCGATGTCTGCTCCTGGAAAAGTGCGTGTCCTGCCAATGTTGATGCTTGATCTGAAGCGTTTCTTGACCATGATGTCATGTAATGGTAGAATCATACAATTTTTTTTTTGTCCTAAGAATTATATAATATCTAAATTGTTGTTTGTTTGCTTGTTTAGTTGTATGTTGTATGTAGTAGTTGTTGTTGTTGTTACATTTTCCACCAATGGCAACTGCAGCACCTACTATTAGCAGGCGATGTACAAGCAATATTTAACTATACAGTTTTCTGGTAGTTGCTAAACATTGCACAATAAGGATAAACATAGCGCCCTGATAGATTATTTTTGTTGCATCAGCAAACACAAGTTGCCTTTCATGAAAGTTTTTATGACCAACGGCTAAAAGCGAGTAAAATGGTACAACCTGAGTCAATCGATGCAAATGCGTGTGTTTTAAGGTTTATATAGTTTCTTGTCTACGAGACTAAACTTGCTGACAGTAGTAAAAGCCTGCCTCAGTTCTTGATCCATTTCTCTCCCTTTCATTACCCTAACGTTTGTTATGGCATGACGGTTGAAATATTGGAGTCGTTTTGCCCCTCGAAGCAGTTTGAGATCTGCATCTGTTATTCCTTTGTCCCTTTGACATTATTATTGGATTATTTCTGCTGCTTCTGGTGGAGATGTTGATGATGATAAGGACGATGACGTGGCAAACGATGCATGATGACGATGATGGTACAGTACTTGAGATACAGCTTGTGGTTGTGTCAACATTACATAGATGATATTCACGCTAGGATGATGATGATGATGTTGTTGTGGATGATGATGATGATGATAATGATTCTTAATACCTCTAGTGGTGCTGATGATAATGATGACTATGATGATGATGATGATGATGATGATGATGATGATGATGATGATGATGATGATGATGATGATGATGAGGATAATAATAATAATAATAATAATAATAATAATAATAATAATAATAATAATAATAATAATAATAATAATGACGGTGACATTTCCGTTAAATCATTACATTGCTTTTGCTCCCACAGTATACATTGCAAGCCAGACCAAAGTGACAGCACAAGAACCGCCCCTCACTGTAGAACTTCTTGTTGTTGTCGACAAAAGAGCATTTAATAAGTAAGTCTGTATTTTGTCGTTGTTGCTGCTCCTGCCGTTGTTGTTGTTGTTTTTAATAGTGGTGGTGGTGGAAGTGTTGTTGTTGGTTGTGGTCGCTGCTCTTGTTGGTGGTGATGGCGGTGGTGTTCGTTTTTGGAGTGGCAATAGTGGTGTTCTTTGTGGCTGTAGCAATGTGGGTGATAATGATGATGATAAGGAGGAGGAAATGAAGGAGGATGAGGTGAAAGAGGAGGAGGAAGAGGAGGAGGAGGAGGAGGAAAAGAAGACGGGGAGGTGGTAGGAGAGACGAGACAATCATGATGTTGGTTTGGTTTTGGTGTTGAACGTAAAACTGTCATAAAATGTATTTATATATTTAGTTTTGATAATTTATCTATTGTTATTATGCAATATTAAATTTTAACACTGAGAATAACTATATCAGGTGCATAGTATACAAATAAATAATGTTGATTTAAATTTAAATCAATTTACTATTTATTAACAAAAACATTCCAAAATAATGTGTTCATTGTCCTTGCATATTTTTATTTGTAACGAATGCGTTCCTAACATGTTCTATCAATCTACTTTTTTCGTTGCTAGACCCTTCACCTACCTGTTTTCTTAAAAAAAAAAATCTCCCAGAACTCTTCATTTGTGTATGGAGTCTGTTGGGTGAGCTTGGGGATATATGACGCTTTCTGCCAAATGGTCACTAAGGCTTTCTATGGTCTTATTGTTATTTAGCAATGTAGGTATTTTATATGTATTTGTTTTGTTAATATTTTATAATGATGTTTACATTCTATTTTGTTTTTTGTAAACCGGGGTTCGATAAATTAGAGTACAGCCTTAGCGTCCCCTGCATGAGATGCTGGTAGAGTGCCTTCAGTGTTGCCATTAGGGTTGTTTCAGCAGATGTTTTTATACGGACCAAAGGTGAGCCCTCAGTCAACCAAGTTGTGGTCTTGATTGGACTCTTTGCAGTTCGCTGGACCCTATAAACAATGACTAATTAACTAACTAATTAACTAACTAATTAACTAATACGAAATTTTGTTTTCTCACAGAAAAATTACATTACAATTACATTTTTTATGATTTTTTTTGTTTCTGTCTGTCTGTCTGTCTGTCTGTCTCTCTCTCTCTCTCTCTCTCTCTCTCTCTCTCTCTCTCTCTCTCTCTCTTTCTCTCTCAGATGGTATGCGATCACGCAAGCTGCGACTGAAGATGAAAGAAACGCTGCTACAGTGAATCGAATAAGAGATTTCCTCAGTGCCATCGTTGTAGGCGTAAGTAAGATATTTTTTTTAACCATTTTATTTATTCTTAGTTTTTGCCCCAATCCTCTTAATGCCAAAAGTTCAAATGGGTCAGGCATATAAGCCTAATTTTGAAACATACATAAGCAACTTTGAATCGGCTTTAAAACGCAGTATACCAAAGTGTTCGTTGGTATAGGCCTACATGTTCTAAGTAGTATACACCTATAAGATTCAGTTCAATTCAATTCTGCGATTCAGTCAGCTATGGTGCGAAATCTTCCCATCGTATTCGCTTCTACTGGCTGTAACTGTAAAGTCGAAGTCTGACATGTCAGAGTCCTGCAGCTGACGTTATTCAGGGGAGAGTATAACATGTTAAGGAAATTTACGTCACCCAGTGTGTCTTTTGTAAAGTCGCCGATGGCGTGACGCAGTGAGTGTGTATTGGATGTAGCCTATACCACTGTCGGTGACTACAGCCAATTTTATTTGCGTAGATTTCCTTGAATGTCTAAACTGACAGCTCATATGGAATCACGCTGTCAGACAGCATGAAGCGAAATAGTAAACCCATCACTTTCAATGAGAGGTGGCACAAACTGTAGGACTGTGTTTATTTCGTAAGCATGTTCGTGACGTTCAGATTCCTTATTTTGTTTTTTACAATATTAAAGGCTTACTAGTGCTGTTCATTTTTGTGGTGTTCAAATCTCTAGTTATGAACTATAGGTTGCCACTGCCTGCATTCATCTTTGCGAAGTTCATAGCCCTAGTTTTAATATTACGCCACCTGATGCTCTTTGTTCGAGCGTGTTTGAATTTACATTTAATATGCATATTTGTAATGCTGATATCCATTATTTAAAACAAACATTACAGGCTACAACATGCTAACAGTGTGTTCGTTATTTAATAATAATAATAATAATAATAATAATAATAATAATAATAATAATAATAATAATAATAATAATAATAATAATACTGGATGCTATTTTACGCGCTTTTCCCCAATTTCCAGCTAGGCTCAAAGAGCGGTGATCTGTACCAATATACACGCTCACATATTTTACCAATTCACACACTCACACACACCTACACACACACACACACACACACCCACACCTAACACACATCACTCAAACATGTGGTGTAAAGGCAAGGAGACCGCTATTAGAAGACGGAAATGAAATCGAATTGTTATTTTTGACATTTTAGATTGATTGCACCCAGTACCAATACTGATGTACGTATATTCTGTCCTAATTGTCGCTGTTGCCTGTTACCAAGACAGCAAAGATGTTAATATACGATGAAAATACTGTAATAAATCCCTGTTTCTATCTATATATTATGACCCTTTCTTTTATTTCTCTGTGCGCATTGAGAATGCCCAACTCCAAAGTACACGTGTTCTGCGTGCGATTAAATTTCATGTGCTTATTTAAATATTTATTTATTTAATGTTATTTCATTGATAAATGTAACTTTCAATTTTGCAGATAAATAACCTTTACGAAAGCGTGACCAGATATGGTTTGTTTCTTGATGTTCGGCTAAAGAAAATTCACATTTTGGTGAGTGGCGCACTTTTAGTATTTTCTTCTTCTTCTTCTTCTTCTTCTTCTTCTTCTTCTTCTTCTTCTTCTTCTTCTTCTTCTTCTTCTTCTTCTTCTTCTTCTTAGTATTATCATTATTATTATCATTATTATTATTATTATTATTATTATTATTATTATTATTATTATTATTATTATTATTATTATTATTATTATTATCATCATCATCATCATCATCATCATCATCATCATCATCATCATCATCATCATCATCATCATCATCATCATCATCATCACCCCTTGGGGTCATGAGCAATCTTGCCACTGTAGATTGTTCTAACCTATAAAGGGAACAGTGAAAGCCCCAGTTGAAAACCTGTCTTGCCTTTGTAGGCATGACTAATTCACTGCGGCAACAGTTCCCCCCGTTGGAGTGCCGGGGGTTTCAGTATAATTAGTATCCCCACTTTCTGGAAATTTAGTGCTTTAAATTCCCACTGTCGCTGTCTTTATCATTTGCTCTTTCCCATTCCTGATCTGTCCTATCACTCTGCTATACTATCTTCTTCTTCGCTAGATCAATGACCTACCTTTTTTCTTGAAAACTCTTCCTGGACAAGACTCCTTGTTTGTGTATGAGGTCTGTTGGATCAGCTTGGGAGTGTTGGACGCTTTCTGCCGGGTGGTCACTAGGGCTTCCTATGATTGTATTATTTCGCACTATAGGCATTTTATATGTATGTTTTGTTGATGATTTATAATGATGGTTGTATTCTATTTTGTTTTTGTAACCGGGGTGTTCGCGTAGTTGAGGTAAACCCTCAGCCGTCCCCCGCGTGGGATGTCTTTATTGTAAAGTGACTGGCCGGTGGAGGGCATTCAATTTCCCCACTAGGGTTGTTTCAGCAGATCTTTTATGCGGATCGGGGGTTGTCCGGTCCTGATTTGGCTCGGAAGAGTCCGCTGGACCTAAAGCAACAATAAATCAATCAATCAATCATCATCATCATCATCAATCATCATCATCATCATCATCATCATCATTATCATCATCATCGCCGATCCCTTTCAGATTAATTCTTAGCCGTCGTCATCATCATCATCATCATCATTGGCATCACCATCATCATCATTATCATCGGCATCGGCATCATCATTGTCGTCACCAGTCAGATTCATTCTTAACCATCGGCATCATTCTTTGAAATACTTTTAACAATGAGATGTTAGGAAATAGCTTAGAGAAGCTAGAGTGAAAAGTATAAGGAAACTCTTATACAATATATACAGCCTTCTAAGCCTATAAATATTATATAGATATTTTCATTTTAAAAAATTTCAGAAACATGACCTGTGGGGTAAAGACGACACGCGGTATGGTTACGAGGATCAAATGCCGTCCAACAAAGCCATAGACACCTTTTACAACTGGTCCTGGAAAGCACGAGATACTCTGGGTACTTTCGACCACGCAATGCTGGTTACAGGGTAAGAATTTGAAACACCATAGCATAAACAAGTTATTTTGAGGTGCATGAAAGATGTTCAGTTGATATAGAACTACGTCAAGATAAAAAAATGAGAAGATAAAAATACAAGTCAAACACTCATGCAAACAAGAAATTTGTTGTAAAAGTCGATACTTAAAACCTTCCTCAAGACAAATTGAATTACCAGATTGATATAGAACAGGGTAGTATTTCCTACGTTTGTCCACATTGGCATCACACAAGTTGGGCGCCTGTATTGCGAATGTGCAATCGATATCAAAGCGGTAGCTAGCAAACAGTTTAACGCATCCTAGTAAATATGATACGTTTTTTTTTTTTTTTATTTAATCGTTCTTATATAGCGCTTTTCCAGCTCAAGAGCTGCTCAAGGCGCTGGCCGATACAGGATCTAACTCAAGCCGCCCGAGACGCCCACCTGCAGCCTTTGGGCGCATGGTCTGACGCCCGGACAACTGAGCACAATCCTGGGCAGCCAGGGATGGGGGAGAAGGACCTAGGTGCATGCTGGGTGTTTTCTTGTCACCGGCACTCACCCGTCTAGGACATGAGCGTCAGGATCTTTAAAGTCCGTTATGATGGAATGTATGCGAAACAGACTAGACCTCGGTTTATACTCTCATCCGAAGGAGTAGGAAAACAGGAGTAAAGTGTCTTTCCCAGGGACACAACACAATGGCCCGGCCAGGGCTCGAACCCGGGACCTTCCGATCCGCAAGCCGAAGCACTACCATTAGACTATGGGAAATACGCTTATATCTTCCGCTGTGCTATCGGGGATCCACTTTCAGCGTGTGATACCCTTGTGGTTTGTATCTAGGGTCAGTCCGTCCGGTCAGTGGGTTTGAGGTGATTGTTTTTCATGACTGTGACCTGTTCTTAAAACTAAACAACAATTTACTTGAGACCTGTTTAACCATTTTGCAGGTATAACCTAATCGACCCGAGAGATCCATCTAAACTGACGACAGGTAAGATCAATAGATCGATATCGACCATTTGCTTGGAAAACGATAACCGCAGTGTCAGATTCGTGGTTCTGGGGTTTGGGGGTGGGGAATGTAGGGGTGGGGATGGGATGGGTGGGGGAGGGGAAAGGCCAACGTTCTATTGCACGCATGATATAGGCATTAAAGACGAACTGAATTGCGAATGTACCTTAAAATAATAACCTTAAGTAACCAGAATTTCAAACATAATTATTATTTATTGCTCTAAATAACGCTTTGTCAGCTCAAGAGCTCAAGAAACATTTTTTTAAATTTATAGAGTATTGTAGGCCTATGTGTGTGTGCATGTGTATGTGCACGTGGTGTGTATGTGTGTGTATTATGCGCGCGCGTGTGTGCGTTCGTGTGTGTGTGAGTATGTTTATGAGTAAGCTTATAAGCACAGGGGCGTTAGCCAAGTAGAGCGGATAGCAAAAAGGAAATGGATCGTGGATAGCATTGCAGGTCCCAGCTACATATATACATACATACTCACATGCATACATACATGTATACATACATAGGCTACATATTACTGCTACTGCTATGCTATCGACGATCCACTTCCTCTTTGCTGTTGAGGATCCATTCTACTTGGTTAACGGCCCTGTGTTATGAGTGAATGTCTAAAATCATTATAAACAATGAACAGACTTTCAATCAGAGAACATGTTACTGTAGTTCCAAAAGAGCTGCTGCGCAAGACGTTGGCCAAGATAGGGTCTTACTCAAGCAGTCCAAGGCGCCAACTCTGTCCGTTTCACTTTGAATTTCAAAAGAGAGTCACGTCATGTTACAATACATGACAATACAATACAATACCCTATAATATAATATAACTTTATTGTCTGATGTTCATCACATATATAAATGTGTCTTTGGCTCGTCGTCCGCAAGAAGCATGCAATATATCCATTTTATATACACAACCAGCAAAGACACATTCATTTCTAATGGCACAGCAGCAACCTTAAATTCCAATCAAATACAGACATTCACAATCTAAACCCCACATCAATAATAACTAATAATTTTACATTCATGCAGAAAAAGCACACACACCCACACGCACACACACCCACACACAAAATAATCTAATGACAGCACAAGCTAATTGTTGTTTTAAACTATACATAATTATAATGGCAGTGCTTAAAAGGTAGAGGCATGACTAGAACATTCTACATTTACCTATACATAGACAGTCAACAATCAATTACATAATACAGTGCAGTAGCAACATTCATGTTCAGGGTTTGATAATTCAGTTAGTCTTTAATGCTTATATCATGCGTGCAATAGGACGTTAACTTTATTTATTTATTTATTTATTTATTTATTTATTTTCCAGAACCAAATTTCAAATCTGGCACTGCGGTTATCGTTTTCCAAGCAAATGGTCGATATCGATAAAATCTAAATGCGAACTGAAATATTATCGTAATACAAGTGTTTTACACAATCTTGTTATCTCCATTATTCCACTTGCCAGCAGTCGTTTTCTAAACATTACCCTGTAAAATTATAGTACAACATCAAACACATTTTGCAGTATAATCGTAATGATTTAAGGTTTAATAACTTGTATTTACATTTAATATTACAGGTGTGGCGTACAAAGGGGTGATGTGCAAATATGGCAGTGTTTCTGTAGTGGAGAACACTTTCTCCTACCAAATGGTGGACACCTCTGCCCACGAACTTGGACACAGGTAAAATATGTATTATACTACTACTACTACTACTACTACTACTACTACTACTACTACTACTACTACTACTACTACTACTACTACTACTACTACTACTACTAACTACGACTACTACCACTATAATTATTATTATTATTATTATTATTATTATTATTATTATTATTATTATTATTATTATTATTATTATTATTTGTTGCTGTTATTATTGTTATTATTATTATTATTATTATTATTATTATTATTATTATTATTATTATTATTATTATTATTATTATTATTATTATTATTATTATTATTATTATTATTATTATTATTGAACATTATAATGCGCTCAAGGCACTTAAATGTTAACTGTGAACGGCTTTCGCTTATCTAGATTATTTACAGAAAATTGTATCGAAAATAGTTTGCGTTAGAATTGATGGCGGTATTTTACGCTAATGCAGTCGGTGTGCCTATCCTATCCTATCGTATCCCTTAACTCGAAAGTTGTTGTGGCACCACAGATTATCGTTTAAACAGCGTACTTCATCTTTCTCTGTCCCCAGCAGTCTTCATGGCTTTACTCAGTGTCAAGCCAGTAAATTTTCGAAAGATACCTTCCCACCCCTTTTTCTGTCTCCCTATTCTTCTGCCTCCTTGCACCGTGTCTTGCAGAATGGTTTTTGAAGGGCCTGATGCTCTGGGACGTGGCTAAACGATTGGAGATTCCGTTTCTTCATCACTGTGAGCAAGTCATCGTGTTGATCAATGCAGTGTGCAATTGGCACCAAACTTACTCGTGGCGGCTTGGGTTTCCATTGTGATTTCGCCAACACATGTAACAGTTCTAAACTGGAATGAACACTCAACGTAGCTATAGCTAAGAGTGGCCGAGACTTACGTTTGTCTCTCAGGTACTCGACGAGTTTCAGATACGCTGTGTGTGTATCAACACGGACATCAAAATCAAAGGCCAATCCCTCAACACAGTGCACAGCTTCGAATTTTTAGGAGCAATTGTATCAGACAATGACTCCCGACAGAAAGTCCTCTCCATGATAGCTCAAGCAACTGCTGTCCTGAAGCCCATTTGTAAAGACAGGACTACACTTTAAGGTAAGGTTGCTGCGGTCCCTTGTCATCTCCATCTTCCTATACTTTTGCGAAACAAAGAAACCTCCCAGCAGACCCACAAAGAAGAATACAAAGCATGGAGATGAGGTGCTACATAAGACTTCTGGGCATTGAAGTCCGACCGACCATCACAATGTTGTTTTTAGAATCATTGGGATGCTGTTAAAAAATATTATTTATTTTAGGAGGTGGAAGGGGGGCGGGGGGGAGAGGCAAGGGTCATTTATACGTTTTTTAATATTTTATTTTAAATTTTTATTTGCATGTCTAGCCTAAAGTTGCTGTATGATTGTGATATATTTATGAAATGTGTGTATGTGCATCACGGCGAAATATATCCCTTACAACTGCATTGTATGGCACTTGGCCATCAAGTATGTGAATCTGAATCTAAAGATTACACATTTATGTTGATTTCAGTCTAGGCTGTGACCACGACGGCGAGAACAACTACTGCGACAACTCTCTAGGATACGTGATGTCGTCACGCACGGAAATCAACTCCACCAACCGCTGGAATTTCTCCCCTTGCTCCACCGAAGCCATCAAGCACAACATTGCCGAACTCAGCAGGTAGGGCCTATCACTTCCTGTCTTATTTTAGTGCATCTTTAATAATTGTAAATAGGCCTAACGCTGTCTTCATGTCGGTGTTGTTTAAGTGCGACTTTAAGTAGGCCTTAGTCACTGTCTGAATGAGCGTAAGTTTTAAAAAAATAGCAACAGAGAGAGGTGCTGTTTATTAACGTTTGGTTACTAAGTGTGTACAGTCCCGAAGAAAAGAACTCTGGCTTACTACTTAAAAAAAAAACACAGCAGAATAGGAGCGAATACAAGAGGTGGTGGATGGTAGTATTAGTATTATATTTAGGTGCTATTGTTTGTTTATTACTAGAAAAGCAAGTCACCTTCTTGAACTGTAAATAAAGGACTGATTGAACAATGATTAATGTTAGAGTGCAACTTTGAAATTAATATCAGATCTGGCTTTACATCGAAGGATTGAAGATAGACGCCAAAAGAAACAAATTTTGAAATAAATTGAAACTGTGTTATCATGAGTGTAGAATTTAGATTCAAAATTTTAACAGTTTACTTTGACAGTATCAAATTATGTGTGCTTGAGTATGATTTTATATGAATTCATGACATTGTGAGTGTGTAACGTTCTCTCCAGAATTAATGCCAACTGCTTGACAAAAACGACGGCCAAGGCAACCCCAGGACTGGAAATGGGCGCCTTTCTCAGCCCTGATGAACAGTGCAAACTCATTCTGGGTCCTGAAGCCTTCTTCTGCAGGGTAGTATAAACATTGAACAATTAGTCAATTACCGTACAAAACATTTTGTTTAATAGTTCAAACAACTCTTCTCCCTAGTAGTAGTATTGTTGTAATAGTAGTATTGTTGTAATAGTAGTATTGTTGTAATAGTAGTAGTAGTAATAGTAGTAGTAGTAGTAGTAGTAGTAGTAGTAGTAGTAGTAGTAGTAGTAGTAGTAGTAGTAGTAGTAGTATGCGTTGTCTTGTAATATATTTACTAGACTGGTCTTTTCTGATTTTGCATTGTGGTATTTGTTCGTGCAGGATTTCTACCATACCCCCGCGCTGTACGAAAAGATGTGCGCGTCCATGTGGTGTTCGGCCAGCCAGAAGGAAGCACATTGCCAGAACCATATTGCTTCAGACGGCTTTGTATGTGGGGACACCAAAGTGAGTATTCGATTATTGTTACCACTGTCACAACACAGATCTTTCCCTAGTTCATTCCCTTCACCATTGGCGTGACCATTATTTATTTAAGTTACTATAATTAACAATTTCTATTTGTTTGTTTGTTTCTTTGTTTGTTATGGTTGTCTAAAATCACATTGTTGTGAAAAGACGTTAAATTAAAATATTGAATTGAATTGAATTGCGTGACCATTACATTGATCATTTACACTCTCACGGTCAGAGATATATCAGTAAGCCTACAGCAAGATGAGACAGGGGGCTGAATGCCAAAGGAGATAAAACACAGCAGATTAGAAAGTTCTTGATACATGTATTTCGCCTAAAGTTTTTTTCCCGAGTTAAATAAGTCATGAATCCAGTACAGAGCGTACTCCAACCAGTTTCAGGTACCTTGGTATTGTATAGACCATTGCTTCTTTTGCCCTTTGACAAACACCGTGTACCTTTCCCATAATCCCCATCTGACCTTATTACTAAGTCTCAGGTGCATTTTATGCGGAATTTCGAAATGCTATAGACCTCATTGTTCTTATTCTTCTTTGATGTTGGCCGCCAACTTCGACAGATTGAAGAATATGCTGCTATTTATAAGTATTGTTGAAGACGAGATCACGTATACCTACCTACTTCTGTGTTTTATAAGGCATTCATCCATGATTTGTGTTTCTTCTTACTAGCCTTTCTCTTATTATATATAGGTCTTTACATGGTGTGTTGTTGCATGTTTTTGCAAATTGACATTTATTTCTATTATAACTATTCACTGGTTGATTTTTCAGATTTGCAAACGAGGACAGTGCATCCAGTCTCCCACCCCGTTTGCTTTCGCTGTTTCAGGTAATCAGTAAGAAGAACCTCATTTTCGTGTAATTATTCTTACTGATAATGAGGTTCTAGATTATGCTGAGTATAACTATGAGTCTCCACATAATCTTGGGTATAGCTATGAGTTTACAAATAATCCTGGGTATAGCTATGAGTTATCAGATAACCTTGGGTATAGCTATGAGTTTCCAGATAACCTTGGGTATAGCTATGAGTTACCAGATAACCTTGGGTATCGCTATGAGGTACCAGATAACCTTGGGTATAGCTATGAGTTACCAGATAACCTTGGGTATCGCTATGAGGTACCAGATAACCTTGGTTATAGCTATGAGTTTCCAGATAACCTTGGGTATAGCTATGAGTTACCAGATAACCTTGGGTATCGCTATGAGGTACCAGATAACCTTGGGTATAGCTATGAGTTTCCAGATAACCTTTGGTATAGCTATGAGTTACCAGATAAACTTGGGTATAGGTATGAGTAACTCCGATAAACTTGGGTATTGTAATGTATTGTCATTGATCAGTATGAATTTCTACATGACTTGTGCAAGGGACGCAATCGCTCCTTCTCTATTGTTTGGTTGATTAGAGTGTTGCCCCTTTAGCTTATGCTCTGCATGTCAACGGTTGTGGTTGGTGCTCAACAAAGCTGGGAACTTTTATAATTTGTTCAATGGGTTGTTCTGTGTACGCATCCATACAATCAAGCAATCATCAATGCAACAACAACAACATCACAGGTATAGCTTTGAGTTACCAGATAACCTTGGGAATAGCTATGAGTTACCAGATAACTTTGGGTATAGCTATAAGTTACCAGATAACCTTTGGTATAGCTATGAGTTTCCACATATGATAATCGTGGGTATGGGTATAAACTTATAACATGCAACCTTCATCACCCACACATCTAAATTTCAAGTCTCAATTTTGCATTTACTTTGCTGCAGTGATAGTCAATGATAAAGCAAAACCATTTCCTCGCACCAATTGTTACATCTTTCTCATCTAAAAAAAAAAAAAAAAAAAAAAAAAAAAAAAAAAAAAGGAGAGACCGTTAAATGAAAAAAATGGAGAGTTGTTGGTGGGGGGGGGGGGGGGGATAGTTGGTGGGGAAGTAAAACAGAAATAAGATTATACTGGAGTGGTTGATCTGAAAAAATGATGACCAACTAACTTTTTTTTTGGCGCTGAAAGTGTTTGGGCTGAAAACTTTACGCCAATTTTATCTTTAAATGTTGTTGTTTTTTTTTTACATTGTTTTCTACAAAGTAACATAGGAATAGATCTAGCTGATATCGCATTTTTATACTGTGGACGTGGATTGTCACCTTTAACAAACAATCAGGCGACCAATTAAAGGAATTGTCGTTTTGTTTTGTCTTTGTGTTGCAGACTGGTGCCCCCAAGGAGACCAGCCCGGATTGGTGTTTGAGACCATGACCTGCTCTGATGTCATCCGCCTGAAGCCATGGCTGTGCTACCAGGGTTATTTCCAGAGAAAATGTTGTCTCTCCTGTCCTAGCATCAAGGAAAATGTGCCTGGTCTGTTTTAAATTATGTTCTTTTATTTTAGTTTTTATAATTTCATGCAAACTGCAAAATTTTGAACGCAAATTTCAATTTCAATCATATAGCCTAAGCATGTAGACAAATCACATCTCCTTTTTCCCTCAGTATTTATTGTTTTGGCAAATTTCCCGTTTTATATTTTGATTCGATGAAATCATTACATAAATGTGATCAGAATGCTGACGTGAGATATGAGATATGTCCAACTCGATCGATGTAATGTTTTACTTACCTTCGGCTCGTGGAAACATTGAATAGATCTCGTTGGACATAGGCTTATCTCATATTCCACGTCAAAATGCGGGTAATGTATATGTTCCGCGCTTTTTTGGAATCTGCGCAATTCTAGAATTGCACTGCCCATTTTTGGAATTCCAACATTGGCCGCCATTATTGGAATTACAAGAATGGCCGGGCGCTTTTTTGGAATTTGGCTTAGGGTTAGGGTTTGAGTTTAGGGCTAACCCTTTCCCTAACCCTAACCGAAATTCCAAAAAAGCGCACGGCACAATTCTAGAAACGCCCGGCCATTCTTGTAATTCCAATAATGGCGGCCAATGTTGGAATTCCGAAAATGGGCAGGGCAATTCTAGAATTGCGCAGATTCCAAAAAAGCTCGGAACATATGTAATATTCCTGCTTCGGCTTCCGAAACAAAATGTGAAACTGGTTTGGATTTAAGCCTTCGTAATTAAGATGTTTATGAATCCAGGAAAAATAGGTTTGGAGTTTTCTATAGTTATATCGCACGGTTTCAAAATAAGGTTACGCTCCTCTTTCTTCATCTTATGCAATAGTAGAGTAAAGGAATCCGCGAGCACCTTTTTGCATAGGTTTATTCGAGTTCGCGCTCTTACATAATCGCAGCAAGTAGCACGGTATCTGTAGATTAATTGAATTGTGGTGAAATCAGTACTGAGAAACAAATATGTACATAAGCCCAAAAAATGCTAATGTGGACAAAAACAAGACAAAACCACATAATGGAAATTTTGGAGCTAAGCTCTTTGTCAGGCGGACAAAACATAAAACAATACGTCCGAATAGACCGTCTTCGGAAATGGGAGGTAACTTGTCTTTTTAAAAAATTAGTTACCTAGAGTTATCCGGGCGGACATCTCGTCTCTGAACACTGAAAGCTACCCCGAGCTGCAAGCTTTTCTTCGGGAAAGGGTGGTGGTGATGCCTGACAGTGCAAGGCTGACCTAGCGGAGCTAGCGAGGATTGCAACAGATATCAACGGTTGATCCGGAAGGTTTGATGAAGGACAGAGCAGACATTGTAGGCGAGAAACTATGTTCGGTTGGAAAGAATGTCCGCTTGAACGTTAGACATCTCCGTTGCAACATGCTGGCAAGCCGGCCAAAGCTGTTGATGAGCATGGTCTCATTAGCATTCTGTTGGCTTATGTACATATTTTTTTAAATCATTATTGTAAACGTTGAATGCTAGCAGTCTTCTGTTTTATTCCAGTGTGATAAAATCGCGTGAGTTTTTGTGTTCCTGTTAACCTTTGAAGTTTCATGTTAAAAAAGTGGGTGTGGATTTTCTTTCAGACTGTGAGTACGGCGACAAGGAAGGCTGGTGCAACGGAGGCATGACCTACCCGTTCGACTGTTATCTTAACGAGAAAGTGTGCTGCAAGTCCTGCAAACTGCATAAGAGGGTCGATAGACCAGGTATATTTGATAGCAAAGATGAGGAAGAAGTAATTGTTATAATAAAGCCCCCTTAGCAGCTTATAGATCTTTTAAGAAGCTGGCTGGTACAGAATCGAACCCTGTTAACCCAAGAAGCTAAATCGTTGCTACTCACACCATTGACCACTGAACCAACTGTCTAACGCATGGACTGATAAAAGCTACACGTTTGAAAAGAGAACAACTGATGTTTAATTGTCATCTGCTAAGCTATAATTATCTTCTACAATAATAATTGATAATTATATATAGTATATATAGCATCTATTCTTCTTCTTCTTCTTCTTCTTCTTCTTCTTCTTCTTCTGCAATCGAAATAATGACCAATGTAACAATTTATCAATCATCGCCTTATTTTCTTTCTCGATAAATTCAGCGTGCACGATCGCGAGAAGTATAACAACGTACTAACGACATGTATTCGTGTTTACAACTATGTATATATTAATTAGTGATTCATCTGTTCATTAATTGATTAATATCTGAATGTCCTGGTGACTGATTGATTATTTTATTAGATGGAATAATTATTTAAAAAATATGATTGTCCTGTGGGCAGGCTGCGCGTATGGCGATCAGAGTACTGAGTGTACAACGAAGCTATCCCCACCACTCGGCTGCTATAAGAACGAAGACCTGTGTTGTGAAACATGCTTGAAACATAAGATCGCTTCCCAGCCGAGTAAGTCACATTAATATTCCAGCGTGTTTGTGTGAATCATTTTAAAAAGAAAAATTTCTTAAAGCAAAATATAATGATGTTGAAGTGTTGCAAGAGGACCGTTTGGTTTTGTGTTTACTGAGTTTTAAAGCGTGCGGGAGCGACGTCCTCTGCGCGAAAATGCAGGTAATAGGTGTGAATCTTGTGTATTTGTTTGTTTGTACATGTGTTTGTGTGTGAGAGAGAAAGAGAGAGAGAGAGAGAGAGAGAGAGAGAGAGAGAGAGAGAGAGAGACTAACACGCAAGTACGCGTGCACAACAACAACAACAACAACAACAACAACACATCCAACGTTCACAAATAATGTAAAGTTTCGCGCAGTCGGCGACGCTCAGTTGACCGTAGCGTTGTTGGGTAGGAACTTTTTAAAGAAGCATCTGCTTTAAAATAATAGGACGGGAGTTTAGTATGACGCTTATCCCTCCCTAGACTCTTGCATTCGAGTTCCCACATATGATAATCAGATTGCGCTGTCCAGCAAAGATGTCGGGGCATAGCCAATACTGAGATTGACATGTTGTACTGACAAAACCTCGGTATTAGGTTGTACCTCTAGAGTTTATGAGCCTAATCTTACGCTGGGTTGGATATGTAACCCATAAGTCATCGGCTCACACCATGTTTAGATTTCCTGGATGCTTAGAAAACAAATTATAACGTAGATGTTATAGAAAATATTACTATCGCAGTCCATATTTAGGGGAGACTACGTAAATGTCATGCGTTAGATGCAAGCACGAAGAATAGATGCATACCCTTTGTTATATTTGCGAGACTGTATTTGACTTCAACTTCTTCTTTCTTGGGAATGACAGACTGCCCATTCGGAGACAAGAGCACGTGGTGCAAAACTGACCTAAAAGTGCCAAACGGTTGTTACCTGAACCAAGATCTTTGCTGTGGCACATGCGGAGCACTCTCCAACTCAACCACCGCTCGTCAAAACGAGAATATCACTGCAACCCCTAGCCCACTGGCTGTTGGCAAAGGTTCAAATCGTAAGTTAAGACCTTCCAACTGTAATTGGAAAGGATTTTGATTTGTAAATTATTTCCTGATAAATGTGAATAGCTTATATATACCCTGTCAATGAATGTTCCTCGTGATTGTTTGAAAAGGGAGACAAATGTATTTTGGGTTGTGATTGTCTCAACAAGTGACTCTCCAATAATTATTATAACCTTGTTAGAAATGGATGTTGAGGTGTGGAGATCGGGATTACCGCTTTAAAATGGATGGTTTGTTGGCGGGTACGTCACAGCTGGAGGCGATGACGACTTTCTTCTGTTCGTTATGATCTTAAAACTGTTTGTTTCAATAGAAATGGATTTGTATGTAGAATCCATTTATAATGAATATACAGTATAAAGTTAATCCTCTCAAATATATTTGGTACATGGGTATATTACTTTTTTATGTCTAAGATCATTCAATTTATACACAATAGATTTAGAGTAGCCTACACTAGATATTAGATTCAGAATAACCTACATTAGATAGATTTAGAGTAGTCTACACTATGTTACTCTTTATACAGTACTATATATCATACACGTCAATCATCTGAATATATAAATAATCAAAATTAATTGTATTAATGACACTGTTTATCTAATCCTTTCTACTGTCATTACTTTATAGTATAATGATTAATATATTCTATCTACTGTATACTAGTGAGGTTGGTTACCCAAACTTCCGTAGTAAAATAATTATTTTCTTTTCGTAAGTAGATAATCTCAATTGCAGAATTTGTAAATATACGGGCATCAAGTGTTCTGCCTCTCTGCCATATTCATTTGCAATAGATAGTTAAAACTCTGGTTTGGAATTTCTTAATTCTTTTTAGATATAGAACTACGGTCTAAATAATGTGTTTCTTTATTTCATAAATTGTTTTAACAGCATGTTACTTAGACTTCTTTTAGATCATCAGTTTATCATGCATAGTAGCAAAGCATTATATTTATTTATTTATGTATCATGTAATCTATAGCATAAAGAATAAATGTAGAGCCATAATATTTCACTGCATGTCGTATTATGACATTTGACCTTGTGACTTATTGGTTGTGGGATCCTCGTTGCCTAGCGACGGCTGGCACTGTTGCAGGGTGCCAATATGGAGACCAGTTCCCAGACTGGTGCAAGGACCAGGTACCTCATCAGTGCTATAACACCACCTACCAGGAATGGTGTTGCGAGTCCTGTGCCAAGCACTATGATTCCACAAAACCAGGTGGATATTTACAAAATAATTTATTCCGACTTGATGGTGGTATGATGATGATGATGATGATGATGATGATGATGATGATGATGATGATGATGATGATGATGATGATTGTGGTGCTTTTACTGCTGCTGCTGCTGATGATGATGATGATGAAGACGACGACGCTGATGATGTTGATGATGGTTGTGATGCTTTTGCTGCTACTGCTGCTACTGATGATGATGATGATGATGATGATGATGATGATGATGATGATGATGATGATGATGATGATGATGAGGACGATGATGATGACGACGACGTTGATGATGATGTAGATGACGATGACGGCGACGATTCTGCTGATTCTGTTTCTGATTATAACGAAATCATCAACAGCAACGACTACGACAATTATTACTTTTATTTTGTTTCCAGGCTGCGAATACGGAGACAAGTTCAAGAACTGTGATGAGATCGTGTATCCCTATTCGTGCTACCACCCAGCCAAGAACGCCGAACTGTGCTGTAGCACCTGCGGAAAGTACCTAAACGGTTCCAGGCCAGGTGGGTTTCGAATCCGTGCATGCAGTGCCAAGAACTGTATTGTGGAACACATGCTGTTTGCCTATTGCCTTTTATAGTTGTACAGGTACTTGCATGAGTGGCTGAAATCAATGCTCCCCTTACATTCAGAGTATGGCTCAGCAGCGGGCCTCAAACGATTTGGCTTCACTTTTTGATGTTGACCGGGGAGATTTTCTCAACAGGAGTCAACTTTCTGTAACGAATGTTTGCTTAGGGTTCCGCGTCTCACTGAATCGCCTTGGAGGCAGGTTTAACAACACGATCGTTCTGTTTTTGTTAAGGAACTAGATGATAGGAATGAGGCAAAAGACGCCTAAGTCCTGCGCGCACTGTAGTAATATGGATATATATTATATGGGTGTAGTAGTTTTCACAAGTCCTTTTAGGTGAGAGTGTATATGTAATAGAAACCGATATCTGTGGTCTGGTCTGTGCGCGCATGCAGTCCATCACACGGATCATAAGGATGCTGACAGTCCCAGACAACTGAGTGCCAGATACACTAAAATACTTTCTCAAAGCACTACGTCCTGTTCCCGCTTGTCCTAGCGATGGGATTGGCGATGAGGGGGATAGGGGTGGGAGGAAACTGTGTGGCTGCCGCGCTGATTTCTTTCACAAGTGTGACAGTTATCATCCAACAGTCTTCTCCTCCCACGCCCTTCCTTCTCCCATTCCCAAAACAAAAAAATAAGACAAGATTCCTGCCATCCTAATTGTTTCAGATTGCCCTTACGGCGACCGTGAGGCGTGGTGTTACACACTGAACGAGAAGTACAGCAAAGAACAATGGTGCCATCTGGACAAAAGCGACGGCCATTGCTGTGGGACTTGTCTTTACGATGAAACGGCCAGTATGTGTTATTATATTGCGTTTAGTAGGCATAAATGATTTTTTGCCCCAGTTTTACTTTCGATTCCGACGTCAGCCTATGTTTCTGTGTTTTCAATATTTCATATTCTTTTATATTATTATTTGTTTTATATTTTGGTAAGTATTTTGTTTCAGTATGCTTCTTGAGAAGGGGTATGATGGGGGTGGGTGGGTAAGGGAGGGGGGAGGTAGGGGGGAGAAAGGGTGAGGAAATCGATGCGAAATTGGTCTATCCTGAGGTCTAGCTAATTTACAACCTAATTTAGTACAGACTTAAAAGTGAGATGTCTGGTTTGGTTGTTATTGTCGAATATTCTTTATATTCTGCTTGGAATGTTGCATGGCCAGGTGATGCAGTTAACTGTCGCGTAATTGTTTACTCATGCAAGTATGTATTTACGTGGGGAAGATGAGATTAACAGGTTAAAAGAAGTAGACCCAAAACTCAGCAGATTCAAAGTCATCATTCCAGAAATTCTTTCTCTTGTCCCTACAGATATTTCCCTCAGATCATTATCATAGTTTCAAGCCAGGTACAAAATCTAATACATAAATTTCTTTCTTTCTTTCTTTCCTTCTTTCTTTCTTTCTTTCTTGCTTTCTTTCTTTCTTTCTTTCTTTTTTTTTTTTCTTTCTTTCTTTCTTTCTTTCTTTCTTTCTTTCTTTCTTTTTTTCTTTCTACTTTCTTTTTTCTTTTTTTCTTTCTTTATCTATTTATTAATGAAATTGTTTAATTATGAATTGTTCTAGTGTTTAACATTGTGCATATGACTGATGAGTGATGTATGTTTAACACTGTGTTTACCTATCCTTTAGTGCTGTATATATGTTGTATGCCAATGAAGTGTATGACACGATGAATGCATGTGTGACTGTGCAAGAAAGGATGTATTTCATTGTCGCCATGCCACACCAAAATCCTTGTATCCTTTTTACTTGGTTAATAAATATTCTTATCTTATCTTATCTTATGCGTTTCAGTTCCAGTTTTCGGCAGCCGAGTAAAGAATCAAGGAATTCCTCCACCATTAAAGTAAACATTATAATTTCTTCTCTGGGTACACTTTTTAACATATTTTTATTGCAACGCATACAACAACTCCTATTCTTTTTGGAATAAACCCGTAAAATACGATAATAAATTATCTGTTTCTCACAGAAAAAAAATTACTGCAGTTGTAGAGATTACAGAAGTGGCTTCCCCTTCAGATATGCCATGTTCACCGTTCTTTTGCGCCCTAAGTTGACTTTATTTAGGATAAGTCGTCATACGAATATCTTATTATTGATATATATGTGTAACATGCCAATAAATAATCAAAACATTAAGCAGAGAACATTGTAAAAGAAGGGAGTGGTAAGTTATGCATCACCTCCCTTTTGTTGTCTGTTGCAAAAGCGCAGTAGGCTTACTTCTGAATCATCTTTTATATTACGATGATTGCTGATAAAACAACATTTAGCAACCATTTAGGTTTTCTAATTAACTATGCTCCCCCCAAACTACATGTTTCCTTTTCTGTGTAGGCAAAGAAATCAAGTCGGCAAGCTGCCAACTGAAGTCGGCAAGCTGCCAACTGAAGTCGGCACGCTGACAACTGTTTCGCCGACAAAATGAGAAAATTGTTCTTTTTCTCAACCACCTCTTCAAATGAAGAAAACCTATTTTTAATCATTCGCCTCTTCAACAAAGAACTTCGTTTTCAGTCATTACTTTATTATAGAGAGAAATTGACATAATGTACATTTTCTCATTCGTCATAGGGAAAATGTATTCATTTCTCATTCGTCATTTCAAAGTCATCATTCCAGAAAATCTTTTTTCAAATAAGCTGTACTTCATGCACTAGGACGAACAAAACATGCCAACGAGCATATAATTGTCCTATGTTAGTTAGCTATATTTCATTCATGTTATACGTTTCATTTTCATTTTAATTAAACCTTGTATTCGAACATGAAAAGGCCATTTCTTCCATTTGATTATTTTTTTTGTTTAATAGTTAATATTTGACCAGTAATGGAAGTTAGATCTTAAGGAGATTAATTTTCTGCTGTTATAATCATTTTTCTCTAGGACTGTCTGCAACATGTTTGTTGAACAGATATAATTTTAATTCTGTTTGACTCACATGCATAGCAATGTGAGTGTATGTATTTACTTCCCAAAAAATTTCTAGATTTTTGCAAATCTGTGAGAGTTGAGTCCTAAATATAATAGTCCAAAAATGACATTGAAAATTGTGTGGTTCGTCCATCTGTCTGTCTGTCCTCCGTCTGCTGTCTGCCGTCCACCGTCTGGACGTACAAAATTTGTAAGTGGATTAATATCTCAGAACCTATTTCAACTACATGTATAACCACCAAACTTGGGTAACATGTTGTATTTCCATGAGATCTCATAAATGATCAGTGAACCAATGCCTTCACTTTACTGTCAATGCCACAGGGTCAACAAATGTTAGTCAATTCATCTTGAAGGTTAAGGTCATTTTAAGTCTTGCAAAAACAAACAAAACATAGGTCATCGTACAGTGATTTTATTTAATCCATAGTGTGCAACAACATTGGGATATTTGATCATACATGAGCATATAAGGTCACATGAAGGTCAAGGTCATCCCAAGGTCACCGTTTTTTGGCATAATACTACATTTGCTATAGTTTATTTGATAGTACATGAGTGTATTTGGATTCGGAGATCAAGGTTTCAAGGTCAAGAGCTTATAAAGAGCAAAGTCGGTATTACTTTGCATTTTAATGCCACCGTTTCATTTTGGGTTGTTTTTCTGGACAGTCACTTTTATGTTAAATATTGCCGGTTCCACAAGAAATATGTGTCATATGGGCTTTGCACTTGTAGTTTAAATTTTGCCCAATAATTGAATTTTGATTGCAAAGTATTTGCATCTTTCATTTTCTTGTCGTTTATGTCTTTAATTGTCATATTAAACTTTTATTTGAATTGTCTTCAACATTTGAGTTTTGATTCTAAAGATGCCATTGACATCTCCAGTGGCACAGCGTCTATTGCTACGTGTGGTGTCAATTTCGTTTGGTTTGGGTTCATCTGTTATTTGTTTTGCAAATTGAATTTGGTGAATAAAATTGATACCATTTATCGGCTCTTCCGCAGCGTGTAGTTTTGTTTTTTGTTGTCGCCGCTGTTGTCGTTGTTGCTGCTTTTGTTGGTGGGGATGAAGATAATGGTAGTAATGGAACTGTGGTGTTGGAGATGGTGGCTGTTGACGATATTATATATGGTGTTCTTGCTGCTACTGCTGTTTGTGATGATGGTGATGATGATGATGATGATGGTGATGATGATGATGGTAAGGTTGATCTTTTTTAAAACTTCTTCTGTATGTAATAATAATTATTATTTATCCTTTGTATAGTTGTGCAATGATGCATCATACTCACTGTGCAGAGCACCCACTTTATCGTGAGTCAATTAAATTGTATTAGATAACATCACCATAAAAAAACAGAAATAGATATTCTCTTCGCTAGCGTGACATCCACATTATTTTGTCTACCAACGTAATAGTGAAACAACAGATGCAAAAGGCAAAATGGAGGACGACTGGAGCCTTAGTGATGTTGCATGTTTGCATCATTCCCGTTACTGAAACACTTTCGTTTGGCAATCTCTCTCTCTCTCTCTCTCTCTCTCTGTCCCTCTCTCTTTCTCTCTCTCTCTCTCTCTCTCTCTCTCTCCCTCTAATCTTGGATGGGTGTAATATCTGTTATTTAATGCCTTAGGGTAGCCTGAGTTTTAAAAAAAATTATCGGGCAGTAGATGTTTTCAGAACTGAAAATAGATTGAGGCGACAAAAAGTTAGGCACATGCACAGGGTCTTGAGTATGAAAACATGGGTTTTTGAAAAACAAGGTTGTGCCTACGGATTTCGTGCTCTAATAAATTTGGGCCACAGTCATCATTCCAAAAAATCTTTTTTTCAAATAAGCTGTACTTCATGCGCTAGGACGAACAAAACATGCCAACGAGCATATAATTGTCCTATGTTAGTTAGCTATATTTCATTCATGTTATACGTTTCATTTTCATGTTAATTAAACCTTGTATTCGAACATGAAAAGGCCATTTCTTCCATTTGATTATTTTTTTGTTTAATAGTTAATATTTGACCTGTAATGGAAGTTAGATCTTAAGGAGATTAATTTTCTGCTGTTATAGTCATTTTTCTCTAGGACTGTCTGCAACATGTTTGTTAAACAGATATAATTTTAATTCTGTTTGACTCACATGCATAGCAATGTGAGTGTATATATTTACCTCCCAAAAAATTTCTAGATTTTTGCAAATCTGTGAGAGTCGAGTTCTAAATATAATAGTCTAAAAATGACATTGAAAATTGTGTGGTTTGTCCATCTGTCAGTCTGTCCTCCGTCTGCTGTCTGCCGTCCACCGTCTGGACGTGCAAAACGTGTAAGTGGATTAATATCTCAGAACCTATTTCAACTACATGTATAACCACCAAACTTGGGTAACATGTTGTATTTCCATGAGATCTCATAAATGATCAGTGAATGAATGCCTTCGCTTTACTGTCAATGCCACAGGGTCAACAAATGTTAGTCAATTCATCTTGAAGGTTAAGGTCATTTTAGGTCTTGCAAAAACAAACAAAACATAGGTCATCGTACAGTGATTTTATTTAATCCATAGTGTGCAACATGGGATATTTGATCATACATGAGCATAAAAGGTCACATGAAGGTCAAGGTCATCCCAAGGTCACCGTTTTTATATGCATAATACAACATTTGCTATAGTTTATTTGATAGTACATGAGTGTATTTGGATTCGGAGATCAAGGTTTCAAGGTCAAGAGCTTATAAAGAGCAAAGTCGGTATTACTTTGCATTTTAATGCCACCGTTTCATTTTGGGTTGTTTTTCTGAACAGTCACTTTCATGTTAAATATTGCCGGTTCCACAAGAAATATGTGTCATATGGGCTTGGCCCTTGTAGTTTAAATTTTGCCCAATAATTGAATTTCGATTGCAAAGTATTTGCATCTTTCATTTTCTTTTCGTTTATGTCTTTAATTGTCATATTAAACTTTTATTTGAATTGTCTTCAACATTTGAGTTTTGATTCTAAAGATGCCATTGACATCTCCAGTGGCACAGCGTCTATTGCTACGTGTGGTGTCAACTTCGTTTGGTTTGGGTTCATCTGTTATTTGTTTTGCAAATTGAATTTGGTGAATAAAA
>CM072512.1:106312656-106330156 GCA_036898135.1 Oncomelania hupensis | reverse complement strand
CTAATAGTTGTAGTAGTACTAGTAGTAGAAATAGTAGTAGTAGTAGTAGTAATGGTAGTAGTAGTAGTAGTAGTAGTAGTAGTAGTAGTAGTAGTAGTAGTAGTAGTAGTAGTAGTAGTAGTAGTAGTAGTAGTAGTTGTTGTTGTTGTTGTTGTTGTTGTAGAAGAAATAGTAGTGGTAGTAAGTCAACTTTCTCAAAAACTGTAAGTGTTGACAATGTCATTCAAAACTGACAACTTATACATCTTAACTGAAATTGTAGAATGCTTCGTGTGGCATCATACTATTTAGGTCTAGAAGGCGTGTTCTAACCTTTTTACAGAGTAATGTTGTCTGTCTTATAAACTGTAAGTTGTAAGGTATATTCATAATGAAGTGCTTTTTTGTTGTTGTTGTTGTTGTTGCAGCTTGGGAGCTCGGCATGATGGAGATGCAAACAACTGTGGGAATGAGCCGGAGAAGGTCATGGATCCTTTCCGTGAGAAAAACACGACTGACAATTTCCGTTTCTCCAGCTGTACTGTCCAGTACCTACGCGAAAATCTGGAAAAGCTTCATAAGTATATAGCAATGGATCAGTCAGTTTTGAATAATTCAATGAAATTCAGTTCAGCTTGACTCAGTTCCACTCAACTTAATTCAATTCAATCCAGATCAATATCTGAATTTCCCCATTATTTATACGAATATGGTACAATATTAGACAAATAAGGGCGGATCTTGTTAGGCTCCAAATATTTGTTGCCTAAGTCACCTTCGACGAACGAACTCTATACTCTCTTTAAAATAATGTATTCTTTCTTGTAGCGTTCGCTGATCTAACTCGAAGAGCTGCTCAAGGCACTGACCACCGAGAGTCAGCATGTGTAAATATATTTTGTTTACGAAGGATCACTGAGACACTTTTACCGCCATGTTTTTGACGACGACAATGATAATAATAATAGTGGTGAACATGATGATGATGATGATGATGATAATGATAGTGATGCTGATGACTATGATGCTGGTGGTGGTGATAATAGTGATGATGATAATAATAATGATGATGATGATGATGATGATGATGATGATGATGATGATGATGATGATGATGATGATGATGATGATGATGATAATGATGATAATGATAATGATGATGATGCATGATGATGTTGTTTCAGCCGAAATGGAGGAAGCTGCTTGGCAGCAAAGAACACGCAGGTACCAGAGTTGGTTGGCAGTAGTAATATTGGTGAACTGTACGACCCAGATACCATCTGCAGGATGAACTTCGGCCCCGACTCCTACTTTGGCAGGGTGAGCAAAATCTAATTACTACACTTTACCTTAAATCAGGAAGACCAAGAATGTTGCTGAGCTTAGATCTGATCCGCTTTAAACTCAATGCTTCTCAATCAAAAACAAAGGTCTACTTTTGATGTTAGACCTGAAGACCTACTCCTAAAAGAAAGAAGACTACCGCATTGAAAAAGAGGCTCTGGTGCAAAAGTATACGCTCTTACAATTGAAAATATGATATATAACAAAGAGAGATAAATCAATGAATCCGTCAAACTAACATAAAGAAATGTAAATATATACGTACATGTAAGTATATGTATCTCTACTCAGCGTATATAGAAAATAAGGGAATAAATAAATAGTCTGATTATACTTTTTGCGTCTGTACGGAAAATGATAATGCAATATTTCATCAGGTCTCTTTTGGTCGTTTCCAATTATACTAAATCCATTTCTGAATGATTGTTAGAAGGGAAGATATTAGCACACACACTAAAATTGTATGCGAAGCTGACCACGGTTTCCATTTAAAATTGCACATTTAGCCAACTTTGACATTGTACTGGAAGCTAGGTGCTACTTCTGAGAGCTTAAATACACCAGACACTGTATTTATAATAAGAGGAGTAAAAGAAAACACACACTGCGTGTTTGGGTGACACTGGTTCTGCGCATTACCCTCGCAAAAAATGTTCCTACTTCTCTCTCCTTTTCTTTACCTGTAAGCAGTTTCTAGGGTGTTTCTTTTTCATTTGTTCTTAAGCAATGTAGCGTTTTGATTGTGCGTGTACTTTTTGAAATAATGACAATGTCATATTGAGCCGCACATTGCCATCTCAAACATATACGAGCATGTATACATGAAACAGAAATAGATTTACACTAGTGATTTAACCATATTATCTTCCAGAAGATACCTACAACACACCCCATAAATGTACATTATCTTCAGCGTCCATAACAACCCCCAACCCCTCCTCTCCCTGACTGAAAGGTTCGGCTGCCATTGGCAAACAGGAAGTGAAGTGGTGAGCCTAACCGGATGTTCTTAACCATGGCTGCGAAGGGAGAGTTTATATTTGGTATTCGATGGCAGGATATGCCGCCGGCAGTGAATGAGGAAAAAGAGATGGCTTGGCGGCATATGCAGCCGGTAGCAACGTAAAACGTAGGCTTTTTTTCGGGGAGTCGAAGAAAGTCTATGGCTAAAACGATGGAAAACATATTTTAATAAAGGGTTTTCTTTACCACTACAAAAAGTTTCTAAAACCTTTTACTTGTCACATCTTGCAGAAGCCAAACCCAGATTTGTTAGTTAAGTGTCGCATCGTAGAGAGAGAGAGAGAGAGAGAGAGAGAGAGAGAGGGGGGGAGGGAGGGAGGGAGGGAGAGAGACAGAGAGACAGAGAGAGAGAGAGAGAAAAAAAAAAGAGAGAGAGAGAGAGAGAGAGAGAGAGAGAGAGAGAGGAACAACCAAATAAACAAACAAAGAGCTTAGCGTCAAAGTAATTATAGTCCCTGGCAAGGAAACTATTGCATACCCTCTTCTTGGTGACCTGACTGTTGACATCCGACACGCAGGCCTCCCCACCCTCGATGGAGGCGGAATCAAGTTTGCCATACTAAGAATTATGCAGCTTTATTTTACTGCATGCCTTTTCTAAAAAAAGCTTTTATCTCGGCGGTTAATGAACTATTACCATGAAATAAACAGTGCAATACAATACAGCTTTATTGCCCCATAAAACCTAGAAATTTGCCTTTGGCACGTCATCTATACATGCAACAAAATAAATAAAGACTAAAAATACAACAATAAAAAGTAAGATCTGCTTACATGCAATCATAACACACACACACGCACACCCACACACCCACACCCACACACCCACACAACCACACACACATACATACATATATACAATAAAACGTAAAATATATATATTTTAAGTTGTATTGTATACTTGATGTCGGCGTATATATAAGCTTACATACGCAGACGCAGACATCAAGTATACAATAAAACTTAAAATATCTTGTTAAGATGCACAGACTGATAAAACACTGCAACTAAAATGTACTACATTTGAAATTATTGATACAATTACCATGACATGTCTTATCATGATGCATGAACTGATAAACTAATATGCGCTGCATATGATGAGTTGTTTTTTGACTGAACGGTTTTCGTTCCATATGCTATTACGGATGTTGTTCATTTTGTTCCCTTCAGTAATGGTAATGGATGCAATCAATCTAAAATTTCAAAAATTAAAATTGATTTCAATTCCGAGTTCTGCAAAAGCGATTTCTGCCTATCGCCCGCTTTGAGTTCGATTGAAGAATAAGAGCGTGATAGCATCCTAAATTATTATTATAATAATGATGATTATTATTTTATTATTATTATTATTATTATTATTATTATTATTATTATTATTATTATTATTATTATTATTATTATTATTATTATTATTATTATTATTATTATATCATGTGATTAGGTTCTTTATATAATTATGTTTTTTGCTTGATTGTTATGTTTTAACAGACTTTCTACGGAACCGGTAAATCAGGGGTACTTCCATACAGCGGCATATGTACTGCTATTTGGTGTTATGAAGGGTCTGGAAGATACGTCGGTATTGATGGCACCGATGGCTTTGTATGTGGTAGCGGCAAGGTAATTCCTTATTGGCTGGTTGGAATAGTGGTTATTTGGTTGAATTAATTGTTTTCTTGCTAAATGAAGCTTAATATATGCTCTAGGATTAAAAGTGCGACTTACATTTGGCAGTTGTTTGATTTGCTAGTCGATTGGTTGGTTGATTTCGCCTGCTTCCTTCATGAAGCAAGATCGATGTTTGGTGATAAAGTAAAGCACAAAAGGTTGACGTTAACTTTGAAGGTAATAATGCACTCGCTGTCTCAAAACTGTTTCTTCTCCTTTACCCTGGACATGAAATTATCTATAAATTTCATCCGTCTGTGATTTGCAGAGGTGTCACTTAGGAGAATGCCTCAGCTCTACTGATGCCCCAACTTCTATTTCGGGTGAGCGTTGGAAACCTTTCTTGTTGAAGTGTTGAGGTTTATTCTGTCTTCTTTGGCTATCTGCCGCTTAGCTTTCGGCGCGTTAATGCCCTTGTTTTGCACACAATATTATCACAGTCAGCGCCGATGCATTGTTGTTGTTGCTGGTTTCTTTTTCGTTATATATGTATATAAGTTTTGGTTTTTAAAATCATTTACTACGTCTCTCTGTTTATTAGATTGTATGATGCACATATACTAGAATGCGAGCTTACTCAAGTAAGCAGAGAGAGGGACGCTAGCTAGAGAGGCTCTCTCTCCTATCCAGATATGGGCGCCTGTGAACATTTCCTATTCTTCTTCTGCAGACACATGCCCATTGGGAGACCCACCATCCAACATATATCCTTACAATGATGGCAGAAGCTGTGCTGATCTGGTGACACCATACAGCAGCTTTGAATGCACACGGGCGTCTTCTTCGGGTTACTGGTCCCTGAGCAGAATCTGCTGCGGCACTTGTGAAGCTGGGTACACTGGCATCACAGGTATAGCAATTTTTCTTCTACTGGCAGGGTGGCCAGGAGACTATATGTTTTGCTCTGCAACTCTGAATTTCTGTACGAGTTGGTATCTTTACTTCTATGGATTTGTTTTCATTTGTTGATGGTGTTGATGTCTGTCATCACGGAGCACATTAATCTGCTTCAGCAGCTGCCATGCTTATGTGGGATATGTGAGCATCCAAGGTTGAGACGGTTTTTTTTTCATGGTTGTTAGTAATTTGTTTTTGGTTTTGTTTTCTTTTTAGAAGAAGGCTTGTTGTGTTGGTTGTTAAGGAGGAGGAGAAGAAGAAGAAGAAGAAGAAGAAGAAGAAGAAGAAGAAGATGATGATGATGATGATGATGATGATGATGATGATGATGATGATGATGATGATGATGATGATGATGATGATGACGATGGTGATGATGTTAAGGAGGATGAGTAGGAGGGGGTGATAATGATGATGGTGCTTCGAAATTCCGAAACCTTAGTATAATGATCTTCTGATAACCTCAATCACAAACCAGCTACAGTGGAGGCTGGGTTTATATTAAGAAAATTGAGAGGACATTTGTTTGTTTGTTTCTTTCTTATAGCAGGAGTTCTCTATAACGGAGTGTCTACTAACTGAAGACCACTGTATATTTTCCATTGATTTTCTATGCACCTAGGCTGCGAGTACGGGGACAAGCACTTGGACTGCCATAACTTCATACAGCAGTACCCATCTGAGTGTGCGAATTATGCAGACCAATGCTGTTACTCATGTGGAGGATACGCCACTGCTAATAAAACAACGACTGCGGCTACTACCACTACCATTAAACCATCTACCACCACTATCAAACTAACTACTACAACACCCACAACTACCACTAAAGCAACTTCCACGAGCACAACGATCAAGCCAACCACGACTACTATTAAACCCACGACAACGACCACAAGAACTACTACAGCCGCAGCTGCAGGTAAGCATCTACAAGATTTAAACATAAGCGTATTATTGCCTTCGAGTTCACTGTGTGAAAAAAAACCATCTTAAGACACAATCTTTAATACGAAATTATCCTCCAAATGTCAAAGGAGTGGTTAAAATATAAAATCATCTGTAACTTTTACTTGTGTAATAAGCTTATATGTAGACTATAGTTGAATACGCGTACGGCCATTTTGCTGTTGTGCCACCTCATGAGTCATGTCACGTCACATCTTGACAACAGCAGTGGATAGATCTTAGTAAACTTAAAGCAAGACCTGTCAGCATCAGCATCCTTCATGTCTCTCCAACGGCCTGTCGGGCTGAGGGTTTAAAGAGAGAGAGAGAGAGAGAGAGGGATGGATGGATGGATGGATGGATGGATGGATGGATGGATGGATGGATGGATGGATGGATGGATGGATGGATGGATGGATGGATGGATGGATGGATGGATGGATGGATGGATAGATAGATAGATAGATAGATAGATAGATAGATAGATAGATAGATAGATAGATAGATAGATAGATAGATAGATAGATAGATAGATAGATAGATAGATAGATAGATAGATAGATAGATAGATAGATAGATAGATAGATAGATAGATAGATAGATAGATAGATAGATAGATAGATAGATAGATAGATAGATAGATAGATAGATAGATAGATAGATAGATAGATAGATAGATAGATAGATAGATAGATGGATAGATACATGTACTTGTACAAGTAGATAGATCCTAGTAAGCTTAAAGACCTGTCAGCATCAGCATCCTTCATGTTTCTCTAACGGCCTGTCGGGCTGAGGGTTTAGAAAGAGAGAGAGAGAGAGAGAGAGAGAGAGAGAGAGAGAGAGAGAGAGAGAGAGAGAGAGAGAGAGAGAGAGAGAGAGAGAGAAGGAGAGGAGAGGAGAGGAGAGGAGATGAGATATATAGGTAGCTCGTCAGTTCAGTCGACTACAATATTCGTGAAACTAAGCAGAATTTCTCAACAAGGTATTTGAATTGGAAATTTAATTGAAGTAGCAAAACAAGTTGAATAATTCCAAAGGGAGACCACTTACTTCCAGTGTTTATGACAACCTTGTTGTCTCCCCTGGATTTAACAGGCTACAAAAAGTCGCATTTGAGTTTAAAAAAAAATTAATGTTAACATATTTACACATTTATAAATACATGCAGCCAGTTTAACACTCTGATTTAAACGGAGATTTAGCAGATTATGAAGCACAATTTGCGCAGTATTGACAAAGTCGTTTTCTACTCTTTTCTTTTTTTAAACAAAAATAAAGGCCTACAAAAAATAGTATAATAATGTATGTTTGCCTGTTTGTCTACTTTCTTTACACCCACTTAGCGCAGGAGACCCACTCATTTCAGATTTTAAAGATAATTATGCCGTTTATCGATATGAACGGGTTGGGAGGGAAGCTTAAAACCAGATGGAGGGGAGATAACAGTTCTAAATAACCAGACTCACATGCGCACGGCATGCACGCTTATGTTAGTTCTTACAGCATGATTATAGGTTACAAGAGGACGAGACCGAGCTTGAAGGGCCAAGGGAGATAACATCACACCAATTAATACATTCTCTATCCATTTATTTCGCTAAGAGATTCTTCAGGAGTTAAAGGCCAACTTTTAGGTGAATCTGTTTTTCTGATGCCAATGTGTGTGTGTGGGTTTCTCTCCACTCCCCTGGTTCCCCCTCCCCCCTCCCAACAACAACAACAACAACAGCCTGCACGGACAGCTCTGCCAATTGCAAAGTCTACATCCTTGATAGGGGCTACAACATGATGTGCTACAACACCACCACAGAACGACAATGCTGTCAGTCCTGCCAGCAAGCCGCAACCCTCTACACTGGACTACGAGGTAAGCGCTATTATCTAGTAATTACTGTACGCTGTATACCCGCTTTTTTCCCCAACTCGGGTTCAAAACGCAGCGACCTGTAGAACTCTATTAGTATTTTTGAAAATCGTTTGTTTGTTAGTACATCTTGATTAACAAAAACAATATATTATATAAAGGAACGATTTTTTTAAAATCCTGTTAGTCCTCCACCCCTCTCCAAATACGAAAAATGAACGATGAATTCTAATGTATCAGTAAGGTGAAGTGTTGTATGGTCGTTACCTGTGTTCCAGTAAAGGAAGTAACATCATGTCTTGGCTGACAAAAGGTGGTGTTTATTAAAATAATGTAAGGTAAAGTAAGCTTACAACCGTAAATATCGTTATGCATCTAATAAAGTCCTGTACATAATTTATTTGATATTGAGGTTGAACTTGCCATTACATCTTGTGAGTGTGTCTATTGAAAGCTTCCAAAGATCGAAATAGCTGTCCAGTGCTCAGTTCTTAAATAAATGTACTTCTAGCTCTAGATACAGAATAGAGAGGTAATCACACATTATTACACATCAAACATGAAGACTGAAAACCAGAACTTGTTTAGTTTCATTGGAAATTACACTGTGTCATTGTACATTTGCTAAGTTTGATTGAAAACTGCATAGTAATAGTAACAATAAATAGGCCTTTGTACTTTGGTGTTTTTGTAACAAATAAATGTGCTTGTTCCTTTGTTGCAGACTGCAAGTATGGCGACCGTTTGACTGGTTGCTACGTTTCTGTTAACATCTGTAACTACTACTCCAGCGAGTGCTGCGGAACATGCAAGAGGCGGTAGAAGAACGCTTCTGAGTTTGTAGTCACTGAAATATCACACAATATGCTTTACATGGTGTAATAGCTTAAATAACAATACGCCTGTGTTTCAGCGCAACAGTATGTAAAAAAAAGAGGCTCTTATATCAAGGTTCTTAAGAGAAAGTGGACGAGGTTTGGAACAGAGTTTTTGAACGATTTGATTACTATAAATAAAATCGAGTTGCAATCATAATTATAATTTTTTTTATTATATAGGCCCTCATGAGAAATGGGCGTTTTAAATTTCTCAACTCTCTCTCCCTCTCTCTCTCTCTCTCTCTCTCTCTCTCTCTCTCTCTCTCTCTCTCTCTCTCTCTCCTTTCTCTCTCTTTGCTGTAACTTCACTCAAGAGGAAAAAAATGAAAACATTTATTAAAAATTTAATATCGTTAAAAACTGTTCTAAAAGGGTTTGGAAATCAATTAATCACTTGACAAACAAATCAAGTATACCAACGGTAATTAAAATATTTCTCCCGATACTCTGAATTTACACTTTGTTAAAACGTCCATTGACAAATCGAAAGAAAATAATCTAGAGAAATTAGCAAATTTCGTCATTCTAAGAATATTAAAAGCAAGCTAAACATTCATTATTTGTCTACAGAATGTGTACATAAAGCACTAAGAAACCTCAAGCAGACAAATTCAAGAGTTGATGAATTGGATAGTAAAATATTAAAATTGTCTGCGTCACTTATTACTGAAACTTTAACGTATAAATACAACTTATGCATAGACAACTCGTAATTTCCTGTAATGTTAAACAAAGCTAAAGTTATACCTATTTTCAAGAATGGTGACAGCTCTGACGTGTCGAACGATAAGCCTATTTTAATTCTTTCTACTCTATCTAAGCCTCTTGAAAAAAAACATATAAATAATAATAGTCTTGATCATTTCACTGAAAACAGCCTCTAACATGAAAATAAATCTGGTTTCATGATTAAACATTCTTGCCACACAGCTCTTACTGTCATGAACTGGCTAGTTTTACTCTGCCTATTCGATATTTAGCCTTGTGTAATCATTGTAACATTAGAGGGTTAGTGTATTACACAGCAGCAATTAAAGTACACACTGCGAGCCTGACCCACACAGCGTAGTGACTCAGCACTGTGGGCGAGAGTCTTAACACTTTTAACCAATGAGAGCTCAGGCAAAGCGGTTGGAGCCGGTTCTGATGGGTCAAACCCTAGCACATTTGTGGTCAGTTGAGAGTAAGACATCGAAGTGTGAACAGCGACATAGCTGGCAGAGAAATATCTCCACACATAGACCAGGAAGCAGGACTTAAGAATCTTAGAATTCTATTAAGTCGCCACGGGCCTGAACTTGTCAAACAGGTAAATGAACATCCTTCTGTTTCATCGTGATATATTTATATTATTGTTGAAATTATGTTTGTGGAATTTGCTATGCATACATGTGAATTGTTAATCCGAATTTGCCGTACCACGTGGAAGAGCCGAGCACGAGGCGAAACACGACCGGTTGCGCCACCATGTTGTATACCATACGGAACCACTGTTGTTTAACTTATATGTATGTTTGCAGACCAGTGGCTGTACCACTGAATGTTTATAATATTATTAATTCTGTATGTGTATAGTTAGACACGATTGATATTTATGTATGTATAGGAATTTAGAGTTGAGATTCCAGTGGACCCCGGAAGTAGCAGAATGTTCGTCGCTTATGTATAGAGATGTGGAGCTATCACTGAGGGCTACTTTGGCTTTCAGTGAGACGCTCTGCACAAACCGATTATTCAGGGTTGTGCAGAATTTCGTCTCTTATATTACAGACGAGCAGGCGAGCTATCCCGTGCGCCCAACTCCACAGAAACGACGAGTTGTCTGCGTAGTCTCTACCGCACAAGTCGGAAAAGAGCCACCCTGGATCACACCCTACAAGACCCCACAGCGTGGCAAGGGAACCCAACTACACAACGACACAGGTGTACCAGAAGCTACCTCACAGAAGGACTTCGCACGCACCAGAAGAAAGTTAAGTGTATACACAGAAGTGCACTTAAACTGATCGAAAACGGACCACAGTAGTCCACTCTTCAGAAACTGTAAAACGGACCACAGTAGTCCAATCTACATGATTTTAATAGCAAGTGCCCGAGGAAGAAATAACAGCTGCCTAGACTATCAGCGATCGAACTATTAGCAGTGACTGAAACTTTTTAAGTTAGATTAGTACTTAGAGAATCTTGTATAGAGTAGAAGAAATAAATGTGTGATTTTAACTGTTATCAAGTGGCTGGACTACATATGATTCATAGCCGTGTGAAAGCTAGTGTGACAGTAATCTTTTACCATTTTTCTATCTATCTCTGTACCCCAACCTTAACACAGAACGAGCTAAACAAATAAATTTATTAAAGTAATTCATAGGGTGACTTACTAGCAGTTCCCACCGAATAAACGTGAGGGTCCATAATTCCATTGTGCAGAGCCCATAAACCCCACGTGACACTTACATCTATGATAAAACAATGGCTAAATAATATTGTTAAGGGAACATTTTCTTCAACTTTATTTGTTGACTTCGCAAAAGCGTTCGATGTTATAGACCATGATCTTCTATTACGTAAACTACAATTATATAGCATTCATTCTAAATCACTTGAACTTTTACAATCGTTTATTCTGACAGAGAACATGGTGTTTATGTAAATAACCAAAAGTCACAAACTTGAAATTGTTACAGCTGGAGCAAGGCTTTATTTTAGGACTTTTGTTCTATCTACATAAATTATCTCCCCCTTCATATCTCTACTTCGTGTGAACTCTTCGCTGATGACAAATCTATTCTCCTTATTACAAAAAGGGGATAGTGAACGACAAGAATGGACTAAATCCAACCATATCGCCCTCAATCCAGACAAAACAAACTCCATGCTAATTACAACAAGACAAAAAAGACAACATTTATCTAAAAGAACTTCCTCCACTAAAAGTTTGCAATAAAATGATTGACGAAGTACAATGTCAATAAACTTCTTGATGTAACTTTAGACAATAATTTGGCCTGAATGAAACATATTTTAAATGTTAGTAAAACTATTTCTAACAGGAAATATCAATTATCGAGGATTAAACATCTACTAAATTTATAAACTGTTTTATTTCGGTCATATTCAATCACTTAATGATTATTCCTCTACTATTTGGGGTTCTGCTAGTGGCAAATCAATGAAGCCTTTACTTAGAATTCACAAACATGCCATTAAAGAAGTTATTCTTAAACAAAAAAATCTCCGAATGGCTATAAACCGATCAATATTCCACCTTTTTCCGACAGGATAAAATTTAATAAAGGGGTTTTCATGCACACGATCCTTTCTGGCAATGCACATTCATATCTTTCTTCTATTGTTTTCCAAACAAACCTGCCAGATCGTCTACAAAATTAAATGTTCGAATTCCAAGAATTGGTCTCTCCAAAAATAGTCTTGCTTATTCCGGTTCCATTTTGTGGAATAACCTTCCAGAAGATCTCCGCACTCCAGCATCTACATTTATATCATTTAGAACACATCTCTTAAAACACATTAAAAAATTCAATTAACATTAATTATTGTTAATGGATATTAACAACGATTTTTTTTCAAAAATGATATTATCTAATGATTACCTTGTCTATTTGTGATTGTTCAAAGATGTTATTGTTATAACATTATTTTGTTGTAGTTAATAGTTATTGTTATAAACCCAAAGGACAAGATGTAAAACGGTGCACCCAGCGCTTACACTTTTACCCTTGCAAAATAAAATTGTTCTCTCTCTCTCTCTCTCTCTCTCTCTCTCTCTCTCTCTCTCTCTCTCTCTCTCTCTCTCTCTTTCTGTAGGGGTTTGTGTATGTGTGCTTTTATTGAATAAAGCAATGAACCACCATATTATATAAACTGTTTTAGTACATTTGACATTTTGTAATATTCAAAAAATAAGGACAAGAAAAAATAACTGTACAGCAGTCCGTTTCCTTATTAATTTATTCAAACATAACCACATTTTTGTTACAAACTAAGTTAGCGAAGTAAATCAACTATAGCCTTCTGTTTTTAGATGAATGCATTCCCTTTGGCTGTGGTCTTATCTGTCAGCTTCATAACTGTCCTGATTTTCGCTACTAAAGCTCGAACCAACCAGCAAGAATGTCTTATATCAGACACAACATCAGCAACAGCAGCAAGAACAACAGCAGCAACAACAACAAGCAACATTACAAATTGTTTGCTTTTTCTCATTTTGTAGGCTACTCAGACTTCCAATACATTAAAATTTGTTGTTTTGTAGTTGAATGTTTTAATTATTATTTTCTGGCATTTTCGTTTCTGTTTATACGAACAGCTAACACAGTCAACGTCGTTTGACATCAAAGCTGAAAAGATTAACTGGAGATCTATACCAAATACAACTGACCATTCGTCAATCAATCTTTCATTTAAAGTCTGTTCGCATATTTAGGTGATATTAGACAATGAAAATTAAACTTCTGAAATACTTGTCCATTTAAAAACGAAAAAATCGGTCTATAAAACTCTACCAACAGGAGATTTAGCAATAACTTTCACAATCTCTGTAACATTTAAATGATACAGAACCGCGTCTACAGAATGTCCATATTCAATTATATTGTAGTTATGTCCCTTTTACTTTACTTCAAACATGGTTTTTATAACTGAACATTGTACTAGTAGACATTGAACATCTGATCACTCATTGTCATTGTCCTGTGCACAAGGTTCACACTATTCCTATGCTCCTCCATATGCATGATAAAGGAAACAGAACGGCCTTGTCATTACCCTCGTGCAGAAAGAATCGGCATAATCTTTACCTATGTCTGCGACGAAGTTTGAACTGATTGCGCCAAATATCTTCACCCAGAATACAAATGAGAATGAACCCCGAAAGCGTCAGCACATGCCAGATGACGTAGAAGGCAAAGCCCCAGGAAATGGTGACGTCATACTCGACCACGACTTCGCGGATCGTCCACATGATGGGGTAGATGAAGATGCCGACAACTCCCAAAGCACCTGTGAAAAAAACCAAAAGAATTACTGATTAATTCAGTAATGCTAACACAACCAGCTGACTCACCGACACACTAGCCATATATTCAAACAGGATTTCACGTTACGTTTACTAGATTAGAGTCCCCGGACACCTTGCGCATATAGGGGACCTTCAAACAGAATATATCTAAATGATAACATAGCACATTGCGTGCACCATCTCCACTAGGTGGTCGTCCTTCTCTTCCTAATCCGCTTCATCTTTCTCCTCCACCTCTTCCTCATCATCACCATCATCATTGTTGTCGTCATCATCATTTTAATCATCACCATCATCGTCATCATCATCATTATCGTCATCATCATCATCATCATCATCATCATCATCATCATCATCATCATCATCATCACCATCATCATCATCATTATCATCGTCAACGTCAACGTCTTAGTCGTCGTTATCATCATCAAAAATCCCCTCCTCCATCCCTACTTCCATCATCACTATAACCATTATTATCATCATCATCGTCGTCATCATCATCATTATCAACAACAGCAACAACAACAACGTCGTACGACAACAACCACAACAACAATAACGTCCTCACATAGTATAAGTGATCCAAGTAAAATGTGGACCGTAATTCTCATCGGCTGATAATAATCAAAGAAAAATGGCGGCCTATTTGTTATTCCCTCTGACCTGAAAGTAGCCCCATGATGACGAGAGGCAAAGAGTAGGCGTAGGCGCTGTCTTGGAAGTGCAGAACCATGCTCATCACAAAGATGGTGAACAGTAATATCCACGCCAGGAAAGACATCAGCCGAGTGGCTTCGAACCATACTGTAAATGTAAAACAGTAAGCTTTATAACCTTTTACAAATAGTCTATAGCATTTATTTATTTTCTTTATTCGTTCTTATTCAGCGCGTTTCAAGCTCATGTGCTGCTCAAGGTGATGGCCGGTACATGATCTTACTCAAACCGCCCAAGGTTCCCACTAGCAGCCTTTGGGGGCATAGGCTAACGCCCAGACAATGGAGCTGAATCCTTGACGACCGGATTGGAGGGAGAAGGGATCTAGTAATAATAATAATAATAATAATAATAATAATAATAATAATAATAATAATAATAATAATAATAATAATAATAATAATAATAATAATAATAATAATAATAATAATAATAATAATAATAACGGATTTTTATATAGCGGGTACTCCAGCCTATGACCAGACTCACCACGCTTTACATAGTCATTACATATAAATACGTGCACTCGATAGAACATCACTTTTGCTACAATACACCAAAGACGGAACAGTAAAGGTACAGACTATTTACAACTATGTACATAAATTACAAAAAAAGACCGAAATATACTATTTACAACTATGTGCACAAATGACAAAAAAGACAGAAATAGAATAGCAAAAAACCTATTCACAGCTATTTATATGCCCGGTTATGCCCAGGAAGAAAAACAGAAAAAAAAAGAAAAACAGTATAAATATTTACAGCCGTGTATACACTTACCGATCAGACATAGACAAAAGATGAGAGAATGGCAGCGGGATACAAATCAATCTGAATAATGCAGTTTGAAGAGGTGGGTTTTGAGGGTCTTTTTGAATGCTTGTGTTGATTGTATGTTGCGGATATGGGATCGAGAGGGAAGGGAATTCCACTGCTTAGGTGCGGAGTAAGCGAACGCACGTTGGCCGTATGTCTTAGTGCGGGTGACGGGAACCTTGAATGTGCGAGTGTCAGCAGAAGATCTTAAAGTGCGTGAAGGGGCGTAGACAGACAGTATAGATCAGCAAGGTAGGAAGGACAAGAATCTGTGAAGAAGTTGTGACAGAGAACAGAGAGTTTGTACTCTATGTGTGCTTGTTTACTGCGTGTAGTACAGTGTTTACTGCGTGTAGTACAGTGTTTACTGCGTGTAGTACAGTGTTTACTGCGTGTAGTACAGTGTTTACTGCGTGTAGTACAGTGTTTACTGCGTGTAGTACAGTGTTTACTGCGTGTAGTACAGTGTTTACTGCGTGTAGTACAGTGTTTACTGCGTGTAGTACAGTGTTTACTGCGTGTAGTACAGTGTTTACTGCGTGTAGTACAGTGTTTGCTGGGTGTATTTACGAAGCCGACACCAACCCGTCTAGGATCTTTAAAGTCCATGTTATGGAATACGTGCGTGCACGGACTAGACCTCGGTTTGTACTCTCATTCGAAATAATTTTTGGATTAACTATCAAAGACTCCGAGAAAAAAGATGTCAGTAAAAAATATAGTTTTATTTGGTTTTCGTTTCTCTTCTTACATTCTAATAATTATATTCTAGTTCTGCTATTTATGGAATAAGTAAACTAATCATTGTTGACAATTTAGATAAATTTTACTGCATGTGCAATATCGCAGTTTCTTTGCAATATTAAACTCGGGGATGTTGGTTTTTTTTTCCACAATACACTGGCATTTCGTCTCAAATAGATTTTATCACAACTACACCTCTGAAGAAATAAAACACAAAATATTTTTTTGAATTGATTTGTTTAGGAAAAGCGCTATTATATAATACTACTATAAATATACTTCTTCTTCTTCCTACTCTTTTCGTATTAATAATAATAATAATAATAATAATAATAATAATAATAATAATAATAATAATAATAATAATAATAATAATAATAATAATAATAATAATAATAATAATAATAATAATAATAATAATATTATTATTATTATTATTATTATTATTATTATTATTATTATTATTATTATTATTAATATTATTATTATTATACATGCCTGTCCATCTTTAGAAAGAGAAGGCGAACTCATTGTCAGCGACGTCAATAAGACGGAAAAAACAACCACTTTAATGATGATGGGTGATGATGATGATGATGATGATGATGATGATGATGATGATGATGATGATGATGATGATGATGATGATGGTGATGACAGTGGTGAAATGAATGAAAGAAGAAGAAGAAGAAGAAGAAGAAGAAGAAGAAGAAGAAGAAGAAGAAGAAGAAGAAGAAGAAGAAGAAGAAGAAGAAGAAGAAGAAGAAGAAGATGATGATGATGATGATGATGATGATGATGATGATGATGATGATGATGATGATGATGATGATGATGATGATGATGATGATGATGATGACGGTGTGGATAATGAAGTGGGGAGAAAGAGAGATGACAACACACTCACAAAAAGAAAAAAAAGAACAAACTGATTTAAATAAAAAGGAACCTTACATTCATGCTGACCAAACATCAAAGGAGCGCACAATCTGCTTCCCAGCTGGACACTTCGATGATGACAAAAGAGCAGGAGTCCAGTCTGCAGATATTCATAATCTCCATAAGATCCCTCTGTCCAGGATGGGGACATGAGTGCAATCACCCCGAATACGCAGGATATGAAGGAAGCAATGCATAGTCTAGTGTATAGTCGGCAATCGCAACATTTCACTGTCATTATGGTTTTTAATGTATGTTCGACGGATCGAACAGTTTCTACACGATCTCCTTAACTCTAGCTCCTCTTGCGTGTAACAAAGGATATTCACAATATTGTTCTTATATAGCGCAATTCCCAGGTCTTGGAGTAGGTCAAGACATAGCACCGACAAAAATATTCAGTTCCAAATAATTATAACGCAAGTAGGTACTTGCTCTATCATGTAGAGAATACATAGGCGTGCCTTCTTTCGCATAAGAACAAAAAAAACTATAGCCTATCTACTGTACACTCCTACAGTAACATGTCGCGCGCTATGTCAAACATCACCAATTAACCAAACCTTACAATCTGTGGCGACAAACTATGACTCATAAAGCTGTTTCTTACGAAACACAAAAACTGCAACCTAC
>CM072512.1:106205156-106307656 GCA_036898135.1 Oncomelania hupensis | reverse complement strand
TTACAGAACACATTGCATAATCTTCATTTTCAATGAGCATTCACATCATGTCATTCATTAATGGTTTTCGTTGCAATAATGTTCGTTGTGCTGACAGAAGAAAGACTCAACAAAGAGAAGAATTATATCTCTGCTTTTAATATAGTTCTTTACAATGTCAGCATGCCACGACAATATGCGCCTGTAATGCATTCAATGGAGCGCGACTACGTGGCTCTTCGCTTTGAATTTGCTGTTTTGCAGGAATAAGCACCAACAATATCGTCGTTATTATTATTATTATTATTATTATTATTATTATTATTATTATTATTATTATTATTATTATTATTATTATTATTATTATTATTATTATTATTATTATGCACGTTCTGACAAATGCATTCCGCAAGGACGATTTAGCCTAGGAGATATTCGCCATAACTATCATAGCACTCTGAAGGATTTTTCTCCGAAGGCCAGGTCTTATCTTCTTTCATCAAGACGTTTAACCACATCACACTACTTTTCAAGGCTGGAACCTATAAACAATGACTAACTAACCTATCCTATCCTATCCTGTTCCGTAACCCGGAGGTCGTAGGGGCACCACAAATGATCGTTTAATCAGCATACTCCATCTTTCTCTGTCCTCAGCAGCCCTGATGGCTTCGCTCAGTGTCAAACCAGTCCATTCTCCAATGTTGTCCTCCCACCTCTTTTTCGGTCTCCCTCTTCTTCTACCTCCTTGCACTGTGCCTTGCAGAATGGTCTTTGCAAGGCCTGATGATCTGGTGACGTGGCCATACCATCGGAGTTTCCTTTTCTTCACCACTGTGAGCAGGTCATCGTGTTGTCCAATGGCTTGTGTGATGGTCTGTCGGACTTCGTCGTTGGTGATGTGTTGGGTATAGGAAATGCCCAGAAGTCTTCTGTAGCACCTCATCTCCATGCTTTGTATTCTTCGTTGTAAGGCTGGAACCTATAAACAATGACTAACTAACTAACTAACTAACTAACTAACTAAGCAAGCGTTTCAAGGTACCAGTTTTACTCCTCTAAATTGACTACGCAGGTGGAACGAGGTCGGATGTGCCTCTTATGGAGTTTGATTTTTTGTTTTGCTTTGGGATAAAAAAAAAATTTTATTCGTCACCCATGCGAGCGAAATTCGGGGATGCCTTCTCAAGGAAAGCTAGGAAACCGTTAGGGCAGCGCCATCCAGAACAGACAGACACTTAAAAAAAGCAACAAAAAAACACTCGTTATACACGTTGACATTAATCCTAATAATGTTGCATACTGTTATACGAGTAGATAAAACTCTCAACCGAATGCCTGAATGGCTGAAACTAGAGATAGATAGTAACACAATGCCTCACATGTGATAACAGCAAAGACAGTGAGGAGAATCAAATCCTCCCTGCGGTAGTCTTGAAAGTACAAGTAGCAAGAGACGGGAGTGATGGTAAAGAGAAGGATGGTGGACATCAGCAGAAACACTCTGGCCGCGTCAAACCAAGCTGCACAGAATGAAGAAGCACTGTAAAATATTAATCATCGCATTGATGGTAAATGTTCAGGTTGAGGTTTACAAAGAACAACGCATTTTGATAGAGTGAAGGACATGGCTTTGTTTGAAATTGGTCTCATCCAACGTAATCTTTTAGACGAATAAAATGTTTCATGTTTTATGTCTGTATGTGTTATGTTATTATGTAAACCGAAAAGTAGCACAATAACGTCAGTGTTTGAATTGAAAAATTGGGCCTGCTACATCATTATCCTTTTTTTTTTAAATTAGGGATACGTATTTCAGCGCATGCATGGACTTTAAAGATCCTGCCGCTCATGTCTTAGCTGGGTGAATGCCAGCAACAAAAAATACATCCAGCATGCACTGGGTCCCTTCTCCCCATCCCCGGTCGCCCAGGATTGTGCTCAGTTGTCTGGGCGTCAGACTATGCGCCCAAAAGCTGCAAATGGGCGCCTTGGGCGGCTTGAGTGAGATCCTGTGTTGGTCAGCGCCCTGAGAGGTTCTTGAGCTGATAAAGCGCTATATAAAAGTGATTCAATAAATAAAATAAATAAATACATTGAGTGTTACTATTATTGATTCTGGCTGTCGGTTCGGACTGTTTCGTCGAGTGGTGTTTTATTTCAAGCTGTCAGCTATTGAAGCTATTCGACCCATCGGGTCAGTTAGCCAAGCTGTCAGCGAAAATATTGTTGACTAATTATTCATTAATTCATTAATTCGGCGAAGCTATTAATCAATCAGTCGGTCACATAGTCGCTCATCCACAATAGTAGGCCGTTTCTCATTTAATCCAAGAGCAGACCTTCCCAGCTGTGAAAGCAACACTCTACATCCTTTGTGTCTTTATTTATGTCTATTTTTTACATTTCTGAAATCTTTTTATCATTTGTATTTATGTATGTGTGTGTGTATATATATATATATATATATATATATATATATATATATATATATATATATATATATATATATATATATATATATATATATATATATATATATATATATATATATATATATGTGGGGGGGTGTGTGTGTGTGCGTGTGTGTGTGTGTGTGTGTGTGTGTGTGTGTATTTCCAGATAATAATTGGACATACTTCGCAATAGTGCTTCGTTAGGTTAAAGCCGTCGAGTTTACATCGCCACGAAAATTCACGTTCTTGAAAATGACGATTTTATTTTAGCTAAATACGCGAGTCTCGAGAAATACATTGAAATGGCTCGCATCCTTGTTTTTAAATTCTTAAAGCATGAAGTATTACAAAGTTTGTCAATACAGTTCTCCAAACACAACCCATAAGATCTCTGTATTCAATCAAAGTCACACTCACCAGGGGACGTATCACCAAAAGGGAAGACTCCACAGTCGTGCCTGGAGTGTTCGTAATTGTGTCTGCAGAAGGTGAAAGCGCCATTATTGAGAACTCAGCGCCCACGACGCACCAGCCCCCCCACTGAGAACGACGCACCCACAGCGAACAAGTAGGTCGCTCAAGCCACGCTGATACGCGCACAGCAGAGACCGCTTCCGCCACTCCATCGCCATTGTTCTGATGACAAATTGAAGGCAAATTGTTGTTGTTGTAGAGACAGCTTACATGAAGATATACAATAATAAAATGTCCGCAATTTCCCAGAAGAAATGTCATAGGTTAAACGACAACCTATGATGCCGCAACGACTTCCGAGTTATGGGATAGGATAGGATAGGTTTAATTAGAAATTCATGACACCGTGTTCTTGGAGTTATAGGACTTTGGTGTTATTAGAGTGGTGCAACATGGCCTAGTTTTGTATACATCCCTCTCCCAACTATTCTTGAGCAAATGATCGTAAAAAGAGACAATAACTATTATAATGGTTAATTCAGTAATGTCTTCTTGATATACTTTTATCCTGTTTTACTGTTTATTGTTGTTATACTGTCCTTTATCGTCTTGTAACATTTATATGTGGCACCACGTGTGAATTTCTCTTTGATTGAGGTAATAAAGTGATCGTATTCGTATCTGCAATCTGACATTTGAAAAGAATAGGTTTACGATGTCAGAAGAATATTCAACAGCGGGTTGTGCATATCACAAGTGTTTCGTTACAAAGGGGACTTTTGTATTATAGACGTAGTCCTATAAATCGTTCTTATAAATCGCTTTTCCAGCCCAAGAGCTGCTCCAGCCTTTGAGCGATGCATTATCTAACACAGGCTCCCACGGACTGCTTTAGGTCTCATCGTCTGACACAAAAATGACTGAGCACAACCCGATACTTGCAAGTTAACGAAAACGTGCGATCTGTGGTACCATTTATTTAGGCCTACTAGAATACGCCAGTTGAACAGCAGCACAAGTACTCTTCACGAAATAATAAAATAATAATTGCAGTAGTAGTAATAGTAATAGTAGTAGTAGTAGTAGTAGTAGTAGTAGTAGTAGTAGTAGTAGTAGTAGTAGTAGTAGTAGTAGTAGTAGTAGTAGTAGTAGTCAAAGAGTGGTCAGGCTGATGACTTCCCTTCTGTTGTGTCTGAAGTAGAAACATGTATTGACAGTGTCCAGGCTTGGATGAATAGCAACAGGTTGATGCTTAACCCTGACAAGACCGAAGTTATACCTGTAGGCTCATCTTCCCGTCTTAAACTGGTCGGCAGCGATTCTGCAAACATTGGCGGCAGCACCATCCCATTTAGTAATATTGTTCGTTATTTGGGTGTCAAGCTAGATAGTTCTTTGTCCATGCATGACCACATCAGTACCATCTTTGTTGTTGTTGTTGCATCAATTTTTATTCATCAGATTAACATAAGTTGTACTGATGTAACAAACAATTTACAAAATCTAACATAATACCATCTGTACCATCTGTCGTTTGTCCTTTCTTGAGCTTTGGCGTATTGCGTCCTTGAGGCAGTTTCTTTCGAGGGATGCATGCACACAGTTGGTCAGCACATTTGTGACAACCAGACTTGATTATTGTAATTCAGTTCTAGCTGGTCTCCCCATTGATGAAGTTAGCCGACTGCAGCGTGTACAGAACTGTGCTGCTCGGCTTGTGCTTAAAAAACGGAAACGTGATCATGTCACGCCTCTCTTAATGCAGCTCCACTAACTCCCTGTCAAGTTCCGCATTGAATACAAAATTGCTGTCCTAGCTTTCCGTCACTTCGACCAGTCACTTCCACTATGATATCTGTCTGAGGTACTCACTACCTACACTACAACTCGTTCTTTGCACTCATCAGATGAAAAACTTTTTGAAAACGCCTAAGCGTCGGCTTAAAACAATTGGCGAACGGTCTTTTAGTTTTCAAGCGCCCAAGGTTTGGAATGCGCTGCCTGCCGGTTTAAGACATTGTACCGACCTTGTTTCCTTCAAGAGCTCCTTAAAAACGCACTTGTTCCGCAAGGCGTTTTCTGTGTAAATAGTATGAACAGTAATAATACTTTCTGAATGATGCTGTACATGATGTAGTTCGAATGTTGTGATAATGCGTACGAATGATGTGTGTAAGCGCATTGAGTTGTTATTCTAATGAAAAATGCGTGGTATAAATGCAATTTATTATTATTAGCAGTCGTAGTAGTAGGAGTAATAATAATAATAATAATAATAATAATAATAATAATAATAATAATAATAATAATAATAATAATAATAATAATAATAATAATAATATAAGCTACATTAATGCAAAAGCAAAATTATAACATCTTCATACTAATACCCAGATTTCTAAAGCTCACATTTGACATTGAAGAAAAAATCCCACTTTCGTCATCCTATAACTGTGGTATCTAATTAAAATAGTCTTAAGCCAGTAACAGTCAACAGAAAATTCCAATAATCTAGACAGACAAGCACGTGTATGAATGAATAACATACTTGTATTGATTTTCACAGCATACCACCGTTTAACCAAGCGGTAAATAAATATGTCTGGATATTGCGATCGTTTCTCGTTCAAGCGGTGTGCAAGTACCTTTACAATAACATGAAAAATATTTTACCTTTACTATCGATTACTTTGAAGTTGAAACTGCTGCACAATGGTCGGTCGGTGGAACTGTTTACAGGTGGGATCGCCCTTTCATTTTTTTTTATATCCACGTGAATATTTCAGGAATTGCGATTGCTTTCCAACACATTTAAGCCTGTTGTAATTATTTCTATACATGTGCAACGTTCGACCAGTTGTACAATAGATTAGTTACCAAACTACAATTCCCAATCCCAGTGGGGCCGGGTAGCTCAGTTGGTAGAGCAGCTTACTAGTAACCGAAAGGTACCTGATTCGAATCCCGGATTGGCCAACGTTTGTCTATATTAGTTTTCGCCCTTACCATCAACTGGTTTGCTGGTGTCAGAATAATGTGACCAGTAGTTGCCTATACGCTCCGGTATCGTGTGACTATAATCTACAATTACCTTTTGTACCAATCCTTGATCGTTGCTGTGCAATCCAGTTTATCAGTGATAAGTGATTAATGGCGAAATACTTATTTACTTTACACAAGAGAGCATAGGGTTCAGTGCTGGGTAACAGACTGGCTGCGAGCGATAATATCTTTCCGCGGCGGGCCCACGGCCTATCATTTAAAAAGAATTAAACAAAGTTAATGAGCTAAAGAGAATAAAAGAGTTACGATAGTAACAGTTAACAGTCAAGGATCTCTACCTCCTGCCTCCTTCAGCCTTCGCCCTTTGGGTTTGGAATAGCCCCCACCTTCCCTATGTATTCCATTCTAAAGCGCCTAATTCACATAAATAAGGGACGCAATGGTGCAAGTTGTTTAAGCTGATAATCATTAAAAGATACGACTCATTTGTATTTATCCGCTGGATGATATAAATATCGAATGTGCACAATTGACTATATGTTGCTCTATATCTGTCTGCCTGTCTGTCAGTCTCTCTCTCACAAACACACACATAAACACACACACACACGCACACACACACTCTCTCTTTCTCTCTCGCACACACACACACACACACGCAGAAGCACACGCGCACAAGCACACACACGCATGTGCGCACAAGCATTCTCTCTCTCTCTCTCTCTCTCTCTCTCTCTCTGTCTCTCTCTCTCTCTTACTACTACTACTACTACTACTACTACTACAACTACTAGGGAGGCACTGTGGTCTAATGGTAGTGCTTCGGCTTGCGGATCGGAAGGTCCCGGGTTCGAGCCCTGGCCGGGCCAGTGTGTTGTGTCCCTGGGAAAGACACTTTACTACTGTTTTCCTACTCCTTCGGATGAGAGTATAAACCGAGGTCTAGTCTGTGTCGCATACATTCCATCATAACGGACTTTAAAGATCCTGACGCTCATGTCCTAGACGGGTGAGTGCCGGTGACAAGAACACACCCAACATGCACCTAGGTCCTTCTCCCCCATCCCTGGCTGCCCATGATTGTGCTCAGTTGTCCGGGCGTCAGACCATGCGCCCAAAGGCTGCGGGTGGGCGTCTCGGGCGGCTTGAGTTAGATCCTGTATCGGCCAGCGCCTTGAGCAGCTCTTGAGCTGGTAAAGCGCTATATAAGAACGATTAAATAAATAAAATAAAGTATGGGGCCGGGTAGCTCAGTTGGTAAGAGCGTCTTGCTAGTAACCGAAAGGTCGCTGGTTCGAATCCCGGATTGGTCAACGTGTGATCATATTATTTTCCCCTTTACCAACAACTGGCCCGCTGGTGTCAGTATAAATCGGTCCAGTAGTCACCTATATGCGAAAGTGTCGTGTGACTATAATCTACAAACAACATAAAATAAATAAATACTACTACTACTACTACTACTTCTCTCTCGTTCTCAACCCCTCTCGCTCCTCTCGCTTACAGCAATCTACCAAATTAGACGCGTTTCTCCCATTTTACATCGATTTCTTCCTGGCAACAGTGACAGGTTTATCGCTGGGAGCTCGCTGCAACTGAAGACTGCCTGCATGTGGTTCCATGTAACCTGTTTGCATAGTTTTGTGTGCGCACCTGTGAGTTTGTCCCGAAACTACCTGCACCAGTTGCCCTTTGATTGGATATTTCTGATCAGAGGAACAGAACGCGAGAGATAGATATGCATATTAACGATTCAAAGCAGCATCGTTTTAGAGGGCAATTTCTAGAAACAAATAGCCAAGGCAGAATAGGATGAGATGATGAGAGAGGGTTGGTGCAGAGAAAGAAAGCATAACCGAACGAAAAACAACACATCAAACATAACAGCTATCAGCAGCAATTACACATCGATTCGCACTTTCTGATCGGAGAACAGAGAACACCACGCGAAAGATAAGTACACATTGTACGGACACAAAGGCGGTATTACGTTCTTAGAAGAAAAACGGGGAAATGAGCATAAACTGCTTCCTGATAACAAGCTGTCATGAACTGGCTAGTTTTAACTCTGCCCATGGACTATTCAGCCTTGTGTAGTAATTGTAACAGTAGAGAGTCAGTATAGTACACAGCAGCAATTAAAGTACACACCGCGAGCCCGACCCACGCTGCGCAGTGACTCAGCACTTGAACTTTGAATCTGACCGTTTTTAACCAATGAGAGCCCAGGTAAGCGGGTAGAGCAGTTCTGACTGTGTCAGATCTTAGCGCAGTTTGAATCAGTCGTGTGTGAGACGAGGTAGAGTCAACATCTCCACAGCTAGAGAAATCTCTTCACTCATAGACCAGGAAGCAGGACTTTAGAATCTTAAAATTCTCTCAAGTCACAACGGGCCTGAACTGGTCAAACAGGTAAATGAACACCCTTCTGTTTCATCGTGATATATTTATATTATTGTTGAAATTATGTTTGTGGAATTTGCTATGCATAAATGTGAATTGTTAATCCGAATTTGCGTGACCATGTGGAAAAGCCGAACACGTGGCGAAACACGACCGGTTGCGCCGCCATGTTGCATCCCGTACGGAACCACTGTTGTTTAACTTATATGTATGTTTGCAGACCAGTGGCTGTACCACTGAATGTTTATAATATTATTAATTCTGTATGTGTATAGTTAGCCACGATTTATATTTATGTATGTATAGGAATTTAGAGTTGAGATTCCAGTGGACCCCGGAAGTAGCAGAATGTTCGTCGCTTATGTATAGAGATGTGGAGCTATCACTGAGGGCTACTTTGGCTTTCAGTGAGACGCTCTGCACAAACCGATTATTCAGGGTTGTGCAGAATTTCGTCTCTTATATTACAGACGAGCAGGCGAGCTATCCTGTGCACCCCACTCCACAGAAACGACGAGTTGGTTGAGGAGCCTCTCCCGCACAAGTCGGAAAGAGCTACCCGGAAAAACACCCTGTCAGACCCCACAGCGTGGCAAGGGAACCCAACTACACAACGACACAGGTGGACCAGAAGCTACCTCACAGAAGGACTTCGAACACCCCACACATGAGTTAAGTGCATAAGGCGAAGGTGCACTTAAACTGATCAAAACGGACCACAGTAGTCCAACTCTTCAGAAACTGTAAAACGGACCACAGTAGTCCAAATCTACATGAAATATAATAGCAAGTGCCCGAGGAAGATATAACAGCTGCCTAGACAATCAGCGATCGAACTATTAGCAGTAACTGAGACTTTTTAAGTTAGATTAGTACTTAGAGAATCTTGTATAGAGTAGAAGAAATAAATGTGTGATTTTAACTGTTATCAAGTGGCTGGACTACATATGATTCATAGCCGTGTGAAAGCTAGTGTGACAGTAATCTTTTACCAGTTTTCTATCTATTTCTGTACCCCAACCTTAACACAGAACGAGCTAAACAAATAAATTTATTAAAGTAATTCATAGGGTGACTTACTAGCAGTTCCCACCGAATAAACGTGAGGGTCCATAATTCCATTGTGCAGAGCCCATAAACCCCACGTGACACAAGCAGATATTATTTTTCAAGTTGACTCAGTTTCAGAACCTGAAGATTAATAAAGTTAATATGGATATTCAGGAAGCAAAAATAATGCATATTTCATTTATTTATTTATTTATTTATTTATGTCCTAAATGTTTTCCCTTATGTCAGTATTTTAACAAATGTAATCGTTCTTATAGAGCTCTTTTCCAGCTCAAGAAGTGCTCAAGGCACTGGCCGATGCAAGATCTAACTCAAGCCACCCGATATTATTATTTAATTATTTAAGATAAGTAAAGATATTATTTAAGATTGTTTAAGTGTTTCTTTTTTCCAAACAATGTACGATTGCATAAAACAAAATTGAAACTATCGGTGTCATTAGTCAAAACTTCAATTGCTGTATATAAAGGTAATATCGATGTACAGCACCAACATCATCTATATCATGTGTTTGTAGACTTCAAGAAAGCGTTTGACCGAGTCTGGCATGCAGCTTTGTGGGCAACCATGAGAGTGTACAATTTGTGCCCTAAAATTATTGATGTCATCAAAAGCCTTTATGACAAGGCTACTAGTGCAGTCCTCCACGACAGCGCCATCAGGGACTGGTTCAGAACAACAATCGGTGTGCCTCAAGGATGCCTACTCTCTCCAACACTCTTTAACATCTTCCTAGAGCGCATCATGTCAGATGCCTTTGCAGATCACGAAGGCACGGGCAGCATAGGGGGTAGAGCAATCTCCAACCTCTATTTTGCGGATGAAATTGATGGATTGGCTGCAGTGGAACAAGAACTTGAACAGCTGGTGCAAAGGTTTGACACCACCTCCAGAGCCTATGGAATAAACATAAGTGCAGAGAAGACCCAAAATGATGATCAACAACACCAGAGGCATCAACATGAACATCAAAGTCCAAAGCCAATCCCCCAACACAGTGCAGAGACATAAAAAGAGGCGAGAGGACAACATTCGAGAACAGACTGGTTTGACACTGAACGAAGCCTGGAGGGTTGCTGAGAACAGAGAAAGATGGAGTACACTGGTTAAACGATCATCTGTGGTTCCCCAACGACCTTTGAGGTACGGGATAGAATAGAATAGGATAGGATAGGATCAATCTAGATATACACTGAAATAATAATAATATTAAGAAGAAGAAGAAGAAGAAGAAGAAGAAGAAGAAGAAGAAGAAGAAGAAGAAGAAGAAGAAGAAGAAGAAGAAGAAGAAGAAGAAGAAGGGGAGGAGCAGGAGAAGAAGAAGAAAACAACAACTACTACAATACGAACAAGAACCACCACCACCACCACCACCACCTCAACAACCACCACCACAACAACAACAAGTAAAAGAGAATTAAAAGAACAGATTGCAAAAGAGCCTGGATGTATTATCCTAATTACCCCTACCTACCAACACTCCCCGCCCCCACCACTACCTTTCTCACCCTATTCCTACGCTCATGCGTACTTTAGACGTGAATCACTGCCATGTGCTATGATTCAGCTGCGAATGTAATGTATAACAATATATATGTAATCGTTCTCATATAGCACTTTTCCAGCTCAAGAGCTGCTCAAGGCGCAGGCTGATATAGGATATAAGTCAAGCCATATGCTGCCTTAGGCTACGTTCATGCTAAGCCCGGCAAGTTGCCGTCAGCCCGTTGCCGACTGCAAATTGCCGTCACCAGTGTTCGCGGTAGAGCCCGAAGTTGCTGTCCGGCGAATGGCTGCCACACTTTACTTTGTATACAAAGATGGCGCTTTCCAGGCGGAAGAGACGCATACTCTTGTGGTATATTTTACAAAACAGATTATTAAAACGGAATTCGCGCAAATATAGCGCGCACCCAATTCACCGCAATCGCAGACTGCATGGAGAATACCATCATTTGATTCCGCAAGTGATGAACGATACCCAGAAATTTCAGAAATGAAGTGTAACAATTTACACGAAATATTCTAGTTTAGGTGTTTGGGTGTTCGTTTGTATCACAGATACCCAGAAATGTGTAGAATACATACGGATGCGACCAGAGACTTTTCAGGATCTGCTTAACCAATGCCGTGAAGATTTGACAAAGCAGTCTACAAATTTTTACTCTGTCGGTATGGTGGAAAATTACTTCCCTTCGACCAGCCAGCCGTTTTTTTTTTTTTTTTTGTGACAAGCGACAAAGCATTTTGCTGGCTGACGGCAGCCGACGGCAACTGGCTGGCAGCATGAACGTGCATCGCCGGCTTTCATGGTGGGAAAGAAGAAAAGGGCATTACCACAGATCCCAACCAGTTGCCGGCGGCATGAACGTAGCCTAAGCCCGGCAAGTTGCCGTCAGCCAGTTGCCGTCACCAGTGTTCACGGTAGAGCCCGAAGTTGCTGTCCGGCGAATTGCTGCCACACTTTACTTTGTATACAAAGATGGCGCTTTGACCAGCCAGCCGTTTTTTTTTTTGTGACATGCGACAAAGCATTTTGCTGGCTGACGGCAACTGGCTGCAGCATGAACGTGCATCGCCGGTTTTCATGGTGGGAAAGAAGAAAAGGGCATAACCACAGATTCCAACCAGTGGCCGGCGGCAGCCGACGTCAAATTGCCGGGTTTAGCATGAACGTACCCTTAGCCAATGCCGTGAAGATTTGACAAAACAGTCTACAATTTTTCAAATGCCTATTTCGCCAGCGGAGCGCTTGATTGTAACACTGAGGTAAAGTATTTAGCTGTATATAACAGTTACATGAATGCGAGAAAGACATATTTGACTAAATCATCTAAAACTGTTTAGACTGACTAGATCTAAAACTGTTTAGACTCAGACAAGATCTAAAACTGGTTAGATCTGGGAACATTGCAACGAGAGAGAGAGAGAGAGAGAGAGAGAGAGAGAGAGAGAGAGAGGGGGGGGAGGGAGGGAGGGAGGGGTGTGAAAGAAAGAGAGAGAGAGAAGGGTTATATGTCAATCCAACACATGCATGAACATACACACACATACGCACACATTTTGCTGCGAATCAAGTGCATTCTGATTCACTCTGTCGGTATGGTGAAAAATTCCTTCCCTTCGACCAGCCAGCCGTTTTTTTTTGTGACAAGCGACAAAGCATTTTGCTGGCTGACGGCAGCCGACGGCAACTGGCTGGCAGCGTGAACGTGCATCGCCGGCTTTCATGGTGGGAAAGAAGAAAAGGGCATTACCACAGATTCCAACCAGTTGCCGGCGGCAGCCGACGTCAAATTGCCGGGTTTAGCATGAACGTACCCTTAGGCACATCGTACGGCGCTCCAATCGACTGAGCACAATTCCAGGCGAGCAAGGAACGGAAAACGATGCTTAACGTCCTATTGCATGAGCGTTAAGGACGATCACCACGTCGCCACCCTGACAACAATGACCATCATCATCATATCAAAAATGAGATCCAACGGATCTTCTAGGCGAGCAAGGATTTGAGGAGAAGGGACTTTATAAGTACCGCCTGGATGTATTTGTGTAGCTAGCACTCTCCCGCCTAGGACATGAGCTTCAGGATCTTTACAGTCCGTGCGATGGAACGCGTGCATAAAGAGACTAGGCCTCAGTTTATACTCTCATCAGAAGAAATTTTTTAAAAAGGGGAAATCACAACAAACGATATAAAACAAGAAATAAACAGGTATAGAAGGAAAAGTGGGAAGTGAGAGTAAAAGAATAACAACGTCAAGTAGTGTAGAGGAACGGTATTTAAACGTAGAGGACGGGATACGGGGAATAGCTGGGACCGGGTAGCTCAGTTGGTAAGAGCGTCTTGCTAGTAACCGAAAGGTCGCTGGTTCGAATCCCGGATTGGTCAACGTGTGATCATATTATTTTCCCCTTTACTAACAACTGGCCCGCTGGTGTCAGTATAAATCGGTCCAGTAGTCACCTATATGCGAAAGTGTCGTGTGACTATAATCTACGAACAACAACAACTACTACGGGGATTACAATGGCTCACTTCAGACCTCTTCTGTTTGCATGCAAGCGTAATGGTTATACTAGTGATCCAAATTCAATCAATGGTTAAGGTGGCCTAACGGTTGGCTGGTTAGTCTTGGGTAGGAAACAGTTATGTGTGGGTACTTCGATTTAGCGACAGAATGGAGAGACAGGCAGCTTTGTGTTATTCATTTGACCCTCGGTATTATTACTACTTTCTTGGCCTAGTCAAAATATGAACAATGAAAAGACCAAAAAAAGTTATTTTGTCGGTATTAAAACCTTCCGAAAAACAAATTCAATGACCAGATTAAAAATGCCATCACAGTTTCAAATTATGTACATGGTGCAGAGTGAAAAACAAATCACATTACAATGTTAATTTCGTACTTGACCCCCACAAGTTTAACTTTCAATTTAGCGTTTATGTTACATTTGATTTTTTTTTTAAAACATTGCACAGTAATTTGTTCTTATGTAGCGGACTTTACCAGTCCAAAGAAGATGCTTACTTTAACACAACAGCACTTTCCTTAGGCAGTCCATTGCTAAAGATTTGGTCTCAGACGTCTTCACATCTAGCGTTTCAGCATAACGTTTGCTTCACAAGATCGTGTTTTGAGTTGCATTTTGAGCCTTGCATGTGTGAAATAAACGAGTCATTAGTAATTATTATTATTATTATTATTATTATTATTATTATTATTATTATTATTATTATTATTATTATTATTATTATTATTATTATTATTATTATTATTATTATTATTATTATATAACTGGCTGGTCTGAAGTTATAGAAACAATTCTCATCATATATTACATATGCTGTTCATCGGAGGGGACGGAAATGAGTGGGAATGGAGATAGGTATTAGTGAAGGGTGCGCGATAGTGGGAAGCGTGAGAGTGAGGGGAGAGATGGAGGGGGAACAGAAGGGGCAAAGTAAAGTTAGTAAAGTTTGAGTGCTGGATGTGTATTTGGTGTGTGTGAGGGTGGATGAGACAGGTGAGCGTGTATGTTGGTATAGATCGCCGCGCTTTGAGCCTGATTGATTTGGGGAAAGGCGCGTATATAGCATCCTGTATTATTATTATTATAAAATACACCCACGGGGTAGTATAAGAGTGTTAACAGCCCATTATGAAGGCAAGGTGGCCGCCTCAGTCAACAGCGGACACAATAAAAGTGCGAAAGGAACAGAGAAGAGGGAGGGAAACATAATCGATACAGCCAATGCTCTTAATATCCATGGCTGAAAAAAGCCTAACAAAATGTGCTGCGGTTGGCGAAATCTTGCTGTAGGCTATTAACCCACTAACTTCGAGCCGAACTATAATAAAATAACATTATTATTATTATTATTATTATTATTATTATTATTATTATTATAATGTTCGTCCTTTGTAAGGCGCCTTAGCCTAAGGATCAAGGCGCTGGCCGATACAGGATCTAACTCAAACCGCCCGAGACGCCCACCCGCAGCCTTTGGGCGCATGGTCTGACGCCCGGACAACTGAGCACAATCCTGGGCAGCCAGGGATGGAGGAGAAGGACCAAGTGCATGCTGGGTGTGTTCTTGTTACCGGCACTCACCCGTCTAGGACATGAGCGTCAGGATCTTTAAAGTCCGTTATGGTGGAATGCATGCGACACAGACTAGACCTCGGTTTATACTCTCATCCGAAGGAGTAGGAAAACAGGAGTAAAGTGTCTTTCCCAGGGACACAACACAATGGCCCGGCCAGGGCTTGAACCCGGGACCTTCAGATCCGCAAGCCGAAGCACTACCATTAGACCACAGTGCCTCCAACTACTAGTAGTAGTTCCCGAGCAATAGCTGTGGAACCATTGTTTTTGGCTCTGCCCGTTCGTCTGTCCGTTCGTGCGCACTTTTCTCTAAATGTAGTTAGAGCATTAAAATAATATACTTCTTCTCCTTTCATTCTCTCACCACATCTTCCTATAGCATATGACCTGACGCACATACTATCTAACGGACAATTTGGCTTTTGGAAAGAATTTGGACACAAAAAAGGGCAGAGGAATTAACCTGTAATACCTAGAGTGACTATTAGCTGCTTTGACCTGATGTCCCTACTAGATCAATCATGGCTCCGTTTCGCACCGATTATCAGGTATCTAGCATCTTCCAGAGGCTCACTTATTACATTGCACTATGGTTAACGTCGACAAGCTTCAGCAGTGTCTGATACTCCGGCTCCACACCTTTCACGACAACACACACACACACACACACACACACACACACACACACACACACACACACACACACACACACAGAGTATAAGAGGTGTTGAAGAAGGGTGTGGATAGTTCCTTCTATATATGTTTGCGCTGATCTGGTGAAACCAATTGAACGGTATCATGTCACGTAGATGTCACTAGCAAAAAGGAAAATCCAATGCGGTTGGGAATCTACCTAGTGTTTCTTGGAATTTCCACGCGTCCTAGGATTAGCTGGAATTCCAGTCAGACTGGACGAGAAGATTGGAATCCCCATTCATAAAGACGCTCGCATCGCTTGATTTCCCTAACAATCCTTTGCTATCGGGTATCGGGAGAAGAGACCCTGTGCTTACTAGATGTATTTATGTAACTGGCACCCACTGGTCAGGATCTGTTAAAGTCTGTGCGACAGATTGTGTGCATTGACGGGCAAGACTAGTTTATACTTGGATCTGAAGATCCCCATTTTGGCCAACAATAATGTCTTCAGTTATTTTACTTCTTCAAAAGCATATAAAAATACTCAAATTACACGATAAGATAAAAAACAAAAACAACATTTAATTAATTTCACCAGATTAAGGCAAAAACCAAATATTTAGTAGTATTTCACCTTATGCATGCTCAAACCTTTAGGCCAATGAATGCAGCCTTTTACGTTATCAGCAGCTGTTGGCATTGTGAATGAGGGAACGATGGCCGATATCGACTGAGCAGATATGCAGCGACTGTAGGCAGCAGTATCAAGCTCAGAAACAAAGCCTCATTCTTTATCTCGCCTGACTTAAGGGTTTTGTGATTAAGAAGTGGTGGTTTGGCTTGCATGGATGATAGTCTTATACCTTTGCAGTGACCTCACTGTTTTGGAGAGTTCACTCCTACTCTACTATGGATCTGACGTGATAATATCGTAAGGTGGTTTTTGTTTTGGTTTTTAAATTGCGTTGTTTTGATGAATCTGTGGCTTGGATAACACAAGACAAAATCATGCAACGTGCAACATGCAACGCCGATGTCTATAATAATGCATGTTTACCACTGAAATGTGTTGAGACATCGTTGCTAATAACAGGTTAGTATACAATTTATATTGCTGATGAAAAAAGTAAGGTTTATTTTGATGAAAGCACGCAATGGTATACTGAGCTTAACAGTCATATTTCCCCCTATACCTTGAGGTTTAAGCTTTCATTGTTTGATGCTCATCACTTCCTTACTGTAAATAGAGGTATGGTTGTTATAGGCTTTTGCAATTGCAACACAAGCACTTGTTCATAACATAGTGAACAGTCGTGACGCCTCATTGCTTAAATGGTACAATCCCACTATTGCCGTACAGGCCATTTATCAATATTGATGAAGTAAAACATTTCTCATACAAAACTTACTGTGATGCTATGTTTTAATACACGGCACCATGTTTGATACCATACAGTTCTAAGTCTGCACTTTCACATCACATGAACATTTGACTCGTTTGTTCATCTTGGCAATTAAATAACAATGAAAGATAACACCAACAAGAATCATAATCCTGTATTTGGAAAAAGCGTTATATTAGAACGTTTAAATCAAATAAATAACTATGAAAGATAATATCAATAAGATTGATAATTTTTCCGTTGGCTTTTAACTCTTAGTGCACACTTTGTGCGAAATAACAGTTGCGTTTAATTTGTCTTCAATGTTGATTCTGACGCGATGTGTCTCAATTTCTTTGGTGGTCCTGTAGAAAATAAAAACAAGACTCCTTTCTAACCCGCGTTTCCCCAAACTTTAGGCTTAAGCCTAGTTGCCAGGGTAGTATAGAAACTGAGTTGACGAGCTTTCTATAATTTTAGTACATTTGAGCCGTCATGCATTGTTACCCAGACATAAACAAATCGAACAGGTTCGATGGAATCTTGATATGCAGCATGCAAGTTAGATTAGATGAGAAACTTGAGCCGACGTGAATAGTTGTTATAACAAAACATCTTCGTAGCCAGTGCATTTGGAAAGTGTATGAGTTTATGAATACAAATTATCATCTCTATTTATAATTGAATAACTTTGTGATGGAGAATGCAGGAGTGTATGTTGAATCTTTTAATATGCTGCATTAATTTACTTCAAACTTTGCACAATGGCAGATTCCACTCAGCAATGTTTTTTTTTAAATCAATTATCTATTTAGCTCAAAAGCTAGCGCAACAAACAACGAGAAATGAAAGTATCGTCTACCACGCCGCGTTTTTTCTTCTCCCGCATTCGCCACAATGACAGTTCATTGTTGAGTGGAATCTGCCATTGTGCAAAGTTTAAAGTAAACCAATGCAGCATATTAAAAGATACAACATGAACACCTACATTCTCCATCACAAAGTTATTCAATTATAAATAGAGATGATAATGTGTTTTAATAAACTCATACACATTCCAAATGCACACCTGTTTTGTTATTACAACTATTCCAGTCGGCTCAAATTTCGCGAACTGCATGACAAATTTCTTTTAAACTGATCAATGTATTAACTCAAAATTTGCGCAAATACACTGCCCAATTTCCAGTGTATTTAACAATTTTATTTTGGACATTAAAATATCGTCACAACACTATAACACCCCATCACCCATCCTTAGTTCTCCCCTCCTCCCTCCCTCCCTCGTCTCTTATTCGTTAGCAAGTGTCTGATTTTATTTTGTATGAAGCCGGATGTTTAGAATGAATGCGTGAGTACTGCGCTTTGAACTGATATTGTTCATTGGGAAAAAGCGCTATATAAATATCCCTATTATTATTTATTATTATTTTTAAAAATCCGGCTTTCTGAACAATTGCATGCGTTCAGGTAACGTTTTGTGTTCTTCGTTGTTACGAAAGGGAGTGTTCACTGCACTGTTCTTGATGAATAATTTATTCCAAATACTTTCATAATTATATAATGAAACTAAACAATGGATGCACTTGGAAATTTACTTACTTACACTACGCAATCTCCAGCGTATTTAACACTTTTAGAAAATTAAAATAACGTCAAATGCACAAGGCCCAAAAATTTCCGCTATTGCATGCAATTTTATGAAGCGTTGAAACGACGTTAGAAAGCGAAGGAATTACACATTATGGTAATTACTTCCCTTAGCACGTCGCCAGAGAGAGAGAGAGAGAGAGAGAGAGAGAGAGAGAGAGAGAGAGAGAGAGAGAGAGAGAGAGAGAGAGAGAGAGAGAGAGAGAGAGAGAGAGAGAGAGAGAGAGAGAGAGAGAGAGAGAGAGATGTTTTCCTCCTTTTTTTCTGTCTGTTTTGCGTTGTTGTTAGAGATACATATCAGTGGACTTCGCACGTTTATTTGACTGCATATACTCTTTGAAGAGGATTTTCAGTTGCCAATTCTATATTTATAATCGAGAAGTTTTGTGAGGTTAGTTACTCATTGCTTACAAAGTCCAGCGGACTGCAAAGTGCCGAATTAGGACCACAAAATCAGGACCACAACTTGGTTGAAAGAGGATTCACTCCTGATCCGCATAAAAGATCTGCTGAAACAACCCTAGTGGTAACACTGAAGGGATTCCACCAGCCGGTCACCTTACAATAAAGTTATCCCACGCAGGGAAGGCTGAGGCTATATTCTAATTCATCGAACCCCCGTTTACAAAAACAAAATAGAATATAAACATCATTATAAAATATCAACAAAACACACACACACACACACACGCACGCACACACACACACACACACACACACATATATATATATATATATATATATATATATATATATATATATATATATAATATATATATATATATATATATATATATATATATATATATATATATATATATATATATATATATATATATATATATATATATATATATATATATATATATATATATATAAAATGCCTACATTGCTAATTAATTATATCATAGGAAGCCCTAGTGACCATTTGGCAGAAAGCGTCCAATATTCCCAAGCTGACCCAACAGACCTCATACACAAATGAGGAGTTTTGATAGAGTTTTCAAGAAAAAAAAAGGTATAATATGACTGGTCTAACAAAGAAGAAGATAGTATAGTAGATAGACCAGAATAGGAATGAGAAAGAACAAAGAAGATAGCGATAGTGGTAATTTAAGGCCCTAAATTTCTAGAAAGTGTGGATACTATTTATACAAAAACACCCGGCAACCCCACGGGGTGGGGGGGGGGGGGGGGGGGGAGGGATCTTTAGACAAATGGTTTCCGCAACAAAGGGAAACGTTTTAACATCGAGAGATTTATTTATTTATTTATTTATTTATTTATTTATTCTTATAAAACGTTCATATACAGGCGCTTTTTCCCGATCAAAGTGCTGGCCAATACAGGATGTAATTTAAGCCGACCGGGCGCCCAATATGAGAGCTTTGCTATTTTACACTCTAAATTTGGGGTTTATTCATAAGTTACTATATAAAGCATACAAGGAGAAGAATATGAAGAACTCTTCAGTTTGAACTTCAAAGTGAGGGGTAAATAAAATACACAACTTAAAATGGTGTGCATTATAACATGTTCCATGGCGGTGTTCGTGACTGCTGTACATTTGCATACTTTTGTTTCTGCATGGCAAACGGCGGTTTGTACAAAGCGTTAGATGACATGGCCCCCGTGGGGACAATAAGTTAAGTCAACCACACTTTATTACATTACATTACATTACATTACATAATTGTTGCTTTAGGTCCAGCGGACTCTTCCGAGCCAAATCAGGACCGGACAACCCCCAATCCGCATAAAAGATCTGCCGAAACAACCCTAGTGGGAAAACTGAATGCCCTCCACCAGCCAGTCACTTTACAATAAAGATATCCCACGCAGGGGACGGCTGAGGCTTCACCCCAACTTATCGAACCCCCGTTTACAAAAACAAAATAGAATACAAACATCATTATAAATTATCAACAAAACACATACATATAAAATGCCTACATTGCTAAATAATAACATCATAGGAAGCCCTAGTGACCACCTGGCAGAAAGCGTCCAATATTCCCAAGCTGATCCAACAGACCTCATACACAAACAAGGAGTCTTGTCCCGGAAGAGTTTTCAAGAAAAAAGGTAGGAGACTGGTCTAGCGAAGAAGACGATAGTATAGCAGATTGATAGAACAGAGCAGGAATGAGAAAGAGCAAATGAGAAAGACAGCGACAGTGGGAATTTAAAGCACTAAATTTCCAGAAAGTGGGGACACTATTTATACTGAAACCCCCGGCACCCCAACGGGGGAAACCACACTTTATTAGCGAACGCATTTCCCATGTGGACTATAACACTATGGCGCTGATTTGTTGTTGTTGTTGTTGTTGTTGCTTTACTCTTTTAGCGAAACTACTACAGCCTTAATTTTTGTATACTCGTCAGCACTCTCTTTTCTAAAACATGCTTTACTCTTATAGAGCTGCATATTAAAATCCCGTATTGAGTTATTGAACTAAAAAAAAAAAGTATACACACACAAAAACAAAAACACTGCGTATTTGTTCAATTTGTTCATTGTTAATGATTTTTTGAGTTTCTGGGTTTGGTTGCAGAAGTAAAGACAATACAGCTAGAGCTACTGTGGATTTTGTTTTGTGTATTTGGATGTGGTTCTGTGTTTCTGTTTTTGTTGCAGGGTCACTTTTAAATGAATTCGCCTTGTGTAAGTACTTTGAGCAGGTCAGATAGGAGGATGGAGTACACAGTTAAAAAAGAAACTTTCTCCCATTATCTTCTACGTTGTTGTTTTGTGTTAATAATTCTCTGCACAGCACCACTTATAAACTATTTTGTCGTGTTGCAGAAAAAAAGTAATTCATGCTGAGACTGATGAAACGATCCTAAGAGTGCTTTGTTCATTACCTTGGATGGCGGTCTCAAACATAGTTGCCATTGTTCTGTAGCAGCCAGTCAGGCAAATCGCAATGGATTGTCGAATAGTCCTTGCCTTCTCCTTATGTTTTGCATCTTGCATAGGTAAGGGTCAACATCATAATTATATATTTAGGTTTTGGTGTGCAAAAAAAGTTTTGTTTGCTGGTGTGGCTGGGTGGGATTAAATTTATTGTAAGCTGTTGCTTTTATTTATTGGTTTATATTTATTTTTTTTAAAATTTATTCTTTCTTAAATAGCGCTTTTTTAGCTCAAAAGCTGCTCAAGGCGCTGGCCGAAACAGGATTTAACTCAAACCGTCCGAGGACAATCCTGGGCGACCGGGAATGAGGTGAAGGGACCTAGTACGTGCTGGGTGTTGTTATGTAGCCGGCACTCACCCGTCTAGGACATGAGCATCAGGATCTTTAAAGTCCATGTGATGGATTGCGTGCGTGCACAGGGTAGACCTCGTCCGAAGGAGTAATACGCATACCTTCTTGTACCTTCTTGCATCCATCAGTCTCGCTGTAGGCTTAATTTTATTAATTGTAATTGCTGAAATCAATATATTATAATGTTCGTCATTTGTAAGGCGCCTTAGCCTAAGGATCAAGGCGCGCAAGGGGTTGGTGGAATGGGAAGACAAGACAGACAAAACTGGACAAAAGATACATAATACACATATGTACAAAATACAGTTGAACAACTATGAAAAACACAAGCACGCACACCTGCTTACACTCTCTTGTAAATGATTAATTGAAATATTCCCTAAAAAGGTATGTTTTCAACTGTGATTTAAAAGAGGAAATGGAGGAAGAATGTCTAATCTTGTATGGAAGGGAATTCCAGAGTTGAGGACCAAAGACAGGTAGAGAGCGGTAACCATGCGATTGTCTGTTGAAGCGGTTCTGTCTAAGAAGACGTGTGTCAGCAGATGATCGCAGAGCTCGAGAAGGGGTGTATATGGATAAAATGTCAGAAGTATAAGCAGGAGCTGTGCCTGTAAAAACAGAGAAACAAAGGCAAGCTATCTTGTATTTTATGCGTTCAGCAACTGGTAGCCAATGGAGTCTGTGTAGCAAAGGAGTAATGTGTTCAGGAAGGTTTGAACGGAAAATGATGCGTGCAGCAAAGTTTTGAACTTTCTGTAGGGGATCAAGTGCAGATTGGGGTAAGCCAGCCAAGAGTGAATTGCAGTAATCCAATCTTCTAATATTAGTACATTTGTAGCCTCAAAGCTTTAACATAGGCCTATGCAGTTTAAAAATGACTTATTTTGACGTATAAAGTTTAATAACTAAAGTCATAACTAACTTACTGTTGACAGACCTAATAATTCCCTAGCTTTTTAAAGGAATCAAATATTCTAGAGCCGGCTGGGAGGCCGGAAAAAATCTTAAAAAAAAACCAAGTCATGTTCTTTTGTAAAGTAGTTAAATACAGCGGGTTATCATCATGAAATTAGGTTCTGATAATAATGTAATAATTTAAAGTTTAGTCAATAAATTTTTTATTACCCACCACGGAACTTTCAATGCAGCCCATTGTTTCTTATACAGAATTCAATTCACTTCAATTGACTATATTAATTTTACGTCAGTTCATAACAACAACAAAGGATTTACCTGATGTCCATTATATATAGTTCCATTACTACTACTACTATTACTACTACTACTACTACTACTACTACTACTACTACTACTACTACATGCTATACGCGCCTTAATCCTAAATCAGACTCAAAGCGCGGCAATCTGTATCCAACATACACGCTCACATGTTACAGACATTCCTACATACACAACAAGCACACGTCCATCATCACTGTAACATTTGTTATAAAGGCAAGGAGGTCGTTGTTAGAAGACGAAAAGGAAATCGAACTTTTAGTTTTGAAATTTAGATTCACTGCATCCAGTACCATTCCTATCCTATCCTATCCTGTCCCATAACCCGAAGGTCGTAGGGGCACCACAGATGATCGATTAACCAGCATACTCCATCTTTCTCTGTCCTCAGCAGCCCTCATGGCTTCGCTCAGTGTCAAACCAGTCCATTCTCGAATGTTGTCCTCCCACCTCTTTTTCGGTCTCCCCCTTCTTCTACCTCCTTGCACTGTGCCTTGCAGAATGGTCTTTGCAAGGCCTGATGATCTGGTGACGTGGCCATACCATCGGAGTTTCCGTTTCTTCACCACTGTGAGCAGGTCATCGTGTTGTACCATTCCTATACCATTATAAAACAACAAATTATACAGATTTCCATTATAAAACATTATAAATAATGTACTGTTCAAAACCCCAAACGGATTTTGTTTCTGTGTTGCAGCACAAACAGTCGTCACGGTTTCGCCTCCGCAATACACAACGGGGCATTACGTCCTTATGGCTGCTAGCATTTTCGTGGTTGTTTCCCTTGTACTGGGAATTCTCCATTTGGTGAGGAAGGATTGTGTCAGGCAAGGAAAAATAAAAAGGAAAACTCCGCGCAAACGCCAGCAAGTCATCAAAGTGCAACCGAAAGAAGCTGGCCCAGACAACCCCGATTTTGCGGTCACAGATCAGGACCTGATCGTTGAAGACCTGGATGGACATCTGATTAGAACTGTGGCTCCAGTCAAAAGAACTTCGAGATAATATTAGCGTGAAAAAATCGTAGAGTGTGTGTGTGTGTGTGTGTGTGTGTGTGTGTGTGGGTGTGTGTGTGTGTGTGTGTGTGTGTGTGTGTTAATTAAAATAAACAAACAGTATTATTATGTGTAACACGTGCATTGGTGTTTGGAGACGCGTGTTCCAAAACTGTTATTGCAGTGCTAGCCTGTATGAACCACGGTTCGAGACCATGAAGTTCACTGTGCATTCGTTACTATCTACCATACAGTACTGTGCTGTTGTGTGCATTCTAATTATGAACAAAGGATCGAGACTTTTGGTCGTTTGCTGCTAAAAAAACACTTGAATTAAAGTTTTGTTTCAATATGGTGGAACACTGATTTATAAAACTATAAACTGTGATTGCTAGTTTCAACTAATATATGACCGTATACTATCTGTGCTATAGTTCTGTTTGGAACGACATATTTTTTATTGAACATTTCCTCTGATCTTATGTATAGGATGTGAGTGGGTGAGTGAGTAGGTAGGAGAGGGATTATACGGCAGTGCGTGTGTGTGTGTGTGTGTGGGTATGCGCGAGCAATAGCATTACACGTGTTTATATTTCTATTTATGTGTGCGTAATAGGAAAATAATTCCATTAAGATATGATAATAAATTGCAGTTTTCAAGAACGGTTTTAATGAAGGATGTAGGTTACGTGTACAGGTATAGAGCTGTTTGAGCAGTCTACACACTGTATTACGTTCACGATGTTGACGTTGATGCCACATGTTGGCATGAATCAGAATCATATTGTAAATATTCATCATTAAATTCATCATATATCTATACTATATACTTAAGTTGGGTTACTTATATATATATATATTATATATATATATATATATATATATATATATATATATATATATATATATATATATATATATATATATATATATATATATACAGAGAGAGAGAGAGAGAGAGAGAGAGAGAGAGAGAGAGAGAGAGAGAGAGAGAGAGAGAGAGAGAGAGAGATGATTTATGCAAAATAAATAAAACTAATTGCAAACATCTTTCTCGTTTGAATGATTTTTAAAAAACATAGATATGTTAGTTCACTTTAGGGTGATATAAACTTTAATTTAACAACTGTAACAATTCTCCCTAACTTTACATAATTTGGTTTATGGCATAGTTGATATGAAAATTATGTCTATGCTATATATGACTTAGTCTCATTGACTCTCTTTGAATCTGATTTAGGAATAAAGCCCGTATAACATTCGGCAGTAACAGTAGTAAAATAGTAGTAATAGTAGTAGTAGTAGTAGTAGTAGTAGTAGTAGTAGTAGTAGTAGTAGTAGTAGTAGTAGCAGCAGAAGTAGCAGCAGTAGTAGTAGTAGTAGTAGCAGTAGTAGTAGTAGTATATATATATATATAATTATGTAATCGTTCTTATATAGCGCTTTTCCAGCTCAAGAGCTGCTCAAGGAGCTGGTCGATACAGGATCTAATTCAAGACGCCCGAGGCGCCAACTTGCAGCCTTTGGGCGCATCGTAATAACGCTCCAGACAACTGAGCACAATCCTGGGCAGCCAGGGATGGGGAAGAAGGACCTAGGTACATGCTGGGTGTGTTCTTGTCACCGGCACTCACCCGTCTAGGACATAAGCGTCAGGATCTTTAAAGTCCGTTATGATGGAATATATGCGACACAGACTAGACCTCGGTTTATACTCTCATCCGCATAGTATTAGGTAATAAGAAGTATATCGTATTAGGTAATAAATAAAACAAAGATTTAAGAACACTTACCCCGAACAAAAGTTACAGTAAATACTTTCATTAATGTTACTGATTTCACACTGTCTATGGTAATAATTATACATGTATAATGGAATCTAGCCACCTTTACTGGTTGGTACCCTTTACATACTGGAAAGATCAGATCTCGTATGATTGATTTTTTTAAACCCAGACGTATTGAACAGGAGTGATCGAAGCGGCTGAGACCTTCGAGCTTCCTCAGTAATTTGACACTGTCGAATAATTACGTCCCTTGTGGAAAACTGAAATAATCTCCCCTTTGGAAACAGTAGATCGAGCTCCTTTCGGTAGGGAGGTGTGTCAATGACAAAGACTTCACTAACCAATGATAGGAAAGTTTATGGGAGTAACTACAGTAGCGCAGTAGACGGATATATAGTAGCTAGTGAGACCACTGAAGAGCTTTTGATTGTCGTACAAGATCAAGAATGTAGGCCGATTTCTCTACTTTGGTTGGGGAAAAAAGGTTAAAGAAGAGAAAAGGTAAAGCATGGGAATTTGGTCTAATAAGGATGGTCGAAGATCAGACAAGAATAGTTTGGAGGATTCGTTAGACGTCATCCATTTTGTAATTGTTCCCAGATCGATTTCTCGAAATTGTATCTGTGATGAGAAAATTAGTTTAACTAAGATAATTCTTCCTTAAGCAAAAGAGACCGATTGGTATTCCACGATAACCATTTAGTGGAATATTATTATGTCTGTGGAATAAAATATTATTGAAAATACAATAAAGAGGGAGAAGGAGAAGAAGAAGAAGAAGAAGAAGAAGAAGAAGAAGAAGAAGAAGAAGAAGAAGAAGAAGAAGAAGAAGAAGAAGAAGAAGAAGAAGAAGAGGAACAACAACAACAACAAGAATATTTTATTAACGCCTACTAAAACCAAAGATCATTCGAGATCACACACACACATACCCACGCACACACACACACGCACACACACACCCACATTATCGTTAAAACATGCCAAAACAAATCACACTCATACACATCCATTTCAACGTTTTCCGTTCTCTGCATTGATGCAACATGTATCACAGTTCAATTCATCAATATATATGTATGTGATGAGCTTTGTCAAACGTGTGCTTACTCATATCTAATCGAACAATTTTTACTCTTGCGTAGCATTTCCGTACCCTTTGAAATGCACATGTATGTGAAATGTTTGATGACATTTTCGATCGGAAGTTTCTGCATTTATGCAAGCAAAGGATCTTCCTCAGTATCATTCGTCTTGTTTACACGTCTGGGAAATTTTGTACCGTCCCCTTCTTTGGATAATTTTTTGGTTTGCTCATTTTTTTTAGTATCTGTATCCTTCTTGCATTTATGCAGCTCCACAGTTTCTATTGAACATGTAAAACGTCTTTTCACATTTGTTTAACCTCCTTTTTCCCTGGGCAACCCGCTTTCTGTAAAAACACACCAGAACACACCCATTGTTACAAATTGTTTCTTTCCATTCGTATATGTTGGTATATCATTTGATGTAGTGTTTTTGGTTACACAAATAGATCTTTATTTTTTAGCGTTTTGTGCAGCTGTGTTTATTTCCTTTCATTGGACGCAAGATTATATTAAAATTATTTAATTATTGTCTCTTTTTCTTTCTTTCTTTCTTTCTTTCTTTCTTTCTTTCTTTCTTTCTTTCTTTCTTTCTTTCTTTCTTTCTTTCATTTTTTTCGTTCTTTCTTTCTCTCGTTTCTTTCTTTCTTTTTTTTCTGTCTGTCTTCCTAGTTCTTTTTTTCCCCTCTTGTTTGTATTCCCGTCTAAACGATTTCTTTTCAAGCTGATCAAACGTCACACGATTCTGTCCGTCCTTATCGATTCTACCGTTTACTCTTCATCATTTTCCCCCTTCTTCTGTCGGGATGCTGTTAACTGTAACTGGTTCACACTGAACTGTCTCATGCAGATCCCTTTTGGCCTATTGATCCTTAGCTGGTAGACCTATAGATCTTTATAATATTCGTCATCATCATCATCATCATCATCATCATCATCATCATCATCATCATCATCATCATCATCATCATCATCATCATCATCATCTTCTTCTTCTTCTTCTTCTTCTTCTTCTTCTTTAACAACAACAACGATACTTCCACACCCTATACCATTCTATGTAGTTTTAGTTATATACTCATAGATAGAGCGCTCGAGAATGTTCTCTCTGCGTGGAGTTACTGCGCTCAGGAAACTGATCTTTAGGAAAGAACTAGATTCCGATTGGGAATCGAAAAGGATGGAGATAGATGGTGAGAGGTTAAATTTAACCCAAAAACAAAATTGTCAGCGGGTTATGCAACGAGCTGCTATTTTAAGCGGGGACACAAAAAGTTTGTTCGAAAAACACAAGTGATAAAGGTGGCCCGCCTAAAACAAGTGGGATGGAGTTTATCGATAGCACTATTTTACCTTAAGCCATCAGAGTATTTGGCCAACACCATTAAACTGAACCAAAAGAACAGAAAATATAAGAGCAGGTTGAATGAAGCGAGATCGTTTCGCTCCAGGCGAACCCTTAGTGCTTTAGACCTTCGGGTAATAAATCCCATACCCTCACCCGCCCCCCCACCTCAAACCCCCCCCCCCCCATCCTCTCACCCAACTTCTCAACCCTTTAAACAAAATGGTTTAAATACTAAAGCCAACAACAGATTTTGCATGACACGCGCCTGTCAATTTATTAATACAACAGATGTCCCTTTTTTTTTTTTTACGAATGATGATGATGACGATGGTGATGGATGCTGCTTATAACGATTATGATGACGATGTTGATGATGATGATGATGATGATGATGATGATGGTGATGATGATGATGATGATGATGATGATGATGATGATGGAAATGATAGAGGTGGAGGTAATGTACATGGCTACCAAAGCACTCAAGACCCAGTTACAGGCACCGCTGTGCATCGCGTCACCATACCATCCTACAGGCTATCTTGAGGATACTAACTTGAGACCAGTACCAAACAGTCCCTATGGCGACCAAACAGCGGGAATTCCCGAAAATAGCGCTCTAGGCCGACCCATAACGGTCAAGCTAGTTTGAAAACCGGATTAATAAAAAAAAAAAAAAACTGTCTTGAAATGCAACTCTGACCTCCTCTGGTCGCTACGTCAACTGTGATTTTCAAACCGTTTGAGAATTTTGAATCCGGATAGCGTCCTCACTTGGTTTCATACTATTTGAAGATCCAAGGAGGTATATCGGTTTCTGAGACGGAAGGAGTGCAATCTTGTAGAGAAACATTGGGTCATAAAATTACTGTCTTTGGGCTCTGTCCGTCACTTATTTCGTCCCTTATAAGCGCTAGTCAACTAAGTGCTCGAAGCGAATTAAAAAAAAAAAAAAAAAAAGACTAGGTTGACGAAATCACGATGTATCTTGTACATTGCTAAGCAGCGAAGATTGGAATGTATTATCTTGAATGCCCTGGTACCTAGGTGCAATGGGTGTAATGGTTATGGATGATGATGAAGATGATGATGATGATGATGATGATGATGATGATGATGATGATGATGATGATGATGATGATGATGACGATGGCGATGATGACGAGGAGAAGAAGAAGAAGAAGAAGAAGAAGAAGAAGAAGAAGAAGAAGAAGGAGGAGAAGAAGGAAACAACACCACCACCACATCACAACAACAACAACAACAACATCAACAACAAAGTCAAAGGTGGATAAACGGGTAACCACTGTGGCTGGGATGGACCTCGTAGAATGTGAAGAGAAGGGATGTGAAAATGTTTTAATAGTGAAGGAAGAGAAAAAAAGAAAAGACGAAGGAGAAGGAGAATTATAAGAAGTTAAAAGAAGCACTCAATCACGGAGTGGTTCCAGGAAGAAAAAAAAAGAAAAGAAAAAAGAAAAGAAAAGAGGAGAGCGTGGAAATGGCAGAAAAGAAAACTAGCAGGACATCAGACAAGTATGGATTAGCGAAGAGCGATACCAGTAGGGCTCCTGAAAGACACGCACAGGAGATGAGAGAGTTTGACTGGGATGGGCTGGGGACCACAGCGTGGTGGTAGGCCCTGGAGCTCATGTTGAACATTAGAGCACACGCATACTAGAATTAGCCTTTGTTCTTATACTCCTGATTCCGATTGCAGATTTTATAGGGTTTTGTTAGTGTTTGATTTAGACTGTCTAGCTTGTCACTATCACTGTATCAGATACCCCGTTTTGGTGCTCTTTATGACGAGAATAGTCATCAGACATCGATTTGGACAAGCTCGAGACTAAGAGTATCATACATGGCATGCGCTGGGATCATACTGACTTTCAAAGACCATTACTCGGCGTACCTTGTTAATCCAAATTTCGAAAATGGAGATAATAAGATGTGTTGCAGCGATGACCAGTGTGTATCCATGATGTGTTTTCATGTGGCATTAATTGAAGTATTAAGATCTCATATCCTTCTAAAGGCTACACACTGTATAATATGTCCGATCTTTGGTTCTCCTGTTATTATAATTATTATCCTGAATTAAAATCAACTTTCTATGAAGCTTAGGTTGAAGCAGGTGAATTCACACACTCCATATTTCGCACTCAAAATACAGGATGACAAATAGTGCTCTGTTGGTCTTTGCTTAAAGGGCCCGAATTAGTAAGCTTTGTTTACGTTTGGCGAAAATGAGTTTAGTGTAAAATTCGCATTGTTATTCCATAAAGCAATGATAAAGTGGGTTTTCATTTCCTCAAACCAACCGCTAAAGGTTGCATTTTTCATTTCTGTTCTGACAGGGAGTGATTTCCCTTGTTTAACGGTACACCACTACGTCCTATGATCTACTTAATGATATTTTCAGCGCTATAAAGGTAGTTAGCGGTTTGCTATTAATAGGAATACAAACTTCGGAATTTATTGATTTTAAAAAAAATTAAACTTTTTGTTCCAAACTATTTTTCAGAGGGGCAACGTTCACTGTGAATTTCAAACGGATCTGTCAAAGTTAGTCCCTGTAATCCCACTCAACGTTAATTCTTTTTTTGGTTTGGTGTTTGAAATCATCATCATCATCATCATCATCATCATCATCATCATCATCATCATCATCATCATCATCATCATCATCATCATCATCATCATCATCATCATCATCATCAACAACAACAACAACAACAACACAATTATCCTCATCGTCAAACGTTTTAACCTCATCACAACATAATCCAACAGCGCTACGATAACGCTAGGCAAAACCAGGAAAATTTGACAGACGTACCCTGGTTTTGTCCTAAGCTGATTTCTGGTTCCCAGAAACCTAAAGAAAGTGTGAGAAAGAGGTAGCAAAGTCAGGTCTTATGTTCTTCCAGACCGAATTACCGGAGGTACTGACGGTGTCGAATGCATTGTTATACATTCATTTTCTTACTGAACCGACAGCCGCATTAACCAAGAAGAATGGACCTTCTGCAAGAATTGTGTGGATCCCCGATATGCGCCGGTGCTGAACCTCACGCGCTGAAAACTACGAACTTTCTAATGCACAATACTGCACAGTTTGTCTATTCATTGAGCATTACGACTGAAAACTACGAATGTTGCACTGGAGCATATCGACAGGAAACTACGGAATCAACTTTTTGCCGCTATCGTCATACGTTTACGTGATGTAGATTAACGTCCCCGGACTCATGGCGTATAGGGGATTGGAAAGATGAAGACAAGTTGATGTAAGAAGTCAAATGCGGAAAGAAGTGACGTGTAGATGGAGCGCACGAAGCTGCTGCGACATTCGAATTGAAGAAAGCACGATGAATCAAAGAGAAAGGATGAAGTAAAGATGACACTGATGACGAGCGCACAAAGCAGCTGCAAGAGTGACGATAAGGGTGCCAAGCAGGACGCAGAGGACAAGCTGGAGGAGAGGTGCCGAGGAGGCCATGAAGAGATGCGCCAATGAAGCCGTGAGACGATGAGGTCGCGTGAGGGAGGGTAGGCAGAGCGCAAGGCGCCGCTGGCGGTGAATGCACTTGTAGTCCGGAGATCGCCATTCTCCACAAGGAACCCCACGTTTCCCAGTAGCAGAGAAAGGAGGTGAGCAGCCAGGGGCCGGAACGAACGGAAGCCAGTCAGAGGAGCCCAACATGTGAGAAAATGAAGAGTGTAGTTTGAAGTGGAGTATCGTATCGGAATCTCCCACAGTCCGCTGCAGCAGCTTCAACTTCTGTACTGCCATCGCCAACAGCGAAGATTCTTACCGCCGTGACGGTGCGTCCTCATATCCGCATGCTACAGCGTCTGTTGGTCTGAACGTTTCCTTGAGCAGCTGTAAACTCGAGCCTAAGGACCGCCGCGATGGAAAATGTTGGTCTGCAGACCGCCACAGTGGTAATGCAGGTTGGCTAGGCGAAGCTGAACAATGACTGCCGCAGTGGAAGATGCAGGTCGGCAAAACCGCTATCGAGCTGCCAGTAAGAGTATATAGGCAGTCGGCCGAAAGTGACGCTGACCGCAATTAGAGTGTCAGAGGCTGCTGAGTGCCTAAGCGTATAGCCTACACAACCTATGCTTGATAGAATGCTGACACTCTGACATCGTCAAGGTCCCCTGTTTAGTAGAAATCAAAGTTTTTAATTTAAAAAAATCCGTTACTGCACATTTATTGTCCTACTAAACACGTAGACTGAAATTCTCTAATGCGTTGCTGCACGAGTAATTTGTCTTCTGGCTGTACCTCTCGATTGAGAACTATAGACTGCTTAACAATGCATTGCTACTCAATAATAATGTTTTATCACTTAACACTTTAACTGGAAATTACAACCTCTTTAATCTTTATAACTATTTCTGCACAATATGTCCCTTTAATAAAGGGGACTTATGAACTATCCGATGAGAATACTGAACATTCACATCTACCTTTTCACCTCGAATTGAGCTTTCTTTTTTTTCTACCATTGTTACATCAACGATCTCAGGCAAGGGTCGCGTGTTTCTATGAGCTGTGGTTCTAGCGCTGGTGGTTCTTCTCACGTACTGTTTTGACACTAATTGGCATCAAAATCCCATCCACATCCACCCAACTCCTTTACCCTTCCCGGATACCCCTCCTCCTCGAGCGCTAGCTTTGCTTAACTCTAAGTACCATGGTTATTTTGAATTACAGAGTTAGAACTGCAGCGGCGTCCGTTTAAAAAAATCATTCTTTAACCTTTACGTCAGCAACTTCAACCAAGAAAGACCCTTTTTCTGGAAGTTAGTTGATACCCCTTCTCTCTGTGTTTTGACATTTATCAGTATTTTCCACCGAACGCTCGTTCAGCGTATGTCACAGATACGTTAAGCATATTGGCAATTGTAGCCTACATCACAAAGATCGAACTAAGGAGGCGTTGTTACAACAAAATTAAACACTAACTACCAATGCATCAAAACTCGATTTCGCTATTTGATTCTGTGCTTGATATCTCTTCGCTCCGTCTTTTGACACTGATAAATGCCAGTATTTATTCCGCTACAAACCTTTCACCACCTCCAACCGTACGTGTGACGTAACTAGTTGTAAGTACGTTAAATACTTGGGCAAAACGTTTGTCAGATGCACCTTAAATAACTTTGTGTAAGATATGTGCGCTATATAAATCAATGTAGTAGTAGTAGTAGTAGTAGTAGTAGTAGTAGTAGTAGTAGTAGGACGATGATGATGATGATGATGATGATGATGATGATGATGATGACGACGACGACGATTCTTCTTCTTCTTCTTCTTCTTCTTATTATTATTATTATTATTATTATTATTATTATTATTATTATTATTATTATTATTATTATTATTATTATTATTATTATTATTATTTGTGTTTTTTTTAAATTATTATTATTATTATCAGAAACACGGAACTATAGGCTACTTCTTAGAAAAATGACACCCAACAATTTCAACCAACAATCAATCTGTTGGTACTGTTACGACTGAGGCGCGCACGACAGTTTCGAGCATGTTGTTTTGCAAAGCATGCGATGATAGTGTGTCTTTACCTTTGATTTGATTCTGCGCTATTGCTAAAAAAAGCTTTGCATAATGTTAATAATTCTCGTCGATCGATAGCGTTGAAGTATCGTTGAGAACTTTCTGGAATTACTTGTTTATTATCAACCGAAAGTTCCAGATCTATCTTGTACTATCTAGGCAAATCTTCTAAACTGTGGAATGTTCAATGACGTAAGAACGTGCGTAGTTCCGGTGATGAGTTTTATTTTGATGGGGTGCTATTGCGTCATTCAGGAATGTTCGAATCTTCACTATACTAGATTGTTGAATGACTATATAAGTAATTAACTGTCTGCTTGCGAGCTGTGATTTTTGCAGTGATTTTCGGAAAGCGATCTTGTATGCAGTTGGTGGTGTTTCCTGAATAAAGTTGGAAAACTTTATACGACGACTCCTGCCTTGTTGCTTGCTGAGTGAACAGGCTGCGTGGATTAACGAATCCGAGTTACCCATATTAATATTTAAGCTTCGGGGCTGAGTTGACAATAAATTGATAATGCGTGTAACATGGCACTGGTTCTGCAGTTATAGTAATTTACTACCTCCTACCCACAAACCCTTTTCTGTCCACACACACACACACACACACGCGCGTACACCCACACACATACACACACACACTCACACACCCTCTCTCTATATTTTGACACTAATCCCGACCAGTGTCTCCCCTTCCCCTCCAACAACCCACCACTTACTCCCCGAACGGTAGTTTTGGCTAGTCCAGATCAATGCGAGCGATTTCTTCCTCGGATCGATGCTGTATCAGGTTGTGCCAGGCTCTTCATTCTCTCGCCCATAACCCTTCACTAAATGTCTTCACTTTCTCAGCCGACTGTGCTACAACTAGAAATCCTTTAAATCTTACTTAACTCAGCTCGGCAGGATGGCTAGCAAATACGACTGAGACATATTTTCAAAACGACATTGCACACGAGTAAGAGAGTATGCTTTTGAATCCTGCTGTGCTGCTGTTGCCGAAATTCTTCCAGTTTACACTACAGTTGCTGTATACGAAACCTTATTAAAGGCTGGGATCTATGGGGTGATATTTAAACACCAGTTGCTCTCCTTTCACACTTTATTTTAATATTTGGTTTCGACATGTAAAGTCTGTGAAAATCGGATAATTACAGCTAGCTGGCATGTCTTGAATTACCGTACCGTTTATATTCAAACCCTGCCATGCTTCCAGTTGTTTTAATTGATCTTGTTAAAGAAGATCGGTTAAATTCAACGAGAGGACATATCCGACTTCGCCGTTGTAATCACCAGCATCAATCATCATCATCATCATCATCATCATCATCATCATCATCATCATCATCATCATCACCTTTAAGTGCCTTGAGCGCATTGTCCTTCAGCTATTGCTTGGGGAAACGCGCCCACTCTAGGACCCCAGGCAGTTCGCCTACACGCCAAACAGAAACACCGAAGACGCCATCATCACCGTAGTCCACTCGATGTTGGAGAGGTAGGAGTCCTATGTCAGAATTCCTTTTCGGGATTTTAATTCGGCTTTCAACACCATACATCCTCACCTAATGATGCAGAAACTGATGAAACGGACGTCAACGCCCTGATCATCAGATGGCTCTGCAGCTTTCTCACAGATAGAGCACAACGCATGGTGTCCATCTCCGTGAAGGCACCGTGAGAGACCTTTATACTAACACAAAGGCTCCTCAGGTCTGCGTCCTATCTTGTTGTTGTTTGTAGATTATAGTCACACGACACTTTCGCATATAGGTGACTACTGGACCGATTTATACTGACACCAGCGGGCCAGTTGTTGGTAAAGGGGAAAATAATATGATCACACGTTGACCAATCCGGGATTCGAACCAGCGACCTTTCGGTTACTAGCAAGACGCTCTTACCAACTGAGCTACCCGGCCCCTCCGTCCTATCTCCAGCACTCTTCACCCTTTATACGGCCGACTGTCGCTGTACCGCTGAGGACGCCCTTTACGTGTTGAACTATTTTTATTTTTGGTACATTCTACAATTTACATTTACTATGTTTGTGCAGCCGAAATGTGAATTTCTGTGTACATTTCAAAGACGAATAACGTATCAGTCTCATCATCATCATCATCATCATCATCATCATCATCATCATCATCATCATCATCATCATCATCATCATCATCATCATCATCATCATCATCGCTGCCGCCCTCGTCATCATCATCATAATCATCATAGGCGTCCTCCTCCTCCACCTTATCATCAACATCAACATCATCATTATCATCAACATCATCATCATCATTATCATCATCATCATCATGATCATCATCGTCATCATCGACGTTGTCGTCGTCGTCTTTAAATCTGTAATTTCGTGGTGAAACAGACATATGCAACTTCAACCTTTCCTCTGATTTCACGGGTGTTCGTTGTTGGTAGAAGAAGAAGAAGAAGAAGAAGAAGAAGAAGAAGAAGAAGAAGAAGACCACCAACAACAACAACAAGACGAGGTAGAAGAGGAGGAGGAGGAGGAACTGGAACAAGAACAATAACAACCACAAAGAGAAGTGCAAGAACAAGAACAACAAGTACGCAAGCAAGGAGGAGAAGAAGAAGATGAAGAAGGGATGCTGCTGCTGCTGCTGCTGATGATGATGATGATGAGGAGGAGGAGGAGGAGGAGGAGGAGGTGAAAGCCGAGAAGGAGGAAGATGAAGATGAGAAAGAGCATGATGATCACCATAATGATGAGGAGAATGAAGTTGGGGGATTGTTGTGTTGCTTGACTACGAAGCTCTATTGTCCTAGATTTTCTTCAGCCTACGTTTGACCTAATTGTGATTTTTCCCCTTCCCCCCAATACGGGATAATTTCGAACGCTTTTCTGAGATGCGAGTCCTGAGCCAAAGAAAAACACGACCCAACGATTCTTACCAACTGCTTTACATGAACCATACAAGCTTTGTGCTATAATAACCAACTAAGTGATCAAAGCCTGTCTTGAATGCGCATGTCTTGTACAAGAAAAGATAATGATAGATCAACAGTGTTGATATGAAGTGTTTATGCTCTAGATGTGATATTTTAAGACATTTATTTAATCGTTCTTACATAGCGCATTCCCAGCTCAAGAGCTGCTCAAGGCGCTGGCCGATACAGGATCCAATGACAACTGAGCGCAATCCTGCGCAACCGTAAATGAGGGACAAGGGACCTAATGAGGCACAAGGGACCTAATGAGGGACTAGGGACCTAAGTGCTTGATTGGTGCATTTGTGTAGCTGGCCAGTCGCTCACCAGTCTAGGACATGAGCGTCAGGATCTTTGAAGTCCACCCTATGGAATGCGTGCGTGCACCGACTAAACCTCGGTTTATACTTTTATCCGAAAGATATCAGACCGAATAATATATTGTTTCAAACACCAGTTTCGCACGCTCATAGACTATATACATCATTTCTGCATAGCTTTTTCAACATCAAACATTGATGATTGTATCAGTGCGCGCTCTCAGCATAATTTTTATGAATATTACCTGGTGAGAACGTTAAAAGGAGTTCTCCCAAAACAAAAACGCAGGTCTCATATCGCTTTTTTATTTTGTTTTGTGATTCCCCAAACTTTCCTTTTCTGGCAATTTTCATTTGGCTCGAATGAGTATAAACTCTGGACCAGATCTTCTTCTTATTTTTTTCCTTCGCCATCTTCTTTCTTTCTCGGACTGAATTCCCATAACGATGTTCTTTCAAGGATCAAACTATCATTCTTCTTCTTTTTCATCATCATCATCATCATCATCATCATCATCATCATCATCATCATCATCATCATCATCATCATCTTCTTCTTCTTCTTCTTCTTCTTCTTCTTCTTCTTCTTCTTCTTCTTCTTCTTCTTCTTCTTCTTCTCCTCCTCCTCCTTGGTTGCAGGGAAATTGAGTTTGCATGGGAAATGGGTAAAACTGCATAAATGGATAAACAATAGAACAGAAACAGGAACAAAGTGGAAAAAACCCACTGACTAGTGGAACTATAAATTACATACATTCCTATCTCCTATTTTTTCTCTGACTTCAGTCTTCTTCTCCTTCTCCTTCTTCTTCTTCTTCTTCTTCTTCTTCTTCTTCTTCTTCTTCTTCTTCTTCTTCTTCTCCTTCCTCTTCTTTTCCCTCTTCTTCTTGAAAGTTTGCCGTTTTTCTGGGCAGCAGATTTTCCCGTGGGTGCGATCCATCGCCTGTCCTCATTTCACACTCTGACAACGAGGAGGCAAAACACTTCTCCTGCAAACTTTAGGACATTTTGCCGCAAAACGAGTTCAAACAAGCATTCAGAATCTATACAACCTGTATGACAACCTCCTACAAAACAAGTTCAAATATCTATAAAACCCTTTTTTGACTCCCTCCATAGAACGGGTATGTTGAATATAGTTTAATGTATCAATGGCCTTCTCCGCCTCACATCCACCCTCCGTCAAGTCTCCACCCTTAACATATAACATCAGATTTGATTTTTTATGGAGGCAGCTAGAAATAACCACATCTATAAACGGGCTTAAGTATTATTTTGTATTACTACACACCATTCCGTAAACAAAATGTAGTGTAACTGTCTGAATATTATAAGAACACTGTTGCTGGTGCATTGACGGTTTGTCTGATTTGATCTGTTCTGAATCTTTAAATAGCTGTTCTATGAGATCAGATTATAATTGTTTTTATATTGACTTGATGAAGAACATTATTTGTACTTCATTGCTCGACATGCTTCAACAAAACACGCCGCTTTAGTCACTTTCATGCAGCACGTTGCTTGTGTCTTATTAAATGCAGCACCTCGCTCATTGTATGATTCCATTACATTCTGAAAGTCCGAAGACTGCTCTTCGTTTGCTATGACAACATAACATACGATCGACGGTTACTTTTAAAGTTGTAATAAGACTTCCTATACTGATTAACATTAGCGACAGTCAGTCTTCATTATAAGGAGCGTCTTTATAGAAAAGATGCCTCAAGGCGAAGACTTTTAAAACTTAGCTATATGTGGTTACCATATTTACCGTTTTCCGCTAACGACAATATTTGTTGAATCCATATTAACAAGTGCAACGATTAGTGTTTGTTTGTTTTTTAAACTCAATAATTCCAACAATAACCGAGCATGACCTACTGAGTGTGCTGCCCTCGTTTTTTCAATCGCCGCTCGTTATTTTCGCTTCTAGCTTCGTTCAGAACGCCTGGAGCCCGAGTGGATGTCGAACCAGGGCCAACATTGATTTTTGCTTCTCCAAACACAGCGAGCGGTGGTTCCACTGAACGAAGCTTAGGCCACCACAGCAATCCCGCGATTCTTCACACAGCCGTTCAGAGGAATGCGCGCCCGCGACGGTCACAACCAAAAGCTTCGATGGCAGCAGTTCTAGTAAAGGCAGATGAAATCGATTAGCGTAAGATGTTCGGGCAGAGGCCTGTAGCGTGTTAGTGTATAGAAACAAGCTTCCTCGTCGCTTGCCAATGCATGCTGCTTTCCCCACCTTCACTTCGTAGTATACCGTCGTCTACTTTTTCGATGCTAATGTTCTGAAGACACAATGGTTGCGACAAAAAGGGATTTTCTACGATCTATCATGGCGAACACAGAGACGTCCGTGGACGCATCGAAGAGAAAACAGCACAGGACTTAGGCTTACTTTTACTAGCTAGAACCAGTAATCCACAGACTTGCGGAAAGACAGAGAGGACAGGAAATAGAGAGAAAGAGAGAGAGAGAGAGAGAGAGAGAGAGAGAGAGAGAGAGAGAGAGGAACTGTTCGTCTTTACTCAGACTAGTGATGAAAGGGCGCCAAGGAAAGATAGACAGTGAACTGCTGCTTGTCTTCTTTCTAGCACCCTTCAGGCACCCAATCCGTATTCCGTGCCATCTTCACCGACAGTCTCGTGCATCTAGCTGGGATCATCATCCTTCGTCTTTAGAAATCTGTGTGCATCATTATTTCTTGGAAACAGTGTTAACACGAGGTTTTATCACTAAGACGCAGGTAAGTCATCACTTTTTCCTCCAATCATTTCATTTTCATTGCACGTACATGTACAATTAGTTGGTGATAATTACCATAATTATGTACAGCTTCAGCAATTGTGCGTCTTGATTGTGATGTTTGCAGTTTATGCGAACGTGTAAAAAAATAGTAATATGTGCAGTTTATGCCAAAGTGTATGATAATCTATGTTGAAATGAGGTAGTAGTGATTGCAAAAGTGTTATGTTATATAGTGATATTCGCGTTAGAGGCAAAACTGGAAAGTAGCTCTTATATTTATTTGCAATCTGTTGGAACAGAGCTTCACTTTGCAAAAGTGTTAAATTAAATTAAGATTGTATTCCTATTATTATGTTCATCTACTTGGGCGTTGTCTTTTTTAAAACTCTTCCCTGGTAATTTTGGCAATATATTGAAATTCAGAGCAAATCTTGAGTTTTGAATTGAAGTCTTAGAATTGATGTTTCATAGTCCAGGGTTTGATGATTGTAAAATAAAAATGTATCTGTGAGTTTTCTAAAAGTTCTTGAACAAAAAGAATAATAATTAACAATAATTTAAAAGGCTTTTGTGCAGTATGTATGTTAATGCTGTTTGCAAGCTGCTGTTACATTTTCAACAATAATGTTCTCAAACATGATGCTTATATATACAGTTTTCTTAGCGTGGGTGCAGAATAATAATAATAATAATAATAATCGTTAGCTCACAGACAAGGTCATTGTGCTAGATCAATGCTGCTGATGCTGCTGGCAAATAAAAAAAATAATGAACACAGGCGTACATAAAATGTAAGTGCTTGTTGTAACCAATACCTACACTACCTAGTTTTCTAACGTGCGAAAACCGAGGCTAGAAAAGCAATTCGACAAATCTTTCATCAAATTTGTATTATCTCTTCAAAGAATTTAGAGCTACCATTACTCAAAGATAAGGATTATTGTGCAAGATTTTAAACATCTGCTTGCAAAGTCATGCTACATTTTAAAAATATTTGTCTCGTAGACAATGCTCAAATACAGAGTTTTCTTCTTTAAGTTCGCGCTTAATACAAACGTCAGTCGGTAAGCGCTTGAAGATTAAGCTATTGAAATATACCTGCTGTGTAACTAGACTGATGCCTATATCTTATACATATATTTTATTTTCAAACACAATCCTTAGAGCATTTAAGTTTTCGTTGTTTTGTTTTCGTTCGTAGAAATAAAATATTTTCTTGATCTCAAAAGCAAGATTATGGTGTTAGATCTATAAGGCAGCATTAAACCTGATGCTGTATCTTTAAAATATATTTACTTTACTCAATGCTTACATGTATGCTCCTTTAAAGTGCGGGCAAGAGAAGCATACCAATCATTAGTCAAAGCTGTTGTATGTCCTTAAGATACATTGATTCTTCTTCTAGTTCACCATGCTTGCATACCTATAAATAAATAAATATAATTTTCGTCCGTTTTGTCCCAGTATTGATCAGTACTATCCTGCTTAACATGTATTTATCTATTCTATATCACCAGTATCCAATGCAGTGTACATGTAGGTGTATATACGTAGACCTACTGCAGTACACACTGGGTGTCACATCGGAGGTAATTTAAGACGTCGTGGCAGGCTGAGGTAAGACGAGGGCGCTGCTATCGCCCTGCAAGGCTGATTACTTCACTGATTATTGATGAATGTCCTTTGATGATCGAGGCACCAACGTGGGCGATATCAAAATAGGAGAACTTGAAAAAACACAAAATACAGTACAATAATAAAATACAAATACAAAAGAAAAGCAGTAGTATCGCAGAGGTTCGGCAGTGCCGAGAGGAGGAGTGGGGGGGGGGGAATGACAGAGAGAGAGAGAGAGAGAGAGAGAGAGAGAGAGAGAGAGAGAGAGAGAGAGAAAGAGAGAGAGTGAGATAGGGTGGTGGGGAGAGGTTGAGGGGAGGAAGGAAAGGGCGAAGGAATAAACCATAGAAGAATAAATTATAGAAAATGAAGAATAAAGTGAAGAAGGGCAGTAGCTTTCATGTTCTGGTGCACCAGCTAAGGCGTTGTGGAACAAAAGAAGAACAAGGAAAAGTTTGAAAGACTTGACAAAAGAACAGAAGAAATAGAAGTGATGTCTTTTGGTGGCCAACGGTGGCGTGATGAAACTCAGAAATATTGCATAAATGATAATTATGAGGATGGTGTAAGTTTTTAACATTTCAAAAGAGGAAACCAATTTGCGGTGATTCACGATAATGAACATTGAAGTGTAACGTCCACACCCATCATTTGCTATACGGCAGGCGGGGATAGCCATCCTTATCCCAGGAAAAAAGGGATAGGGACGTAAATCAACGCTACACCACCAGTGCAATCATACTGCTAAGGTAGAATGTGAAAATGGCCACTTATCTTGTCCACCACGGAATTCGAACCTGGGTAATCGGTGTACCAGGCGAACGCTCTATTACTGAGCTACAGCGGAGGGTGCGGTGATTCACTGCAGTGGTCTTGGAAGCGGAAGTTTTGGTTGTACATATTGGAAGGTTTCGTGCGTTCCAAACTGGCTTCTATTTGAGTTGTTTGAGCTGGAATGTGCGCTATCTATAAACAATGAAGCATGTTATATCTACTTTGTTATACTATATATATATATATAGACAGTACAACTTAGGTTAATCTGATGAATACAAATTCACGAATAAGACAGGACCATCAGCCTACATTCCAAAGTAAGATTACTGCGCTCCCTTGTCATCTCCATCTTTCTATATGCTTGCGAAACATGGACACTCACAGCAGATCTCCAACGAAGAATACAAGGCATGGAGATGAGGTGCTACAGAACACTTCTGGGCATTTCCTATACCCAGCACATCACCAACGACGAAGTCCGACAGACCATCACACAAGCCATTAGACATCACGATGACCTGCTCACAGAGGTGAAAAAAACGGAAACTCCGATGGTATGGCCACGTCACCAGATCATCAGGTCTTGCAAAGACCATCCTGCAAGGCACAGTGCAAGGAGGTAGAAGAAGAGGAAGACCGAAAAAGAGGTGGGAGGACAACATCCGAGAATGAACTGGTTTGACACTGAGCGAAACAATTAGGGTTGCTGAGGACATGGAAAGATGGAGTGCGCTGGTTGAACGATCATCTGTGGTGGCCCTACGACCTCCGAGTTAGGAATAGGATAGGATAGGATAGGATAGGATGACGAATAAAATCCAATTTGAACAGGTGAATGCTATGAATGGCACAAACTTACCTCTATGTGTTATGCGCTATTCCATCCAACATTAAATTAAGCTAGAAGATATAATAGCACGCTTTTGCTGAAAAATAATAAGAAACTTACAATAGATGAACAAATTGAAATATAGTTGTTGAATAATTAATGAAAGAAATCGCAATAGCAATCGCCGAACATGCAATGCACACGGTTCCACGTGCCATTGTTCGAAGTGCTGTCTACTGTATTCAATAAGTGTAACCTGATTGAACCATCTAATTCTAATCATACATTGTCTGTGCAACCGCTCGCACTCGTTAGTATACAGAAATTGATTTTTGTATTTCTAGATAAAATCTGGAAAATACTTTGAAACAGTCGGGAATCAGAACGAGCCGGTCGGTCTGTCCGTCGATCGATCTGTTGGTCGACAGTTCCCGCCATGTCACAAGAACCACTGCATGAATTTTGACCAACCTTCATAGAAACATTCCCTAGCTATAGTGTCCAAGCGCTTGTGTCATCATAATTATTAGCACTACCGCAAATATCAAGTTTGTTTGGATCTGTTTGTTGCTAAACACCGTTTGCAAAATATCTCTATATAAAAAGATTAACCGAATTGGCTTATTTTGGGTGTACAGGTATTTTAAATCATGGCCAGATATCCAGAAAGAATTCGTTTGGGGCTTAGACTAATGTAGCTCTGTCCTGGCTGGACTTCCTTCTTCTTCTTCTTCTATTTATCTGCTCAAACGTGTTCAGAACTCTGCTGCAGGCTGGTTCATTTATCTGCTCCAACGTGTTCAGAACTCTGCTGCACGCCTGGTTCTCAAAAAGAAAATAAATCTGATCATATCACACCCCTCTTACATTTACTCCACTGGCTTCCATTGTCTCATAGAATTATTTACACAATCTCTATTTTCTGTTACAAGTGCGTCCATGGCTTAGCCCCTCCTTACTTCAACCAGATCATTCAATTCTATAAGCCATGTAGAAATCTTCGTTCTTCCTCTGACACCCTCATGCTTTACATACCCCGCTACAAACTCTCCTCTGCTGGCTGTCGATCTTTCTCAGTGCTTGGCCCTTCAATTTGGAATTCTCTTCTTCTCTCTCTTCGCAGCTCTCCAAACATAGCTACTTTCAAATCCAACTTAAAAACTCATCTCTTCCTTAAATGTTTATGATCTTGCCTCCCATCATAATTTGCGTCATTCCTCCATTATATTTTTAAAATTCAGACCACCGCTACCACCGACCCCATCACCCCTTCTTAGCTCTCCCCTCCTCCCTTCCTCCCTCGTCTTTTATTCGTTAGCAAGTGTCTTGCCTGATTTTATTTTGTATGAATGCGTGAGTACTGCGCTTTGAACTGATATTGTTCCTTTGGAAAAAGCGCTATATAAATATCCTTATTATTATTATTATTATTATTATTATTATTATTATTATTATTATTATTATTATTATTATTATTATTATTATTATTCGGCTGGTTGGTAGGTCCGTCGCTCGGAATTTCACTTTTTTGTTCGAAGCACATGTTTTTGGCATTATCTCAAGTATGGCTATTTATTTTTACTATTTTTACTATTCAGATACTTTAGCCACAAATCATATCAGCGATTTGTGGCCTTTACCTTTGCTCTTTCTCAAAGGTCATGATTGCTGAAATCAAAAATATTATTGATTTATTTTAAAAAATGGCTGACCCGATCTTGACTTTTGGTTGTGGTCCAGATTGTGGCCCATTCCACCCGTTCATTATGCTTCTTTAGAATAAAGTCGAGTTACATCGCCACTAACAAATATTTTTACCTATATGAGCAAGTGTCTGGAAATACATATGAATGGCTTGCCATCTTGTTCTTCTTCCGAAGCACAATGCGATGTTATTATATAAATAAACATCACGTTAGACAGTAGTTCTATCTCCTTGGAAACAATGTCTGTAGCTTTCTTTAGCTGTGAAAGATTTGACGTCTTGACTAATACGTTTAAAGGTAGGTTTGTGATGCATTGAATTTTCCACCCAAGTTTCTTCTTTATTTAAAAAAAAGCTATGCGAAACCGTAGTCCTTCAAAGACTATAAATTTAAAAAAAAGAAACAATGTCTTTATTATTCTTTAGTACTCTAAGAGATTTGTTATTGTGGATTGGAATTTGAGATAAAATCATATATAAATAGTTAATATTTGTGTGTGTGTTTGTGTGTGTGCTCGTGTGTGTGAGTATGTGTGTGTGCTCGTGTATGTGAGTATGTGTGTGTATGTGTGAGAGCGGGCGCTGTTGTGTGTGTATGAGTGTGTGTGTGTGTGTGTGTGTTGTCGGTGTGTGTATATGGCACTCTCCCGTTTAGGACACGAACTGCATAATCTTTAAAGTCTGTGCGATTGAATTTTTGTTTGTTTGTTTTGTTTTGTTGGTGTTGTTGTTGTTTACATTCATCACCCGCTTGGGCGAATATGTATGACGTACATGCGCGCGCAGACGGGACCTCTGGACGTGAGGGTTAGGAACATGAATTATCCCATCGCGAGAGAAAACACACTGCTTAAAACATAAAACATGTTTAGCAAAGAAGGAAGGGCTCGACAGAGAAAGAAAGAACCGATTGCCGGTAGCCTATAAAGTAGGTTAATATGGTCGATAACAGGCCCTATGCATGTTTCTTGTATAGAAAGACAGACAGACAGGTAATCAGACAGAAAAACACTACAACCTCCCCTCCACACACACACACACACCCACACACACACACACAAACAAAACTACCTCTCATGAATGACTCAAAAAGTTGTAAACTAACAAGATGTGTTGCCAAAGAAAGAACCGACTAAAGAAAAGAACCGATTACTGGTATCTAGAAAAGTATGGTAATATGGCCGATAACAAAGCTAGCCCAGGAAATCAGAGACTGGTGAGGAGAGTGCAACTCCCGAAAACGAAAAACGTTTCAAGCTTGGCAGGTTTGATGCCTCAGATACTCTCAATGTTAGGAGTAGCCCAGGCTAGGCAGTCTGGGAGTGGAACAAAGGAGATGTTTGCAGATGGCGAATATGCTGGGAAAGCAGTCTAGTGGGTAAAGAAGTCTAGAACAGTGGCGGGTAAGCATCCTAAAATAGTATATAGGTAAAGGAATACTGCAGCTGTCTCCAGAAATACTTCAGACCATCTTTAAATCAATAGACTTTACCTTAGTGCTATTGTGGTTACCCTGGAATGTCCCGCTGCGCTAATTTCTCATCCATCAACCTAAGAAGAGATACATCAGGTTGCGTAAGTGTGTGTTTAGTGTTAGTGTTGTCACGTGGGGTTTATGGGCTCTGCACAATGGAATTATGGACCCTCACGTTTATTCGGTGGGAACTGCTAGTAAGTCACCCTATGAATTACTTTAATAAATTTATTTGTTTAGCTCGTTCTGTGTTAAGGTTGGGGTACAGAAATAGATAGAAAAATGGTAAGAGATTACTGTCACACTAGCTTTCACACGGCTAGAAATCATATGTAGACCAGCCACTTGATAACAGTTAAAATCACACATTTATTTCTTCTACTCTATACAAGATTCTCTAAGTACTAATCTAACTTAAAAAGTCTCAGTTACTGCTAGTAGTTCGATCGCTGATAGTCTAGGCAGCTGTTATATCTTCCTCGGGCACTTGCTATTATATCTCATGTAGATTTGGACTACTGTGGTCCGTTTTACAGTTTCTGAAGAGTTTAAGTGCACCTTCGTCGATTACACTTAACTTTCTGATGGTGCGGTCGAAGTCCTTCTGTGAGGTAGCTTCTGGTACACCTTTGTCGTTGTGTAGTTGGGTTCCCTTGCCACGCTGTGGGGTCTGACAGGGTGTTTTTCAAGGTAGCTCTTTCCGACTTGTGCGGTAGAGGCTCCTCAACCAACTAGTCGTTTCTGTGGAGTGGGGTGCACAGGATAGCTCGGGATAGCTCGCCTGCTCGTCTGTAATATAAGAGACGAAATTCTGCACAACCCTGAATAATCGGTTTGTGCAGAGCGTCTCACTGAAAGCCAAAGTAGCCCTCAGTGATAGCTCCACATCTCTATACATAAGCGACGAACATTCTGCTACTTCCGGGGTCCACTGGAATCTCACTCTAAATTCCTATACATACATAAATATCAATCGTGTCTAACTATACACATACAGAATTAATAATAATATAAACATTCAGTGGTACAGCCACTGGTCTGCAAACATACATATAAGTTAAACAACAGTGGTTCCGTACGGGATACAACATGGCGGCGCAACCGGTCGTGTTTCGCCTCGTGGTAGGCTCTTCCACGTGGTACGGCAAATTCGGATTAATAATTCACATTTATGCATAGCAAATTCCACAAACATAATTTCAACAATAATATAAATATATCACGATGAAACAGAAGGGTGTTCATTTACCTGCCCGACAAGTTCAGGCCCGTGATGACTTGAGAGAATACTAAGATTCTAAAGTCCTGCTTCCTGGTCTATGAGTGAAGAGATTTCTCTAACTGTGGAGATGTTGACTCTTCCTCGTCTCACACACGACTGATTCAAACTGCGCTAGGATCTGACACAGTAAAACTGCTCTACCCGCTAAGCTGAGCTCTCATTGGTTAAAACGGTCAAATTCAAAGCTCAAGTGCTGACTCACTGCGTTGTGTGTGGCTAGCTCGCTGTGTGTGGCCTTTAATTGCTGCTGTGTCATCTACTGACTCTCCACTGTTACAATTACTACACAAGGCTAAATAGTCGATAGGCAGAGTTAACACTAGCCAGTTCGTGACAAGTGTATGTGGTTTTTTTTCTACAAGCACACAGACACATAGACGTGCGGGCGCGCCTCCCTCTCCCCCCCCCCCTTCACGCGCGCGCACTCACTAATAATAATAATAATAATAATAATAATAATAATAATAATAATAATAATAATAATAATAATAATAATGGTTTTCAATAGCGCTTTTTCCTAATGATATCAGTTCAAAGCGCAGTTCTCACGCATTTATACTTCACGTTAATATAGAAATACATACGAAAAGAAGTGAAACAAAAAACAAGACACTAATAAACTATGCAAAAACATCATACAAACATGGTGGTCTGAATCAGAACAGAAGGAATGATGCTGGTGATGGGAGACGAGATCAGACATTTTACGGAAGAGATGAGTTTTTAAGTTGGACTTGAAAGTGGCTATGTTTGCAGAGCTGCAAAGAGAGAGAGAGAGAGGTAGAGAGAGTGAGAGAGAGAGAGAAAGAGAGAGAGAGAGAGAGAGAGAGAGAGAGAGAGAGAGAGAGAGAGAGAGAGTTCCAAATTGAAGGACCAAGCACTGAGAAGTATCGACAGCCTTCTGAGGAGAACACTTGTAGCGGGGTATTTGTAGCGTGAATGCGAAGATTTCTAGAAGGCTTGTAGAAGTGAATGTTCTGGGGAAGGCAGGAAGGGGTTAATTCATTACTACTACTACTACTACTACTACTACTACTACTACTACTACTACTACTACTACTACTACTACTACTACTACTATTGCTACTGCTGCTGCTGCTGCTGCTGATACTACTCTTGACTTGCTGCGATAACTTTCTACCCCAGCAGATCAGTTTATTATCTGCAATATATCTACTAAAGACCAATCTATTGTGTACCGTCGTATGATCTCACGACCTATCAGTGGTCAGTGGAACAAATCTTACAACATTGATGACCAGTAAAGGTCATGGAGGACAGAAGAGGCGAGTCAGCGAGCCAGGAAAATATGAGGCCGGGAAGCAGGGAGAGATAATTCGATTCAGCCCCCTCAATGGCTGGAACCAAGGCCCCCCCGAAGTCACAGGCTATCCAATGATTGCTTGGTCACACACCAAGAAGAGCTTATTCGTTTTACTCTCCTTGTCTCTTGTTAGATACAAAACTATGCTCAACAGTCGCAGAACATCTGAACTGATCCGATTTGGTTCTTCAGTAGAAGCATAGGATCTGAGTTCATTCGATTCGGTTCGTTCATCTATGGATCAAAATCTTGCTCGGTAGTCACAAAGCAGCAGAGTAAATCCTCCTAGTCAGTCCTCTCAGCAGTCTCAGAAAATGTGAATAAGCGTCGATTCGGTCGCTACTTTGGATCTAAAACGCATGTGTGATCGGCAGTCGCCGAGCATCTGAGTTTACTCGATCGGTCTCCTTTGTAGATTCAAGGTCTGGAACGCCCACAGAATCGGTCAGAATTCACGAAACCTCTTTAGCTGGAACAGTGCATGTAGCATGAAGAGGCCAAGTCCTAGCAAGGCGGTTGCACAAAAGCTTAAAAAAAAAAAGGTCTGTTTGGACAGTTTTGTTTTTAAAATCATAGATTCTCTAAAATAGAGGCAGCTACCGATGATCTAGATCTATAATAGTTCCAAATTCTGGCATAGTTACTGAATATCCAGGACCTCATATGGTCGGTCTCATTCCCTACAGAGTATCTAGGAAATAGAACTAGAAAGTGAATACAAGTTGTCTTATACTCTTGAGTCTTGGACTGTTTCCATCACGAGTCTTAGTTTCTGCGCTCTTACAGCTATAGAGAGCATTCATCCGATTGTACCGTTACAGCCTTACTGGGTAAAAGTGTCCGGATGTGAACGGTAATTGCATCAGAAAGCGAGGACGTGGATTGGGCAGCATCGACCTCACTTCTTGTCCGTCCATTTGTGATCGGTCTCCGAACATCTTCCATCCCACCCACCCACTCCGCCCCCCGCACCACCACCCCTTTTTCCTCCTACAACTTCTCCCACTCTCCAAACGCACTCTACTTGTCTATCTCGAGTCCTATCTATACCTCACGCAAACGAACGCAATGACGTAAGCACACACAGATAGATAGCTACACACACGCGCGCCTCTCTCTCACTCACACGCACACACACACACACCTACACACACACACATACACACACCATACCACCCCCAACAACACCAACGGCAACCGTTATAACTTAAGATCGGCTATTTCAAGTGCGTTGCAATAACCCAATGAGGTATCAGCAGAATAAATTGTTTTGTTTGTTTACCTACCAGATACTCCATCACGCAGTCTGCCCAACAGTTGTTGCCATTTGGAATAGTCTCTATTTTTTGAATTCCATTTAGCTCATGTTCTATGTAAATCTACATATTTTACACTGTATTGTTTGGTTGTCAGTCTGCAAGCAAGTGAGCGGCTTTGAATGAATAAAACCTTTCCCTAACAACAGGAATAGAACACATTGAATTATGTAGCTGACCTGCCAGATGCTCATCTAGCTATTTAAATTAAGAAGCACCGCTTTTTGACTCTTGTCGTCGATGCTCAGGATTGTGTGTGTGGCAGGGGGGAGGGGGGAAGGGGGGGGGGAGAAGAGGGAGTAAGGGGGTAAGAGGTGGAATATAGTTTTGTGTTTTTTATCTGCAATTTGCAAAAATTGGAAACTACTGTGACTGAATAGACATTACACCTCAGCTGGGATTACAAAAAGGTGGTGAGAGGGGAATGGTGGTTGAGGACCTAGTTTAATTCATTTTTTAGTAGGACGCTCCTCTTACTCGTCCGGTCTGTACTCTATTTTGAATATGCTCGGATTCAGCTGTTGGTACAGTTTTTTTTTAATAGTCCCGCTGCGGTCTATAAGCAGCAGAAACTGCGAAACCTGTCTCAATAGGAACTGGCTGATAATATTTAATTTAATAATGTGGTTGACGAGCAAGAATTTCTTCTAAGTACTCAGACTCTAAACTGTGTTTTCATATATGTGAAGACCATAAGAATTTCATACGATGTATATTTAATTTGTATGGCTATTTCAATAGTCTGCAAGCAGTCAAACTGCCTATGATTGGCGAGCGAGTCCTTTGGTTAGTCTCATCCACAGTACTTCGGTGCTTATTTTGAAGGGACTGTTACGTCTGTCAGCAGTAGAACGAATAATGTGCCTATGACTAAACCAGTAGAAAACGAAACTAAATGTAACTGTTTTTGACCTGTGTAAGGTGCTCCTCTAGTCCGTCATGTCTTTATGCGTTTTAACAGGTCATATAATCGTACGACCAATGTAATACACTATCTGGAGTGATTGAATGTGGTAGATTACTTACGTCTACAGCAGGCTAAATAAAAGAAGCAGTTTCTATGCCTGCTTCTGCAGCAGTTTCTACGACTATTGCATCTGCAAGCAGCGGTGGAATTTTCTGGACATGTCTCTGCAAATGCAAATGACAGCCCTGAGGGCTGTCTCCTCAATGGCGAAGTTTGTCCATTCACGTCATTGCACGCCTGCCTCAATTTACCTCCCTTCCTGACTTTGCCGTGACCTTCTCTCAACTGGATTTGTTTCGATTTCCTCTTCTTCTTTTGGTGAGAAGCAAGCATGTTTGTTCTTCTTTTTCTTCTTTTGGTACTACTGATGATGCACTTTTTTTTCTTTCTTCTATTTCCTCTACTTAAAAATTCAAAGTGTTTGTTAAAGCCGTGCGTTAGACATTGACATCCAAAACTCAAGAAACTTTGTTTTTTCTTGTACATGTACATCTTTTTTGTCTTTCTGTGAAAATTCAGACTTGGCAAGACACTGCTTCCACAAATCAAGAAAGATTTGTTGCTGTTGTTGCTTTTGTTGTTGTTGTTGTTATTTTTGTTGTTGTTGTGTCTTCTTCTTCTTCTTCTTCTTCTTCTTCTTCTTCTTCTTCTTCTTCTTCTTCTTCTTCTTCTTCTTCTTCTTCTTCTTCTTCTTCTTCTTCTTCTTCTTCGTCCTCGTGATCGATTCATCGTCTTCATATTCCTCTTGATAACTTTTAGCGTGTTTTTGGTTTTGTTCATTTTTTGGGTAAAGGTAAAGGTGTTCCCTCGCTGCTTCACCTGCCCCCGGGTCTAAACAGAGTCAAGTAAACATTCACAGGTGGGTGGACAGGGGACGGGTGTGTTGTGTACCCGTTTCATCCTTTGTGTCGTTCGATGGTTGCCTTCATCCGAGTACTAACCGGGCTTGACCTTGCTTCACGAAACATTATTATCTAACGAGTGTCCAAACCATGAGGCCTATTGCTACATCACCACCAAAGTTTGATAAGCGTTGCACAAACAAGCGGAAACAAAATGTCTTTTTCTTCTTTTTGGCATTTTACAGGTTTATAACACAGTTTTGTTTGTGTGTGTGTATGTGTGTGTGTGTTCCAATCAAAAACCAGAGAAAACTACTTTACAAGCGAATATTGACTTTAGAAGATTAAAAAAAAAGACGATTAACGAAGGTCTGTTTCTGTAGTGTCATAAATTGTTTTTCAACGAAAAATATGGCAAAGACAAATTGATCAACTTAATTTCAGACATTATTATTGAGGATTTTTTTTAATAGCGCACTTATTTCGCCGTACCTGACCAGACTCTAGGCGCTGGCCGATACAGGATCTAACTCAAACGCAGCCTTTGGGCGCATGGTCTGACGCCCGGACAACTTAGCACTATCCTGGCCAGCCAGGGATGGGGGAGAGGGACCGTACCAAGTGCATGCTGGGTGTGTTCTTGTTACCGGCACTCACCCGTCTAGGACATGAGCGTCAGGATCTTCAAAGTCCGTTATGATGGAATGTATGCGACACACAGACTAGACCTCGGTTTATACTCTCATCCGAAGGAGTAGGAAACGGGAGTAAAGTATCTGTCCCAGGGACACAACACAATGGCCCGGACAGGGCTCGAACCCGGGGCCTTCAGATCCGCAAGCCAAAGCACTGCCATTATACCACCGTGCCCCATACTTTTGCTGAGGTCAAATCACGCGCGCAGTTTAGTTGAAGGTTAACATCAAAAATGAAGTAAAGAAATTAAGATGTTTTGAAAATAAAAAATAATTAATGAATGATATGATTGAATAAATGAATAAATAAATGAATGAAAGAAATTATAAATTAATACATTTATTTATGATAGAAAGAAAGAAACGACATAAAGCAAAGCACATGCATTTCTTATTTGACGCCTTAGTATGAAAAGAGTTTAAAATTTATTTTAAATATTATATATTTAGTTATTTTTATATTTCACAAGTCTATTGTGGTGATTAGTTTCTTTTTATTTTCACGCCAGCTTCTGTTTACCTCGTATTGATCTTCTTCCATGTCTTATTTTTTGGGGGTTGTCTGCATGAATTTCTTCCTCCTGTCTAGAATTTTCTTTACCTCTGTCTACGTCTTCTGTCTTCCTAGTAAATTTTGTTTTCATCTTAAATCGCTTTATACTGTGTATCCCTCGCTTAAATAATCGAAATATTAATTTTTAAAAAACATTTTCCATTCCACTTGCTGTCTCGTGGTTGTTGGTGTGGGTTTTTCTTCCCCATAGAAGAGTAAGACATCTCTTCTTTGACACTTTCTTTTAAGGCATAACTCAATCTGGATTTCTGTCTTGCTAAACGTAAAGTGTATTTTTCAAGTTTCCTTTCTAACGTTTGACAGTGTGTGTATGTGGGTGTGTTTGTGTTTGTGTGTGTGTGTGTGTGTGTGTGTTTGTGTGTGCGTGTGTGTGTATGTGTGTTTCTTTTTCTGTCTGTAAGTTGGACATTCTTGGTTAATCGAACTCTCGGTAAAAAAATAAATTGGTTCCGTTATAGCGTCAGAATAACTTTTAATTCAGAGCAGCTGCCAGTCTTGAATGGTTTTGCATTAATGTCTCGCACAAAGACCGTTCCCTTTTGAAATATATTGGTGGAGAGTTCTCTTTCTTTCTGATGATGAGATTTAAAGAGTTATATTACTACTTTTAGTGATTTGATTAGATTCTGATTGGTGGAACAGAGGTTTCAAACGTAGATTACTAGCTGTAAAATAATTACATCTCTCTCTCTCTCTCTCTCTCTCTCTCCCCTCTCTCTCTCTCTCCCTCTCTCTCTCTTTCTCACCTTTTATTCCCTGTCAGTGTGCTCACAAAAAAACTGCAATAGCACAATGCTGTGCAGAATAAAACGCTGACAAGGCCGATGTAATTAAGAAATAGCAACAAGTTTCAAATCGCCTAAAGCAAAATCACAAATAGTCTGTAAACCGGCTGTTAATTTTAAAAAAATGCTGACATTTTATGTAAATCCTGGCTATAATTACACTGAAAATTACTTGACAATATTATTTTTACTCTTGAGTTGAGCAACCACAATCTTCATACAATTTGTATTTTATTTTATTTTATTTTATTTTTTGATTTGTTTACACTGTGTTGTTTATTTCTATCGATATATCTATATATGGGCCGCCTCCCCTGGGATAGACGTAGTCGCAGTCTGTGGCGCACCCAAACCCAACCTACCTAATATTAGTTGTGTTTTTTTTTAAATATTTTGCTGGGGGAGCAAACCGGAGTACCCATGGAAAACCTTCGTGACTGTTGTCTGAGTCCAAAGTAACATAACGCCCACAGGCAGGATCGATCCTACACCTATCAGGCGCCATTGGTTTTTAGCCTGTGGACAAGAAAAGTTAGTCCCGCCTTAGACCATTCGGCCACAACGCTCGCCGAAGAGTATTTTGTGTTGTTGTTGCTTGTTATAGGTTGTTATTAACAGTCACGTCTTTCTCACACCATTGAAACCTTTCCACGCGCAGCTGAATGAATAAAAAGACAAAAAGACCAGCAAAACAAAATGGATTGAATGAACAAAACACTTCCTAATTCAAAGACCACATCCATAATTTTATCCTGTGAGGAATTCCAAATGCAGTGCGACAAATCCCAATATTGACAAACTCGCATGGAAATGGAAAGAAAACTTGTAGCAGAATGGAGAATTGGGAAAAGCTATTAGAATTATCACGAGGATTATATTTTTGTTGCGTCTAACTTTTCATATATATATTTTTTCTTTTATTTTGGGGAAAAGAGATTCTGGAAATATGTTTAGATTTGATTATCACTCGCATGATAATTGCGATTTGGCTACGACGTTTTTAAGGGGGATATTGATTGCTTTAAAGAAAAAAAGAAATAAAAGGCGCATATTCATGAGCAAGGCAACAAGAACATCAAAAGCACAGATTTGTGTGATTTTAAACCAGCGGCGAAAGTGGTTTTAATACGACAGCAGCAGACATGCATGGATTTAAAACAGGAGGGAAATGGGTGTTGGGAGTTTTGTGTGGAAGCGGGCAAAACCCTTTTTTTGGTACTAGCTGGGCATGTTAGAGGGTATTTTGAGGGCAGCCTATACATGCTGATGCTAGAATGACTGCAATTGTAAGCTTAAATACATCGCAATATTGCGTGAGCCATGAGGCTTCGAGGAGATTTACGTCGAAGTAGGCGGGATGGTCTGCTGGTGTAGATAGGTAGGGCGCTGGTTGCCTATCTCGAAGGTCGCGGGCTCGAACCCCGCAGTGGTCGAACTCATATGACTGTGGTTAAAGATTTAAGCCGTATGTAACATCTAGTAGTAGGAGTAGTAGTGTGTTGTAGTCGTAGTAGTAGTGGTAAACTGGTAAATCAAACAGTAATTACAGTAGGGTTCATTTAGAAAGATGTCACGAGTACGTTTCCTATCCTATCTTATCCCGTAACTCAAAAATCGTTGGGGCACCACAGATGATCGTTTAACCAGCGTACTCTATCTTTCTCTGTCCTCAGCAACCCTCATGTCTTCGCTCAGTGTCAAGCCATTCCATTCTCGAATGTTGTCTTCCTTACACCGTGCCTTGCAGGATGGTCATCTTTGCCTGATGCTCTGGTGACGTGACCATACCATCAGAGTTTCCGTTTCTTTACCACTGTGGGCATGTCATCGTGTTGTCTAATGGCTTGTGTGATGGTCTGTCGAACTTCGTGGTTGGTGATGTGTTGGGTATGGAAAATGCCCAGAGGTCTTCTGTAACACATCATCTCCATGCTTTGTATTCTTCGTTGTAGGTCTGCTGTGAGGGTCCATGTTTCGCAAGCGCATAGGAAGATGGAGATCACAAGGGAGCGCAGCAGCCCTAGCTTCGAACCTAGACTGATGGTCCTGTCTTCCAAAATGGGTTTCAACCTTGTCATGGCAGTAGTTGTTTGTGCGATCCTGAAGAGGATTTCCTGTCGAGACCCATTGTCTGATACAATGTATCCTAAATATTTGAAGCTATGCACCGTGTTGAGGGATTGGTCTTGGAATTTGATGTACATGTTGATGCCATTGGTGTTATTGGTCATTTGGGACTTCCCTGTACTTATTTCTATTCGATAGGCTCTGAAGGTGGTGTCAAGCCTTTGTACCAGCTGTTCGTGTTCTTGTTCCTCTCCAGCCAATCAATTTCATCCGCAAAACGGAGGTTGGAGATTGCTCTACCCCTTATGCTGACTGTACCTTCGTGATCTGCAAGGTTATCTGACATGATGCGCTCTAGGAAGATGTTGAAGAGTGTTGGAGAGAGTAGGCATCCTTGACGCTCACCGGTTGTTTTTCTGAATCAGTTCCCGATGCGCCGTTGTGGAGAACTTCACTGGTAGTCTTGTCATACAGGCTTTTGATGTCTTCAATAATGTTACGGCTGATGTACACTCTCATGGTTGCTCACAGGGCTGCATGCCAGACTTGGTCAAATGCTTTCTTGAAGTCTACAAACACATAATATAGATGTTGTTGCTGCTGTAGGTATTTCTCGCTGCTTATTCTGAGGTTGAAAATCTGTTCAATGGTACTTCGCTTTGCCCTGAATTCTGCTTGTTTTTTAGGATGACCTTGCTGGGATGGCTGATGAGGCTCATGGTGTGGTAATTTTCACACTCCTGAGGGTTACTTCTTTTGGGAAGAGTGATGACAAGCAACTGGGACCATGGTGTGGGCCACTCCCCACTCTGCCAGATCTTGTTACAGACAATGGTGAGGGCGTCAATCATCGCTTCTCCTACTTGAAGCAATTCTGCGGGTATGTTGTCCACTCCCGCTGACTGCCCTTTCTTCAGTGATTGCACTGCTGCATCAATTTCTTCTCGGAGAATTGGGATGATTTCTTATTGGTCTTTATTCTGGGGACATGCTAGAACTGATGGGTCTCCGTTTGGTGTGGTGTGGTTGTAAAGATCCGAGCAGTACTCTGACCATCTATCCAAGACTTTTTGTTCTTCTGTAAGGCATATGTCAGACCTGCTTCCGATCGTGGAGACCTTGGGCTGTTTAACACGTGTTAGCCGCTTCACAGTCTGGTAGGCCTTCTTGTTCAGACTGTTCTCTATTTCCTGGCATTGATTTTCGGTCTATTTCTCCTTAGCAGCGCGTGCCTTTTTGGTTGTCATTGTTTATTTTTTGGTAGGCACGAGCTTCCTGTGAGGTGTTCTTTTTTCGTTTTCATCTCTCTTCGTTTGTCACACAGGTCCGAAAGTTCAGGTGTGATCCACGGTTTCTTCTTTGGGCGGTGCTTGCCAAGGATCTCAGTGGCAGCATCTGTCACAGCTGTGTTGAAGGTGGTTGTCATGGTGTTGACATCTAATTTACCAGCTCGCAAAATGAGCAGTGGTGCAAATTTTTCTTTTTTGTTCTGAAGACATGCTGGAACTGATGGGTCCCCGTTTGGTGTGTGGTTGTAAAAGTCAGAGGAGTACTCTGTCCAGCTATCAAAGACTTCTTGTTCTTGTGTACGTTTCAGTTTTGTATAAAATTGGATGCTAATGACGATGATGACGACGATAATGATGATGATGATGAAGAAAGGAAATAGGAGTAGGAAGAGAAGACCGCTACTGATGATGATGATGATGATGATGATGATGATGATGATGATGATGATGATGATGATGATGATGATGATGATGATAATATTACATATGAAGAGTATGATAACGATGATGATGATATTAAATACGAAGAGGGAGGAGAGGACGAGAAGGAGGAGGATGGGGAATAGAAGCAAGGAAAACACAAGTGTGAAAGAGGTTGAATAGAGGGAAAATTGTGTACGTCTGCAGGCTCATCAGTTGCATTTTGTTTAATCAGCTCAGTGTGCTGCAGTCTACAGCTTTAAAAAAAAGAAAATAAAAGGTTATAAAAGACTGGCTAACATGCAGAATAGATCGAGAATGCATGGTGATCAATGATCAGACCCATGATAAAATCGATCAGACACTCTCCGCTAGCTTTATTTCTAGTTCCCGTTATGGCTTAGGAAGGAGACTAATGATGATAGAAGAGTTGTGGAATAGGAACATTAAAAGACAAAAACTGTATGACTGTAGGCTACGGTTCGCTGTGCTTTCTCGAACCTAAAAAAAAGTAAATTTGCGTTTTAAAATTAAATCTCGCTTAGTACTGAGAAAGTATTTTACGAAATTAAACAATTTGTCCGTGAGTGTTGTTTAAATTCTTCGATCTCATTACGTGAACACCAATAGCCTATTTTATAAATAAAATCTGTTTTTCAAGGAGTAGATTAAGCGCAAGTACTACATTTAATTAGCTGTTGTAGCATTGTAACCCTCATCAATAAGTGCTGGTGTTGGTAATGTATTAGATGGGTCCATTCTTTAAATATGTTTTTGCAATGTCTTGTTCTGGCTTATTTCTCCTTATTGACCTATTCCTAACACTTTACAGATCTAAGAATAGACCAACATTCTAGCGGCATTACAAATTACTTGGGTGTTCAAATGGTTTCACTACTGTTCATGAATAATGTTACGAGTATTTCAATATTAATTTTAGTTTGTTTTGTAGTTTTTTTTGTAATATAGTATTTTTTTTAACTACACCCTTTATCATAATATACTATTTCACTAAACATTTGAATGAAACGATGTCACAACAATTTTTTTTATTACTCATATTTATATTGTGGAATGACCGACGGCATGGGTCATCATCATAACGTAGCGAAAGTTCGGTTAATCTTCTGTACTAGTCGAAGGTCATTAATAGTTGATTAGATCAATGATTAAGGTAGATGCATCGTTTTTATGCTGGATGGCATGGACCGTTCGCTGGTGAATACATTAATTTACTACTCCCTGACAGACAATGTAATGCAAGGGAATTCAAACGTTGCGATCACGCAAACCTCACCAGTTTATGTACAGGTGCAAGAAGCGCCCGCTGATTGTGCATTTCAATTTTTACTGGCTTATGTACTAGTGCTAATTGGGTGTGTATTTGAATCTGGCACTCATCGGTCTTGGAAGTGAGCATCAGGATCTTTAAAGGCAAAGCGCTGGAACGCATGCTTGCACTGACTTACCTCGGTTTATATTCCCATATAGAAGACGTGCTTAATTGTGTTATCATACTGCAAATGTTATACTTCAAAGGGAGACATCCTAAAAATAGTTCTCCCGCAGTGATGAATGGTAAAGTTGTGACCCTATTAGATGACACCGACGCGCCTTTCTTTAGACAATTCTTTCTGGTTCAAAGAAGTTAATCAACCGAATATGATGCCCTCATACATCACCAGCCAAGACCCCTATCTCTTTTCCGCCCCACTCCCCCTCCCTCCTACCTCCGCCGACCCCTAATATATTGCAAGGAAAGAACCTTTTCCGCTTTCACCCTTTCTTCTGCTGCTGCAAGCTGCGCTGGCCGGAACAAGAAATCAATCTTGCGCATGCGCAGTACATGAAATTGTAAACCTTTTGCAAAAGATGTCATTTGCACTCTTACAATACGCCCATGCAATATGCATGTGTCAGCATGATAGTAAAACAATTTGCGGAAGCCGTTTTGAAATATAATAAGCTCTCAAGCGCCACAGAAATAGCATACTTATCCAGTATTCACAGCATGAGGTTAGAATTATTAGAAGGCCATATTTGTTTAATGTAATTTTAAACTCCCCAGAAATAGCATTCACATTGCATGGCATTTTTCACTTGGAGTTGGAAAGATTTAGTTTACATTCATGCAAATTTAGAGTTTATAGGCTTGATATGAAAGACCTCGCACATTATGTTCAGTATTTCACAATTGAGATAGTACTTTTACACTTTTCAGACCGAACTTTGATAATACGGTATTTTTGTTTTTACGCTAAAGACACGAATGCGTGCATAAAGCAAAAAAGGTAAAACCTTTCCTATCCTATTCTATCATTTCCCGTAACTCGAAGGTCGTTGGGGCAACACAGATGATCGTTTAACCAGTGTACTCCATCTTTCTCTGTCCTCAGCAACCCTCATGGCTTCGCTCAGTTTCAAGCCAGTCCATTCTCGAATGTTGTCCTCCCATCTCTTTTTCTGTCTCCTTCTTCTTCTTCCTCCTTGTACCGTGCCTTGCAGGATGGTCTTTGCAAGGTCTGATGCTGTGGTGACGTGGTCATACCATTGGAGTTTCCGTTTCTTCACCACTGTGAGCATGTCATCGTGTTGTCCAATGGCTTGTGTAATGGTCTGTCGGACTTCGTAGTTGGTGATGTGCTGGGTGTAGGAAATGCCCAGAATTCTTCTGTAGCACATCATCTCCATGCTTTGTATTCTTCGTTGTAGATCTGCTGTGAGGGTCCATGTTTTGCAAAAGAATTAGAAAGATGGAGATGATAAGGGAGCGCAGCAGTCTTAACTTGGAATGTAGACTGATGGTCCTGTCTTTCCAAATGGGCTTCAACGCAGTAGTTGTTTGTGCGATCATGGATAGGAGATCCTGTCGGGACCCATTGTCTGATACAATGGCTCCTAAATATTTGAAGCTGTGCACTGTGTTGACGGATTGGCCTTGGACTTGGATGTCCATGTTGATTCCATTGGTGTTGTTGGTCATCATTTTGGTCTTCTCTGCACTTATTTCCATTCCATAGGCTCTGGAGGTAGTGTCAAGCCTCTGTACCAACTGTTCAAGTTCTTGTTCCTCTCCAGACAATCCATAGGACAAAACCAAGACAAAACAAAACACCACAATGCAACATTTTCGAGCTAAAGTAGTGGCCACATTTGGCTTACGTTTTACGGCTTAGGCATTGGGTTGCGATTTTTCAACAAGTGTGGCCTTAAGCACTTCTTAAAGGTCAACCACAGTGCTCGGTCAAAACGTTTCTGCTGAAAGAACTTTACTAAATAATACCAGATGCAAAAAATTCGGTAAACAAAGCTCTATCGTTTAATAGATATCGATCACTGAAAGTGGGATTTCCTACCTGTAATTAAGGGTAAGAGAAGTAATACTCTAAAACGCAGCTATCGCTGATCTTCCCTCGCAGTGACGTCAGCAGCTGTAGACAATGGCAGATTGCGAAGAAGTTACAAGCGAGACAAGCAGTGTTTCTTCACTCGATCTGTCGTGTTACAGCAGTGCTCTCTTCTGTTAGAAACGAATTCGACCCCCGAGTACTAATTGTAATAATAAACAAATAATTATACGAGCTAGACCCGTGAATACATAACCTCTTCAGGGGCGGATCAGTTAGTTTTTTTTTGGGGGGGGGGGGGGGTTCCAAAATTCGTATAAATAAATAAATAAATAAATAATATATATATATTTTATGTTTATTTTTATTTTTATTTTTATAATTGTATTCTCTCTCTCTCTTTCTCTCCTTCTTCTTCTTCTTTCTTTTCCTTTTTTTTTTTTTTTTTTTTTTGGGCCGGAAACCCCCCCTCGTCCGCCCCTGCGTTCCCTTTTCTGAAAAGCTCCTCTGACTTTCCTGACACCCGGCAAGTGATAGCAGACGATGGATGTGTAGTAGCCACTGTGACTGTAGTTGAAGTTGAAGCAGTACTAGTAGGCCTACTACTAGTAACTTGAATCACTGTTGCTGTTGTTGAGGCTTTGGATCGTTGGAACAGAGATAGGCTTTAATGTCTGTATTGTTTTCATCCCAAAGCTCCGCATAAAAGTGGCACTTGGGGGGTAGCAGTCTTCAGCGAAGTGTTTTGCGCAAATTGCTGACGACGCACAAATCTCACCCACTTAATCGTTTTTTGGAAACCTATGCAATGTTATCCCATCCGCTTGTTTGTTTGTACAACCTCCAACGGCACAATATATAGGCCACTGCTCTTCGTTTTCCTGCGTTTTGGTAGAGAAGTTTTTTGTTTGTATGTAGATTATAGTCACACGACACTTTCGCATATAGGTGACTACTGGACCGATTTATACTGACACCAGTTGTTGGTAAAGGGAAAAATAATATGATCACACGTTGACCAATTCGGGATTCGAACCACCGACCTTTCGGTTACTAGCAAGACGCTCTTACCAACTGAGCTACCCGGCCCCTGGTAGAGAAGGGGCACTATCGGACTCTATATTGTCTCCAGCAGTTGACGTCACGAGCCATGTGGTCACGTGAGCGGGCTTTTCGAAGGTGCAAAAGTTTATTCGAAGTAGATTTTATTAAATATAAAAAAAGGCAGCATTTTTCGGAAAAAAGTTGTTTGGCATGTGACTTCTTTTATTATGTAGATATTTTGTGCTCAATTTTATATTTCAATGATGTTGACCTTTAAAGCGGACAAAACACAAAAGAGAACAAAACATTTTTAGATGGAAAATGTTCATTGTGTTGTTTTGTCTGGTTCTTGTTTTTGTTTATTTATTCTGTTGGTTTATGTACACATTTACTACATTTAGGAGAATGCAATTCATTTAGTATGTTTCCACGCTCTACAGAAAAAATCAAAGCTTCACTCTACTCCCTCTGTGTCGATGAAAAATGAAATGGCGGTCATACAAAATGAGGAAATAAATGTGGCCTATAGATATGAAGGTAAACTCGTTAAACCGTAGTGTAGGCGTGTAAGTTACTGCTGTTGCGAGCTCAGTGATGTTACGAACGACACCACAGGTCCGGGAAATGGCGGTATTGCGAATTGCAACCATGCTGAGTACTGGGGCATACTTCGTGAGGACTCGGCGAGTTCGACCCGAGTGTGACGTCAGCCTCGGAACTCGGTCGAGCTGTGAACGAACATATGACGTCAGTCTCTGAACCTTAAAGTATCTAGGTAACTTTACTGCAGAGCGCGTGAAAAGCTGTCTGCTACACAAAATAATTACAAGTTATGAATCTGTTTTAGTGTTTACATACACTCACAATTTGAAATTGAAACTGCAGCTCATAAACGGCAAAGTGGCAAGCTAGATTTGAGTTCTGGTGTTGCATAGACTACAAGATCGATCGTACAAAACCAGCAAATAGTGAGAGAGAGAGAGAGAGAGAGAGAGAGAGAGAGAGAGAGAGAGAGAGAGAGAGAGAGAGAGAGAGTTTATCTGACAGTATTTTATAAATCTACTACACAAAATAATTACAAGTTAATGAATCTATTTTAGTGTTTACATACACTCACAATTTGAAATTGAAACTGCAGCTCATAAACGGCAAAGTGGCCAGCTAGATTTGAGTTCTGATGTTGCATAGACTACAAAATAGATCGATCGTACAAAACCAGCAAATAGCCATTACATTAATGCTTAACAATATATATACTTCATACTTTCATTGTGATTGTTGGTAAAATCCGCTGAAAGCAACAACAAGGCATGGAACGGAAGTAAGCCTGTGTTTCACAGCTCGACCGAGTTCCGAGGCGGACGTCACACTCGGGTCGAACTCGCCGAGTCCTCACGAAGTATGCCCAGTACTCAGCATGGTTGCAATTCGCAATACCGCGTCCGGGAAATGTGAAGTACTTCTACGTTGACTGAGGTGGTTTAGAAGGTCAGATGCTTACCATGCTGTCGCTAGACCCAATTTTGGCGAATCTGACCATAAGTCAATTCTGCTGATTCCAACATACAAACAAGAACTTAAACGTACTAAACCAGTAGTGAGGGTAAGCAGAAAATGGACCCCTGAAGCTACTGATATGCTTCAGGATTGCCTTGAGTCTACTGACTGGGACGTTTTCAAAGACGCATGCCCGTCTCTTGACGAATATACGGACACGGTTACGTCATACATTAACTTTTGTTCGAATGTTTGTGTGCCAACTAAAACAAGCACTGTGGCACTGAAAGACAAACCCTGGTTCACAAGGGAAGTTAGAGACAAGCTTAAAATTAAGGAAGCCGAGTTTAGGAGTGGGGACAAAACACGTTTCAAAGCAGCCAAGTATGGTCTGAAAAGGTCAATTCATAAAGCTAAAGCAGAGTACGGTCGCAAATTGGAGGAGCAGTTTGCTTCCAACAACCCCCGAGAGGTTTGGCAAGGCATGCAGCAGGCCACGCAGTACAAAGATAAGAATTTCACCTCGCCTGACCCCGACCCCATGCTCCCTGATAAGTTAAACCACTTCTACGCGCGATTTGATACGCTCAACGTAACCCTGAGCTCTCCCCTGCCCCCTCCTGATCATAATCTCGCGGCCCCTTTCACAATACAGGAAGACGAAGTTAGAGCGCTGTTTAAGAAGCAGATTGTTAGGAAGGCCCCTGGGCCTGATGGTGTAACCCCAGCAGCCCTCAAATCATGCGCTAATCAGCTTGCCCCAGTATTCACTGACATATTTAACGCTTCCCTCCAACAGTGCTCAGTGCCTAGGTGCTTTAAGACCTCCACCATAGTCCCGATTCCTAAAAAGAAAACTATCAGTGGGCTAAATGACTACAGACCCGTGGCCTTAACATCTGTGATCATGAAGGTGTTTGAGCACCTGGTGCTCCGCCACCTTCAGCGGGCTACAGAGAGCCGGATGGACCCACATCAGTTTGCGTACCGGAAGAATAGAAACGCTGAAGATGCAGTGGCTCTGGGATTGCATTACATTCTGCAACATCTTGACACTCCCAAAAGTTATGCTAGGATTCTCTTTGTGGATTATTCCTCGGCATTCAATACGATCATTCCTCACAAGCTGTATAGCAAGCTAGAGAGCATGGGAGTAGAACAGGCCTTGTGTAGGTGGCTACTAGATTTTCTCCTTAACCGCCCCCAATCAGTAAGAGTAGGCAACAAGCTCTCCGACCCACTGACCCTGAGTACAGGTGCACCACAGGGATGCGTATTATCTCCCCTTTTGTTCACCCTATTCACGAACGACTGCGTGTCGCACCATGATAAGGTAGTCATATTAAAGTTCTCAGATGACACCACGGTAGAAGGTCTGATCTCTAACAATGACGAGGGAGCATACAGGCAAGCAGTGGAGGAGCTAGTGGCTTGGTGCATAGACAACAATTTGGAATTAAACGTCTCCAAAACAAAAGAACTAGTGGTAGATTTCCGTCAAAACAGAAACAACATGCAACCCCTGTCCATCAACGGGGAAGTAGTAGAACAAGTAGACAGTTTCAGGTTTCTTGGCACAACCATTTCCTCAGATTTAGGATGGGAAAAGCACATCACTGGCGCAGTCAAGAAGGCCCATCAGAGACTATTCTTTCTCCGCCAGCTTAGGAAGTTTCGGGTCAGCCAAGCTATCATGGCCAATTTTTACCGCGCCACTGTAGAAAGCATTTTGACATTTTCTTTCATTGTTTGGTATTCCAACGCAAACATCCAAGATAAGGAGCGTTTAGACCGTGTTGTGCGCCAGGCTTCAAGATGCGTTGGTGGGGCCCTCCCGTCCATCGAGGCTTTACATGCGCAACGTGTCACACGCAGAGCCAAACATATTATCCATGATGAGTCCCACCCCGCCCACGTGCTCTTCCAGATGCTCCCCTCAGGCCGTAGATTCCGTTCCCTCCCCAGCAAAACCACACGCTCACTGAATGGCTTCTTCCCGTGGTCTATCAGACACTTAAATCAATTATAAGGATTATTTAGGCTGCTCCTTATTGCGTGCATTTGTATAGTCATATTAGTCATGAATTGCGGGAGGGTGCTTCTGCGTGCGAATCTATTTTAGTCATCTGTATATTTGATGTGTCTGATGATGTACGTTAAAAATCATGCACCTGTTTTGTTATCTGTAATTCGGTTGTGTTTGTTGATGTCTGTATTTCTATGTTCTACATGAGTGTTCTAGTCAGGCGTGGGTCTGCTGTCTAGTATAATGGTGGTTACGTAGGTCGCACTAGATCTATGCTTTATTCGTTTGTTATGTATCTTGTGCATGCCTGCCGCTGATCTAAAGCATTCTTTGTGTCATGTATACTATAACTGTATGTATGTCACTTGGCGAATAAATCTTGAATTGAATTGAATTGAATTGAATTGAAATGTGGTCTGCGGTGTAACGCAAATTAACGCAGTGTTCCCGAGAATTGTGGTTTCATCTTGTAGCGTTCCAGTTTCAAGTATTTGTTGTCTTTCACAGAACATTGACTATAGAATATACTAGAAATAGACAATGATACATTTTTTATAGACTTTAGAATAAAATTTAAAATTAAAACAACAACAACAACAGAGTATAGTGTTTCAATATTAAATATTTGGTTTTCACGTCCCAAAAGAATGCTCACAAAATCGATTTCACGCTTTGAATTATAGTGTCAGTTCATTATCTGAAATCGTGTGAAACAGTGAGTTAATATGCAACTATAATTCAAAGCGTGAAATCGGTGATGTGTGTCAAGATCACGCTCACAAAAGGAAGTTGTTTTAAATTTATGTAAGGAAGTTAGACGCATGCAAAAGTATGATTGTGTTTTGCAGGATTTTGACAAAATGTTTGTTAAAACTTAAATGAAATGTCCACCAGAAAGCCGTATACTGAAGTTTGTAACAGGAATACAAGGTTCTGGTGACCATCCCAGAGAAGTAGAAGGTTCTTAAATTAATATAGGTTTGTCAGTACCACATAAGGCTTGTCACTGAATGATGTACCTTACCCAGGTTTCTGATGATCCGATACTCGGTTTTCTGTTTACGCAAAGCGCATCATAGACTGTTCGTTTGTCCTTTAACTGAAAAATCGGGTTCTTTTTTCTAGTATTACACAGTGCACACATTCATTAATATTTTACTCCAAGTGTATACGAAACATATTATCTAATATGGAATTCCATTGTTAAGTATTTATTTGCGATATTTTTCGGTGCTTTTTAACACTTTCAGGTAAATAATGTTTATATAGAAGTATATTTTCTAGATATTCATTTGTTTACAAACAATGTAAGATTTATCTAAATAATATATTTTCCCCTTAAATAACTTATTATTAAGCGTATTGTTTACGTAAATAAATCATGATATTGGTAAATAAGGCTTTGTTGCTAATTTAAAAAAAACATTTATATAATGCATTACTTAGTAGGTTGTGTTAAATAATGTATTAATTAAAAATGTTCCTAAGTAATGATTTGCTTACCTATTCAATGCACTACTTAGCAGAAATTGCTAAAAAAAAATATTATTTAAAAGATGTTGCTAAATAATGCATTATTTACGTAAACAATTCATTGTTCAGGGACTGCAAGTTTCATTACTTAGGGGATTCAAGGATTCGCTCGAAAACTTGGTTTTTATAATTTTATTCCTTCCTATTTTTAAAAAATAAAAGTTTTTTTTTTTCCAAAAATTGTGAATCCAAAATTGGTTTTAATTATTTATTTTTCCACATAAATCCACAAATTCGAAGATAGAACGTATGTAACCTCCCGAACACAAACGGAAGGCCAAGATCAGTTTTATGCGGGAGAGTTCAGTTTTGATTATACTCCGTCAGCAGAAAAAAAAAAAACTTTCCTTTTGTATTTCTTAACCAAAAACTTGTGTTGAGACTGTTTCCGTTTGTTCTTTTGAGTTGAATTATGGTTTAATTTCAAACGGAACGTTTCAGCTTATTCGAAACTACCAGGGATTTCTTGTCGGACTAACAAGAAACCTTGGCGGAAGTACTCTGAAGGGAAGAACGCCAGTGCAGACATAATGATGGATCCCTCCTTTCCGGAGCCGCTACCGCTGCTGTTTCGTATATATATTTAATACTGTTGCGAAGGAATTTAAAAAAAAGAGTGAAATAAAGCAGTTGCCTCGTTTTAAATCGCAAAACAGCGTAAATCACCAGTTTGCAATTTTCTTTATCAGTGTCACATAACCTCACAGTAATACATGTGTCTGCATATCCTCTAAATAATAAAAATTGCAGTCCTTAAACAATGAATTATTGACGTAAAGAGTGCACTATTTAGCAACATCTTCTAGATAATAAAATATTTAGCAAATTCTGCGAAATAATGCATTGTATATGTAAACAAATCATTATTTAGAAACATTTCTAAATTATACATTATTTCACACAATCTGCTAAATAATACATTATATAGGTAAATAATTCCTTATTTAGCAACCATGCTTTATTTACCTATAATTATCATGATTTATTTTCCTAAACAATATATTGTTTAGGTAAATAATAAGTTATTTGCGGAGAAAATATATTATTTAGAAAAATCTTACAATTTGGTAAACAAATGATTATTTATAAAATATGCTTCTAAATAAATATTATTTAGTTGAAAGTGGTGAAAATAAATATTGTACAAAAGGAATTCCATAATGCCCTACGTAAGTGATGATTTTGTTATTTCTGCAAGCGATATTTTTTAGTTCTCTTTGATTGCCGTAGTGTGTATTGTGTTTTTATGGAATCGTTAGCGTGCTGATGTACGTATGTGAGTATATAATACTTCGTCTATGGGTTAGTGAGCTCGCTTGACTGAGCGTGTGTGTGAGTGCGAATGAACATGCTTGAAGGCTCGATCGCTCGTGTTTGCGTTGGCACCATGACCTCTCTCACGCAGTCTGATTATTACGTTGCTGCTTGGATGTTTTTTTCTTCTTGGCCTCAATTTTCATGGCCACGAAAGATCGATACTCGTTCAGACCTTCAAGGAGAGAAACCCAAGATACGCCGAAGGAGAGAGGAAAGAGTGACGAAAAGGGTTGGAGAGAGAGAGAGAGACAGAGACAGAGAGAGAGAGAGAGAGAGAGAGAGAGACAGACAGACAGACAGACAGACAGATAGAGACAGAAGATGCACTGCGTTGTGATTTGATGAATGATAGGGAGACAGAATATAGCTTTGATGTAGACATTGCTTGAAAGAAAGTAATGAGTTCAATAGTGGATTTTATACTAAAGAATACGATATCAACTAAACACACAGTCAATATATATATTGACTGTATGTTTAGTTGATATCGTATTCTTTAGTATAAAATCCACTATTGAACTCATTACTTTCTTTCAAGCAATCGCAATATATCTAACAACAGGAGATCAGCTAACATGCGTCACAGAATTAAGTGGGTAGTCATACTCGTTATATAAGTTATAGTTCAAACACCTCTAACGGACACACCACTGCTAACCGTCCTCACGACGTTATAGCTGTCAACATTTCTAAATGATACTCTTAAATTGTCATGCACACTATCTAGTAATTTTTAATATTAAGACCACTACTAGATTCAATAGTTTTCTAGCACAGAGTTATGTACAGTATCTCGGCATCGCCTGCGGTATTCCTACAATGAAGCATAGACTATTCTGAAATGTTGTCCAGTAGACTCTTTAATCCTCATCGATAGTAAAAACGACACTACTAGACTCCACAGCTTTCTTAACACTGCCACCTGACATCACGCCATTGCCGTCAGCATTTCCACAACATTGGATCATCTCAAAAAACTGTTTTCGGAACCTGGAGCCGCTGAGAATGTAGAGGTAAAAGTTGACGGCGAAATTGGTGAAGACGAGGATCAGCAAGAAAGAAGGTAAGAAGACAGCAACACCGGCCTCGTAGGCTAAGGCTTGGGTATCGAGGTTGAGTGAGGAGACGGTGGTGAAGACGAAGAGAGGAAGATTGAGAAGGAAGAAGGCTACAGATATTGCAATCACGGTCAGTGTCGTAGAAGAAGCCTTCCTTTTGCGACTCTGCACCTGAAATCCAAATAAAAATCCCATGGCAGAGTTTTAAATCTGTAGTGCATTGTGCTTGTAATGTTAACACCACAAACTGAACGCCAGAATCTAAACTATAAGACCGCTCGTGCCGCACATCACATTCAGATTAGACAAGTTCTCATAGACTGTTATATTATGGTAAAATAGGAAAATATGTAAGCCTATGTTTAAAATTTCTTTCCTTGTACGATATGAAATCCAGTTAGTTTTACTTTAGGAAAAAAAAGTTTGTTGTAGGCCTTGCACGGCAGACCTAAAACAATAATGCAAACACGGATATGAAATTTTAAAAAAAAAGCAAGAATAGCGTCCCTGTTGGTCAATAGCTATAGGAAGAAAAAAGTGATGCTACGTGTAATTCGGGTTTTACCTGTTGATCGTGAGCACCAGAAGACAGCGTTTTGCGGGCGAGAGACACAGAGGACATGAGACTGTGTCCTAGGATGATGTTACTGGCCATCAGCACCACAAAGGGAATGACCGCGTGAAGGGCAATGCCCATCGGAGTGAAGATCTTGGTCATGAAGTCGCTGTACGCTTCCGACGCCAAAACGCACTGTAGCCCCAAGTAAGAGGTTGTGTTCATGAACACTACGTCGTAGCTGAAAGCAGATGATTTTGGGGAGAGGGGGGTGGGTATTTCATTTTTAGCGACATGAGAATTATGTCCTGCATTATTTGTTGTTGTTTTATATTTTCCAGGATTATCCAGAAGTAGGCCTACTTTTATATAGCCGGAAACCAAAACGAGCCAAAAGTACATAATTAGCCTATGTCTCTTTTTCAGTCTATCTTTTCTGTCGGTCCATAGCACGCCATATCTCAAACCCCACTGGACATATTTTCACCACACATTATAGAAAAATACAATGGTTAGTGACCATCATCCCGTGTTCTCGTATTTGCTCTTCCGCAAAGGTCAAGGTCGAAGGGACGAAGAAAGTGCTTGCTTCGTGAATTTATGTTTCTTACCTTCACGTCTCGGTTTATAGTTTAGACCTCAGTTTATACTCTCATCCGAAGGAGTAGGGGCACTGCGCAACTCGAGCATCAGTGTCATGTTATTGGTAGGCTAAGCTCTGCCATCTTTTCTGCCATCTTTCTCTCTCTGTTCACTCTTTGCGTTCAAGCTCTCATTATGCTAGACTGTGACGGTGGATCTATTGTTGCTGGGCTCTGCACAATGGATTGCCATTACCCACTCGTCGTTCGTCTGCGGGGATCAGCTAGTAAATCATCCTATGACTAATCTTAATACATTTATTAGTTTGGCGCGGTCTGTGTTAGGATGGGGTTACAGAGATAGGGAGAAAAGTGTAAAGATTCACTGACACACTAGCTCTCACACGGCTATGAAACATAGGTAGTCCAGCCACTTGTTAACAGTAAATATCACACATTTATTTCCTCTACTCTATACAAAATCTTCCAGTCACGATACTAACTTAACTGTCCAAATTTCATTTCGAGTAGTTCGCTCCTTGATAGGTCTATGCAGCTACTGTCTCATCATTGGGCTAATAGTGCTTTCTGTCCTATTGTTCGTGTTTCTGGAAGAGTGCTATCGCACAGTCCTTCTAGAACAGTTTTGGTGCACGGTTTCTAGTGACTTGACTGTCTCGTCGTTGAGCGGTGTTGTGGTCTCGTCTTCTGGGTAGTAGACCAGTGAGCCAGTGGAGCACACTGCTCTCGCTGCTCAAGGGTGCAGGCCACGTGTCAGGGTTGCTTCTCTGTGGAGTTTGTTCCCAGCCGTGGACCAAGATGCCTGCTCGTCTGCAAAATATGAGACAATTTTCTGCAACGCCTTGTTTACAAAGGTTGTGCAGAGCGTCTCACTGTTGGCAAAATAGCCCTCAGTGAGATCATCTCCACTTATATAGTTAAGAGACGAACAGTTTTCTAAGTCTCCAACATAATTCCTATACATATATATCATGGCTAGAATAAACACAGGGAGAAGTAATTAATAATATACACATTCTCCGGTACAGCCACTGGTCTGCAATAATACAAATAGGAAAAACAATCGTTGGTCAGTGGGTCTACCTCGTGGTTGCGAAACCGGTCGGATTCGCCACGTGGTCAAATAAAGTTTCACTAACTGTCACAATTCTAAAACATGGCAAAACTTCACAAACATAATCCAATAATCATATACAATAATCACGATGAAACAAACGATTGATCATTTACCTTCTTGATAATGTCAGGCTCTGGCTATACTGTCGATGAATGATTTTCATCCGGCACCTGCTTAGTCTTCCGCTAGAGAGACCTATCAACGTGCGTCTTGCTACGACGATGTTCGGACAAAGACTAACTATCGTCATGCTGTGGTCAGCCCAAGCGCGTGAGATCTCAAGACTAGTAGCGCCACTGCGGGGGTGGCGGGTGATTGGTCAGCTGGGTGACGTCACGGCTTATCTTATGAAGCTGTAGCCTACGTATGCTTAACACAACCTTCTTCTGTCGTCTGCATAGTCAGCGAATTACTGTACACAGGTCAAAGCAGACTGACCGTGTAGGCATGAAGCTTTAGTGCTGGGTTAAACTTGCCTATCGCGACATAGACTGTGAGTCGAACCGCTGTCGACACTTTTGCCATACTTCTCGCATGAATCGCTTTGTCTTGAATTGTTTAGAACCACTCGACCAGCGTGCCTTTTCTGCGTAGCAGAGACTGCTGAGTTATACCCCTGTATAACATGGGACATGTTCATCAGCGTGAGGTACTGAGTTTAAAAACATAAATCCTTACCCATACGCAATATGGCTGAACAAGGCTAAGGAGAGGACGGCGGTGACGACGATGACGCCGATGGTGGCCTTGCGTGTGCACACCAGTCGCACCCTATGCGGCCAGACGACGGAAAAGCCGCGCTGCAGGGTCAAACTCACGAGCAGGTAGGTTGAGTTGGACCACGCGGCGCTCCATAACCACATGGCCACTTTGCACACCAACCAATGAGAGTACAGCTCGTAGCGAAGCCACTGCAAGGAGGCATTCTTAGTAAGCATTGCATAAGCCATAATGAAAAGAGTAAATCAGTAGATGAAGGACACGTCAAACCACCATTGCTATTATAAGAAAACATTGGAGACATTTTGTTTCTTATTTTCGTTAAGTTGTCCGCCAAAAGGTTAGTTCACTGGGAAAAAATGTATTGCACACACACACACACACACACACACACACACACATACACACACGCACCCACACCCCCCCCCCCCCACACACACAAGTTTAGTTTACATTCTTCTTGGTTGGTCAGTTCTATGACAGTCTACAGGCGCGTGGTGCCTTCCTTTTTTGTTCATTATGGGTGATTTGTTTCATATTTTATCCTATTCTACCCTATCCCGTAACTCTGAGGTCGTTGGGGCACCACAGCATACTCCATCTTTCTCTGTCTTCAGCAACCCTGATGGCTTCGCTCAATGTCAAGCCAGTCCATTCTCGAATGTTGTCCTCCCACCTCTTTTTCAGTCTTCCTCCCTCCTTGCACTGTGCCTTGCAGGATGGTCATTGCAGGGCCTGATGATCTGGGAACGTGGCCATACCATCGGAGTTTCCGTTTCTTCATCACTGTGAGCAGGTCATCGTGTTGTCCAATGGCTTGTGTGATGGTCTGTCAGACTTCGTCGTTGGTGATGTGCTGGGTATAGGAAATGCCCAAAAGTCTTCTGTAGCACATCATCTCCTAGCTTTGTATTCTTCGTTGTAGATCTGCTGTGAGGGTCCATGTTTCGCAAGCGTATAGGAAGATGGAGATGACAAGGGAGCGCAGCAGTCTTACCTTAGAATTTAGACCGATAGTCTTGTCTTTCCAAAAGGGCTTCAACCTTGCCAGGGCAGCAGTTGTTTGTGCGATTCTGGAGAGGACGTCCTATCGGGACCCATTGTCTGATAAAATGGTTCCTAAATATTTGAAGCTATGCACTGTGTTGAGGGATTTGCCTTGGACTTTGCATGAGTTACTAAAAAAAAAGAAATGTAATAGAGGCTTGAAAGTTGTAGGTCCATAAAGAAATAGAATAGAATAACCAATAGCCAAGTTTGATAGAATTATATTTCCTATTTACCGATTTATAACAAAAAGAAATGCACCACCTATTCGTCCAAATTTGCACACCCGATTCTAACAGAATAAGCTACAAACAGTTTAAGGGAGTCAAATTCATAAATAGACCTTTCCCTGAATGTGGAAAACAGGTTATCTCCATCGAATTGTAGCGTTTATCTACAGCGCTGGAATTACGCATCACTTTCATCATTTTCTTCTTCACCACTTTGTCCACTAGTAACACTTTTAACGTCCTCTTCCATGTTAGAAGCCCATTCTCATCGAAACAACAATAGTCAACGCCAGACGAACGTTGCAAGCGTACTCTACAAATGAAAATATAAGAGGTTGTTCCACCTTAGTTTCGTATACTGTGTTGGATCTACACACTGCGATTTTCGAATGTAGTTGTACGTGTATGCGTGTGTCAGTATGAAAGCGTTTAAAATTCATAACTCAGTTCTTTAACAGCCTCAAATAAGCCTACACAGCTACTTGGGCATGCAGCCAAGCCACAGAAACACTTTAAGGAAATGAACTATTAGAACAATAATGCATCGCGTTACCGGAATGTCTTGCAACAAATCTTATTTCTCGTGGCTAGAATATAACAATCTTTCTCACACCACTCGAAATTCAACCTACCTCAAAGATCCAATACCTTAGCAAGCCCAGGTAAAGAGCTACGAGATCCGAAATTGCCAGAACTACCAAGTATACGTTGATAGTGCTAGTGCTACTTCTCGCAGTTCCTCCTTTGCGAGTTGCTTCAGGACCCAGCATGATGATAGTACAGATGTTTCCGAACGTTCCACCAGCTAAAGCAATCGGTGGCCAGATGGTCCAAAGCCACCGTGTGACCTAAAGACGAAGACAGTCTTATCATCATCATCATCATCATCATCATCATCATCATCATCATCATCATCATCATCATCATCACATCATCATCATCATCATCATGCTCCCATTGCACATAGCTACGTTCGAAAGAAAGTATATTCCAGGCACACGCTGCGCGGCAGGCCAAAGTATGTCCCTTGTCCCTTGAACGGATACTTTGGCGAGGTTAGCAGCCTGCTGCTCAGTTACAGTGTCGTTGAAAGACTACAAACGGAAAAGTAAGTTTCGTCTTCCCTAGGCGACGAATTAGGTCACGCTGTATTTGTTTCTAGGTCAACTATCTTTTACCAACCGTTTGAGAATCTTTTCGAACCGTTTATTGACGCCGGATAGTGTCCTCACTTGGTTTCATACAATTTAAGAATCCAAGAAGCACATGGGACGGAAAAAGGGCATTTTTGTAGAGAAAAGGAAAAGGGTTAGGGCAAGGGATAGGGATAGATCTGAAACTAACCCTTGCCCGAACCCTTGTAGCAATATTCCGCTCTTTCCGTCACTTTTAAACGGTACTGCGGTTCGCATCCACGGCTAGCAGCGAGCCAAAGTATACTTTGAAGGGATGGAGGGAATACTTTCACCTGCTGCTAGCGGGAGTTTTGGCGATACTTTCTAGCGATCGCAGCAATGTGTATTACCTCCATTATGGGTGTGTGTGTAACTCTTACATCATCATCACTATCATCTTCTTATTCCTCTTCTTCATCACCATCATCACCAACATCATCAACATGATGATGATGATGATCTTCTTCTTCTTCTTCTTCTTCTTCTTCTTCTTCTTCTTCTTCTTCTTCTTCTTCTTCTTCTTCTTCTTCTTCTTCTTCTTGTATGTCTTTCTTCGCATTTATTTCTCAGACTTTTTAGACCTGAATCTTCTTCTTCTTCTTCTTCTTCTTCTTCTTCTTCTTCTTCTTCTTCTTCTTCTTCTTCTTCTTCTTCTTCTTCTTCTTCTTCTTCTTCTTCTTCTTCTTCTTCTTCTTCTTCTTCTTTCTTGTATGTCTTTCTTCGCATTTATTTCTCAGACCTTTTAGACCTGAATCTTTATATTATGCCGGGGAGAGGGAGAGAGTAGTGATTTCTCATTTCTCGTACAACCCGTTTTTCTTCTTATCGTCGCCATCACCCTCGTCGTCGTCGATCGTTATGTGTACAAGTCTTTTCGTATTACAGTATAGTATTCAGTTCGCTGGCTATCAACCTTACCGAGATCCAAACTGCCTGAGGACTGCTGCTACTCCATTCTGCGGTTCTGGAAATGTCTGTGGTGAAGTTGTTATCTGCCCCCACGTCCTCTTCAATGAAACTAGGACTTGACATAATTTGGCGTTTAGTGTTTTGTGTGAACAAAGATTTCTTAAAATTTGACTTGGCCTGAGATGGCTTGGCTTGAATTGGCTTGGCTCCGCTGGAAATAAGCTCTCACTAATTCTCGCTACAACACCTACCAGGGCATTTATGAGTGCAATATTCTTTTACAAATTATTATTATAGTCTCAGAGTTACTTGTCAATATTTAAAGCTTTCATGCATGAAAACTATGTATAATTGGTTGCGCTAGTTGATTATAAAGCATTGAAATAATTTTGTCAGATAGCTAAACACACCAGAAACAATTAATGTGCGTTTGCTAAGTTAATAGAGATGGGTTATTTAAATAACATTCTTATTGACAATGCGTCAAAGAAAGTAGTCTACATGTGTGTGGTGTGTGTGTGTGTGTGTGTGTGTGTGTGTGTGTGTGTGTGTGTGTGTGTGTGTGTGTGTGTATGTTTTGTGTGTGCGCGTTAGTGTTTATACGAAGACATATTCAACTAAATTTTCAACAAATCTTTATTACTTCATCAAGGAATTTGTACAGGGGCAGAGATCATCACTCAAATTAACAATTAAAAGTGAAATTGACAGGTTTCAAGCAAAAATTTATTTTAGAAAAAAAAATAACAGCATATACAAAACAGACGCCTTTTGCGCACTTCCTCGTATATCTCGCGTACACGCGCAAACACACACACACACATACCTACACACACACACACACACACACACCCACACCCACACCCACATACAAACCATTACTCATTGAAGAAAATAAAACTAGCTTACATTCTACAGAAGCACAGGTTTTTCAATCAACAGTCAATCTAGTTAGAGTTACACACATACAGCGTTCTAGATGAAATATTAATAATAATTTCTGAACAAAAGAAATATCACGAAAAGTAACGGACCACACAAAGCAAATCGTGTGATGAAATGGAAACAAAAACAACAATAATAACAACAACAACAATCAAAACATAAGGACAATAATATTGAACACTTACTCCGTCTAGTATTAAATTTTACAAACACGTCGCAATTTACTACACAATACAAATATTATTTAGAATATTGCGAAATAACACAAAACATTACTGTACATGTAAAAATTTAAAAGACTGTAATTTAAGAAGATTTTAAATACATATAGATAGATAGGGATATTGAGAAACATGTGTGTGCGTGTGTGTGTCTGTGCGTGACAAACAGTAAATGTTTGAAGGTGTGTACTAAAGCAATCTGCATGTGTAAATGTATTTGTCTTGGAGTGAGCGTATGTAACAGAATGAGCTGGTGAGTACACGTGTGTGTGTGTGTGTGTGTGTGTGTGTGTGGGTGGGTGTGTGTGTGTGTGTGTGTGTGTGTGTGTGTGTGTGTGTGCGCGCGCGTGCATGTTCGTGGTCGCGCGCTTTCATAGCTGTGTGCACTTTCGTATTATTTATGTGTGTAATTCTGGGTGCACCGGAGTGTGTACTTTATTAATCGGCATAATTATATATGTCAATAGAGATTCCGTTTTATCGAAACGAAATCCTTTCCGCTCACAAACCTACTCACACTCACACACACAAGAGGCGTGCGCACATACAAACAAATACAAACAAACGCACACACACACACACACACACACACAATTATATGCACACAATTAAGTTGCTCAGGCGCTAACAAGCACAGGCACGCAAGCGCAATTCCTCTTTCAATATTTTGGTGTCTGTGTATTTATGTTTTCTTTTACCCTATTATCATTTCAATGTCAAATAAGGATTATTTGCTTAATAAGTTTTCTGCGAAAAAGCTATCCTAACTAGACATTCTGTTATTAAAAATGCGCTATATAAATACAATTATCTTTCATTACAATACATGTTGTATTATAAAAAAAAAAAGCGTTCCAACTACTGGATGTATCAGATAATAAGGGTTTTCAAATAAGAGTAATACTCGAAGAAAAAATAGCCAAACATTGTGTAAAGAAAAATACTAAATGAATATTTTGCATCGTTTTCATATTTTCCCCCTCTCCCACCTCTCTCCTCTCCTCTCTCTCCTCTCTCTCTCTCTCTCTCTCCACTCTCTCTCCCTCTCCTCCCTCCCTCCTCCAACTCTTTTCTCTGCCCCCATGCTTTAGTAGCCAAAACTCAGAGGGAATCAGAACAAACATGTCGGTCGGTCTGTTTGTCGGTTCGCCCTTCCGTACGTCCGTCCGCCTGTCGGTCCGTTGGAAGTCATATTTCAAGAACCTCAGAACGGATTTTAACTAAAATTCATTAAAAAACAAAAACAAACTATGCCTCCCGGGCCATTATATTTGCTCTTCCGCAAAGGTCAAGATAACTGGAGTCAATTTGTTGCTAAAAACATTTTTGTTCAATATATGAAAAACGGAGAAAGCGATTTTGTTGAGTTTTGTATACCGGTACTTCAAAGCATGGGCCACCCTACAATAGCAGCCCGGTCGATCCGACGCTCCGAATTTCACTTTTTGTGTGTTTGTTCAACCCCCACTTTCTGTCTTATCTGAAGAATAACAACCTATCTACTGCTATGCATGCTAGATCATTCGTATTTTGTACTTTCTCAAAGGTTAAGGTCATTACGATTCACAATTTTTTTTTCTTTACGCATTGCGTTATATCTAAAACGTTAGCATAGCCGATTTTGATTCTTTTTCCCTTGCATATACAGGGTGGGCCATAAAAAGTGTTCACATTTTATTGTGCAATAACTGAGATAGAAATTAATATTTTACAACAAGTTTTATTCCACGTAGACAACAATGTTAAAGGTTTTGTTCAAACTAATCTTAGCGAAATCTGTGCATTTTCAGAGTCACAGAATCAATAGTTCATGATGTGCTCAATTGTTGAATAACAGCTGCGAGCCGAACGTTGAAGTTTTCACCAGACTTGAACCCTGCTGATTATTTTCTTTGGGGTTATTTGAAAGAACGAGTGTATACAGACAATCCAAGAACAAGTGAAGAACTAAAGGCAAGCATCAGGAGAGAAATCAGAAGCATTCCTGCAGAGATGCTGACAAGAGTTGTGGACAACTTCAACGTTCTGCTCGCAGCTGTTATTCAACAACGCGGAGCATGGATTGAGCACATCATGAACTATTGATTCTGTGACTCTGAAAATGCACAGATTTTGCTAAGATTAGTTTGAACAAAACCTTTAACATTGTTGTCTACGTGGAATAAAACTTGTTGTAAAATATTAATTTCTATCTCAGTTATTGCACAATAAAATGTGGACACTTTTTATGGCCCACCCTGTAGTTCAGGTATGGGCACATCGTTCCATATTTTCCTTTTGCTTCCTTAGGAGTCAGCCGAGCCACAACACTGCCAAGTAAATGAACACTTTAAAAACTGTTTATTCTTTTGGATATATGTGTGTGTCTGGAAATACATTTGAACGGGTTGCCATCTTGTTTTAATTTACAGTAGACCATGAATTCAGGTTTGTTGGCTATCAACCTATCAGACAATTTAGCCCTGTGACTGCCTCCCCAGAAGCAGAAGACGAAGAGCTAGGGTGGGAAAAACAGGTGCCGTGTCGCCTTGTCCTACAAAAATGCAAGGCATCACACTCGCCCATGAATCCTAAAAGTATGACCAACCTATGGCCAGGCTGCTAGCAAGGGAAGCAACCCCTTGCTGCGGCCTCAAGAAGGACAGACAATAATCTCACAAATGTGGGAGACAATAAGTTTGTGTAGAACACAAGTGATAAAGGCGTATCGCCTAAAGAGCTGGGTAAAAGGTAAAAAAAAGGTAAAGGTAGTCCCATAGCCTTGTGGCCGTAGGGGAGCGTGATGTTGAAGATCACACTTATCTCAGGCAAACCACCGTAATGAGGGTGATGCCCATCTCTCTCCCTCGCTGCTTTACCTTCCCCACCCTTAAGAGAGTAGGTACTCAGTCACAGTTGAGTCAACTGGGGGCGTTGTTATTTGTCGCTTCACGTTTTGCGGTCACCCATCCAAGTGCTAACCGCACTGGACGGTGCTTAACTTGCGACACAGTAGCGAGTGCTCCAACCACTGCGCTATCCGACACCCCAGAGCTGGGACTGAAGTTTATTGATAGCATGTTGTGTGGGTTCGGGCACTGATTAGAATAGACCCAACGTTTCCCGGCCTGTCGTAAGAGGCGACTAACAGGGGTGATGTCAGCACGGCATCTCTGGGCGAAAGTCTTCAACACAGAAGTCACCGGTCAGGACGGAGGAACCTCACGTGACTATAGATTCAACGACCACGTGCTTGGGGCCAAGGCGAGCCACACTGTACTCGTGCATTTCGGTTGTGGCCAACAGCCTGGAGAGGACTGGGCCCCACCAGGTATTTCTTGCCCAAGACCGTAGGATGAAAAGAACCACTCACTCCATACCGGATTGGTCGTCGCCCTGGTCACCAAGGACCGCCCTTCCGCTGGCTACCAAGACGGGGGTGATAAGTATGTTACTGATGGACATCTTAGCGAGATTGGCACGAGAGACAACATCATCATAGGAACCTGGAATTTCAGGACCCTAACTCAGGATGGAAAATTAGAAGAACTGGCCCATGAGCTGGACCACTATCGACGGGACATTTTAGGTATCAGCGAACTGCGTTGGAAAAGCCTAGGTGAAACAACGACTGGCAAAGACCACAAGCTTTACTGCAGCGGGAGAAATGACAGGCACGAACAAGGCGTTGGATTCTTGTTCCTTTCCTATTCCGTAACTCGAAAAGTCGTAGGGGCATCACAGATGATCGTTTAACCAGCGTGCTCCATCTTTCTCTCATGTCTTCGCTCAGTGTCAAGCCAGTCCATTCTTAAATGTTGTCCTCCCACCTCTTTTTCTGTCTCTCTCTTCTGCCTCCTTGGACCGTGCCTTGTAGGATGGTCTTTGCAAGGCCTGATGATCTTGTGACGTGGCCATACCATCGGAGTTTCCGTTTTTTCACCACTGTGATCAGGTCATGGTCTTGTCCAATGGCTTGTGTGATGGTCTGTCAGACTTCATCGTTGATGATGTGTTGGGTATAGGAAATGCCCAGAAGTCTTCTGTAACACCTCATCTCCATGTTTTGTATTCTTCGTTGTAGATCTGCTGTGAGGGTCCATGTTTTGCAAGCGAATAAGAAGATGGAGATGACAAGGGAGCGCAGCAGCCTTATCTTGGAATGTAGACTGATGGTCCTGTATTTTAAAATGGGCTTCAACCTTGTCAAGTCAGCAGTTGTTGGTGCGATCCTGGAGAGGATTTCCTGTCGGGTCCCATTGTCTGATACAATGGCTCCTAAATGTTTGAAGCTATGCACTGTGTTTAGGAATTGGCCTTGGGATTTGATGTCCATGTTGATGCCATTGATGTTTTTGGTCATCATTTTGGTCTTCTCTGCACTTATTTCCATTCCATAGGCACTGGAGGTGGTCTCAAGCCTCTGTACTACCTGTTCAAGTTCTTCCTCTCCAGCCAATCCATCAGTGTCATCCGCAAAACGAAGGTTGAACATTGCTCTACCCCCTATGTTGACTGTGCCATCGTGATCTGCAAGGACATCTGACATGATGCGCTCTAGGAAGATGTTAAAGAGTGTTGGAGAGAGTATGCATCCTTGACGCACGCCGATTGTTGTTCTGAACCAGTTCCCGATGGCGCTGTTGTAGAGGACTGCACTGGTAGCCTTGTCATACAGGCTTTGAATGACTTCAATAATTTTAGGGCTGGTGTTGAAAACTCTCATGGTTGCCCACTGAGCTGCTTGTCAGACTCGGTCAAATGCTTTTTTGATGTCTACAAACAAGTGATAGAAATGTTGTTGGTGCTGTAGGTATTTCTCGCAGATTATTCTCAGATTAAAAATCTGTTCAATGGTACTTCGCCTTGCCCTGAATCCTGCTTGTTCTTCATATATTATTTGTTCAGCTTGGAGTTTCAACCTGTTGTGTATTATTTTCAGGAAATTTTGCTGGGATGAGCAGATGGTGCGGTAATTTTCACACTCCTGAAGGTTACCTTTTCTGGGAAGAACGATGACAAGCGACTGGGTCCATGGTGTAGGCCACTCCCCACTCTGCCAGATCTTGTTACAGATAATGGTGAGGGCGTCAATCATCGCTTCTCCACCTGCTTGAAGCAATTGTGCGAGTATGTTGTCCACTTCCGCTGACTTCCCTTTCTTCAGCGAATGTAACATTGGTGTACATCCAGTGCAGTTCCAACTGAAAGGTAAGAATCTTGGAAATGTGCTCAATGCCAGTCTCACTATATCCGATCATGTCAGGCATGTTTGCCGCTTTGGTTACCTTGAGCATCGCAGAATTGCAGTGGTCCGTCCATTCATCACTGTTAAAGTCGGTACTACGCTTGTTTGCTCTAGAATTCTCACCAGGTTGGATTGCTATAATTCATTCCTGGCTGGCATCACATCAGAACCGATGGCTCGACTATAGAGAGTGCTCAATAACGCAGCGCGTATGATCTTTCGCTTAAAACGTACGGATCACATTACCCACGATTTCAAAGTGCTTCCTTATTGTATATCGCGTTCAGTACCACATTGCCGTTTTAGCTTTCCGTTTCTTTGAAGGCTATCTTTCTGACTCCCTGACTATATATAACCTACACCTTCACGATCGCTGCGATCCTTAAATGGAAACTTCTGTGTATTCCAAGAACCAAACTGAAACTGCTGGTTCTCGCTATTTTTAATTTTAAACCCCTTCAGTTTGGAACTCTCTTCCCAATTCCCTGCGCCAGTGTATTTCTCTTCCATGCTTCAAAACTGCACTGAAAATATACTACTTCCAGTTGGCCTTTCCCTGAAGATAATATTAATTTTCTTCATGTCTTCTATTCTGCCCCCTCCCGTCTCCTTGCCGCTGCCCCCTGCCCCGCTAGATCACGTAATTACTTTGTATGCGTTGCTAAATGTTTAGACGCGTGTAAATGCGAGTCAGCACGTTGAGGTTACTATGTTAAGATATCGCGCTTTAAAAAAAAAGCTATTATTATTATTATTATTATTATTATTATTATTATTATTATTATTATTATTATTATTATTATTATTATTATTATTTTGTGTTGTTGTTGTTGTTGTTTTACACAAACTTATTGTCTTCCTTAGTGAACTCGCCAGCTGTCACTCTCTAAACATCACCTCCAAAATATGACCAGTCGCCGCCCACTCTGCCAAATTCTATTAGCAAAAACATTTTTAGTAATAAAAAAAATATAGCAACTGTATTAACTGTTTTGGCAATGACTTGCTATGCCTATTTTATTTCTTTGTCTGATGTATATTTGGATTGCACTTGAAAGATTTCAGATTAAAGCAAATTTTCTACTTAGCGCTTTTCCGAAAAGATTTCAGAATAAAGCAATTTTCTACCTAGCGCTTTTCCGAAAAGATTTCAGAATAAAGCAATTTTCTAACTAGCGCTTTTCCGAACAGATTTCAGAATAAAGCAATTTTCTAACTAGCACTTTTCCAGTTTGCTGTTGTTCTGGGTTTTGCCCCCAACACACTACGTGAAGGGAATCCATGCCCTTGCGTTCGTTTGGCACTGGAAACTTCGGCATTGAAGACTTGAGCTCTATCTCGACGGTAACAGGCCACTGTTCTGCGTCATCATACTGAAGATATTGTATTTCAAAGAGAGCCATCCTAATACTTGTTCTTTCACAGTGATGAATGGTAAAGTCGTGGCCCCATTGTACGACACCGATGCCTCTTTCTTCAGACAGCTCTTGCTGGTTCAAAGAAGTTAATCACACGAATATGATGCCCTCATACATTACTAGAAAGACCCGTTCCCTTAGCTGGCTTCCCTACTCTTTTTTTTTCTCACATATCGCAAGACCCCCTTTTTCGCTTTCATAATTTCTTCCTTTGCTGCTGCAGCCGCAACTGCAGCGCCAACCACGACAAAGGGAAATATCATCTAGTACATGCTGGGTGTATTAATGTTGCTGGTACTTACCCGTCTGTGACATGAGCGTCAGGATGTTTTAAATCCCTGCGTTGGAATATAGACCCCACGCGTGCTCATACTAGACCTCGGTTTATACTCTCGTACGAAGGAATAGGGGCACTGCGCAGATCAAGCTCCTGAATGTCATAATTATTATCGGCAGGCTGGGGTGCGAAAGGAACCACTGTCGACTCGTTTTGCGATCTCTCTCTCTCTCTCTCTCTCTCTCTCTCTCTCTCTCTCTCTCTCTCTTTCTCTCTCTCTCTCTTTCTTTCTCTCTCTCTCTCTCTCTCTCTCTCTCTCTCTCTCTCTCTCTCTCTCTCTCTCTCTCTCTTTCTCCCCCCCTCTCTCTCTCTTTCTCTGCTCGCTTTTTTGCCTTTAAATGTTCAGTTCACCTTCACACAAAGCGAGCGTTGTGGCCAAGTGGGCTGAGGCGGGACTAACTTGCCTGGTCTGCAAGCCAGAAACCAATGGCGCCTGATAAGTGTGGGTTCGATCCAGCATCTGGGCGTTATGTTTCTCAGAATATTATTTACTTACGTCTCGGGGGTTTTCTCCGGGTGCCCCGGTTTGCTCCTCCAGCAAAATTTTAAAAAATCACAAATAATGTTAGGTAGGTTGGGTTTGGGCGCGCCACAGGCTGCGACTACGCCTTCCAATTCCTTCCTGAGTTTCCCGATAGAAAGGGATAATAAACTGCAACAACAACAAAAAAACAAAACAACAAACAAAAAAAAACAAGGTGCGGTTTCACATCTTTGACTCTTGAGAGGTTGCTTCACAGCATTCTGAGTAACTGTTCAAACTGAAATGGGATGTCCACCAGAAAGCCGTATACTGATATTAAAACAGGATTACAGAGTTCTGGTGACCATTCCACTTGAGCACAATTATGTTTCTTAATATCGTCAAAATACCTCACTACTGTAAATGTAGATTTTGCCAGTGAGGTTGTGATTTCCGCAGGCACTGTTTCAGCTCTCTAAAGTTGCGCGTGTGTCTCTGTGTGTTGGTGTGTATTTTATGCGTGCGTTCGCTTTTTTTGCCCGAGTGAGATTTTCCGCCAGGGTGCACGTGTGTGTGTGGTTTTTGTGCTCGAGCGCTGGTGTGTTCTTTGGCATGATGATCGCTCTCAAGCAGTCTGATCATTACGTTGCTGCTGTTTTTTTTTTTAATATCTCTTCTTGGCCTCAATTTTCATGGCCATGAAAGATCGATACTCTTTCAGACCTTCAAGGAGAGAAACCCAGCACAGAGAGAGAGAGAGAGAGAGAGAGAGAGAGAGAGAGAGAGAGAGAGAGAGAGAGAGAGAGAGAGAGATTATTCTCGATTCAGATTTGTATGCCACCTGAAAATATGATAGTTTTGAGGTATTACAATAACTATTCAATATTAAATATATATAGGAGTTTGTGTTTTACTTAAATATATCAGTGTAGGTTTGACAGTTTATAAATGAACAAGGAAGCACACGATGACGGAGGATGGATGATTTTAAGCACGCTGGGTATGAAAAACCCATACGTAAAAGCACATGCAATTTCATAACACAATAAATTTCACTCTGAGCGCCGAGCAGCCAAAGGGGGATATTTTAAAAAACAATTCCGTCCCTACAGAACACAGAAGCTTCTTTTTTGTGATTGATAGCTGATTCTGTTTAGTGCAACTATATCGGTCTATAATGGCTTGTCTTAATTGGAAGCTTCGTGGATGTTCACGAACCCTTTTTCGAGGTTCTCAGATCCCGAATCTAGTTTTCTCAACCTTTTTTGGGGGAAAAAAAGTTCAAGAACTAGGTTCGGGATCTGATAACCTCGAAAAAAGGTTCGCGAACCTCCACGAACCTTCTAGTTAAGACAGGCCAGAAACACAAAATCTACCTGACCTGCTCTTTGAGTTAGTTCTTCAGAGTGTCTCATTGCACCTGACATTTGGAAAATGGCATGACAGTCTTTTAGAATAATAAGAAGAATTCATTTCCACGACAATGTCCGGAGGCAGAATTCCCAAAAAGGAATTCGAGTGTTTAGCAAAGCCTTTGTGCGTCAACTGTTGTTGTTGTTGTTGTTGATGCTGATATTGTTGTTTCTTTCTTTATTTTGCCAGAGCACTCATCTTCTTCACTGTGACGGACAGCCTTGACAATATTGAAGGACCAGTCTCAAACGCAGTTTCTTTGTGTGTTTGATTTGACTAAAAATGGAAAATCAAATAGTAGCCTTGATGGCCTATAGGTGACGGTAATAAAATTGAAAGCCAACGCAGTGAGGCAGTTTTTTCGATTGCTTGTATAATAACAGGAACAGAAATTCAAAACTTTGAGAACTAAACTACACAAATGTTGGGAGGGGTTGGTTCATTTCCTCCACACAAAGACGCATCTCAAACACGTCTTATTGGTCTTTGTAACTTCTTTCATATAAAACGAAAGGGTCGGGACCAGACAGCTTCGACCAGTGAAACTGCCAGACTGTTGGTAGTCTTGTAAAAGTCACATACGAGAAATATCTAGGCCCTCGGAACATCACAGCCAATTTCAGTAGTTGAGTCGACAGCCATTTTGTGAGTCACGAACTGGGGCTTATACCGAGAGCAAGTAGGCCTACATGAGTGTGTTATAAGATCAACTCTTCATAAAGAAAATGTGTGGTGACATTTGATTTTGTGGTTGATCTTTTCAGTGCTGTTTGTTGTGAAAGAAGGAGAAGAAGAAGAAGAAGAAGAAGAAGAAGAAGAAGAAGAAGAAGAAGAAGAAGAAGAGAGAGAGAAAGAAAGAAAGAAAGAAAGAAAGAAAGAAAGAAAGAAAGAAAGAAAGAAAGAAATAAAGAAAGAAAGAAAGAAAGAAAAAGAAAATGATGATGAGGAGGATGACGACAATGGCGATGAGGATGATAATAACAGAAAAAGAGGGGGGCAAAACCTTGTGTAAAAGACAGTCAGTTGTCTTGTCTAAAGAGATGGATATGGATTGGAAAGAGGAGGAGGAGGAGGAGGAGATTGAAGAAGAGGAGAACTGAAAAGATTCTTGCGATATTTAAATTTGCATTGCGCTTGCAAGAGTACACAGATCGAAACCAGCACATTAAAATTAGCACAGGGTACCACGAGTGGTTCGTTGAGCGGAAGAAGAAGAAGAAGAAGAAGAAGAAGAGAGGGAGAAGTATATAGAAACGGATGACATGATTCACCGCTTTCAAAGTCCCTACACATTTTTCGATTGCAAGAGACTGGAGCCGTTAAAGTGTGCCTGAACCCAGGACGAAAAGGCTAAAATAAATATAGTATAATTTACCCCAAAAATATGACTATTTGCTTATATGAATACTCATACATTTTTGTGTCTGATATCTGCAAAATGTTCATCTAATCTAAACGGCTTGTCCCAGCGTTGTAAATAGCGCCTCTTATATCATAAGCAGTATTAGTGACTTTATCTCCCTTAAAATATCTTTACGGACGCACGCGAAGTAAAATCAGCGGAGTGTGACCCATACTGACTTCGTATTAAGCTACAAGGTTTTGTTGTGGTGATCAGCACGGGTGATTAATTATTTGGCACTTGTATCAAGTGATGTCCAATGACACTAAATGGGATCTAATTGCTAGTGAGGCCCCTGGGAACATCCTCTGGGATCCCGATGAAATTTGTAACTTGTTTAAACGCTTATCGGAGAGCTTTCACCTCAACGATGTGGTTTAGAATAATCTCTTCTATAGGATGTAGGGTACACAATAATTTGAGAGAACAAGACCTCAGTCTCACTTTAAACAAATATGAAGAACTGACAAATTCGTTTGAGACGCAAGCAAAAGCTTAAACGGAGAAAGAAGAATTTTATTCTTGAGGTTTGTTTACCTGCTGATTTGAGTCCTTTACAAGGTATTGCAGCAAAATAATCAAGATTTTGGCCAGTTTTTTTGTTGCTTGTAGGTAATTTTCAGTTTGATTACATAAAGATTTGCGATGTTTTCTCAATCGACATATTATGGTTTGGTTGTTTCTGCTATTCAGTTGGTACCAGCTTCTTCATAAGTCGGCTTATAATAGTTAATGCTATTTTGTTGGTAGGCCTACCAACCTCTTCAACAGTAGACAGAGTATGATTTTGTAGTTTCTGTTTTTTAAATGTTTTTTTTTTACACCAGACAGTTAAAGTTTTAAAACCAGTGTAAACCTTTATGAGTTACAGATGAATGATACACAATAATTCAGATTCAGATACTTCATTGCTAAACGACATACAATGCACAAGGAATACGTACGGACTAAGCTGACAAATTACAACGTTTGTTCAAAGTGCGAGCGTTGTGGCCTCGTAGTCTAGGACGGGACTAACTTGCCTTGTCCACAGACAAAAAACCCAGTGGCGTCTGGATGAATGTGGATTTACTTTGCTGGGGGATACACTCTTGTATAAACAAATTAAAAATGCCATTAACAATTAGATCCCATTTAGATCCCTATTCAGGGCGTTATTTTTCTCGAATATTATTTATTTTCGACTCGGGCAACGGCTCTGGGGTTTTCTCCGGATACTCCGGCTTGATCCCCCAAGCAAGAGTAAAAAAAAAGGAAAAAAAATACACCTACACAATTATGGGCGCGCCACAGGCTGGGACTACGCTTTCCCCGATAACAAGGGACAATAAAGTGTCAAAATTCAAATTTTAACAATCAAATCAAAGAGAAGGCAAACTGAAGGAGGATGTTAGGAGGTTAAGGGAGCAAGAGAGAGAGAGAGAGAGAGAGAGAGAAGGAGAGAGAGAGAGAGAGAGAGAGAGAGAGAGAGAGAGAGAGAGAGAGGATGAAAGAGAGAAACAGGCAGAGAGTGAGAGACAAAGAGAAAGGACTGAGAGGCTTGAAAAGCTGAGAAACGAAAAAAAAAATGATAAAGACCGCTTCGTTTTGCTGTGCTTGCCACGCTCCACCCCTGCCCCCCATTCTCCCTCCTCCCCATACACACACCCCTCCAAAACGCTTCTCAACCACCCCAACCCCAATCATTCCACTCCACCCCCTTTCCAATCTTTCCGAGTCACGTTTGTTAACAGAAGTGTTGAACAATCTTTTCCTGTTGTTGTTTTTTTTCTCCCAAATCTGGTGTTTCGTCATTTTATTCTTAATAAGATTTCTCTAAGTTGTATTATTTTTATAAAAAAAAAAAAAAAAAAAAAAAAAACAATAAACAACAAAACCCTGTCTTTTATTACTGCAGCACGAAATGTCGTTCACTTTAAACTCCTTTTTTTTGGCCCGTTATTGGATTTCACTAATTGGTGCTGGAACAAATAAGCTTATTGTTCACCTGTGATTAGTTTTCCCTGACATGCTAATATAGTAAAGACCATAGTTATTTTCTTGGCGACAACGAAAATACGCCAACAAAAGAGGAAAGAGAGAGAGAGAGAGAGAGAGAGAGAGAGAGAGAGAGAGAGAGAGATATTACCATTCATACATCATGCATGTATCAGATTTGAATGGTGGTGTTTAAAGATTTAGTAAATTGGAATAAGACAGGAACTAAGTAAAGGAACTACAAGAAGCTGGTCAGTTGGAAACATCCATTTCGTACGAAAGTAATGTGTATAGTGCGTGTACATGTATCTTTTTTTACTGGCATTCTCTGTTTGTCAGAGATAGAAATGCTGCGCCAAGAAAGGCACGACAACGAACGGCTTTGTTCTTTAATTCCCCTCGGGCCGTAATCATTATTTCTTGCCCATTTAATGATGGCTGGCCTCGGGTCATTCTTGGTTGAAAAGCTGTGTAATGAGCACTGCTGGGAGTTGAAGAGCTAACGCCAAAGAAGACGAATTATGTAAAGAAAGAGTAGAGTAATGAGGATAGACGAGACCTCCAAGGGACATGGCGTTGTGGTATTTGAAGGACGTATTTGGCGAAATAATGGATCCAGTTTTGCTAGCAAGTGGAACATATTGAATAACGCTAATGCTGTAGAAGAGAACTTCTTGTTTGTTGTGCTGATGTTTTATAAAAGTGAACTGTGCTATGTAATCCTCAGGGTCCCATCTCGCACAAACATTGGTCATAGTCTTACATAACTATATCGTCCTCAAATAGCATCTTTCTCTAAAATCAGAAAGGATGGGTCCGATCTACTCTAATCTGATTCCAGCACTGTTGAATGTAGACTGAATTATTCTTGCACAGGCGCATTACACACCGTGCGCCTGTACCTGCGCAGAACATGCAGAGCGACGGTAGAGTCGTTCGCACGCACGAATTAAGGGCACACGAAGTGTGGTGCGCCTGTGATCGCCTTGTGATCCTGGAATGCAGCACATTGTGCAGTATACCTTTGGTCTGGAATGTTCGTCAGAAACTGAAAAAATTGCTCTAAGTCCCATGATTCGTTTAAATCTGGTGTTTCGTCATTTTATCCTTAATACGAAGATATCCGTTCTTATTATTTTTAATTGCTCTAATGCGGGACTTTATCAGCTCAGGAGCAGCTGGCTGAAACAGGACCTAACTCAATCCGCCCGACTTGCATACTTAAGAACATCGTCTAACGCTCCAGACATCTGAGAGAAATCCTGGACGACGGGGAATAAGGAAGATTGAAGAGACCTAGTGACTGCTGGGCAACTGGCACTCACCCGTCTAGGATATAAACGTTGGATCTTCAAAGTCCGTTGCATGTACGTTTTACAATGTAACGGGAATCAATGCCATGCGACAATCTAAAAGACACTTGGAATATGAGTAGTGTCATAGCCGGTATGTGTGAATTGCTGCGCGTTGTTTCGCTCGTTCGCTCCTACTAGGGGGGAAAACATTATATCAGTTCCTGAAATGGAACAGTTCAATTATAATTTTGTCTTCGTCGATATTTTTCGTAAAAGCACCACTGTTAACGTACTATAACTTCACACTGCCTCCCATCAAGACATTATTGCTTTCAAAAATCCTTCAAAACCTTCAAAACAGGATCATATGAAATTGTTTAGATCTGAAAAAGACTATTCGTTTAAGCCGTCATCGTTATTTTATATTAATGCCGCTATTAAGACTTAGTAGACCTATATCTTTTTTTTTTTACAAAGCTAACTAACATTACTCATCGCCATCAGTATGCCTACAACAAGATTGCCCCGGAATTTCTCAAGTTAAACTATTTCTTTAGTCATCATCGTTATCTGTCTTTTAAATAAAGCACTGCCATATTCTATATAATGTAGTTTTCTAATACTATTATTGCTACTCGTTTTTACAATATCACTATCAAAAGACCTACAACAGAGGATCATTGTCAAGCGATATATTAATGTTAGTCATCATCTTGAACGTTCGTATAAGGATTGCTAGAAGCTTCAGTCGCTTGACTCTTCATACTACTACCCCTGTTAACGCTATTCGTAAACCTACAGCACCGGATCATCTGAAGAAACTGGTTTCGGAACCTGGACCCGCTCAGAATGTAGAGATAAAAGTTGATGGCAAAGTTGGTGAAGACGTTTATCATCAAGAACGATGGTAAGAAAATGCCGAGACCTGCCTCGCGGGACAAGGTTTTGGCATCCAGTGTGAGCGAGGAGATCGTCGTGTTGATGAAGAGAGGAAGATTGAGGACGAAGAAGGCTATAGATATGGCAATCACGATTAGCGTCGTCGAGGAAGCCTTCCTTTTGCGACTCTCCATCTGAAATCCAAATCAAAACTGCCATGTAGAGTGTAAACTCTAAATGTGTTCTATAACAGTACTATAAAAACGTCTACATCCGTCTCTAAACTCAAAAATAAGGTCGCTGGTGTGGTTCAGATCTCGCGTTGACAAATTAACAGCACGAGTTTTGTAATATTACAATTCAGCCAATGCTTGACTCTTCCTGTACGGTGTTTAGTCCTGGTAAGACTTCAACATTAGCAGAAGAATGCATAGTAAGCTAGCCTGGTCAGGTCCGCCTAGTCAACAATGGGCTGATAATTATGTAACCCAGAAAGAGCATCACAACATTCCGCAAATGCTTCAGTAATGTCTGGGGCAAATTATATAGTCATTTATTTCATTGGTCTATAGAAAGGTTTACCAAAATACAGTAATCATTATTAGGATACATATTATAACATGTTATGAAAACCCACTACCACATCACTCCACAAACAGACACTGCTAAGACAATCACCTCTACAACCAACAACAGCAACAATGGAGGAAACTTCCCCACTGGAACTGATAAGGACAGCCGATAGAATACATGCTAACGTTTATGCGCAGAAAGTCACTCCTTGTTACAAAAAAGTCGAACTATTTTGAGTTTTATACTGCAGACACTTAGCGCTTTTGAAACATGGAGCGGTTGTTTCAAAGCAGAAAAGCATGAGTCCCTGTTGGTCAAGAGGTATACCAAGGGAATGTGACGCGTACATGTAATTCGGGTCTTACCTGCTGGTCATGAGCACCAGAAGACAGCGTTTTGCGGGCGAGAGATACAGAGGACATGAGACTGTGTCCTAGGATGATGTTGCTGGCCATCAGCACCACAAATGGGATAACAACGTGCAGGGCGATGCCGAAAGGAATGATGATCTCGGTCATGATGTCGTCGAACCCTTCCGACGCGACCATGCATTGTAGCCCGTAGTAGGAGGTCATGTTGATGAACACTAAGTCGTATCTGAAACAGATTTTTTTGTTTGTTTCTTCCTTTTCTTTCGTGGGGGTGGGGTGGGTGGTTGGGTGGAGGGGGATGTGGGGGTGAAGCCATATCATTCAGGAGTGCTGCTCCAACATTTTGGAGCATGATCCTATAGGAAGTAGCATTTTGTTGAGTAATAAGTCAGGTTATTCAGAAAACAATTATGTCTCAATTCTGTGGAACATGATCGCAGAAGACGTAACCTTATTTTGGGGGAGAGTCACATCATTCAGCCCTGCTGCACCAACATTATTGAACAGGATCCTAGAAGAAGTTATACTTTCAATGGGTTTGCAAACAGTTAGTCAAAAACTAAAATGGTATCCTTTTTTTCTCAACAGTAACTTTATCTCAGCGTCTCAAACATGTTCCCTCCTGTGTGCACTATACATATAAACATTATGTTAGTTTCGATTGAATATTGCATTCCATGGTCCAAAGAGGCATTTCTTAAATGTGGTCTGTCAATTAACTCAGCCATTTTATCTTAATCAGGGCGTAGTTTTAGTAACGGAACCAATCCGAATTAATCCCATTGGTAGGCTGTTTGGTCCTCGGCTTGAGGTACTGTACAGAGTTCAAACTCAGTCAACTCTTACCCATACGCAACATGGCTGAAAAAGGCTAAGGAGAAGACAGCGTTGACGACGATAACGACGATGGTGGCTCTGCGTGTGCACACCAGTCGCACTCTGTGCGGCCAGACGACGGACAAGCCGCGCTGCAGGGTCAAACAAACGAGCAGGTAGGTGGAGTTGCCCCACGCGGTGCTCCACAACCACATGGCCACTTTACACACCAACCAGTGAGAGGAGTAAAGCTCGTAGTGAAGCAACTGCATGGAGAACATAGAACAATCGCATAGTGTTATTGCAACAAGGCTAAATGCGCAGTGCCATTCGAAACTTGCATAACAAAAGGGCATCACTATATCGAAAACATCTGGATTCTGTTATCCGCCTGAGCAACAAGGTGAGTGTGTGTAGTTTGGTCAACATTTTCCTATTGGATTTATACACAAGGACTGGACTTGAAAAAATGGGGTGAAGAAAAAGTAATGAGAAATCAAATCAAACGTCGAATCGTGTATCATCGATGATCCAACTTCATTTGACAAATTTTGATATCCGCTTCGGGCAGTTTGAGTTAGATTATGTATCGGCATACGCCTTGAGCAGCTCTTGAGCTGGAAATGCGCTATATCGGAACGATTAAATAAATAAATAAATATTCGACGTCAATATTGCTAATAAAGTATAATACCCAAGCAGCCCTAAATGAAGTGGAATTCATCAATGCTGGAGTATAATACAACCAATAAATCCACAATGATTTATTTTACTCTTAAAATAAACTTGATGTAAGTCTACATTCACAAGTGTTAACTCTAGGTAAAATGGAAGTGCAACTGCGTCTTAAAGTAGATTGGTAAAATCTTCATAAACCATTGGGCAACACACATCCTATGATTTCACCATCTCACATTTGGCGTTTGTAGATTCTAAGACTGGACGCACTGCCAATTATAGTTTTACCACTCAGTGACATCACCATTTCTTTAAAAAAAATTATGTACCGTTATTGTTGCGATGAACTTTCAATCTAATTATAAAGTAGGCTTGTATAGCGCGATACCCCCGCTCAAGGCTGGGCTCACCGCTCTTAACATAGGATATGTATTAGACAAGATAGTACACCGATCAAAACAGGCATATGAACAATAAAAACAAAGTATGTAAGCATTCACACCAACCGTACTCGCAAAGGCATACATGGGATCGACATCATATACAATACACTTCACATGCATAGTAAAAAGTATTAATTTAAAATACAAATGGCATATTAGATAATAATAAGGTAATAAAATCTGAGAATTCACCATACACATTTAAAAATGTAACAACAAATTTGTTACATCTAACAATAATTAATTAATACAATGATCAGATTTAAAAAAAAAAAAAGACAAGACCCGCTTCATCCCTGTAGCAGAAATAAAATATTATTAGTAAAAAAAATGTAGAAACTAATGCAAAAAAAATATGGAAAAATAATTAGATACAGAAATGTTAAAACTTCAACTTACCTCAAAGATCCAATACCTCAGCAAGCCCAGATAGAGAGCTACGAGATCCGAAATTGCCAGGGCCACCAAGTATACGTTGATAGTGCTGCTGCTACCTCCCCTAGTTCCTCCTGTGCGAGTTGCCTCAGGACCCAGCATGACGATGGTACAGATGTTTCCGAACGTTCCGCCAGCTAAAACAATCGGTGGCCAGATGGTCCACATCCATCGTGTGACCTGCAAGACGAAGAAAATACCATCTTCGTCGTTAAGGTTGTTATTTAGGCTCGCATAGTTGTCCGGGACGATTGATTGGGAGCATGCATCAGACAAGTTTTTGGCGCCTCAAACCGCTTGAGTTAGACCCTGTTGAAGAGCTCTTTGAGCTGGTAAAGTGCTACATTAGAACAACTCATTACATTTTATTTCATTTTATTTTATTTCATACCATTTCATAATTATTTCATTTAATTTAATTTCATTTTTTAAATTTCTTCTTCTTCTTCTTCTTCTTCTTCTTCTTCTTCTTCTTCTTCTTCTTCTTCTTCTTCTTCTTCTTCTTTGCCCTGACTACCCTTTACCCCACTTCCTTTTTTGTTTCAAAGAGCTTAGTTGATTGTAAAAATTAACTCCGTACCCATCAGGGTTTACAACAACAGCTCTAGGCTATTTGCTAGAAGTGCCCTCTCCATGTTGATTATATGTCATCCCTTTACCTAGCTTGTTTATCATGAACCTCTCTATAGTTATGTAGTGTCAAGAAATATGGAAGACGCTGAGAAATGGTGTCCAGGACCATAACTATTTAGAAATGCAGCATCGTGTCTTGATATTTATTTAGTATTATTTAGTTGTTCTTATCTTATTGTGTGTCCTTATATAGCGCTCTAGCAGCTCAAGAGCTGTTCAATGCGCTTGCTGATCATACAGGATCTAACTCAAACAGCCCAAGGGGCAACAAGAAGTTTTAGGCGCAGGGTCTAACGTTTTAGACAACATTTTAGCATTGTCCTCCTCGAGGACCAGAAACAATGAATGGATATATATTATACATTGATAGTGCTGATAATTGATATGATATATTCGTATATAATTCGCATATAATCTTTTTGCATTTTATAATTAATATATTTTTGTTTTGTACTTGTTCATGTTCGCTCAGGAAATTTATTTTTTTTTAATTTGCGAATAGGAAGCACTAATTAAGTTTTGTTTTTATGTGCCTTTTTTAATTCCATGTTCCGTTTGCTTGTCTCGTTAATAATAATATCATTTTTTAAAAAAGTTTAAGTCAATGGATGTGCAGCCTTTTCAGGAAGCCGTTTTTAGGAATCACTATTTAGTTTACCTATTTATACTTGTTTTCAGTATTTTAAATCGTTTCTTCCAGAGCTCAAGACTTAATTGCGTATTTGTCGTACTCCTGCGGATGAGAGTACAAAACGAGGTTTATATAGCCTGTGCACGCCTCGCACTGACTTTAAAGATCCTGACTCCCGTGTCCTAGACGGGTGCACTACTTCCCTTCTCTCCATCCCCGGTCGCCCACGATTGTGCTCAGTTTGCTGGGCGTCAGACGATACGCCAAACGGCTGCATGTGAGCGCTTCTGGCTGCTGGAGTTAAATTCTGTATCGGCCAGTGCCATGAGCAACTTTCGAGCTGAAAAGTCGTTAAATAAGAACGATTAAATAAATACATAAAGAAAGAAATAAATTATATAACTGTTTTTTAACAGTTTCCGACCGTATTGCCGTTTTGGCATGGCGATATGGGCTATTCAAATGGAAAACTGATTGCGACTGATTCAGTTAAACGAATCTAAAGTTTTAATATAATAAGATGCAGCTCGTGTTTGGTAAGAGGGAGTGTCGCCCTTCAGACACCTTCGGAATTTTAACCGGCGCTTCTGAATATGGCTGACTTGCCCTCTCACTCAACACGCCTTTTGCTTTGCAAGAAAAATACCGTAAATTCTTTTTTTTAAGATAAGTTTTTGCCCTCCTTATTCCTTTCTCGTCTTAAAGGCGGATCTTCATCACATGTTAAACCGCATCTTCGTCTTTCTTCTTACCAACCCAAATATCCTTTTTCAGAGAAGCGAACAACGACTGGCTCGACAGACCAGTGATTTATATCTTTGTTAAAGGGGTAGACTTTTATAGTTAGGTGTTAAATCCCTCTTCCCCTTTCATTCCATTTTGTTATAAGGTTTCTAAATTGTGATTTGATTTATATTGTTGTTGTTATTAATTAATGTCTAATATCACCTGAATGTGTGAATAGACAATAAATGAAATATTGATTGATTGATTGAAAAGGGGCGAAGCCGAATAGTCCACTCTTTTAGATAGGTGTTTTGTTTTTTTATAATAATAATAATAATAATAATAATAATAATAATAATAATAATAATAATAATAATAATAATAATAATAATAATAATAATAATAATCAGTACTAAACTCTAACGGGTGCAGAGTTCCCTCGCCTGCTGCCTCTCTCTCTCTCTCTCGCGGGCACACACACAAACACACACACACACACTCACACAACACACCCACGCACGCACACACACATTACATTACATTACATGATTATTGCTTTAGGTCCAGCGGACTCTTCCGAGCCTAAACAGGACCGGACAACCCCTGATCCACATAAAAGATCTGTTGAAACAACTCTAGTGGTAAAACTGAAAGCTCTCCACCAGCCAGTCACTTTACAATAAAGACATCCCACGCAGGGAACGCTGAGGCTGTACTCTAATTTATCGAACCCCCGTTTACAAAAACAAAATAGAATACAAACATCATTATAAATTATCAACAAAACACATACATATAAAATGCCTATATTGCTAAATAATAACATCATAGGAAGCCCTAGTGACCACCTGGCAGAAAGCGTCCAATATTCCCAAGCTGATCCAACAGATCTCACACACAAATAAGGAGTCTTGTCCCGGAAGAATTTTCAAGAAAAAAAGATAGGCGATTGGTCTAGCGAAGAAGAAGATAGTATAGCAGATAGATAGAACAGAGTAGGAATGAGAAAGAGCAAATAAGAAAGACAGCGACAGTGGGAATTTAAAGCACTAAATTTCCAGAAAGTGGGGATACTATTTATACTGAAACCCCCGGCACCCCAACGGGGGTATGAGGTCACTCAATGTACCATAGTTTTGTTTAACCCATTTATGCATGATACCTCTTTTTTTTTTTTTATTCAACAGAAATGTTGCAAATAAGGAACAGACAAATGTTTTAATTGTCAATATTCAAAAAAATAATTTTACTTTATATTAGGGCAATTTTTGATAACGCCCAATAAGTTGGGCGCCATGCCCGAATGGGCGCATCAACTTTTGAGTCTGATGTATAGCAAACACAGCAATAACAGTTACTATTTACAAGTTTCTAAGACTGTATCAGTATTAAGAAACACAAAGTGTTAATATACACTTGTATTGGACTCTGTTTGTATTTTCACACAGCAAAGGTCTTCCTTTATTTGGAGTGAAATGCTTCAAAGCACTTCTCATGTAGAGGGGTTGCAGGGCACTTGGAGCAGGCCTTCTTGGTGTTGCCTTTGCACTGTCTGCATCTTCTCTGGGTCGGCCAACTGATGAGGTAATGACCGCCTTGAGCTTGCCTGACTTCTTCAACAACACTGAGTTCCATGCGTCCGGGCCGACCAGCGTTGTCTTTCACCCCTCGGTACTTGTGGACGTATGTCAACGCGAGCTTCCTCAGGAAACCCAAGTAGTCCAGGGGCTCGTGTTGTGCAGCAGCAGATTTTCTGTACAGGCACCAAGCGTTTTGGGTGGATGTGCCCAAACAGAAAACAAACAATGGCCACCACCACTTCTTTTTGCGCATGCTCACACGGTAGTTGGCGACGTTTTGGTCCATGCGGTCTGTTCCACCCATCGCCTTGTTGTAGTGCATAATGGCATCTGGACATGGCACTTGAATGAACTTCTTCTCTGACTGAGAAAATCTCTGCACATTTTTCATGGGAGCAACTCCATGCTTTGTTGAGGCTACAGTAACAACATTATTGTCGTTCCATCTGACTAGTAAAATGTTGTCATCTGTGTCAAGGCGAAAGTCCGTTGTTCCTCTCGGTTTCTTCTTCATGGAGTCCACACTTTCCAGTGGGCAAGATTCTGTCCTGTTTGCACGCAGCGTCCCTGTACCATCAAAGCCCTCTTTTTTCAGTTCAGTGAGAAGAGCTGGTGACGTGAACAGATTGTCAAAATAGATACTGAAGTGTTGTTCTGGTGTTAGTGAGTCGGAAAGTCCTGTGTCTGACAGAACACTTGCAAGTTCCATGACGACAGAGCCACCCATCCCAAGGTTTGGACGCATTTGGACAGTTCCTGCACCTTGGTATGGCTCCATTTGCACAAGGTATCCATTTGGAGTGTTCAGGCACCAAACTTTGAACCCATAGCGTATCGGTTTGCCGCGAATGAACTGCTTTGCACCATGGTGACCGTAGTACGGGGCCATTGACTCATCCACGTCCAAATTCTCTTCTGGCACCCAGTACTTGACAAACTTTTCGTTCAGCATGCTGAAGAGTGGCCTCACTTTTGCGAGTTTGTCATCTTGGTTCAGCTTGTAGTTGTCAGCAAAATGCAGGTAGCGCAGTATTTCCTCAAACCTGTTCACAGACATGGAGTTTGCAATGGCAGCATTGAAAGTGTCCTCACTGTTCTCCCAATACAGTCTACGTCGTGGTAGAGAAGAGTAGCCAGAGATGATGAGAATTGCGATGGCAAGTTTCAGCTCTGACTCAGTTAGAACAAAGTTATCCTTGCCGTTTTGCTGGGCATACAAATTAGACATTTCCAAAGTGTGCGCAACAACTTCTTCATCAAAGAAAAGCTCAAACAATGAAGAAGGTTGCATATCAATTTCTTCTATCCAGTTTTTTGCGCAAAAAATTGATGGTTGCACATTGTTGTCTCGTCGAACCCAATGACGCTCTTTCTTTTTCTTCTTTGACTGTGTTGGTTTCGTTTTTTCATTGGAATCTGAAGCAGAGTCACTCTCTGAGTCCAAATTTTCCCCAATAAATTGGCGCCCCGACTTTGTGCGGACTGTAGCTAGTCCTCTGGCCCGCAACTGACGTCCACTGAGGTTAGCGATTGTTGGTGGCTGGTCTTCGTCAGCGCTGTCTTCATCAGTTTCCACTCCTACAGTGTCAGGAGGCATTATGTACACACTTGCTTCACCGTTGTTTAGCTCCTCGTCATCCATCAGCAGGTCCACTACTTCGTTAACAGTGTACATTCTGCACAAAGAAACAGAGGACAGTCACAGTGTGTGTGTGTGTGTGTGTGTGTGTGTGTGTGTGTGTGATAAAGCATGTAATACATTCTTAAGTTCAGCATAAAAACCTGCACCCTTTCATGCATAGCGCCCAATAAATTGGGCGACGCACGTGTGGATTACAATTATATCAAATTTAACATGGAAAAACTACAAATACTTCATGCACTGTTTATAATATTTTAGTTAGATAAATAAGAAACACAAAATAAAGAGCTTTTGATTCAAACACCAATTAATAAGTCTGCATACCCACCTTTGATTTCGTTTCTGCTTGCCTTTCTCCACAGATTGACTGGTGGACGCCATTTTGAAACAGAAAATCTAAGGGCAGTCACTCCGAAAAAATTAGCATTGTCAACTAATAAAGGATTAGTCTCCCTTCAGTTATTACACAAACTCTTGTTATTATCTGTATATTTCTTTGTATAGCAGGCTGTTTAAAGAGCTGCCCAACAAGTTGGGCGCTATGCATAAATGGGTTAAGTCTGAAAGCATATGTACACTCTAAAAACGTGGGGCCGGGTAGCTCAGTTGGTAAGAGCGTCTTGCTAGTAACCGAAAGGTCGCTGGTTCGAATCCCGGATTGGTCAACGTGTGATCATATTATTTTCCCCTTTACCAACAACTGGCCCGCTGGTGTCAGTATAAATCGGTCCAGTAGTCACCTATATGCGAAAGTGTCGTGCGACTATAATCTACATACAAACAAACACTCTAATTACACACAAAGTTTTAAAAAGTAAGTATATATATATATATATATATATATATATATATATATATATATATATATATATATATATATATATATATATATATATATATATATATATATATATATATATATATATATATATATATATATATATATATATACACCAGGGTGGTCCAATAAGTATTTAGCCTACAAAAGAAACACGAAAATTTTAATAAAGTGGCGACTTATTTTTCAATATAGTCTCCTTTAAGTTCGATACACTTGACCCAGCGATGCTCCAACTTCTTTAACCCGTCTGAAAAATAAGTTTTCTCGAAGTCTGCAAAGTAGCGGCGATGACCTCCTCATTCGACTCAAATTTCTGCCCGGTGAGTTACTTTTTTTTTAGTTTGGAAACAAAAAGAAGTCACACGGGGCCAAATCTGGAGAATACGGTGGATGGGGCAGCAGTTCGTAGCCCAATTCGACCAATTTGGCCGTGGCGAAGGTGGAGGTGTGAGCCGGTGGGTTATCATGGTGGAAGAGCACTTTTTTCTAAAATCCGCGGACACGCCCGTTTCCACAAGTGGTCAAAATAAAACTACGAGTCCGATCCGGCTGAAATTTCGAAAGTAGCCGACTACGAGAATGTACTACACGATAGTAAATTGCTCTTGCGATACTGGCGCCATCGGGCGGTGAGGCTAAGTACTTTTCGGACTGCCCTCGTATATATAAATGACGTCATGATGATTACGTCACTCGATTTGTTGCAAGTTTGGTTTTACCTTGGGGAAGTCTAAATACGTACCAAACTTGAACCAAATTCCTCAAGTAGTCTGGAAGAAAATAGGAGTAGAAAAAAAAAACGCAAGATATTATGGCGACACATAATGACGTCACCCGATATGCATACTTTGTGGGTCATCTTGTAGGGTTCAATATTTCAGAACTACATACCAAGTTTCAAAGAAATCTGTTCATTAGTTTCAGAAAAAGTGCGAAAATGTCACCTTCGGACACCGAACATTGGACGGACGCCGGGCGGGCGGTTAAACCAAAAACAACAGAGAGCTTTAGGAAGCACTGAAACTTGGTTCGTAGTTCTTTTTCTTAGGAAATACCCCCAGTCTACGTCATAATTTTTGCGCTTCCGGAAGCTCATGACCACCTCATTTGCATTACGCAGAAAACTTCGCTCAGTGAAAATGCCGAATTTTCATCATGTTGACGAATCGTGATTCTCATGTAAGTTTCTGGTATTTTTTGCATAGAGGGTCCATTGCTATAAACGTAAGTTTTAATAAATGCTTTGGCGGTATTCTCTCACCATTTCTTGTTGGTTGTTTTGGTTCATTAAAATAGGTGTACTTTACTTCCCAAAAAATAATGGTTCTGTTTTGGGGCTGCTTTTACTTTCAGATGTAAAATAGAACTCTCCTCCTCCTTGTTCTTGTTCTTTGTTGTTCTTTTCCTTCTTCTTGACACAAAGTCTTATCGTCTCAATT
>CM072512.1:105902656-106200156 GCA_036898135.1 Oncomelania hupensis | reverse complement strand
TCCAGCTATTAAATAAAACAAAAACACACAAATATTTCAACCTTTTCATTGAGTGCCCAAATTTGGTTTTGAATGAAATCTCAATTTTCTTTTCCATTTCCATAGCTTTTCCTTGCTAGCCTTGCTTTGACCTTTATCTTCACATATCTTGGCAATAAAATACTCATCAATATTAAATGCCAATTTCTGGCTTTTCAGAAGTTTGTCAGTTCTTTAACAAGAATCGATTTCTGCACCCGCTGTATTCTCCTCCCCTCACCCAATCCCCATAACCTCGTTCCTCGTACTCTCTCTCTCTCTCTCTCTCTCTCTCTCTCTCTCTCTCTCTCTCTCTCTCTCTCTCTCTCTCTCTCTCTCTCTCCAAACCCAACTCACCCCCCCCCCCAACTCTTATGTAAGATTGTTTGGAAACATTTGAAAAAGTATACTACACTACCCCGTCCACCCATTTTTATAGTGATAGTGTGAAGATAGCTCACAACGACTGGGCTAATTCAATTTAATTCAACAAATCTTTTTTACCTCTCATAAGGAATTATAATCACTAAAATAAAACGAAATAAAAATAAAAATGCAAGTAAAAAAATTAAACATTGTATAATGTAATATTTGTTTAAATCTCTACAACATGTAGGATACGATTATATATGGACAAACAAATACACACCCACACTATTAATTTATGTAGTAAATTATGTAATAGAATGTAAAACAAATTCTCACAGAAGAGGCTGTTTCCATCTAATCACAAATACAGCCAGGGTACAGTTATCACAGAGTGACATTACACAAAAAGAGCAAGATATCACAGTCCCATAAAAGAATGAAATTAAAGTTAAACTGTACTTACAACCAACATTTGAACACATTTAATATTTAATTTTTAAAAATCTAACCCTTCCTTAATCATCGTACACAATAGTTACAGAAAAAGACGACGACGAGGACTATGAAGAAGAAGAAGAAGAAGAAGAAGAAGAAGAAGAAGAAGAAGAAGAAGAAGAAATAATGGATGCTATACGCGCCTTATTTCTAAATCAGACTCAAAGCGTGGCGATCTGTAACCATCATACACGTTTACATATCGCAGAAACTCCAACGAACACAGGAAACACACAGTCATCACTCAAACTAAAGCAAGTCGCTATTAGAAGAGGGAAAGGAAACCAACATTTTATTTTTGAAATTTTAGACAGTCACTCTGCATCCAATACCATTATTGAAGGGAGCGAGGGAGGAAACCGAAGTATCCGGAGAAAGCACTCGGTGACCTGAAAGTCCCGTACGTAAGTCACATCCTCTGCGGGGTTCGAATCCGCGACCTTCGGCATAGGAAACCAGATCATTATCAACTGAGCTACCAGACCAACTATAAGAAGAATAAGAAGAATGATTGAATGAATGAATGAATGAATGAAATAAAAGATGAAGAGGAGGAGAATGAAAGAAGGTGTGATGTCCAGAATTGGTTCATTCAGTCAAGAATCACAAGTTAGGGCGGGGTGGGGTAGGGGGAGTCTGGAAAAGGAGTAGCTTTGTAGACACCTCATATCGTAGGAAGGTGCCTACATGTCAAGAAGAAGAAGAAGAAAGTGTACACAGGCAAACCACCCTATACACATTGGTCGAAGGCTACTAGAAGCATGCTGTCGTAGTCGCTTCAACAGGCCATAAAGCATGCTCTCATGCTTCAGAGCACTGCTTCCTATACGCTTCAAGCCCTAGGAGCATTGACCAATCAACTCATGAAAATAGAAAATGTAAGTTTTGTCTTCACTAAGGGACGAATTAGGTCAAACTGTATTTCTTTCTAGGTCAACTTCTTTTACGAACCGTTTGAGAATGTTTTTGAACCGTTTGTTGACGCCGGGTAGTGTCCTCACTTAGTTTCATACAATTTTAGAATCCAAGAAGGCAAATGAGTTTATGAGATGAAAAGAGCGGAATGTTGTAGAGCAACATTCTGTATATATTTACAGTGAAATTGCGCTTTTTCCGTCACTATAGAGCTTAAAGAGTATAGGAAAAAGTGCTCTGAAGCATGAGAGCATGCTTTATTGCCTGTTGAGGCGACTAGTAAAGCATGCTTCTGGTAGCCTTCGACCAATGTGTACCGGGTGGGCATTCACAATACAAGGAGGTGGATAGTGCAATAAAACCTCTCTCGCCAAAACATCATCAAGTTCAATGCGAAGGGGGAAAAACAACTATATTAAACTTTTCAACTCTCTAGTAACAATTATACCAGGCGACTGCGAGACAAGATTTACTGTAAAGAGAGTTAATCAAGCCACAGATTTTTTTGTAAGGGGAGCTAAATCTGGATTCTGTGGCTGCGTCTGACCCATGCGACTGCGGCTTCCATCTTTTACCGCGGGCTGAAAATAAATGAGGTCGCACAAACCTTGGATGGAGGAAATTCCAGACGAATTTTGCTTTGGAGAGGATGGAGAAACGATCGCATGGATAGATGGGGTAGGAGTGTAACCAAAATGTCCCTGGTTCGAATCCCGGATTGGCCAACGCGTAACCATATTATGTCCCCCTTACCAGCGAATTGGTTCGCTGGTGTCAGAATACTATGACCAGTAGTCGCCTATATGCTCCGGTGTTGTGTGACTGTAATCTACAATTACACTTTTTAGCGTGTTTTCTCATTGTTCCCTGTAAACAAAACCATAGAAGGGTGTGGGTGTAGGTGGGCAGTACTGGATAAAATACGGGATTTGTTGAGAGGGAGAGAATATTAGATGAATACGTGTGCTCGTAAAATCAAGCAAAGGTTTGGCTAATTATGTGTATTTGATGCTTTATTCGGCTAATTATGTTATTAAAGCTTTATTTTAAGAAGTAGCAAAAACAAAATTCAAGATGAATTCTTTTTTTTTTTTTTTTTTTTTTTTTGGCGAGAACATTAAGCGTTTGATGAACTCAGCACATTTTTCTCTATGTTTTTTTTTTTTAAAAACTGTGCCAGAACTATTTTGTTAACTTATATAAAGACAGCATGGGGTTTGTCACATGTGGTGACTGTAACTACACCAGGCAGGGGAAGAACAAGAACACGAAAAGAACCGAGGGAAGATGAAGTGACGGATCTGTCTCTGCTATTTTCTGGTTCAGATAGAAAAGACGAGAGAGAGGAGAGAAAAGATGAGACAGAGCGAAAGAGAAGGAGAGAGAGAGACAGAGAGAGACAGACAGATAAAAACAGACAGAGAGAGACAGACAGACAGACAGAGTACTCCCCCATTCAATGAGCTTGGCAAGCAACAAGTCAACATTATGATCATAAGGCTTCGGTATTCCGAAAAGGTCTGCTTAATTTGAGTGCATCAATCGTCTTCGACTGCACGCAATAACTGAACAGACCAGCGGAATTTTCCAGCAGGAAGTGTTCAGTTGTTTCCTCTCTGGGCTAGCTGTCATTTGCGTGTCATCTGATCCGGAATTATTGGGATTTCAGGCTTTCGTTGCAATACTGCCTTCGAGACACACTTCTGGCATTATTATGACCTTAATTCTATCTCTCGATACTAAAGCCAACCTCTCTGGCAAAAGTGTGTGTGTCCAGTTTAATATTTGTCTGGTTGGGTGTGAGTGTGGGTGTGTGCGCGCGCCATGGTGTGTGTGTGTGTGTGTGTGTGGGTGTGTGTGTGCGTGCGTGTGTGTGTTTAGATGGCGTTCTTGTGGCATACACTAGAGAATCTACGTACGTTTTTTTTTTGGCGGACCCCGTTATGCTGACGTCAAAAGAACGATCCGATATAATTAGGGTTAGGGTTAGCGTTCGCGTTAGAACACTTCAAAGTACTTTAAAAAGGGGGACGAAATATGACCCATTGTCAACACAACGTATGTGACGTTTCATAAAAGTCATAACAACAGGGTCTTCGCAAGGAAGTGTGTGTGTGTGGGTGGGGGGGGGGGTGTGCGTTTGTGTGTGTGTGTGTGTGTAATGGTAAGAAGTTGAACTGCAAGTGTCTTAAAGAGATACAGAGAAAGAGAGACGCTACGCACACATACACAACACATACACAACACAAAACACATACACGCACAGACTCACACACACACACATACAAGCACAGATAATGATGATGATCATAAGCAACAGCAGCAGCAACAACATCATCATCATCATCATCATCATCATCATCATCATCATCATCATAATCCTTACATCTTTCCACTCTTCTAAATTACGATTAGAGTCATCGTGTCAAAACCAGTAGTTCCTTGTCGACATAAGATAAGATAAGATAAGATAAGATAAGATAAGATAAGATAAGATAAGATAAGATAAGATAAGGAAGATAAGATAAGATAAGATAAGATAACTTTATTATTTTTTACAAGAAATTAAATTCTGGTGTACAATTACAATCAACAAGGAATAAAAATCACAATAATAATAACAACAATCATAATGACAATGAGGATAAAAATGCACAGTCACATATGAATATAATTACACTTATGCATGCTAACATTAAACGACAGCAAATGTTACATGAAATTATTTTGGGCAAACAAACACACTCACACACACACACACACACACACACACCTACACACACATGCCATTTATTAAGTAATGAGACAGCCTTTGGAATAAAACTGTTTTTCGTTCTGAGAGTTCTGACCCTTGGTGTTTGGTAGCGCCTTCCAGAAGGCAGGAGCTGGAAGTGGTGCGCAAGCACATGAGTGCTATCCAGCACAAAGCAACTGGCTTTCCGCACAACACGTCTTTCATACAACACCTGCAGACTCTCTTGTTTCACTCCCACAACCCTCCCACAGACTTTTACCACTCGATCCAGCACACTTTTGTTTTTTACACACAAACTTCCATACCAGCAGATAAAAGAAAAGGCAAGAACGGACTCGATAAAAGAAGAGTAAAAGGTCTGAAGGATGCGGCTACTGACTTGGAGATTTCGAAGTTTTTGAAGGCAGTAAATTCTAGACTGACATTTTTTGTGGATGGCCTGGATGTTTGCAGTGAAGTTCAGTTTCTCGTCAATGATGGTTCCCAGGTATTTGTATTGAGTGACTTTCTCGACTGTAACACCATCAATGACAAGGTCTGGAATGAGAGCGTTGTTTTTACGGAAGTCAATGACCAGTTCCTTAGTTTTCTTGACATTTAAGTCCAGATAGTTTTGTTTGCACCAGGAGCTGGACCTATCAACTGCAGAGAAATACGCAGCATTTGAATTGGACAGGTCATCAAGGGCAGAATCGTCAGAGTACTTAATGACCGGTGTGGCGTCAGTTCCTCTGCAGTCGTTTGTGTATAGCGTGTCATGCCAAGTACTGGGTTCACTGGCCAAACTCGTTATCTGTCTGTCTGTCTGCCTCTCTGTCTGTATTTCTTTCTCTGTCTGCCTCTGTCTCTCTTTCTCTCTCCCGCTCTCTTTCTCTCTCTCTCTCTCTCTCTCTCTCTCTCTCTCTCTCTCTCTCTCTCTCTCTCTCTGTCTCTTTGTCTAGATCTATGTCCCTGGCTATATCTATGTCTGTCTATATCTTTCTATTTTTATGTCTATGCCTCTGTCTATATCTGTCTTTTTCTCTGCCTTTTTCTGTCTCTATGTATATGTCTCTGTCTCCTTCTCTATCTCTCTCTCTCTTTCTCTATCTTTTCTTCCTCCTACTTTCTGGCCAAGGCTAAGTAGACATCGCTATTGTGGGCACGCTTTGATCATTGAGGGGTCAAAGGAACAGAGGATTGAGTCACACACGGGATGATGATGATGGCGACGACGACAACGACGAAAGGGAGGAAGACGACGACTACGACTTGCAAAATACCATCGTTATCCTTCGAGGAGCATAATTATTTAAAGAAAATACAGATATCAGAGACTCCTTGGTGTTTATGTTTTATAAGAAACAATATATTTTAATGCGCATCAATGTCTTGTTGTGTGAGTGTTTCACGAGAGAACACAACACTATGAATAAATTATTGGACGCGTATAATGTACAGAATATACCAAAAAGACTCAATTTCTAAATTGGTATTTGACCTATAGACATAACATATCAATTTTTGGCTGTATTATATGTGGGTGTGTGTGTGTGTGTATATATGTATATATTGACAATTGACAATATACCAAGCAGTCTCAATTATGTACTGGTATTCCGTCTAGCGAGGGACAGTAAATTTTGCTGCCTGTATTATAGACCTACTACAGTATATCAATTTCCTGGCTGTACTATGTAAGTGCGTCATGAGAGAAGACCATAATTTATCTCCCTTTCAGTACAGTCCGGGGAGAGCACCTAGTACTCATAATTATGATTATAGTCATCCACACGCAAAGACACACAGTGTGTTATTTGTACCATTCCTCATATTCCAGAGCTTCATAAGGTTTCAGTGAATTAATATAATCATTGTTGTTAGCTTGAGGGAGTTAAAATGATTAATATAATGAACTAATTAATTACCCGAACTAATGGACATTATATTAACTTTACCCAAATGAAGATTCGTGTTTAGTTGTTAATACTATACACTTGAGGCATTGGGGAGTAATTTGATTAGTAAGTATTGACGTTGTTTATTACGTGTAACGTACGTCTTGTCGCAGGGGAAGGTTAATACAGTAAGAAAGAGAGAGAATAGATGCACCGCTTTCACGAAGCTGGCCTTGAGAAAAGGTTAACCCATGACGCCCCTCTTTCCTACGGCCGAAAATATACAGTAAACCCTTAATCTATATAAATGTGTGTGTTTTTTTTTTTGTTTTTTTTTTGGGGGGGTGGGGGGGGGGGGGGGTTCTTAAACATGTTTTTTTTTTATTAGACTAAAGAAATAAAAATGGGTAAAGATTTTTAAAAATATTTTGGTAAAAATTGATGTTCATTATTAGAATCCTGCTAGAACTTACGATGTTTTATCTTTCTGCTTTGCAGATATTGATGGCAAAAACACACGAAGCTGGTCCTATCGACTCGGAAGCGTAAGGGCGGAATTACACGTTCCATCGAGCGAAGTAGAAGCAGCAATGAGTAGCCTGTTCAACGTTGAAGCGAATTCCGCTGTCACCATATCGTTCTGTTCTCTTCCACCCCAGTCATCAACGTAGAAGTATCTGTTCATCCAGGCTCACCCCATTGGAAGACGTTTTGGTAATACCCCGCGCTTGAAATATGTAGAGAGGCCCTAAGCAGCTCTAGCATATTTGGTAATCAGGGAGGAATACAGTCGTGGGCTGTGGAGCTCTGGATTCTGACTTCTTTATAAGCACCATTGCTACTATTAATTGACGACAACTTCGATGGTCTGCAAGAACTAGACAGCTGGTTGATAACAGTTATACTATGCATGAATGCATGGAATAACACTACCGGAAGACTACTAGTAATAATTATATACATAAATGCACACTGTTGTGCCAAGTATTCTAGAGTGATAAACTTCACTAGCGGACTGCTGGTCTACAGTTTATACTGTTTAATAATTATACAAAGACAAAGAATTAATATAGCTACAGACTCCTAGGCAGTTGTGCGAGTACCACGAAGTAAGTAATCTATATTACACTATCAAACTACTAGCTAGGCTATGTACTGTACACTGCAAGAACAATTAACCACTGCTATAAACTAGTTAGCCTACTAAATTACTGCCTGAGGTCCGGTGTGATACTTGAAATACAGGCTGCGTGAGAAAACAATCGCTTATTTTTGTACGTACAAACAATACGCTCGAAGACTGCAACAAATACGGTGCGCAATATCAAAGCAGACTTGCTACAATTAATTATTGTGTACAATATCAAGTGTTAAGAACGAAAGTAAATGGAAACTGTTTGGGAACCTCCATAAATCTAAACAAATTGCTGTTCTATTATTTGTTTGGAATATTCCATTTCTGTGTCTTCAGATCCCAACAGGTCAACGCTGCTCTATCATTGCTAATACCAATATTGCTGATTAGTATCACTGGTGCAGTGGTGACAAAATATTTGAAATTGTGATTATTCTATGAGCTGAAAGTGTGACAAGAAATTTGGGGAAAACTACCGAGAAGTGGCTGACGAACAATACTATCAGTATTATAATTTAATATCGGCAAGTATAGTGCCTAGCGTAGAAAAAACACACTTAAAACATCATCTGTTACATCGTCTGCATTCAAGACTATAAAATATATTGAAGCACGATCGTTTATTCGTTAAATTCTTGATTATTTGGTCACCGGTTTATTCATATATGCATTTATTGCGCCATAGTTTGAAGCAAAAAGCTAAGTATGAAGTAATATGATACATTTTGTGGTTTGAATGTTATGAATTGATACTGAAACCTCATGCTGCCCGATGTTCTATAACCGCGTGCTGTGTTCTGAGTTCTGAGATGTTCTGACGAAGAATGGCTCTGTTTCAATGAAGCACTTCAATTAGAAAGATGAACGACAGTGTGAGTTTGTGCTGATAAACGTCTGCAAGTGCTAGGAGTGATGTGAGTTGACCAAACTTAAACCAGTATGGATACCACCACCCTGCCTGTTCTTCTACTTGTTATTGGGCTACAGTTCTACTTTGGTGAGTGACGAGATTTTAAAAATGTATATTCATTAATATCGTTGTTGTTTAGGCAGCCATTTTTTCCTGTGTTTTCAATTATTTTCCTTCCAAGATTCCCAACTTTCACTGCCTAAGTAGCTATACATGATTGTTAGGCAGTATCAATTTGAGGCCCGCTGCACCCGAGTAGGTAAAGGAAAGCAAAGACGCGGAAAACAATGCCCTACTCGGTTCATTCCCGCATAGAATGGCCGCTTAAGAATTAGGCTACCAATAGCATGACTTCGATTCTCAGACAGCGCAATGTCCCTGCTTTTTCGAATGAGAGTATAAACCGATGTCTAGTCTGTGTAACATATAATGCATTCTATCGCACTGACCTTAGTTTTGGGAGCTAGTAAAGTAGATGTTTACACCATAATCACCACGTTCAACTCAGCTGTGATAGATGCCGCCATTGAGAACCTTGGCAAGCACCGCCCAATGTGGATCACACTTGGACCTATGTGACGAACGAAGAGCGATGAAATAAAAAAAGAACACCTCACAGGGAAAAATCAAAAGTGACATCCGAAAAGGCATGCGCACAGCAAAGAAGAACTGGATTGAAGATCAATGCCAGCTCCACTTTCCTGTCCAAACGTTTAGAAAACAACATTGTACTGGAGCAGCTCAATCACCATCTTTCCTCTAAAGACTTATTCTGCGCTTTCCAGTCTGCCTACTGTCCCGACTACTCTACTGAAACTGCTCTTCTGCACATCACCAACAACATCCTTCCAGCCACCGATTCTGGAAAACTCTCTCTCCTGACCCTTCTTGATCTTTCTGCCGCTTTCACAATAGATCCAATAGATACAATAGATCATTCCATTCTCCTTCGTCGGCTTGAAAACAATTTCGGCATCAAATATGCTGCTCTCAACTAGTTCCGCTCCTATCTCACTGATGGCTTTGAAACGGTCCCTGTTAACAACAACCTTTCTGCTCCATCAAAGCTTTTCTGTGGCGTACCGCAAGGCTCAGTTATAGGACCCATTCTGATTACTCTGTACATATCACCACTGTCTCAGATAATTCAGGATCATAGTGTTGACCATCACTTCTGTGCGGATGACACCCAGCTTATCAACAGTGATACTCGTAAAAATCTCTCTTCCATTCTGAAAACTTTATCCGACTGCTTCTCAAACATCCAGAATTGGATGACAGCAAACAAATTTCAATGCAGACAAAAACAGAGGTCATACTCATTGGTACTAAGCATAAACTGTTCTCCACCCTCACCGACACAATAGCTCTAGGTCATAAAACCATCCCTTTTTCATCTAATGCAAAGAAACTGGGTGCTTTCCTGGACAATAATACCTTTGATATGTCAGATTTTATAAGCCTACGCAAAACATGCTAAGTCTGCCACTACCAACTCCGCCGCATCGGACTTATCCGTAAATACCTGACAATCGACGCAACTTCTATAAACTTGTGACGTCTTTCATTCTCTTTTTGACTCGACAATTGCAACTCTCTTCTTCTGGTCTGCCTGTTTCTTCTATCCACCATCTGCAACCTGTTCAAAACGTTGCCGCTCGCCTCATTCTCAAAAACAAATATAATCTGACCACATTATTCTACTTCTTTGCTCACTCCACTGGCTTCCTATCTTATCCTATCCTATCCTATCCTATCCTATCCTATCCCGTAACTCAAAGGTCGTTGGGGCACCACAGATGATCGTTTGACCGGCGTACTACATCTTTCTCTGTTCTCAGCAACCCTCATGGCTTCGTTCAGTGTCAAACCCGTCCATTCTCCAATGTTATCCTCCCACCTTTTTCTGTCTCCCTCTTCTTCTGCCTCCTTGCACCGTGCTTTGCAGGATGTTTTTTGCAAGGCTTGATGATCTGGTGACGTTACCATACCATCGGAGTTTTCTTTTTTTCACCACTGTGAGCAAGTCATCATGTTGTCCAATGGCTTGTGTGATGATCTGTCGGACTTCGTTTTAAAATTTCTTGTAAAAGATAATGAAGTTATCTTATCTTATCTTATCTTATCTTATCTTATCTTATCTTATCTTATCTTATCTTATCTTATCTTATCTTATCTTATCTTATCGTTATTGGTGATGTGCTGGGTATAGGAAATACCCAGAAGTCTTATGTAGCATCTCATCTCCATGCTTTGTATTCTTCGTTGTAGATCTGCTATGAGGGTCCATGTTTCGCAAGCGTATAGGAAGATGGAGATGACAAGGGAGCGCAGCAGCCTTACCTTGGAATGTAGACTGATGGTCCTGTATTGTAAACTGGGCTTCAACCTTGTCAGAGCAGCAGTTGTTTGTGCGATCCTGGAGAGGACTTTCTGTCGGGACCTCTTCAACATCTTCCTGGAGCGAATCGTGCCAGATGCCCTTGCAGATCACGAAGGCACAGTCAGCATAAGGGGTAGAGCAATCTCCAACCTCCGTTTTGCGGATGACATTGATGGATTGGCTGGAGAGTAACAAGAACTTGAACACCTGGTACAGAGGCTTGACACCACCTCCAGAGCCTTTGGAATGGAAGTAAGTGCAGAGAAGACCAAACTAATGACCTACAACATGGACCTCACAGCAGACCTATAACAAGGAATACAAAGCATGGAAATGAGGTGCTAAAGATGACTTCGGGGCATTTCCTATACCCAGCACATCTCCAACGATGAGATCCGACAGACCATCACACAAGCCATAGGCACAACACGATGACGTGCTCTCAGTGGTGAACAAACGGAAACTCCGATGGTATTGTCACGCAACCAGAGCAGCAGGCCTTGCAAAGACCATCATGCAAGGCGCGATGCAAGGAGGCAGAAGAAGAGGGCTACAGAAAAATAGGTGGGAAGAAAGCATTCGATAATGGATTGGCTTGGCGCTGAGCGAAGCCACGAGGGTTTGCTGAGGAAAGAGAAAGATTGAGTACGCAGGTTAAACGATCGTCTCTGTTACCCCAACGACTTTCGGGTTACGTGGTAGGATATGATAGGATAAAACTTTAAAGATTCTGACGCTCACGTCCCAGACGGATGTGTGCCAGATGTAACCCTTTGCAAACCTACATCCTAGTCCCCTTCGTCCTGGGTGGCGCTGCAAGGCAAAACGAATGAATTTCGGCCGCATGGATCATGAAGACTATCTACATTCCTACAACAAAAATAGTCAGTGACATGCAAGATCTGAACATGTCGCACGATTGTCCATGACTACAGTTAAATTTTGGATGTTGGTCTAGTCTTGTCGTTTGGCTATTGCTTCTAATCAACAATTAAGCTCTTGTCTTACAGCGGGCACGCAACAGCAGCAGCAGCAGGACGAAAGGATAGACAACCAGTGTCACGAGTTGTACTATACGCTGCCAGTATGCATCGACCATCCAGACGGCTATGGCTGCGAGTGCGGGCCTGGCTTCCACTGGAACACGAAGATGTGCATGTGTACGTTAAAACCCTACACTATGATGATGATGATGATGGTGATGATGATGAAGATGATGATGATGGTGATGATGATGAAGATGATGATGATGATGATGGTGGTGGTGATAACGACGAAGATGATGATGATGATTATGATGATGATGATGACCGCGACGATGACGTAGACGATGATGATGATGATGATGATGTTGATGATGATGAGAGCGGATGAAACATGTGAGCGTGTATGTTGGTACAGATCGCCGCGCTTTGAGCCTGATTGTGATTTGGGGGAAAGCGCGTATATAGCATCCAGTACTATTAATGTTATGGTGATAATAATAATAATAATAATAATAATAATAATAATAATAATAATAATAATAATAATAATAATAATAATAATACAGTATTATTAATGTGATGGTGATAATAATAATAATAATAATATTAATAATAATAATAATAATAATAATAATAATAATAATAATAATAATAATAATAATACATAGCATTATACATAGCATTATACAGGGCATTTTTCATTAACAAATCAATGTGATGATGATGATGATGATGATGATGATGATGATGATGATGATGATGATGATGATGATGATGATGATGAATAATGGGATGGGATGTACAATTGTATTGCATGTTCTATGTCTCCAAACAAGTTTTGCCCAAGGCGCATGCAGAAATATCTGCAGTGGGGACAGCTTAAAGCTGACTGCACTCGAGCAGGCTCTATAGAACTGCAGCATTACCCGCTGCGTTCAATATCAGCGACTACATAGCGTGCAGGTCAAGCGTGAAAACGGTTAATTATCGATAATTTGATTAGCAGCTGCATTATGGCCTTGCTACTGAATACGCTTTGGTGACTGGACGGAATGTGTGTATAGGCAGAGAACTTACTATATAACATTATAATAAGTTATCTGTATAGATATGCGATGTACTTGCACGGACAGTCATGGTATTATCTGTTTTACATTAATGACGCGTGAGTGTCAGAACCATTGGATTTTAGGTTTAGTTTGGCATTCAATCTTCTCTTCTGTGTCTCTTGTTACAGCCTCAGCTATAGACTCCCGCTTCGAGTTCACAGCCAAAGGCGACGACGCAGCTCACTATACGCTGCTGCTGGGTCGCGCTTTCCCTCCCTTGGAGGAGTTCACCGTGGCCTTTTGGCTGAACGTCAGCAACCCCCAGCACCCAGGCACAGTCCTGTCCTACAAGCACAGTGATTTCCTCAACGTCATGAGGTTCATGAGTGGCCCTAAGCTCAGCTTCGACATCTGGGGTGTTCGCCAGCAGACCTCGTCCCACCTCATCCCTCACGAGCTGGTCCACATCACGTGGAGCTGGTCATGTAAAAGTGAGTGAGCGCTTTTGGAATTTGTAGATGGCATTTCTCTCTCTCTCTCTCTCTCTCTCTCTCTCTCTCTCTCTCTCTCTCTCTCTCTCTCTCTCTCTCTCTCTCTCTCTCTCTCTCGCAGAACTTCATTGCAATTACATTACATTACATGATTATTGCTTTAGGTCCAGCGGACTCTTCCGAGACAAATCAGGACCGGACAACCCCTGATCCGCATAAAAGATCTGCTGAAACAACCCTAGTTGTAAAACTGAAAGCTCTCCACCAGCCAGTCACTTTACAATAAAGACATCCCACGCAGGGGACGCTGAGGCTGTACTCTAATTTATCGAAACCCCCGTTTACAAAAACAAAATAGAACACAAACATCATTATAAATTATCAACAAAACACATACATATAAAATGCCTACATTGCTAAATAATAACATCATAGGAAGCCCTAGTGACCACCTGGCAAAAAGCGTCCAATATTCCCAAGCTGATATAATCCAACAGACCTCACACACAAATAAGGAGCCTTGTCCCGGAAGAGTTTTCAAGAAAAAAGGTAGGTGACTGGTCCAGCGAAGAAGAAGATAGTATAGCAGATTGATAGAACAGAGCAGGAATGACAAAAAGAGCAAATGAGAAAGACAGCGATAGTGGGAATTTAAAGCACTAAATTTCCAGAAAGTGAGGATACTATTTATACTGAAACCCCCGGCACCCCAACGGGGGTACTTCATTGCAATGAGTCTGTACTGGGTGGGGTAGAGGCGCAGTGGGTTAGTCGCTGGTTTTCTAGGCCGTAGGTCGCGGGTTCAATAATCGCAAGGGTGAAATTAGGTGGCTTAGATACGAGATTATTCCCATCAACGAGGGTTTCCTCCGGGTACTCCGGTTTCCTTCATATTGGATGGATGAGTCAATCTACAATTATCTTAAAATAACATTCGTCTTCCTTTTCGTCCTTTAATAGCGATCTCTCTGCCTTTACACCTCATGCATGTTGAGTGATAGATGTGTGTTTGTTGGATAGGCGAGAGTGTGTGAAGCATGTATGCGTGTAGGTATGTTGGTACAGATCGGAGCCTCATTAGTAAAAAAGCGCGTAAATATATTTGTTTGAACATAAATTTTATTCTACAAACCAACCAGATATTAATACAAGGCAAAACATCAGGGCGCACAAAAGCACAAGGCTTAAATAAGTGCTACCCAAATGATAATAATGTGTCAAAATATCACTGGCGGACGACAGGAAACAACAACAGAACATTGCTTAAAAATACAAGAAATATAAAAAATAATTTTTTTTTATAAAAAGAGAAAACAATTTTAGACCAAAAAAAAAAGATTTCCAAGTGAAGGGGAAGAGGAAAAAAAAAAGGGGGGGGGTGCATGATGGTGGTGAGGGAGAGGGGTAAGGGCGTGGAGGGGGAGGGGCGGCTGCGAGAGAGTTATACTTGTGGGAAGAAACTAATGAGTGTGTTGAAGATCAAAGTTAGAAAGCGAAGTATGTGGAAAGTCGTTGAAAATAAAATATGAAAATATAATATAATATAATATAATATAATATAATATAATATAATATAATATAATATAATATAATATAATATAATATAATATAATATAAGTCAGAATCGGTTACATGAAAGTAAAAATGTGTGAACAGTTGAAAACCTCTTGGCATTTTCTTGCAATGACAATTTCCAAAGAGTGAGGTATTAACTTCCCTTAGGATGATGATGGTGATGATAATGATGATGATAATGATGATGATGACGACGACAAATGAAGATGAGAGAGAGAGAGAGAGAGAGAGAGAGAGAGAGAGAGAGAGAGAGAGAGAGAGAGAGAGAGAGCTCTTCATATTTGTATATTATGATATGTATAGTATAGTATGGTAAGGTGTGTATGCACGGATAGACTGAGATTGACCCTGAAATCTCCATCTGTGTTCTAAATGAAATGTGTGCATTGGAATCTCAATGTAAGAGTTAATCTTGTGTTCTGTTTCAGCTGGCGACTGGCAGTTGTTCAAGAACGGGATGAGGGAAGATTTCGGCACTTTGAGAAATCCGCAGAGGAAGATCTCCTCAGGGGGAGCCTTCGAGAAGATTCCATCAGGGGGAGAGTTTGTGCTAGGACAGTCCTCACGACCTGGGGTCACCTTTAATGTCACCTATGCTCTGGAAGGTAATTAATATTACTCATCGTGCTAGATGATGATGATGATGATGATGATGATGATGATGATGATGACGACGACGACGATTTCGTATATAGAGAACGTCTCAGTGAAGACCAGTTCATGCATAGAGAAAAAAAAACTAAGTACAGGTACAGATACTCGCCGAATTCAAGAGAGCCATTTGGTTATTTTGCTGCTAGTGTGTGTTATTATTAGGTCTTTTAAGATTAGTATGGTATGTTGCCTGCCTGCTAACTACTTCAACCACTGCTAATGAAACGAGTGACGTTATCAGGGACCTCAATGTTTTAAGCTGCTTCCACGCACATGGGAAAGCTTTCACCTCAATAATATGGATAATAAAAACTCTTCTATAATCATATTACCTAGTCTGATTAAGGTTTGCTTTATTCAACCAGTTTTCTGATTCTAATTTGAGGTTTGTTATTCAACATTACTACTACTGTTATTAACAACGTGTAAGGATGCTCCCTGCATGTACCGGCCTTCATTCGTCATTTATTTGCAGGTGACCTCTCGCACTTCAACATCTGGAACTTCACCTTACCTGCAAAAGAAGTCTCTTACCTGGCTTCAAGCTGCACCTTCCAGTATTGTGGCAACGCTGTTCAGTGGGTAGAGTTCAGGTCTGGAACCCGCGGTGCCATCAAGATGAGGTGGCCTTCAGGCATCTTCAGTGAGTTTTAATATTCAGTGAATATTATATTATATTATATTATATTATATTATATTATATTATATTATATTATATTATATTATATTATATTATATTATATTATATTATATTATATTATATATTATATTATATTATATTATATTATATCATGTTTTATTTGTGTGTAATTCTAGTGTTTGTTAAAAGGAGAGGCTCGACTAGGTCTAAAATCTTGTATTTTGTAATTTGATTGCATTTGGGTGTTATCAATTAAACAATATATCATTCAGATTATTATTATCTTACTATGTTTACACAGTTTCATGCGAGTAAGACAACGTTTGAAGCTGGTAATAAGCTATACATATTAGGCTTATTAAACAGTTAAATACAACTTTCACATTTCAGATCCTGACACCATTGAGTGTTTCTCGAAGAGATTTGCGGGTAGCTCCTGTGACAAGTCTTGCAGTGAACGGATAGGTAAGTAAGCTTAAGGGCATTATTATAAATGCTGATAGTTGTAGTTCAGTCCCAATTCTGCTGTGATGTCGTGATTGTGATGATGATGATGACGACGACGATGATGATGATGACGACGACGACGATGATGATAATGTTGGTATGTTATACAGCGCAAGTTTTCATAATAATCTTAGAGAAATCAATATCTGTATGTATAAAACACCATGATAATATATTATTTCCATTTCGGAGACAGATATTCACACATGTAGTAACATTAACGCAGTAGCCCAGTCTCTCAAACAATATTATTTATGGGCGGGAAAAAGGTTCGTTAAAAGAACAATGAACATTCATGCTAAAAATGAACACAACTCAGTGTTCTCAATGAAGATGTTCCATGAACACTAGCAGTATCTGACACGGAATACTGTCGTGGATGTCGTTATTGTAACTGAGTCAGAGTTCCTTTTATTAAGAAAAAAAAGAATATTGATGCACTTGATGGAAAATGTATACAGGTGCCCAGTGTAACGAGGAAACCAACGAGAACATTCTGTGGAAGCGACAGCCAGCAGCTCAGAACGCTAGCATGCCTTGTCCAGGAATCCACAACGAAGACAAAAAAGAACCCAACGTCACCGTCGTTGAAAGTAAGCGCATTATTGCACTACGATGCAACGTGTGTAGAAGAATACATTTCATTAACACATCTAGAAGGATGAGAAAGAAATTCCTGCACACTATATACCATCATTAATGTCAACTACTCACAACATTACATATAACGTGTTAAACACCTGATTTTAATTAGAGATTACAGAGAAATAAGAAAGGACATTGTTTATGTGGCTAAACTCTTTAACTGCTGGGCATATAGAGAGTCCTTAAATGTTGCTTGATGCTGGTACTGTAACGACTGGTACAATACCATAAATGGCAATATCGCTTGTGGCAAACAAAAAAAGAATCATGGGAGAGAAGTATATTTATGGTTGGTGAATCAAATATACAGTTACTATTGTGGTGAGTCTGATTCGATTTTCAATTTAATTATGCATCAGGATTAGCAAAACTGCATTTTAAATGAATTATTTTCGACTTAAATTTCACCGTGACATAAATATTGCAGGGTTCGCTACGAGGTCATGCATTCTCCGTGCTAACGATAACGACGGCGTGTGGCAAGACCCTTACATCGATGACTGTATTTCTGATGATCTGTTGGAACTGAAAATGAAGGTAACAAGGTTATTCTCCCAAATGTGTCTCTTATAGCAAGGATTATAGGCTGCTGCACCTTGCTTTCACATTATTGGCACACACACGAACCATGCGGCACATACTATACAATGCTAAGTTTTCTTAGAAACTTCTAGAGTCTGTAAGGAGGTTATTTATTGTAATATGTATTGCATAGTCGTTGTGCTGGCTTATAGCTGAGGTAAATCGGTAGAGCGTTTTGACAAATATTAATCAGGGTGGTTAGCACCGTCCAAATAAACAAGAAGGAAATTTATTTCGCAGTGTACAGTAGCCTACTACCATCATTTGGCAATCACATTCACACTATACAGTCAATAGAATGTCATTCTGTGCATTGCGGATAGTGGTTGATTAAAGGAATTTGGGGGAAGGGTTAGTTAGTGTGGTTTATTCCATGCTATCACTGCACAACTGCTTTTAAGCTCGTACAGAAAACCCAACCCTGAATTCACAAGCAATGTATAATAATAATATAATTTATTATATCAAAACACTCATCCTCTGCACAACAGCAAGCAGGCCACACCTTTTGTAATCTTTCGTCCCTTTAGTTTGGTTCCATCATGAATTTATGTACATTCTGTTACTTTGTTTTCAAAAGTAGAACTCCATATATAATAATATGAAACGCTGTGAATCCAACCATGCTATTTGCATATTGGGATTACAGATAAACTGGATTCTTCTCACGCAGCGCACTATATCGTGCCAGTGATGTATTTTGTCTTTTGTTGTTTCAGCTGCTGAAGCTTAAAGTCCTCTTGTTTCGTTGTTGCAGTTTCAGCCACTGAAGGACGATAAGCGAGACCAGACGCACGTGCTAGTGTTGTCGGAGCGGCTTCTGAACCATACGGAAGAGAATACCTACATCAACCCCATAGACATTGCTACGGTCATTGACCTCCTCTCCATTGTCGTTGAGTCTCAGGTGGGTAGCACCGCGTCCTCGTACTCAAGATATTTATGGTATTCTTAAACATAACCTCAGAATTAATTGGCGCTTCCAGCTAGCTTATGTGCATCGATTGAAAGTAACTCACCGCCTGTGAAGTGTTAAATTTGCCTCCTTTTGACATTCAACCCTCTTTCTCGTCTTCTTGTTTACTAGTAAATAATTCCACTCAATTACTAGTACAGAATATATTTAAGATCGATACAAAACACCGTCAAATGTTACATTTTTAAGACAAACACAAATAAGAATAATTAATCTAAATCTAGTCCTAGAATACACGGTCTAGTTGTGGTTTTCTGTTTGTTTGTTTGTTTGGTTGTGTATGCCCAAATGATTAAAATTAATATCTGTAGCAGTGATAAGTGGTTAACGCGTCGGAGATTAGATGATACCCGACATATTATTATTATTATTATTATTATTATTATTATTATTATTATTATTATTATTATTATTATTATTATTATTACTACTACTACTACTACTACTGCAGCTGCTGTTGCTGCTGCAGCTCCTGCTGCTGCTAAGCTGATTTGGGTACTACTACTACTACTACTGCTGCTGCTATTACTACTACTACAGCTGCTGTTGCTGCTGCAGCTCCTGCTGCTGCTAAGTTGATTTGGGTTTTATGTGCAGAGTCAAAAGCCCCAAACAATATCTTGGAGTGAGCACGGACAGAGGTTTGCACGTGCAGAGGAAGTATACCCTACCTTTAACCAGACCATCACCTTCTGCGAGGTAATGCTTTCTTTTGGGATGATGGTGACGACAATGGTGATAATGATGATGATGATGACGACGATGACGGTGATGATGATGATGATGATATTGACGGCGACGACGACGATTATAATGATGATGATGACGACGATACTGACGACGACGACGACGACGACGACGACGATGATGATGATGATGAAGATCTGTGAGGTATTGCTTTATTTTGGGATGATGATTATGATGATGATCAAAGTCCATGGTGGAAGGAAAAGGTTGAATGAAGAAATGCAAGCGGTTCCTGGGTAACCGAATTGTAGAAATTTAGTGGGTCTTTAGTTGTGCGTACTAGAAAGAAAATAGCACCCTGACCTAGGGGGAAAAATGGGTTCAGCTTCTTTATTAATTGTTTTATTGGTTTCGTGTATTTACTCAGCAACGATAATTTATTTATAACACCTAAACTTTCGGGATCAATTGCCCTGAAAATTGTAGTTTTGAATAGCGTACTCGAGCATGTGCTGCAGCAGAATATTTCTTTTTTTCTGGATTGCATTGCTAAAGACTGAACTATGTATCGTTAAGGGATCATTTGATCTAGGAATAAAAACAGCAGTTGTCCCCCTTTACATGCTACGTCTTTTGAAGAAAAAACAAGTATCCAGTTTATTGTTTCAAGAATGTTAACGTCTGAAATGCTCAATACCTTATACTTGTTTAAAAAAATTGAACATTCTACGGTAATTTTGTTTTTTTATCAGATCGTCGCGAAGATCGTCAACAATCTTCTCAAACCTAAGAACGAGCAAGGCTGGAACGCCACCAGCCCGACAGGCTCGGAAGGCGACAGCCTCATGCAGGTCATGAATCGCTTTGCTGAGGTTATCTCAAGGTCACTGATCTACCACGTCCTTGACATGAGGGCCACGGTCGACGAAGCCACGGTCAACCAATTCTTTGAACACATTGGTGAGAACGAAAATCCTTTCAGAACCATCGGGCAAGCATTCTGTGTGGAAGAGAAACGTCTGGCTGTTTGCCAGGTTGCTATGGATCACGTCACGTGAAAATCATCAATAGCATCATATACGGTGATGTTGTTGATGATGATGATGATGATGATGATGATGACGACGACGACGACGATGATGATGATGATGATGATGATGATGATGATGATGTAATGCATATGGCTACCAGCACACTTAAGATACAGTTAAAGGCACCACTGTGCAGCGCGTCACCATCCTACTGTTCCTACATCTTGAGGTGTAAAGGTGAAGGTAGTCCCATAGCCTTGTGGCCGTAGGGGAGCGTGATGTTGGAAATCACACTTATCTTGGGCCAGCGTAATGAGGGTGATGCCCACCTCTCTCCCTCGCTGCTTTACCTTCCGTCTCTTAAAGCACCTGGTACTCAGTCACAGTTGAGTCACGAAGCGATTGGCGCTACGACCCATCCAAGTGCTACGCTGGACGGTGCTAACTTGCGACACAGTAGCGAGTGCATGCGCTAGATTTGAGGATACTTACTTAATGCGCTGGTACAGTGGTGGGGGAGCGGGGTAATGATAGCGCTTTAGGGTTCTGTTGTTGTTTTCGGTTGCAGTGGCGATTTGTTCTTCTTTCTTTTTTTCTTGTTTCTTCTTTTTTGTTTGTTGTATTTGTTTTGTTGTTGTTCTCCTCACTTTTTCTTCTTCTTCTTCTTCGCCATCTCTTCTTCTTCTTCTTTATTCTTTTCTTCTTTTTCTCACTTAGACGTCCCTTATAATCACCAGTCACAAGTTGGCCTACGAATATCAAAGCGTATTTTCGATATCACGATGCATCACACGAAGCAGCGAGAGAGACTGATGCGGGTACTTTAGTTGGTGGTTCATTCACAATCGTAACCCATTGTTCAGTAAGTGTCCTACATCTTGTTCCATCATCATCATCATCTCATCATCATCATCATCATCATCATCATCATCATCATCATTTGTTGTTGTTGTTTGTTGTTCATTGTTGTTGTTGTTTCTTCTTTCTTTTCTTCTTCTTCTTCTTCTTCTTCTTCTTCTTCTTCTTCTTCTTTTCATTAAATCTTATAATAGTTATTTCTACCACCACAGAGTCAAAGTCCACACAGTTGGCCTACGTGATCAAGAGTGGATTAAAAATTTAGCTTATACAGAAAAACGGCTTTGGGAGGGATTTCATGCCCGGAGATACCTTCAGCTGAAACCAGCGTCTTACAACTGTCGGACAGCTACCTTTATTAACAAACACGTTGCTTTTTAAGGACTTTTTGGATGGTACATTTGTGTTTTGTATCATCAGATAGATCATCATCATTATCATCATCATCATCATCATCATCATCATCATCATCATCATCATCATCATCATCATCATCATCATCATCATCATCATCATCATCATCTTCTTCTTCTTCTTCTTCTTCTTCTTCTTCTTCTTCTTCTTCTTCTTCTTCTTCTTCTTCTTCTTCATTATAACTCAAAAGGTCACATATTCAAATTTCCATTAAATTAAATAAAATATAAGCTAATGTTCATTTTTACCACCATCAAAATCATCATCATCATCATCATCATCAGTCAAACATCATCATCATCATCATCATCATCTTCTTCTTCTTCTTCTTCTTCTCTTCTAAAAATTTAGCTTATAAAAAAAACACGTCGCTTTTTAAAGGACTTTTTGGATGGTTCATGTGTAAGTTGTAATAGAAAACGGTCATCAACTGTCATCATCCCTTCATCATTAACAAACACGTTGCTTTTTCATCATCAACTCATCATCATCATCATCTTCTTCTTCTTCTTCTTATTGGGACAGCTACCTTTATTAACAAACACGTTTGCTTTTTAAAGGACTTTTTGGATGGTTGGTTTGTGTAAGTTGTAATAGATAGAACGGTCATCATTATCATCATCATCATCATCATCATCATCATCATCATCATCATCATCATCATCATCATCATCATCATTATCTTCTTCTTCTTCTTCTTCTTCTTCTTCTTTCTTCTTCTTCTTCTTCTTCTTCTTCTTCTTCTTCTCTTCTTCTTCTTCTTCTTCTTCTTCTTCTTCTTCTTCTTCTTCTTCTTTATTCTTCTTCTTCTTCTTCTTTAAAACGATTTTTTGGTTGGTTTTATCACAAATTGTAATAATAGAACGGTCTTTCATTTCATCACACTCTGTACATCATCATCATCAATTTCATCTCATCCTTTGTTTCATCATCAACATGTGTGTGTGTGTGTGTTCGTGTGTGTGTGCTTGTGCGAAGTTTCTTTATCACAAACGTTACTCTGAATACACTTGAAACTTTATGTACTTTCTTTTGACGGCCCTGTAACTGAATAATCCTAATGCGTTAGGGTTAGCTTGCTTTGCTGTTTGTTTCGTTTGGGTTAGTGTGTGTGTGCGTGCGTGCGTGCGTGCGTGCGCGTGTGCGCGTGTGTGTGTTTGTGTGTGTTATTCAGAATGGATTGAATACGACATTTAGGCAACTTAAAACTAGGCATACGTTTATCTTTAGTTTGTCATTTTACTCTCCAGCAATGGCAGGTATATCTGCATTCCGATACAAGAATCTGGCCAGAATTCTACCGACCCATGACGTCAAGAGGTAAACTGCAAAAATTGATTTTCAAATTCGTGTTTGTGGTGGTACTGTTTGTTAGTGCTTAAAAGCAATCTATAATTTTCTATACCAAGTTGATATTTTGTCTTTCTTTCTGTCTGTCTTTCTTCTTTTACATTGGAGATAATTTACATAAAAGCAGGAGGATTGGTCGGTGGGTTGGATTACGCAATCGTGCAGAGATTCTGCGGAACGGAATTATTAAAAGGGACACAACCTGTGATTGTTTCAGCCGTTCTTTGGAGGATTGGTTGAACTCCCCTGTCCTGGCGCTGTATATTCATTTGGCGGATGGGGAGTTGCCCGGTGGCAACCTTTCTCAGCCTGTGAATCTCTTTATGCCCTTGCTGGATGTTAGTATTTATATTTTTCAGAATAATTGAATTACCTACATAATGTTGGTATGCATTCTGTGGTTGGAATGAAATGTAATGCAAGAACATGAAGGTTTATACATTGAAAGATTCCACAATGTTTGCGGGATTGAAATAATTATAATGATGATGATGATGATGATGATGATGATGATGATGATGATGATGATGATGATGATGATGATGATGATGCTTATTATTATTATTATTATTATTATTATTATTATTATTATTATTATTATTATTATTATTATTATTATTTCTGCAGTGATAAGATTGTTTACTAGCTCTCCATTTTTGAGGGATAATCTGTGATCATTCTATGTGGATGGGAATTTGAAAATAAGTTTATGTTAAATGATATATATTCTACATGTAAACTATATTGTGGTTCATGTATGTTTTCTGTTACTTAAATTCCTTCTTTCTTTTTATTCCCCTCTTACCTATCGTATCCTATCCTATCCTATCCCGTAACTCGGAGGTCGTAAGGGCACTACAGATTAACCCCTCTTACCTACTCTTCTTTTTTTTTATACAAATCCCCCTTGTGCTGAAAGCCTAATTAAAATCTTGAATCTTGTACAAGTCAATCTTTACAAGCATCCTCCATTTGTTTAAAAGCCTTGTTTACATTTACCTTACATCTATTTATTTGTTGGTGATATATTCGACTTCTTGTTTACACCTTATTTGTTGTGTATTCGACTGTTTGAATACATAATAGATAGATAGATAGATAGATAGATAGATAGATAGATAGATAGATAGATAGATAGATAGATAGATAGATAGATAGATAGATAGATAGATAGATAGATAGATAGATAGATAGATAGATAGATAGATAGATAGATAGATAGATAGATAGATAGATAGATAGATAGATAGATAGATAGATAGATAGATAGATAGATAGATAGATAGATAGATAGATAGATAGATAGATAGATAGATAGATAGATAGATAGATAGATAGATAGATAGATAGATAGATAGATAGATAGATAGATAGATAGATAGATAGATAGATAGATAGATAGATAGATAGATAGATAGATAGATAGATAGATAGATAGATAGATAGATAGATAGATAGATAGATAGATAGATAGATAGATAGATAGATAGATAGATAGATAGATAGATAGATAGATAGATAGATAGATAGATAGATAGATAGACAGATAGATAGACAGATAGATAGACAGACAGACAGTATGTATTCCAACAGTCGAATTATATATGTATATATATCTATATAACAGCTCATTTATCACTTGTAGAAAAAAACAGGCGATAAATAATAATATGTTGTAGAACCGTTGAAAGCATCTAGCGACAAAAATATTCCATGATAAAATCAATGCGGTAGCAATAAAAGCGACTACATTTTTTATTCATCTTAATTTTTTTCTTTCGCAGACATTTAATATTTCCAATCCTGCCTGCGTAAGCCTGGTTCACAAAAATTTTGAAAAAAAGTGAGTACCATTATTGTGCTAGTATTAATTAATGAAATTAGTTACTTCTTAATCTCTCCGTCCATAAATGGTACTGCTGTAGCTCACTTATATCGAGGCCTTTTATATAATAATAATAATAATAATAATAATAATAATAATAATAATAATAATAATAATAATAATAATAATAATAATAATAATAATGGATGGTACATGCGCTTTATTCCTAAATCAGACTGATCAAAGCGTGGCGATCTGTAACCAATATACACGCTCTCATGTTACATACATGTACACAGCAAACACACGTCCATCACTCAAACATGCGGTATAAAGGCAAGCCGCTATTAGAAGACGGGAAGGAAATGGACTGCAATTTCTGAAATTTTAGACAGACTGCATCCAGTACCATTATTGAAGGGAGGGAGGGAGGAGACCGAAGTACCAGGAAAAACCCTCAGTGACCTGATAGGATGCTATTATTCGTGTGGCGTGGTTTGTTCTACAGGAAGAGGACGTGGCATTGGACACGGAAGAACTGTACGTGGAGGAACTACGACGGGAAATCCGTGGCCTGCTCTTGTTCACAAACTGGTGTATATGCTGTCACCACTGACATGTACAATGACAACGTAAGTTGTACACTATTCATTGTGTGTTTGTGCTTATAATATAATATAATATAATATAATATAATATAATATAATATAATATAATATAATATAATATAATATAATATAATATAATAATAATATATAATAATATAATATAATATAATATAATATAATATAATATAATATAATATAATATAATATAATATAAGATAAGATACGATACGATACGATACGATATAATATAATATAATATAATATAATATAATATAATATAATATAATATAATATAATAGACCAAACATATCTATTTTTAAAAAAAAAGATAGCAAATGACAAGGAATTAAAATCCATTCCGTAGAATATTTTAAATTGAATTATAAAAAATATTTTAAAAAATTGGCAGCGGTGGGATTGAAACCACGCCACCGAAGAGACTGGTGCCTTAAACCAGCGCCTTAGACCGCCGCCTGATTGACTACCTTTGATTTGTTTTTATTTGTAACTTTTTGGCCCCGTAATTTTGAGCCCGTCAATAGTACTGGACGTAAATAACCCACAATAGTAAAACATTGGACTGCAGATAGTGGCATATTTTACGCTGCAGATTTGATTAATTATAAGCGGATTGATTTGCCAATAAATTGAGATTTAGGCAAATAAAATAAGCTGTTGATCTACATAATTTTTTTATTATTTAATATTTCTTATATAGCGTTTTGTCTGGAAAATGGTGTCGTTTTGCTGCACAGGAAAAAATATTTGAGTTTGAAGAGAGCAAAAAAAAATATGGTAATAAGAATGATTTTTTAAATATTGCAACGTCGGAAACCCAGTCTTCGCAAAGGAGAGAATAAAACCAACTCTTAGACCATTAGACCATTCATCCGTACTACCTCATATCCTCATGTACAATATTAGCTATATTGTGTTTGTTTTTATTTTTTTTTTATCCGTTGTTTAGAACTTGTGTTAAAAGGAACACAATCTTCGACACATTTCACAAACCCAAAATCTGTACCAAAAAAAATAGCAAATAAAAACCCATTTGGGTAAGAATGAAAATAAAAATTTCTGGCAGCGGTGGGATTCGAACCCACGCCTCCGAAGAGACTGGTGCCTAAAACCAGCGCCTTAGACCGCTCGGCCACGCTACCTTTGATTGATGACCCTCTTCCTTGTATAACTTTTGAGATCGTCGTATGGGCTGACGTAAATAACCCACAATAGTACAGTAGGCCTATGCAGTAAACGTGCACAACATTGGACTGCAGATAGTGGCATATTTACGCAATCTCTTTAATTATAAGCGGGTTGATTTGATCGGCCAATAGAGCAGATATTAGGCAAATAACCCTCACTGTTGATCTTGCCGAATATTTATTTATTATTTTATTTAATATTTCTTATATAGCGTTTTGTCTGGAGGAAATGGTGTAAGTTCTGCTGCACAGGGAAAAATAGTTTGAGTTTGAAGAGAGCGGGCTAAATATTGGTAAATGAGAATGATTTTTTTAAAATTTAATTGGCAACGTCGGGATTCGAACCCAGTCTTCCGAAGAGACTGTTACATAAAACCAACCTCTTAGACCACTCATCCGTACTACCTCTTCATGTACAATATTAGCGATATTGTGTTTTGTTTTTTATTATTATTATTTTCATTTTAGTTGTTTAGAACTTATGTTAAAAGGTACACAATCTTCGACAAATTTCACACATTCCAAAATCTGTACCAAAAAAAACAACCAAAAAAACCCATTGGGGTGAGAATGACATTAAAAATTCATGGCAGCGGTGGGATTCGAACCCACGCCTCCTAAGAGACTGGTGCCTAAAACCAGCGCCTTAGACCGCTCGGCCACGCTACCTTGGTTGGTGCATGCTCGATTCCTAGTAGGCTTCGTTCGAAATGGATGAGTAATTCATATAGGAAAAAAAAACAATTAAAAGGATCCACTTTGACCACACCCAATTGGACTGATCCACATTGAATGTTGCCCCACTAAAATAGAAATTGTCTTGCAACAAAACATAACTCTTTCAAAAGTATATAGTTATTTTTTAATAATTTAAGTCGGTAAATTCCGCACTTTTTTGTGCCTGTTAATAACAACTGCTCTCTACTAAATTTTGCTAGCGGTAAAAATATCATCTATAGTAGATCGCAGAGCGTACTGGTGTATTTTAGGTCTACCTGAATGAAATCTATAACGTCTGCTTATTTTTCATTAATTTCATAACTAAAATTGTCTCATATCATTTTCTCCCTGTTCTTATTACTTATATTATTTAAACTGTGACAATAACATTTTTAACCAAGCCTTAATTTAGTCCTATGCTGTGTATATCACTGTACAAAATGTATTGTCGTAGTACGTTTATTTCTATGTTTATGTCTCGTATCCTTACGATCCCCACTGTCAGGACAAAAACTTTTGGCCAAAGGTCTTTCTCTTATCAAGCCCCTGTTACCTGGAACCAGCTCCCCCACTTCATCCGTCATTCACCCTCCCTGCCAACCTTCAAAAAACATCTCAAAACTTATTTATTTCCATCATAGTCTTTAATTTTGATTGTCTATGAGTATGTTTGGTGTGCTTAGCTTCTCGCAGTGACTAATTTAATTGATTTTTTTGTTTTCTTTATTATAGAAGTGATTATGTGTGCGTGCGTGTGTGTGTCTGTGTGTGTATGTTTTGCAGAAGGTGGTTATCAGTGAAAAAATGATCTTCTTTTCTTGTTTTGTATGTTTTCTTTTTGATTAGTTGTAAATTTTTGACTTTGTAAACGCCTAGGGCTTTGTTTAGATTAGGCGTCAATAGCCATAATAATAATAATAATAATAATAATAATAATAATAATAATAATAATAATAATAATAATAATAATAATAATAATAATAATAATAATAATGTCTATATCCGTTTCGTCGTGTAGTCTTTCAGGTCTATGATGACTGTTAAATGAAATGATGCAAGCGTTTGGGACCTCTCTTTTCTTAAGGCCAGCTTAATTAAAAAGATGGCTATCTCATCTCTTTGCTTTATCTTCCCCGGTTCTAAACAAATCCGGGACTGGAGTGTGTTGTGCGCTGGTGTCAGTCCCTTTGTGTCATTTGGTGGTTTACCTTCCAAGCATGATCACCCATCCAAGTACTAACCCCTACCGACCTTGCTTAACATGTAATATTACTAGCGTCTGCCCAAACCACTACACTAATTAGTCGAAAATTGTCGAAGTTATCTGATGCTGCAATGTTAACGTATTGGTTATTTTATTCCTTATGATGTTATTTTATTTTATTTTATTTTATTTATTGTTGTTGTTGTTGTTGTTGTTATACCTACAGTAGCAACAACATCTATATCATGTGTTTGTAGACTAAAAAAACACGTTTGGCAGAGTCTGGAATGCAGCACTGTGGGCAACCATGAGAGTGTACAACATCAGCCCTAACATTATTGAAGTCGTCAAAAGTTGTATGATAAGGCTACTAGTGCAGTCCTCCACAACAGCGCCATCGGAAACTGGTTCAGAACAACAACATACATGTCAAGCTCTTGGAGCTTCTGACCATAATTTTTGCCCCGAGAGACCATAATTTTCTATCGAAAACCATAAGAAATGCGTAAAACGGTAAACACGCACATACAAATAATTTAAAAAAAACAAACAATAATAATAATTTTAGCAAACACATGCAAATTCACCTGCATTTTTTAAAATAACAAACACTGTACCATACAAACAAGCAACTTAATAAGATTTAAAAAAAAAAAAAAAAAAAAAAAAAAAAAAAAAAAAAAAAAAACTTTCATACTGTGCTTTATCGTTTACTTACTGTGCTTTATCTATTGCAGAAAATTAAAAAACACACCTCTCTCCCTCCCCCCACACCCCCCTCCCCCTAAAAAAACACACCAAACAAACAAAAAAAAATCCAAATTACTTAATAGAAAAAAGAAATACACTGCGTTGCACACAATTATGTCACTTGTGATCTTTGTTATAGTCATCAGTGCATTACTTCCCCATGGGCGTGTAAGCGGCTTAAAAAGGCATCGGGGTCCCTGACAATGTCACCGAGCTTCGCGACGAATTCTGGGTGTGCAGGCGTCAGCACCATGCTGGAGAGGCGATGTGTATCGTAAAATGATCTTACAGTCGAGTTACAAGTGTTAAGCTTATAACGTCTCCTGGAAGAAAAAAAAAGAATTAAAAATCCTGGCAGCTTTGGGATTCGAACCCACGCCTCCGAAGACACTGGTGTCTAAAACCAGCGCCTTAGACCGCTCGGCCACGCTACCCAGATGTTTATTTATTCGTTTCGGGGTGTAGTCTTTCAGCCCTCGGATGACGGTTACATAAAATGATGCAAGCGTTTGGGACTTCTCTTTTCTTAAGGCCAGCTTAAGTCAAAAGAAGGCTATATCATCCTCTCCCTCGCTGCTTTATCTTCCCCGGTTCTAAACAGATCCAGGTACCCATTCACAGCTGGGAGGACTGGGGTGTGTTGTGCGCTTGTGTCAGTCCGTTTGTGTCATTTGGTGGTTTACCTTCCAAGCATGGTCACCCATCCAAGAACTAACCCTTACCGACCTTGCTTAACAATAAACTTCATTAACCAAATATATATTTACAATAAATTAAAATAAAAAATTGGCAGCGGTGGGATTTGAACCCACGCCTCCGAAGAGACTGGTGCCTTAAACCAGCGCCTTAGACCGCTCGGCCACGCTACCTTATTTTATGTTGACGCTCTCCTTGTATAACTTTTTAGCCCGTCGTATGGGCTGACGCAAAAATAGTAACCCAAAATAGTACAGTAGGCCTATGCAGAAAATGTGCACAACATTGGACTACAGATAGTGGCATATTTACGCAATCTCTTTAATTATAAGCGGATTGATTTGATCGGCCAATAGAGCAGATATTAGGCAAATAACCCTCACTGTTGATCTTGCCGAATATTTATTTATTATTTTATTTAATATTTCTTATAGCGTTTTGTCTGGAGGAAATGGTGTAAGTTTTGCTGCACAGGGAAAAATAGTTTGAGTTTGAAGAGTGCGGGCTAAATATTGGTAAATAAGAATGATTTTTTAAATTTAATTGACAACGTCGGGATTCGAACCCAGTCTTCCGAAGAGACTGTTACATAAAACCAACCTCACCACTCATCCGTACTACCTGGATCTTCATGTACAATATTAGCGATATTGTGTTTGTTTTTTAATTAAATTTTTTTAAGTTGTTTAGAACTTGTGTTAAAAGGAACACAATCTTCGACAAATTTTACACAACCCAGAATCTGTACCAAAAAAATAACACATAAAAACCCATTTGGGTAAGAATGAAATTAAAAATTTCTGGCAGAGGTGGGATTCGAACCCACGCCTCCTAAGAGACTGGTGCCTAAAACCAGCGCCTTAGACCGCTCGGCCACGCTACCTTGGTTGAAACTTTTTTTTTTTTTTTTTTTTAACACTTTTTTATTCTCCAAAACATGCATGCAGATAATATATTTTCCATTTTCAAATGCTAAATGAGGATGGACATATAAGAGGAAAATGTTATGACATAAAAAAAAGAATTATTAGTTTTAATAATCAACGATTTTAGCACAGCAACCCGACCAACTGGCGTTAACTGACGTTTTAACCATATCTTGTATAGTATCTTAATTTCTAGAAATTTTGCTTCAAAATTTAATTTAACACAGTCTTTTAAGTCATTTGTAAAAATAATTCCAAGTATTTTAAATGTCTCTGGGTTCCATTCCATGCGCAGATGGGGCATGTAAACAATACGAGAATTCTTATTACTACCTAACCAGATTGCGCTACTCTTGTCTGTATTTAAAACTAAGCCAGAAAAAGAGCCAAAACGTTCAATAGTACTTATAGAATGTCTAAATGAATTTTCGTCTCCTTCTAACATTATTTCAGTATCATCTGCATATTGCGAAATTTTACTTTCGTTATTATTAATTTTTATCCCTTTTATTTCTTTATTTTGCTTAATCATAACTGCCAAAATTTCTACACACATAATAAATAAATAACATGAAATTGGATCTCCTTGTCTACAGCCCCTCTGCACATGAAACCATGGCGTTAGATCTCCATTCACAGTTACTGCGGATTTAATGTTATAATAGAAGGTAGCAATCCATTTACAGAAGTCAGGACCACATCCAAAAGCATTTAACACTTTAAACATAAAATTCCAACTTAAAGAATCAAAGGCTTTTTCAAAGTCTAGGCAAAGAAGAAGGCCAGGTTTATTATGTATTTGTAAATAATCGATAATATCATAAATTAAACGAATGTTGTCACCTATATATCTATCCCGCATAAAACCAGTCTGGTCTTCACTAATAATAGAAGGTAACACTAACTTAAGTCTGTTAGCAATGCACGATGAAGCAATTTTATATATTACGTTTAATAAGGAAATAGGTCTCCAGTTTTTTATGAACTCCTTAGGCCTATCCCCCTTCGGTATACAAACTATTACCCCCTCTTTCTGTGTTGACGATAATTCTCCCTTCCTAAACCCTTCATTTAGTGACCTAACTACAAAATCCCTTAGACTACACCAGAAAAATTTAAAGAACTCTACAGTAAACCCGTCACTACCTGGACTTTTCATGTTCGGCATATTCTTTAAAGCAAAAGAGGCCTCCTTTAAGGTGATTTCTCCCTCCAAAGATGTTTGCTCTTCCTGATTTAAAGTAGGAAGATCATCTACAATATTATCAATTTCAACTTCTTCAACTTCTCTAACAGAATATAATTTAGAATAAAAATCTCTGACTTCATTTGCAATATCTTTTTCATCCGATAAAATAATACCATTTTTATCCAGTTTTGTTATCCTTTTATTAATGTAGTTCCTTTTTTCTAATGAACAAAAATATGAAGTAACCTTTTCCCCCTCTGTAATCCACCTAGCCCGTGAGCGAAGCAGAACCCCCTCCATTCTTTTCTCCCTGATCGAAACTAAGTCTGCTTTGCTATTTTCTAGTTCCAATTTTTCCATATCACTTAGATTATCTTTCTTTTCTAAACTCTCTATTAACGTTAGTAATTGTAGTTCTTTTTCGTTATCAGTCTTTTTTTTCATTGTTGCATAAGAAATTGTCTGAGCTCTAATTTTCATTAACAGAGTATCTAGAAATAGCTGATCACTTATTACAAATTGCAGTTCAGAAAGGGAACATTGAGGGAACATTCAGGTAGATAGGGAGTAGCAGCGTATTCTTCTATAACATTTTTAATGACTAGATTAACTTCCTCTACATACTTCTTATCTCTAAGCAAGGAACTATTAAATTTCCAAAGACCTCGTTTCCTCCCATCCTTAGTAACATTTACTGATAAAGAAATAATAGAATGGTCAGTTCTATATCCGGGGTGGATGTCTGCGTCGACCGAAAAATTTAGTAGAGATTCAGAGACTAAGAAAAAATCCAAACGACTTTGCTGTAAGGGATTACTTTTTCGCCACGTAAATCTCTTTAACTCGGGGTTTAAGTCTCTCCAAACATCTATCAAGTCTAAATCTATCATCAATTCATGAACTTGTTCTTGTGCTTTAGTATTATTGTTATGTTTATAATTAAAATAGTCTAACGAAAAATTTTGCACTAGATTCCAGTCGCCCCCTAGTATTATCTGATCATATCTAAACTCTAGAATACGTTGTTTTTAAATTACAATAGAATTCGGGGTCGTCTCTGTTGGGGCCGTACAAACTAATGATTAAAAAGTCTTTATCCAGTATTCTTACCGAAATAATTATATAATTGCCATCTAGACTTGTAAACATTTTATTAATTTTAAATTCAAAATTGCTATTAAATAGCACAGCAACACCCCGGGCATTGGAACTAAAAGAAGCAAAATGACAAGTGTGACCCCACTCAGCTCTAATATAGTTCTCTAATTTTTTTTCAAAGTGAGTATCCTGTAATAAATAAATGTTATAAGCCTTTGATCTTAAGTAATGGAAAACATCACGACGTTTCTTAAAATCAGCAAGACCCTGACAGTTCATGGACATAACCTTTAGACCATCACACATAACAAATTATATTGAAAAAAAAATATTACAGTAACCCAGAGACATAAAGAGCAATAATAGAATAAATATATAATAATAGTGTAACATGCTTTTCTTCAAATTATTTGACATCGAGAGCAGCGGCAGACTAAAACCAGAATTAATGTCAAATACATATGTTTAGGTCCCATGAAGAAATGTTGATAGAAAAAGCAAGTGTAGAGAGAGAAGAAGAATAAATATACATAAAACAAATAAACACAGATAATGAAATATAGCATAACTGAGCCTCTATAGGTAAACATAACAATATACATCAATTACAATCCAACACTGTGTTTCGACAAATTTTTTTCAGTGACAGATGGGAAAATGGGGGAAAAAATCCCAATATATACATCACATACAAACATTCTGCAGAAAAAACAAACTTACTCCTCAATAAACTAAAAATTTATACCCAAAAGAATAAAAAGAAAAATAAGAAAAATAAACCGATTTCGGCCACCATCGACGCATAACAATGGTTACAAATAATTAAGCTGCACATAACCTGAAAAAAAAAAAAAATTCAAGCCCCCCCCCCCTTCCCCCCAAAAAAAAAAATAAAAAAAAATAATAATAATATCACATATTGAATAGAGTTTTCATACAAACAATACATTCTTGAATTATTTAATATGATAATGTTAATAGAATGGATAAATTTACAACAAAGTTTATGCAACACAGTAGACAACTATCACACCATTTCAGAATTTCATATAACAATATAATACTTCAAGACTTTTTTTTTCTGACTTCACTTTCTAATCAATAATTGATATTCATCCAGCCTAAAAGTACATATACATAAACAAGTTATCATGGCATTATCAACTGAAAATGGATTGACACTGCCAATCAAATGTTTTACTGGACTTAATGGTCAAGTACATTCAACAAATAATTAACCAATCAATCTACGTATATGCCAAGAGAGAGCCAAGAGAAAATAGGGGTGGGGGAGAAAGAGAGAGAGAAAGAGAGAGAGAGAGAGAGAGAGAGAGAGTTGACACAGCGCAAAAGACAAGAGAGAGAGAGAAAGAGAGAGAGGGAGAGAGAGTCGACACAGCGCAAAAGACAGGAGAGAGGGAGAGAGTCGACACAACGCAAAAGACAGGAGAGAGAGAGAGAGAGAGAGAGAGAGAGAGAGAGAGAGAGAGAGAGAGAGAGAGAGAGAGAGAGAGAGAGAGAGAGAGTCGACACAAAGCAAAAATCAAGAGAGAGAGAGAGAGAGAGAGAGAGAGAGAGAGAGAGAGAGAGAGAGAGAGAGAGAGAGAGAGAGAGAGAGAGAGAGAGTTGACACAACGCAGAAGGCCGGAGCAAGCCTACTTGCCAACTCGAAGTCGCGGCAGCCAATCGCAAAAACACATCACACATTACATGTCGCCAAAAATAAACATAGGCACACGTAAACACATGTCTGAAATGCAATGCTCGCGATATATACATCTAATTATAATTAAATTTTTACATGTATGTGCCATACCAGCCCTTATTTCCCATTTTCCAATGGTCTCAATAATAAATAATATACGATAAATTGTTGTAGCTGGCAAACTACACATACATTATTTAATTGTACAATGCTTCCATTCAAACACAATTGTTCATATTCATCAAAGTTAGTTATTATTAAATATTACACATCAATCAATTGCAAAAAGCATCATCATTAATCATCTATATGTATTTAGTCACGTGACTAGGTGTTCATTTGTTGCAACTACTTCAATTGGAAGGTGGTTAGGTGATTTACCATTTGCATTTAAAAAAAAAAAAGATTTTTTAAAATCATGATTATGAATCCAAGTTTAAAAAACAGTCTAGATCAAGCATTAACTCAATTATTAGCATTTAAAGGATCCAATTATTTTAATAATCACAAAAAGGGATACATTTAACGCAAAAATGTAAGTACATAATGTTTTAAACAATTTGAATACAACCATAGAAGAGTACCAACAAACAACAAATCATTGACAGAGACCAAAATTAAAAGCCACAAACAAACCTCCTGGAAGCTGAAAATTCAAGTGTCCTCTATCACTGTTTTAATCCATTTCCTTCATCACCGTCCCTTCCTCAACACTGGCTGTAGCAGTCATTTCTTTGGTAAATAGTTTATCAATGTTCGTGCCAAACTTGATTCGAATGTTTTTGTTGTTTTTTAGTTTGGCAAAAACCTTTCCGTTCACTGTCCATGAAGACAGTGTAGCAGAATGCTTGTATGCTTCTTTACATAGTCTGGCATTCTCTGGTGTGAGGTCCTCACCCACCGACATCTTCTGCCCCTTCAACTTCCTCCTGTTTGTGAGAATGGAGTCCCTCAGCGCTCTATCCTTGAACCTGGCTATGATGGGCCGTCTCCTGCCAGCTTGACCGCCGCTTCCCTCAGCACCGACTCTGTGGCACGCCTCAAGGTCATCTGGTTTAGTGTCCACTCCTATCAGCTCTGTGAAAACTCTGCATGCCTTCTTTGCCGTCTCTTCAGCCCTCTCCCCTCTCCTCTCCTCCACATTGAACAGCCTTAAGTTCCAGCGCCTCCCGTACTGTTCAAGATCATTTATCTCACTTCTGACTTCCTCCATTTTCGACTTCATTGTATTTCTGGTTGTGTTCAATTCTTCCTTTAAATTGTCCTTGATTTTCTTCATTGATTCATTTTCTTTAATCAGTGAGTCAATTTTTATTTCCATCTCTAGGCATCTTGATTCTAGCATTTCATATCTTTCAGACATCTTATCAGCTATTTTCTCAAAGTTGGCTTTCATTCTATCCATCTCTCCCTTCATCCCCTCTCTCAGCTCATGAATGTCATCTTTGGTAGCCAAAGTTTCCAAACTACGCTGCATAGCTTCAAGCGTCTCTTGAAGCGACATTTTCTTAGCAGCAGCTGTATTATCTTCAAAAGACTCACCCAAACTTTGATTCAGGCGTTTTTTTTCTTGACACAAAACCGGGCTGGAGTCACTTTCGGCGGGTGATGGAGCGTCTTTCCTTTTACTTGATGATGAGATAAAATAATCAGTTATTTCCATCACAAGTCAGCTAATATTACTACTACACGGCACGAACAACTGAAAAAACTGCACTTTCTGTCACTTTCCACACCAACCGTCAAAGCACATCATATTTTAACAATTTCTGCATCCACTGAACTGCTAAGTCAGTCACAACATCTCTAACATCTTATTAACTTCTTTCTTTTTCTTCCTGCAATAATACACGGCTCGCACACAAAGATAAGAGGTGAAAGAATAATTACATTACTGCAGCGTGTTTTTCACAGTGTTCACACAGGCTAGACTATAGATTCTGTTATAGGCCTGCTCTAATCAGTCACCTGTGAGAGCGCTTGCAAAACACGTCTGCACGGCTCGGTGACTTGAGGTGAACTACCTTGGTTGAAACTTGGTCGATTCCTAGTAGGCTTCGTTCGAAATGGATGAGTAATTTATACAGAAAAAAAACAACAATTAAAAGGATCCACTTTGACCACACCCGATTGGACTGATCCACATTGAATGTTGCCCCACTAAAAAAGAATTTGTCTTGCAACAAAACATAACTCAATTTTGAAAGTATAGTTATTTTTTAAATAATTTAAGTCGATAAATTCCGTACTTTTTGTGCCTCTTAATAACAACTGCCCTCTACGTTTCTAGCGCTAAAAATATCATCTATAGTAGATGGTAGAGCGTACTGGTGTATTTTAGGTCTACCTAAATGAAATCTCTAACGTCTGCTTATTTTTCATTAATTTCATAATTAAAATTATCTCATCTCATTTTCTCCCTGGTCGTATTAATTTTATATTTAAACTGTGACGATAACCTTTTTAACCAAGCCTTAATTTAGTCGTATGCTATGTATATCACTGTATATTATGTATTGTCGTAGTACGTTTATTTGTTGATAGTTTGATTGCTGGGCTGTCTGAGAATGTTTACGTGAATTAATGGTGATGTTATTTTGTTATTTATGGTTTATTTATTGTCCTTTTCATGTGTCCTGTGTTTGTTATGTTGCGACCATGTCAAATTTCCTTCTATAAAGATTGGGATAATAAATCATCTTGTATCTTCTATCTTGGCTGACTGACCATCTAACCGATTCACGAAAATAATGTCAAGAATGCAGACAAATTAAGAAGAACGTTCACAATTCACAACTGTTATGCTAGATAGTAATGCCATAGAAGAATGTTAAAAGCCACATTTTTGGGATGAACACTTTCCCATGGGCGTGTAAGCGGCTTAAAAAGTCATCGGGGTCCCTGACAATGTCACCGAGCTTCGCGACGAATTCTGGGTGTGCAGGCGTTAGCACCATGCTGGAGAGGCGATGTGTATCGTAAATTGATCTTACAGTCGAGTTACGTTTATGGATGAAAAAGTGTTAAGCTTATAACGTCTCCTGGAAGAAAAAAAACGAATTAAAAATCCTGGCAGCGGTGGGATTCGAACCCACGCCTCCGAAGAGACTGGTGCCTAAAACCAGCGCCTTAGACCGCTCGGCCACGCTACCTAGATGTATATTTATTCGTTTCGGGGTGTAGTCTTTCAGCCCTCGGATGACGGTTACATAAATTGATGCAAGCGTTTGGGACTTCTCTTTTCTTAAGGCCAGCTTAAGTCAAAAGATGGCTCTATCATCTCCCGCGCTGCTTTATCTTCCACGGTTCTAAACACATCCGGTACCCATTCACAGCTGGGTGGACTTGGGTGTGTTGTGCGCTTGTGTCAGTCCGTTTGTGTCATTTGGTGGTTTACCTTCCAAGCATGGTCACCCATCCAAGCACTAACCCTTACCGACGTTGCTTAACACGTAACATTGCTAGCGTCTGCCCAAACCACTACACTACTCGTCCGACATTATCTGATTTTGCGATGTTAACGTATTGGTTATTTTAGTCCTTATGAGGTTATTTTATTTTATTTTATTTATTGTTGTTGTTATTATAATTATTATTTTATTAGTAAGTGCGTATAGAAGGAACGCAAGACTTTCAGTTCAACGAAATGATCAGTTAACTTATGCGAATTTGTTCGTAGTTACCCCCAAGACAAGACTATGCTAACATTTTACTGCATTGAAATAAAACATTTACTATAAGCAGGCTGTAAGGAGGCTTAACAATAAACTTCATTAACCAAACTAATTATATGTTTAAGAGAAATTTACAAAAAAAAATTGGCAGCGGTGGGATTAGAACCCACGCCTCCGAAGAGACTGGTGCCTTAAACCAGCGCCTTAGACCGCTCGGCCACGCTACCTTGTTTTACGTTGACGCTCTCCTTGTATAACTTTTGAGCCCGTCGTATGGGCTGACGCAAAAATAGTAACCCACAATAGTACAGTAGGCCTATGCAGAAAATGTGCACAACATTGGACTACAGATAGTGGCATATTTACGCAATCTCTTTAATTATAAGCGGATTGATTTGATCGGCAAATAGAGCAGATATTAGGCAAATAACCCTCACTGTTGATCTTGCCGATGCAAGGCACGGTTTAAGGAGGCAGAAGAAGAGGGAGACAGAAAAAGAGGTGGGAGGACAACATTCGAGAATGGACTGGCATGACACTGAGCGAAGCCATGAGGGTTGCTGAGGACAGAATAAGATGAAGTACGCTGGTTAAACGATAATCTGTGGTGCCTCAACGACCTTCGAGTTACGGTATAGGATAGGATAGGATAGGGTAGGATTATAATAATAATTATTATTATATTAGTCAGTCTTGCTAGTAACCGAAAGGTCGCTGGTTCGAATCCCGGATTGGTCAACGTGTGATCATATTATTTTCCCCTTTACCAACAACTGGCCCGCTGGTGTCAGTATAAATCGGTCCAGTAGTCACCTATATGCGAAAGTGTCGTGTGACTATAATCTACAAACAACATTAGTCAGTAAGTAGAGAAGAATCGCAATACTTTCAGTTAAACGAAAAGATCAGTTCACTTGCGCGAAGTTGTTCGTAGTTAACCCCAAGACTATGCCAACATTTTACTGCATTGAAATAATACTTTTACCTTAAAGAAATTGTGATAATGCACAATAATAAACTTCATTAACCAAATATATTTAAAAAAAAACAAATGTAAAAAATGTTTGGCAACGGTGGGATTTGAACCCACGCCTGTATGTGGATTATAGTCACACGACACTTTCGCATATAGGTGACTACTGGACCGATTTATACTGACACCAGCGGGCCAGTTGTTGGTAAAGGGGAAAATAATATGATCACACGTTGACCAATCCGGGCCTCAAACCAGCGACCTTTCGGTTATTAGCAAGACGCTCTTACCAACTGAGCTACCCGGAGTAACCACGCCTCCGAAGTGACTGATGCCTTAAACCAGCGCCTTAGGTCGCTCGGCCACGATACCTTGTTAATTCATGACACTCTTCCTTGTATAACGTTTGAGCCCCTCGAATGGGCTGTCGTAAAAATAGAGTAACCCACAACAGTACCCTAGGCCTATGCAAAAAAATGTGCAAAATATATTGGACTAAAGATAGTCGCATATTTTACGCTACCTCTTTAATTATAAAGGAATTAATTTGATCAGCCAATAAACCAGATATTAGGCAAATCGTTCTCTTTGTTGATCTTGCCGAGTATTTATTTATTATGTAATATTTCTTATATAGCGTTTCGTCTGGAGGAAATTGTGTAAGTTTTGCCGCATAGGGAAAAATAGTTTGAGGTTGAAGAGAGCGGGCTAAATATTGGTAAAAAGGACTGAGATTTATTTTTTTTAAATTGGCAACGTTGGGATTCGAACCCAGTCTTCTGAAGAGACTGTTACCTAACACCAACCTCTTAAATCACTCATCCGTACTTCCTCTTCATGTGCAATATTAGCGATATTGTGTTTGTTTTTATTATTTTTTATGTTTTTTAGTTGGTTAGAACTTATGTTACAAATTCGACAAATTTCACACATCCCAAAATCTGTTTAAAAAAAAAAAACACAAAAAAACAACAACAGTAAATCCATTGGAGTGAGAATGAAAGTAACACTCCTTGCGGCGGTGGGATTCGAACCCACGCCTCCTAAGAGACTGGGGACTAAACCCATCGCCTTAGACCGCTCGGCCACGCTACTTTGATATTTGTCCGATTCCTAGTATGCGTCGTTCGAGCATTCACGGTTGAAAAGGTTGACGAATTGATGAGTAATTCATACTGAGGAAACAACTAAAAGGGCATATTTTGACCACGCCCCACTCGACAGATTCACATTGAATGTTGCCTCACTGAAAAAGAAATTGGCTTGCAATAAAACATAACTCTTTCGAAAGTATAATTATTTTTTTAATTATTTAAGTCAGTAAATTCCGTACTTTTTGTGCCTATTAATAACAATAATGCTATCTATGTTTCTAGCGCTAAAAATATCATCTATAATAGATCGTAGAGCGTGCTGACAGTGACGTATTTTAAAATTGTCTCATCTCATTTTTTCCCTTGTCGTATTAATTTTATATTTAAACTGTGACAATAACCTTTTTAACCAAGCCTTAATTTAGTCGTATGCTATGTATATCACTGTACATTATGTATTGTCGTAGTACGTTTATTTATTGATAGTTTGATTGCTGGACTGTCTGATAATGTTTACGTGAATTAATGGTGATGTTATTTATGTTTTTTTTTTTAAATTGTCCTTTTCATGTGTCCTGTGTATGTTATGTTGCGACCATGTCAAATTTTCTTCTATAAAGATTGGGATAATAAATCATCTTGTATCTTCTATCTTGGTTGACTGACCGGCAAACCGATTCACGAAAATAATGTCAAGAATGCAGACAAATTAAGAAGAACGTACACAATTCACAACTTTTATGCTAGATAGTAATGCCATAGAAGAATGTTTAAAGCCACATTTTTGGGATGAACACTTTCCCATGGGCGTGTAAGCGGCTTAAAAAGGCATCGGGGTCCCTGACAATGTCACCGAGCTTCGCGACGAATTCTGGGTGTGCAGGCGTCAGCACCATGGTGGAGAGGCGACGTGTATCGTAAAAATGATCTTACAGTCGAGTTACGTTTATGGATGAAAAAGTGTTAAGCTTATAACGTCTCCTGGAAGAAAAAAAAACGAATTAAAAATCTTGGCAGCGGTGGGATTCGAACCCACGCCTCCGAAGAGACTGGTGCCTAAAACCAGCGCCTTAGACCGCTCGGCCACGCTACCTAGATATATATTTATCCGTTTCGGGATGTAGTCTTTCAGCCCTCGGATGACGGTTACATAAAATGATGCAAGCGTTTGGGACTTCTCTTTTCTTAAGGCCAGCTTAAGTCAACAGATGGCTATATTATCATCTACCGCGCTGCTTTATCTTCCCCGGTTCTAAACAGATCCAGGTACCCATTCACAGCTGGGTGGACTGGGGTGTGTTGTGCGCTTGTGTCAGTCCGTTTGTGTCATTTGGTGGTTTACCTTCCAAGCATGGTCACACATCCAAGTACTAAACCCTTACCGACGTTGCTTAACGCGTAATATTGCAAGCGTCTGCCCAAACCACTAAACTACTCGTCCGACATTATCTGATGTTGCGATGTTAACGTATTGGTTCTTTTAGTCCTTATGATGTTATTTTATGTTATTTTATTTATTGTTGTTGTTATTATAATTATAATTTTATTAGTAAGTGCGTATAGAAGGAACGCAAGACTTTCAGTTCAACGAAATGATCAGTTAACTTATGCGAATTTGTTCGTAGTTACCCCCAATACAAGACTATGCTAACATTTTACTGCATTGAAATAAAACATTTACTTTAAGCAGGCTGTGATGAGGTTTAACAATAAACTTCATTAACCAGATATATGTTTACAATAAATTTTTTAAAAAAATTGGCAGCGGTGGGATTTGAACCCACGCCTCCGAAGAGACTGGTGCCTTAAACCAGCGCCTTAGACCGCTCGGCCACGCTACCTTATTTTATGTTGACGATCTCCTTGTATAACTTTTTAGCCCGTCGTATGGGCTGACGCAAAAATAGTAACCCAAAATAGTACAGTAGGCCTATGCAGAAAATGTGCACAACATTGGACTACAGATAGTGGCATATTTACGCAATCTCTTTAATTATAAGCGGATTGATTTGATCGGCCAATAAGGCAGATATTAGGCAAATAACCCTCACTGTTGATCTTGCCGAATATTTATTTATTATTTTATTTAATATTTCTTATATAGCGTTTTGTCTGGAGGAAATGGTGTAAGTTTTGCTGCACAGGAAAAAATAATTTGTGTTTGAAGAGAGCGGGCTAAATATTGGTAAATAAGAATGATTTTTTAAATTTAATTGGCAACGTCGGGATTCGAACCCAGTCTTCCGAAGAGACTGTTACATAAAACCAACCTATTAGACTACCTCTTATCCGTACTACCTCTTCATGTAAAATATTAGCGATATTGTGTTTTTGTTTTTAATTATTATTATTTTCATTTTAGTCGTTTAGAACTTATGTTAAAAGGTACACAATCTTCGACAAATTTCACACATTCCAAAATCTGTAAAAAAAAAAAAACAAAAAAATCCCATTGGGGTGAGAATGACATTAAAAAATTAATGATTCGAACCCACGCCTCCTAAGAGACTGGTGCCTAAAACCAGCGCCTTAGACCGCTCGCCCACGCTACCTTGGTTTAACCTTGCTCGATTCCTAGTATGCTTCGTTCGAAATGGATGTGTAATTCATACAGAAAAAACAATTAAAAGGATCCACTTTGTCCACACCCCATTGGACTGATCCACATTGAATGTTGCCCCTCTGAAAAAGAAATTGGCTTGCAACAAAACATAACTCTTTTCAAAGTATAGTTATTTTTTAAATAATTTAAGTCGATAAATTCCGTACTTTTTTGTGCCTATTAAATACAACCGCTCTCTACGTTTCTAGCGCTAAAAATATCATCTATAGTACATCGTACAACGTACTGGTGTATTTTAGGTCTACCTGAATAAAATCTCTAACGACTGCTTATTTTTCATTAATTTCATAATTAAAATTGTCTCATCTCATTTTCTCCCTGGTCGTATTAATTTTAATTTAAACTGTGACAATAACCTTTTTAACCAAGCCTTAATTTAGTCGTATGCTGTGTATATCACTGTACAAAATGTATTGTCGTAGTACGTTTATTTCTATGTTTATGTCTATATCCGTTTCGCCGTGTAGTCTTTCAGGCCTCTGATGACTGTTAAATGAAATGATGCAAGCGTTTGGGACCTCTCTTTTCTTAAGTCCAGCTTAATTCAAAAGATGGCTATCTCATCTCTTTGCTTTATCTTCCCCGATTCTAAACAGATCCAGGTACCCATTCACAGCTGGGTGGACTGGGGTGTGTTGTGCGCTTGTGTCAGTCCCTTTGTGTCATTTGGTGGTTTACCTTCCAAGCATAGTCACCCATCCAAGTACTAACCCCTTACCGATGTTGCTTAACACGTAACATTGCTAGCGTCTGCCCAAACCACTACACTAATTAGTCGAAAATTGTCGAAGTTATCTGATGCTGCAATGTTAACGTATTGGTTATTTTATTAATTATGATGTTATTTTATTTTACTTTATTGTTGTTGTTGTTGTTGTTGTTGTTATACCTACAGCACCAACAACATCTATATCATGTGTTTGTAGACTTCAAAAAAACGTTTGGCAGAGTCTGGAATGCAGCACTGTGGGCAACCATGAAAGTGTACAACATCAGCCCTAGCATTATTAAAGTCGTCAAAAGCCTGTATGACAAGGCTACTAGTGCAGTCCTCCACAACAACGCCATAGGAAACTGGTTCAGAACAACAATAGGTGTGCTTCAAGGATGCCTACTCTCTCCAACACTCTTTAACATCTTCCTAGAGCGCATCATGTCAGATGCCCTTGCAGATCACGAAGTCACAGTCAGCATAGGAGATAGAGCAATCTCCAACCTCCGTTTTGCGGATGACATTGATGGATTGGCTGGAGAGGAACAAGAACTTGAACAGCTGGTACAGAGGCTAGACATCACTTCCAGAACTTATGGTATGAAAATAAGTGCAGAGAAGATCAAAAATGATGACCAACAATACAAATGGCATCAACATGGACATCAAAGTCCAAGGCCAATCCCTCAACACAGTTCACAGCTTTAAATATTTAGGAGCCATTGTATTAGGCAATGGGTCCCGACAGGAAGTCCTCTCCAGGATCGCACAAACAACTGCTGCCCTGGCAAGGCCGAAGCCCATTTGGAAAGACATGACCATCAGTCTACATTCCAAGGCTGCTGCGCTCCATTGTCATTTCCATTTTACTATACGCTTGCGAAACTTGGACTCTCACAGTAGATCTACAAAAAAGAATACAAAGCATGGAGATGAGGTGCTACAGAAAACTTCTGGGCATTTCCTATACAAAGACCATCCTTCAAGGCACGGTTTAAGGAGGCAGAAGAAGAGGAAGACAGAAAAAGAGGTGGGTGGACAACATTCGAGAATGGACTGGCATGGCACTGAGCAAAGTCATGAGGGTTGCTGAGGACAGAATAAGATGGAGTACGATAATCTGTGGTGCCGCAACGACCTTCGAGTTACGGTATAGGATAGGATAGGATAGGATTATTATTATTATAGTAGTCAGTAGGTAGAGAAGAATCGCAAGACTTTCAGTTAAACGAAAAGATCAGTTAACTTACGCGAGGTTGTACGTAGTTAACCTCAAGACTATGCCAACATTTTACTGCATTGCAATAACACTTTTACCTTAAAGAAAGTGTGCTGGTCTTGATTTGGCTCGGAAGAGTCCGCCGGACCTAAAGCAATAATCATGTAATGTAATGAAATTTTGATAATGCACAATAAGAAACTTCATTAACCAAATATATTTTTAAAAGAAATTAAAAAAAATATTGGCAGCGGTGGGATTTGAACCCACGCCTCCGAAGAGACTGGTGCCTTAAACCAGCGCCTTAGACCGCTCGGCCACGCTACCTTGTGATAGATTACACTCTTCCTTGGTTAACGTTTGAGCCCCTCAAATGGGCTGACGCAAAAATAGAGCCACCCACAATATAAACAGTACCCTAGGCCTATGCAAAAAATGCAAACTATATTAGACTAAAGATAGTCACATAGTTTACGCTATCTCTTTAATTATAATGGAATTGATTTGATCAGCCAATAAAACAAATATTAGGCAAATCAATCTCTTTGTTGATCTTGCCCAGTATTTATTTATTATTTAATATTTCTTATATACCGTTTCGTCTGGAGGAAATGGTGTAGGCTAAGTTTTGCCGCACAGGAAAAAATAGTTTGAGGTTGTAGAGAGCGGGCTAAATATTCGTAAAAAGGAATGAGATTTATTTTTTTTAAATTGGCAACGTTGGGATTCGAACCCAGTCTTCCGAAGAGATTGTTACCTAACACCAACCTCTTAGACCACTCATCCGTACTACCTCTTCATGTACAATATTAGCGATATTGTGTTTGTTTTATTTTTTTTAATTTTTTTTTTGTTGTTTGGAAAGGAACACAATCTTCGACAAATTTCACACATCCCAAAATCTGAAGAAAAAAAAACAAAAACAAAAACAAACACTGTAAAACCATTGGGGTGAGAATGAAAGTAAAAAACCTTGCGGCGGTGAGATTCGAACGCACGCCTCATAAGTGACTGGTGACTAAAACCATCGCCATAGACCGCTCAGCCACGCTTCATTGGTTGATATTTGTCCGATTCCTAGTATGTGTCGTTCGAGCATTCACGGTTGAAAACGTTGACGAATTGATCGAGTAATTCATACTGAGGAAACAATTAAAAGGGCCCATTTTGACCACGCCCCCACTCGACAGATTCACATTGAATGATTGCCTCACTGAACAAGAAATTGGCTTGCAATAAAGCATAACTCTTCCGAAAGTATAATTATTTTTTTACAATAATTGAAATCAGTACATTCCATACTTTTTGTGCCTAATAATAACAATAATGCTATCTACGTTTCTAGCGCTAAAAATATCATTTATAATAGATCGTAGAGCGTACTGGGGTATTTTAAAATTGTCTCATCTCATTTTTTCCCTGGTCGTATTAATTTTATATTTTAAACTGTGTCAATAACCTTTTTAACCAAGCCTTAATTTAGTCGTATGCTGTGTATATCACTGTACATAATGTATTGTTGTAATACGTTTATTTCTTGATAGTTTGAGTGCTGAGCTGTCTGATAATGTTTACGTGAATTAATGGTGATGTTATTTATGGTTTATTTATTGTCCTTTTCATGTGTCCTATGTATGTTATGTTGCGACCATGTCAAATTTTCTTCTATAAAGATTGGGATAATAAATCATCTTGTATCTTCTATCTTGGCTGACTGACCGCCTAACCGATTCACGAAAATAATGTCAAGAATGCAGACAAATTAAGAACGTACACAATTCACAACTGTTATGAAGAGGGGTCCGGGTAGCTCAGTTGGTAAGAGCGTCTTGCTAGTAACCGAAAGGTCGCTGGTTCGAATCCCAGAGTGGTCAACGTGTGATCATATTGTTTTCCCCTTTACCAACAACTGGCCCGCTGGTGTCAGTATACATCGGTCCAGTAGTCACCTATATGCGAAAGTGTCGTGTGACTATAATCTACAAACAACAACAACAACCACAACAACTGTTATGCTAGATAGTAATGCCATAGAAGAATGTTTAAAGCCACATTTTTGGATTGAACACTTTCCGATTTTTTGGTAAAATTTACGTCCCCGGACACATTAAGCGTATAGGGGACGGGTTCGCACTTTCCGATGGGCGTGTAAGCGTCTTAAAAAGGCATCGGGGTCCGCGACGAATTCTGGGTGTGCAGGCGTCAGCACCATGGTGGAGAGGCGATGTGTATGGTAAAAATGATCTTACAGTCGAGTTACGTTTATGGATGAAAAAGTGGTAAGCTTATAACGTCGCCTGGAAGAAAAAAAAAGAATTAAAAATCATGGCAGCGGTGGGATTCGAACCCACGCCTCCGAAGAGACTGGTGCCTAAAACCAGCGCCTTAGACCGCTCGGCCACGCTACCTAGATACATATTTATCGGTTTCGGGATGTAGTCTTTCAGCCCTCCGATGACGGTTACATAAAATGATGCAAGCGTTTCGTACTTCTCTTTTCTTAAGGCCAGCTTAAGTCAAAAGATGGCTATATCATCTCCCGCGCTGCTTTATCTCCCCCGGTTCTAAACAGATCCAGGCACCCATTCACCGCAGGGTGGACTGGGGTGTGTTGTGCGCTTGTGTCAGTCCGTTTGTGTCTTTTGGTGGTTTACCTTCCAAGCATAGTCACCCATCCAAGTACTAAACCCTTACCGACCTTGCTTAACACGTAACATTGCTAGCGTCTGCCCTAACCACTACACTACTCGTCCGAAATTATCTGATTTTGCGATGTTAACGTATTGGTTATTTTAGTCCTTATGATGTTATTTTATTTTATTTTATTTTATTTTATTTTATTTTATTGTTGTTGTTATTATAATTATTATTTTATTAGTAAGTGCGTATAGAAGGAACGCAAGACTTTCAGTTCAACGAAATGATCAGTTAACATTATGCGAATGTGTTCGTAGTTACCCCCAAGACAAGACTATGCTAACATTTTACTGCATTGAAATAAAACTGTTACGTTAAGCAGGCTGTGATGAGATTTAACAATAAAGTTCATTAACCAAAATAATTATATGTTTAAGAAAGTTTTTTAAAAAAAGTTGGCAGCGGTGGGATTTGAACCCACGCCTCCGAAGAGACTGGTGCCTTAAACCAGCGCCTTAGACCGCTCGGCCACGCTACCTTGTTGTAAATTGATTGCCCTGTAGCCATTACTAATCCAGAAGCAACGTTACCTGATTAAAGGGAAATAACCTAGTCTAAATCCTATGTGCGTGCAGTGGGACAAGGGAGATAAAAGGCCAGAACTGATGAACTTCGCTTCATACTTCGGTTGTGCCGCTTCCGCTACTATGTGCCTTATGACTTGCTTAGTCCATATTTATTTACGGTAAGAACGATTTGTATTAGTTTTATTGTATTTAATCTATTTATTTTAATGATTGTGGGATATGCTTTCGTGAATTTTCCGTTGTTCCCGTGTTCAAACACAAATTTAATTTTGTTCCCAGAACTTCACAATATATTTATTTTAGTTTAGTTTTATTGCGCGTTGTTTTCATCCAAAACCTAACCAGAATTTTAATTCATTTCGATCTTATTTTGACTTGAAGACTTCAGCATTATGATTTTGAATGTTTATAATGGTAATATTCAGAAATGCATAAGTCTTTTGCTTATATTTTATTTGATTTTTTAAATTTCTTTTCTACAGAACAAAATCCAGTACCGCTGCTTTGCATCGCAACCTATCTGTGGCTGTGGCTATCAGTCAGTTTTCCTTCATGTTCGGCATTGACCGTTACGACAATCATGTAAGAAGCTGCGATCCCTTACATTGTTATCCTTATAAATGTTTAGACCTATATGTGATGCTCCTTTATGTTATATAATGTCAGTCTTAAAATGTAAATTGAAATGTGTGTGTGTTTGTATGTGTACGTGTATAACCGCAAAATTGGAGATTTGTTTCATATAAACTTGGTAACAAATTGGGTATTTGAACAATGTAGGGAAGCAAAAATCTTCCCACAAATCTTCTCCAGTGTTGTTTAAATATTTGTTTTCCACTTAAAAAAAACAACAACATAACACAGCCCTAACTATCGATAAATCGCATAGACAAGTGTGTAGATTATACACACCCTTTGAGTAAGCTGCCCTACGAACAAAATCAAGTCTGCAAAGGAGATTACCCATCAGTCCTGTACGTCATTCATAAATCTACTTAAATTATATTAAATAGAACATTTGATTTGTAAATATCACTGAGGAAAAAGACCATTCCCCAATTGTACCCTGTTTTGGTAACATTCCCGATTGAGCGGCTTATACATAGGTATGTGTGTGTGTGTGTAGGTGTGTGTGTGTGTGTGTGTGTGTGTGTGTGTGTGTGTGTGCGTGTGAGGGGATTTGCGAGTTAGTTAGTCATTGTTTATAGGATCCAGCGGAGAGAGTTGCGAGGGCATTGTATTTGAAGAGTGCATGGGCGACAGTGTGCTTATGTGTGCGTAATGCGCTCGGAAACTATAGTTGTTGTTTTTTACATTTTATTCCTTATGTTTGTTTTTTTTTTAAAGTCTGAATGTCTTTTATTTTTTATTTGAGCAACGTTTAACGCTGTCATAAGAGGTCATAACAATCTGTTGAATTCAGTTGAATTGAATTGAATTTGCTCCAGATATTTTAACTTGGAAACACATTGATGGTCTAGTTACTAGAAATGGTAGACCGGACTGGGTGCATTTGTCAGTTGCGTTGTGTGTTTGTTACATTTGCATTGAGTATAGATTGTCTAAGTAAATTTGCTTTCTTATTCATTTTGGTTTTTGTTTGTATGATGGTGTCCTGTATGTATGTTATGCATGTTTGGTTTTTTACGTTTTAAAGCGTTTTGACAATTAGTCGGCCCCATTGCCTTTGGTAGCGCTGCTTCATGCCTGCCATTTTTTTTAGTAAGAAAGCGACCCTTTGTTTAACCCAGTGGGTGGGTGACAACAATGTTAGAAAATGCATTGATGTATGGATAATAGAACCCTTCTTTGGCTATCGGAGTTCATGAGTTTTAATTACAGATTATATACCATTTACATATCTCCTTTATGTTCTCCCTTTATCTCGATCGTCCTCTAATAAAAAAAATAACAAAAAAAACCACGTTATACCACGTTGTTACTTTTATACAGAAGCCAATTTTATGCTTCACTATCTCTTTGTGCTGTTTACATTTTGTCTGGCAGTTGGTATGTCAAGTGTTCGCCATTTTGTTCCACTACACATTCCTGACCGTCTATTCGTGGGTGCTGAACGAAGCCTTCAACTTGTACATCGTCATCACTTACTCTGTCCACTCGCAAAGCGAGCTAAAGGATACGGTGTCCATGCTCAGATACTACATTCTGGGATGGGGTCAGTATACAATTACCTTCTTCTTTTATTATTAGTTTAGCGTCCTCTGAGATTGTTGTCTATACCGGACGTTTGGCCTTTATTCGTTAATGGGGACGAGGGTGAGAGGGGGTGGGGGGTGGGGGATTAAAAGAGACATTTACATCCTCGGTCGTGACAACCGGCTACAAATTCCTATCCTATCCTATCCTGTCCCGTAACCCGGAGGTCGTAGGGGCACCACAGATGATCGTTTAACCAGCATACTCCATTTTCTCTGTCCTCAGCAGCCCTGATGGCTTCGCTCAGTGTCAAACCAGTCCATTCTCGAATGTTGTCTTCCCACCTCTCTTTCGGTCTCCCTCTTTTTCTACCTCCTTGCACTGTGCCTTGCAGAATAGTCTTTGCAAGGCCTGATGATCTGGTGACGTGGCTAGAAATTAAAAATAATTATTTCCAGCACTACTACTACTACTACTACTACTACTACTACTACTACTACTACTACTACTACATCTACACTACTACTACTACTACTACTACTACTACTACTACTACTACTACTACTACTACTACTGTTGCGCCTGCTGCTGCCTCTGATACCCCCTTCGCCCTCCTGTTGCATCAATTGTTGTTGCATCAATTTTTATTCATCGCCCTCCTATTCATACCCATCACTTCACTCACTTCAAATATTTTTAAGACCACCAACCTTTGATTTTGAGTATCTTTGCAACTAGCAACAATGTAAATATATGTGTAGGCTTATTTATCAGATCTGCTATTTTCCAAATAAATACCGCTATATTATATTATATTATATTATATTATATTATATTATATTATATTATATTATATTATATTATATTATATTATATTATATTATATTATATTATATTATCTATAAGCAGACTTGACTACTTAAAAAGTATGTCATTTGCAACAATTCGAGTAACATAGGATGTGAGGATAAGTCCAGGGTTATGCCATGCCATCCTTATCCCAGCACATTATTAACGACGAAGTTCGATAGACCATCACACAAGCCATTGGACAGCACGATGACAGGCTCACAGTGGTGAACAAACGGGAACTCCGATGGTATGGCTACGTCACCAGAGCATCCAGCCTTGCAAAGACCGTCCTGCGTGGCACGGTGCAAGGAGACAGAAGAAGAGGTAGACAGAAAAAGAGGTGGGAGGACCACATTCGAGGATGGACTGGCTTGACACTGAGTAAAGCCATGAGGGTTGTGGAGGACAGAGAAAGTTGGAGTACGGTGGTTAAACAATAATCTGTGGTACCTCGGTGACTTAATTCGAGTAGCGGGATAAAAAAGGAACTAGCAAATGCCTGGATTTTTAATTTGTAAACACCGACCATAGCCTCTCAGTGGTGATTAGAAAGACAAATTACTAGACCAAGTTATGTTACATTTTGTCATTATTATTTCTTTATTTTTTAATAGTAGTGGTAGTTGTACCAGTAGCAGTAGTAGTAGCGTTATTGCTGTGTTTATTATTATAATTATAATTATTAATATAATAATAATAATAATAATAATAATAATAATAATAATAATAATAATAATAATAATAATAAAAATAATAATACATAATAACAATAATAATAATAATAATAATAATAATAATAATAATAATAATAATAATAATAATAATAATAATAATAATAATATTATTATTATTATTATTATTATTATTATTATTATTATTATTATTATTATTATTATTATTATTATTATTATTATTGTTATTTGTTTCAGTGGGACCTGCAGTATTAGTAGGCGCTTTTGTGGGTACAGTGGACCATTACTATGCTACTGATATGTGTTGGGTGGCACCCGACCAACTTTGGTTGTTCCTGGGACCTGCCCTCGGATACATATGTGTAAGTAAGCGATGAAGCTGCTGCTGCTGCTGCTGCTGCTGATGATGATGATGATGATGATGATGATGATGATGATGATGATGATGATGATGATGATGATGATGATGATGATGACAGCTACGACGACGAAGGGGATGATGTTGAAGAGGAGAAGGACGACGACGACGGTGATGATGATTATGACGACGACAAAGGTGATGAGGAGGAGGAGGACCATGACAACGACGACGACGACAATGATGATGATGATGATGATGATGATGATGATGATGATGATGATGATGATGATGATGATCATCATCATCATCATCATCATCATCATCATCATGATCATGCTGATGATAGTGATGATGATGACGACGATGATGAATACCGGCGTTTTCTCTGATGCAGGTGACAATCCTTGTCCTCATCTTCATGGCTAAAGAACACAACGAAAATTCCTACACGCAAAGCGAAAAGACCAATAAAGTCATCGCGTGAGTAGGTTTACTCTCCAAGTAGTAAACCGTGTTTTTCACTCTTGTATTTTTTAATAATTATTGTACTGACTCTTAATAGGTGACACTTTTTTTTTCTCCCTTTCGTCGCCGCAGAGAAATAAAAAAAAAAACAACAAACCACAACACGATCATTCTGTAAGAAGTCCTGGGGACAGGCTGAAAGAAATAAGCATTTGCATCGGGCTGGCTCAACGTTAAGCGTTCCATGGCGGAAGACAGTGCGCATCTTGCATGCAGCAAATTCGTGGTTTGGACACATTAGGTTCGAACCTGCCTTCTGCCAGCACTTCGAGCATCTCTTTGAGACTCAAAAACTCTATATTATAAGTGATACTTATGTCTTGTCTTTGCAGCTTTAGGCCCTGCATCAACACTAGCAATATTTATATAATTAATTTATTTATTTATTTGATGTATTTATTTATGTTCGTTATTTATTTATTTTGTTTATTTTATTTTATTTATGTATTTACTGACATACCTATTTTATTTGATAATTTTCTTTATTGTATTAATTAAGTATTATATTTACTTAGTTATTTTTCTTTTATTTTTTATTTTCATTTCATTTCATCGAATTTAAATTTTTATTTTGTTGTTCTTTATCTGCAGCATCAACATGAAAGGTCTATGGATTCAGATCATCCTCATCACCGTGTGTTGGTCCTTCGCTATCATCTCTATTAAAATGGTAGACAAAATACTCAAGTACCTTTACGCTCTTTTCAATATCTTACAGGTAAGTTAAGTGTGAGCACTTTTATGGACTGTAGTGGACACTGATTTGTAATCGCATAGGGGCCATGGAAGTATGTGGTAGCCCGTTTCCTTTTAAGTGCTATACAGTAAACACGCTTGCGTTAGCCCATGATATAGGCACTTTTACTGCAGCAAGAGCCAGCTCAACGCTGGAGCTGTGTTTTCTGTGTCTCACTAACCACGGGGTCAGTGAAGGCACTCTTATGGTAAGATTAGAACAACAGACATAACTTTTGATGACGAAGCGTTTGAACGAAATATCGTTATAGACAAACTTTTAATTTGGTGTTGTTTTTTTCAAAAATCTCCTTCAACCTTTTTTATTTGTTTTCCTGACATAAAATTACACAAATATTTTTTTCACTCCGAAAGTCGAAGTTTGTGAATACGTAGCCTATTTTTCTAACAGCAGTAATCTTACTTTTAATTTTTTTTCACGCACTTCTATTCTGAATGTTTTAATAGTGTTTGATCATTAAGAGAGTACAGAATACAGAATCCTTTGCTTTCCTCATATATATTTTCAATGAGAAGTATTTGCAGTGTCCATCTGCATATATACTAGGAGAATTGTGTTCATTGCCAATCTTCATGTACAACTCAAAATTTTTCAACAATTCAAAACAATTAAATTGAATTGTTAAATTAAATTATTATAGTTACATGACAATTGATCATGGTTAAGGCTAAATAAAAAAATGTTTGCTTTTTGTTTTCTTACAGGGAGCGTTTTTCGTTGTGTTCAACTTACTGCTGCACGAAGACGTGAGTAAAAATCATTTTATGATTTTCGATTGATTAAAAAACGTCTTTGTATTTTTTGGCGGTGAGGATTTGGTTTCTAGAATGTTGGTGGACCAAATTCTCTTCCTTCAAACCCGATTCCTGCTCTTTGAGCATATCTTCTTGGCATGAAGTTGTGCGCTATACAACGTGAACATTAGACTTGGACTCCATAGATAGTGACGTCGGCTTTAAATTTGCAATCAGCCCATCCTAGGCCTTCTAGCCCTCGAGGAGGCATGACCAGGAGCCGGCTTGAAAAATACTGACAGACGTTTAGCCCCTTCAGGGGTCAGTCATGACTTCGTTGGCCCTTAAACTATTGACCAACCAGAGTTATTTGAAGAATGAACCGTGGTTTGTTTTCTTCGTAACATAGAGTGTGCCTGATTGGACTGATCCTAATACTCTGCATTTCGGAACTCGCTAGTTGTCGTTATTTTTGAGGGAGGGTCAGAGCTCATGATCATAAAGGGACGGTACTCTTGAGGAGAAAGGGCCACAACCTCGGAAATAAAGAGCCACAAACTTCTTGAAATAAAGGGACACAACCCTCGATTGCAAAAGGGACACAATTTCGAGTAGGCGCGCGACAGCTGGCGAGGAATAAGTTAACTGGCGGTTCCGGTGACAGAGAAAGGGTTAACTAAAGACCGCTACCCCCTCTCTCATGAGAGAGGAAGCCAGAATGAAAAATGAATTAAGGGTTCCCTGTGTTTTAAGAAAACGGAGTGGGGGAGTTCGCTTCCGGCAAAAGAGGATGGTCATTTGCTGTAAATTACTTGGTCACTACTATTTTTATTATTAGCCTATTATTTTTTTGTTTTTATGTTGTTTTTTGTGTTAATGTCAAAAATTGTGGTATCTGGTTTAAATACCACCAGTACTTGTTATTGTGTTTTGATTGAATCATACACTCATCAGTCGAAGGTGTTATCAATAATAATATACCAACTTTCTACGACGCTATTCGCCCAAATTGTTTTGGTTTTTTGCGTCTTACTATGTTGTTTTACCAATAACCATCCCTATCTCAAAGCTACCTTTATGCATTCTTATTAGAAGGTTTTATTTTGTTGAATACTTATGATAAACAAGCAGTATTGTGCAGAGTAGGAGACAAGTACGTAAGCATAAATCAGCCGGCATGGTGTTTAACAATAAGTTTCCAAAGTCGTCGTTTTTAAAGAAATCGTACGATATAATGCGAAAATAGTTACTCGTGTGTTTTACGCTACCTTGTTTTGTTTTCCGTTCTTTATTTGCTAAGTTGATGATAAATGAACAATGAATTCCATTGATTGCATTTGCACAAAATCTGTGTAAGTTTCATTTTTGTCAATTTTAAACAGAAAGTGAGTGGTATCTGTCAACCAAAAACCATTAAAAAAAACAAAACAAACAAAACAAAAAGAGAAAAGAGAAAATCAACAACTGCTGTCTGTCATCTATTCTTTTTTTTTGTATGAGTGAATGTTGTATACGTGAGTACATGGAATACGAAGTATAGAAAACACCCCCCCCCCCTCCCCACAGGGATCAGCCATCAACAAAGTCACAACAACAGCAGCAACTAAAACAGCATGCATGACTTAACAATCATGATCAGAAGCAGTGGACTGTTACGCACCAGTTGGCATCATTAACACCAAACACATTCTTCATCGTGACAAGCAAAATGAAATAAGCGTGAAGTGAAACTGATGCATGACACCGAAACCGACGCACCCGTAGAGGATACCGCAAAATGAAAGTGACGCGTGTTCGCCACTTTGCTCCGCCCCCGTTATCTCCCAAATTAGTGAATAATTGCATTTTGTCGTGTCTAACAATCACCCAGTTAGTGAAGTAATGACGTCTATTTTGATGTAGTAAAAACGTTACAAAAAAACATGAATTTAGGACCATTTTCTGGGTCAAAACTTATCATGGTTTTGGTGTGCTTTGATGTTAAAGTCGTTATTTCACTACTGCAGTTAAACAGAGAATCTAGATCGAATATCTCACCAGCCCAAGCTTGGTGATGTTGTGTTTGTTGTTGTTATTCTTGTAATGAGTTATGCCACATTTTCACAGATCCTGACGCTCCTGTCCTAGACGGGTGAGTGCCGGTGACAATAACACACCCAGCATGCACTTAGGTCCTTCTCCCCCATCCCTGGCTGCCCAGGATTGTGCTCAGTTGTACGGACGTCAGACCATGCGCCCAAAGGCTGCGGGTGGGCGTCTCGGACGGCTTGAGTTAGATCCTGTATCGGCCAGCGCCTTGAGCAGCTCTTGAGCTGGAAAAGCGCTATATAAGAACGATTAATAACCACATTTTCACAGTCTTGTATAATCAGTAATCACCTCACCCCCTAAAAAAAAATAAAAAAGATGATCAGTAGTACTATAGATGTAGCCTAGCAATGTATTATTAACAATAACTTTCTAACCAACTAACGGCTATATAGCCATCCATGTAGCGCATATCCTTTTCCCCCACCTTCCTTTTATTTTCTTGTCTAAAATCACTTCGGTGAATAGACGTTAAATGAAATAAACAAACAAACAAACAAACAAACAAACAAACAAACGGCTATAACAATCGCATCTACAACAGTTGACATGATAAAAAACAACTCTGTCACACTTGTAGTCACCATAAGACCCACCTTCCACAACACATTAATTATTACCAACCTCTCTGTCTCCCTCCATCCTCCCCCCCCCCCTTCCTTCTTCTCGGCTCCATCCTCCCCACTTCCACCCCCCCACTCCACCCCCTTCCACTACTACTCCCCATCCACCTCCTCCTAAAACCGCAACGTCACGAAAAAGCTCTCCCCACTCATTATTATCATTAGCCTCTTGTCAGCTTTGGAGAGCGTTTGGTAGTGTGGAGCGGCGGGCGGTCGTTATTTAGCCACAGTTCAATGGTCAAAACACAAACGAAACTAGCCAGCCGTTTTCCGTTGTATCCATCCAAGCGGTCAATTCTCAATGACGGACGCCCATGACAAATTTGTCCCCCAAAAAATATTGCTAAGTGATGCTTGGCGGTCTTTTAGTTTGGCTAACCTTGGCTTTTGACCTGCGACTGGCTAACTATACGAACTATTATTCCAAAGGGATCTAATGATTAATCATGACTACGTGGAATAATAATTTATTATGAACCATATGGGAGAGAGTAACTAAATAAAAGGCAGGAAACTGTACGTCTAATAGTTTGTTGTTTGTAGACTCGTTTGGTACTTTGAAGCAATAAACCAAGCAAGTGGCTCAATAATTGCATTACGTGGTGATGATCTTAAATGTCAAATTATGCCAATAGTATCGAACACGTTGAATTACTCAAACACGCTTGTTCATAAAGTAGACCATACGGACAAACAAACACTAAAGTAAAACTCAACTGTAATTAATCTCGCTTCAGGAGAAAGCTTTGGCAACATCTTTCCTTATTTAGTACAGTTCATTGTTGATTTACATAAAATTTTATTAATAAAGAAAAGCAAAGCCGTTCGCAGATACCTTGGATGTTCATGGTAAATGTGGGGACGATCAGAGACAAACTGTAGATTTCTATTGAGAACACACGGACAGATATACACAGACATTTCGAATATATAAAGATGTTACATTGTACTTGTCTCTTACTACGCAATGCAGTACTGCTGCTTGTTTTTAGAACTTTTTTTTTTCGTTTCCTTCGGGGTTTTCTCACAGTCGCTATAGGAACACAGACACAATTCGCCATAATTTTCCAGTAAATTGGCATGTCTGGTGGTAATTAATGAGCTGAAGACGACAACTGTAGTAGCAAAACCCCCATGTGACAGATTGACTTCTCGGCATCACTGCCCGTATGAGACGCTCTATGGAGACAAAATAAGGAGGAACAATCTGTAAGATCGGATCTATAGATAAGAAACGAAATGCCGCTATTGCACTGAAGGGGATTCTGGCACTGCCGCATACAGCGTGTCTGAGACTAGACAATGCATTCTCTCTCTCTCTCTCTCTCTCTCTCTCTCTCTCTCTCTCTCTCTCTCTCTCTCTCTCTCTCTCTCTCTCTCTCTCTCTCTCTCTCGGAAGATTTTTGTTGTAATTTTATGTAAGAAGATTTCTGCACGACGTAATAGTTTTCATACATTTTAATCCTTACATGGTTTTTTAACATTGTATATTAATTATTTATTTTATTTACGTCCATACGCAATTTGGGATCTGTTTCTTATGATGGATTTGAGGTACACGGGTTCTCCCGCTACGCCTCTCTCTCAATTTTTACATAGGGATAGAAATTATATGATGTTGATCTGATGTGCAGCTTATTTTAGCCTTTTTTCATTATTTCGCTGTAGTCCTTGTAAGAGTTCCTCTCTCTCTCTCTCTCTCTCTCTCTCTCTCTCTCTCTCTCTCTCTCTCTCCATCCTCCCTCATTATCAACCCCAAACACACATAATTATTTTCACACTCTCGTGCGTTCCTCACAGTCGCCGCCATCTTCTGTAACTCGCCCTTTGAAAAAAGTTGATCACACAACAGACAACATAGTCGCAGCACGCCTCCCAAATCAGAATAGAAAGAAGAGAGAGAAAAAAAACGAGTAGAGCGAGTGTAGTGATGAAAGAAGAAGAGGAATAGAATGGGAAGGAAATGGGAGAGGAAAGCAAAGAAAAGAAGAAGGATAGAGGGAGGAACTAAACAAGCTTGAAACTAGATTCAGTGAAGGGTGAACTGAAACCTTGCACAGAACATCTTTTATTTCCTATCAAGTCCTTCTACTCTACACAGTAAGCGAATCTTTGTGGTGTCCCAGACACTCTGCCTGGCTAAACCCCTGCTTGGAATTGAAACGAATGAAAGGACAATGATGCCTGGTGACAATCAGACCCTCAACATCTGCCACGGTCCTCGGACCCTGTATCCCACAGTCAGGCTCTTTTTGCCTTTCTTGCATAGTCACATCCTCAGCTTGGGTGATGCAGTTTGAGGCTTTGCTACAGAAATTGAAGATAAGAGTAAGACTCGGGGATGCTCTAAAATGAAAGCTACAAATCGTTTCTTGTTTTGTTTTAAGGGAAGAAGGTTTTAGGAGGGAGCAAAGAAATGGGGAATGAGGGGGGGGGGAGTAGGATGGGGAGGCAGGCATGTACGATGGAAATAGTACTTAGATTTAGCTTTTTTACTTATTGCGTTTTGATGCAATGCGGAGTTAATATCTAATTGGAGGCATATAATAGTTGTTCTGTCCATTAATTTATACGTAAAATAATTGTGAAGAAATAATTTGCAATAAAAAAGAGCACAAGCCTGTGTTTTAGGGTCAATTTTTTCAGAACAAACATCAGTATCGTTTAACATTATATTTATTATACACTTTCTAATATAGCAATTAATTAAAAGTATAATTTTGTTAAAATTAAATAAACATTAAATTAATAAATACTTTTTTAAATATCAATATTTTATTATATTATTTGTATCTGGTGCAAGACATCCTTTATCACCCTCGCTTGATTTGTAACTAACAAACATGTAATATCACCTTTTCGTCTCCGTCTCCTATTTCTCACTATTTCTACCCTTCTCTGTCTTGCCCCTCTGTCTGTCTCTCCTTTTCAATCTGTCCGTTGTGGATGCCCGCCTTCTTTTCACGCCACAGTGTAGCAGAAGCTGCTTCTTGTCCCAGTTTACCGTTCGCAGCAAGTGCATTTATTGCTAAAGACCCTAATACGAATTTAAGGTACATGGGCCCATGGATTTAAGGCGCACAGATCCTTTGGAATCATCAAGCCACTTCACAAACGTAAGGCGTTAGATGGTGTAGTCGTGCACGTTTATAATAATAATAATAATAATTAAAAAAAATAAATAATAATAATAATAATAACAATAATAATGGATGGTATGCACGCCTTATTCCTTAATCAGACTCAAAGCGTGACGATCTGTAACCAGCCTACACGCCCACATGTATAAAACACATGAACACACAACAAACACATTCATTACTTAGACAGGTGGAGTAAAGGCAAATCACTATTAGAAGTCGGAAAGGAATTCAAATTTCAGTTTGAAATTTTAGAAAAACTGCATCCAATCCCGTTTTTGAAGGGAGGGAGGAATCCAGAGTACCCGGAGAGAACCATCGGTGGCCTGAAAGTCTCGTATCTAAGTGACATAAGTTCGTACCCTGAGGGGTTTGAACCCGCGACCTTCGGCATGGTAAACCAGCTCACTAACAACTGAGCTGTCAGGACACATCCTTTCAATCAAATTAAACGCTATGGTCGATGGTTTCCATGAAAAGAGAGCTGGCAAGTATTCAAATAAATAAATAAATAAATAAATAAATAAATAAATAAATAAATAAATAAATAAAACAAGCTCTGCTTAAGAGAGATTCAACTTTTTGTGTTAGATTTGGATTGTTAGTTTAAAGTGATTATGAAGATGAAAACAAATACGCAAGAAAATGTATAAAATGTCCAGTCTAATTCTCATTAAAATTCGGCTATTGCGTAAAATTATATTCATTCAGTTTTTGGTTTAATATTTGCGGGGGGAAAATAAATATAAGTATCGTGTTCGACCTTCAAAAGATTGTATTTTATAGCAGTAAATGGCTTATTTCCATTCGAATAGAGGCACAGGCGCCCAACAGCTGTGACGAACATGCGCTAACCATTCGTTGTGTGTGAATGAACCAAGCGGGAGTATTGTGTACCTGTGGTAATGAGTGACGCGCAAATTACTGTATCAAAATGCCCATTAGTGAACTCGCGAGGTGACCGAGGAACCTTTTTTTTTAAATTCAGGTGCTTACACACTTATTTGAGAACTTCCAGCTAAAAATGTGGGTTAATAAACTATGATCACACTACCTAGTATAAAGGGGTATAAAATACGACTCACTTAAAGCGCTCCTGTGTCCCGGGACGGTAATCTAACCACGCAACGACTCGCTTAAAAGTTTGCTAATTCATTAGTTTCGATCAACTCCAAATATTCCTTGCATGTAAACTGTTGTTTGTTTTTCAGTTTTTCAATATAAGCAGTTCTTGTATGACAATTTAAGTTCTTGTTACATTAAACTATGAAATTAGGTACATTTTGCAGTAGTTCTTATTTGCCTTATATTTTCCTTTTTTTTTTGTATAATTATAACTTCGTTTATAATCCTTGTCATGATGGTATTTTTGCTGTGTCAGTTTCTCAAAAAGGGGAAAAAAAATAGAAAATGATTTTTTCGTATTTTTATATAAAAGTCAACATATGGCCAAAGAAAAACTGCTTCTAACCACGGAGCAGAAGGAGGGGAACCAGAAATCAGAAAGCGTTACAATGGCGAAAAGGGCCCTTCACGGTTTGGAGGGCTGTAGCTTATTTGATTCTGTTTAATATCTCCTTTATTAGTGGGATCTAACGGCGACCGAGTGCACCCCTACAAAGGCTCCCTCTGTCACACTCCACCCTTTAGTGAAGGGAGATCATCAGAACCCCGCCGTCTGCCGACAGATGGCGGGAAAGTGGCGGCCATTGTTTGTGAGCCCTGCACGCGCTTTCAGTCGCGTATGCTGCTTGGCTAATTTGTCATAGTGCAGGTATTGGGACGGAATGGGGCTGGAATGACAATGAGATTTCAATGAGTCTGAATGACTAGCGCTCCCTCTCTCTCTCTCTCTCTCTCTCTCTCTCTCTCTCTCTCTCTCTCTCTCTCTCTCTCTCTCTCTCTCTCTCTCTCTCTCTTTCTGCTGTGAACGATACAAGCTACTGATAGGACTGTCAACCCTGATTCAGTAGTTTGCCTCTCCCTTGATGTTCTACAAAGTTTATGAAGATGAGCGTTTAGTCCTATAATTATGGTTTATGCATTTTAGTACTGAAAATTTCTGTTTGCTGTCTTTGTGTTTGCCGTCTTTGTATAGGTTTTCAGTTCTCTATCTCTGAAATGCTACTTTTGTAAAAGATTTTCTCAGCACACTGAACCTACCTATATAGGCTGCCGTGGAATACAGTAAACATAACTGTAAAGAAGTCTTTCGGCTGCTTCCTCTTAGCTCAAATCGACGAGAGAGAAGAAAAGAAGAAAATAAAGAAGACTTCATACACAATAACTAATGTGGAAAGAGAGGGGAAGAAGAGGGGAGAGGTGGAAGGAACACATCACCATATAAAGACAGCATATCCAGTTTAGGATATTGCCTTTTTCAATTAATTTACAAAACTGCAGCAGTCGAAAGATTCCTCGATCAACAGTGGTATCACTTGACAAAGTACACGAGGGGCGCGTGCCAAAAGCTGCTGTCCAAAGTCTGGTCGTGCATTGACCATCAGTGACTAACTGAGGCAAGCCTGAAAGAAGATTAATCAGACTATTAGGGATCCAGCGGAAGCAAACAGGGTCGTCCCTGTGTTCCGACAGTATTATGTTCCCACAATAATATAGATGTGTTTTTCCAACACTTGTGTTCACACTTAGAGGTATGGAAACAGAAAACGCCACAAGAATGAGAACATGGACAGGCTCCCGTGAAAAACAATGATGGTGAGCCAATATGCCTTAACTATCATAGACAGGTAGAGAGACACTTCTCACTAGACCCATATTCTGATTCACCAAAGGCTTCGCTTAAATGTATAGAAGAGTCAGGATTAGTTTGCTCTTATGAAGCCTACTTTAGAGTATGATTTAAAGGGAGTAGCGCGTCATGCATTTCAACATAATCATCAACAGCAGCAACACAAACAGAGTAGTTTGAATGGCCGGTTTATGTGTGTGTAAATTTCCGTTTTTCTGAAAGTTCAATCTATGATACTCCTAATGCTTAAAGAGGGTTCATTTTCGAACCTCAGATACTCTTGTCGAAAGCTGTGTCCAAGCCTAGCAGGACAAACACGCTCCATGTCGCCCCTAACAACTGAACCCCGCCTGTACAAACTGCCACTGTTATTGGAGCCTTGGTCTCAAGGGTCCGGGTTCAAGTAGCCGCTAACAACACCACTAGACCACTGAAACGATCGGCAAAAAGACTGATCATGAGGCGCAGCTCAATTTAACCAGTAGCCATTAGAAATAGGCATGACATATTTTTTTCTTTTTCTTATTAATCGTTCTTAAATAGCGCTTTCATAGCTCTAGAGATGATCTTGTTCTGACAATAGTCGGAAATCCTCAAACACCGCACAAATATACAATTTATTAAAAAAAAGCCAAATATTTGATTGAAACCTCCGCGTCTTTTCTGTAGTCAGACGTCAGCTCTGATTTAAGTTATTAAGTATTTGTTATGGACCTGAACCTTAACATGAGGCAACGACTCATTACTATGAAGTTTGTTTTTCAATTAGTTATCATTTTATGAGTATCCCACTCGAACGATACCGTGTGTAAATGCAAATCTGTAAAATAGTTCTTGCGGTTCCTTTAGGAGCCATTGTATCAGGCAATAGGTCCCGACAGAAAGTTCTCTCCAGGATCGCACAAACAACTGCGGCCCTGACAAGGCTGAAGACCACTTGGAAAGACAGGACCATCAGTCTACATTCTAAGGTAAGACTGCTGCGCTCCCTTGTCATCTCCATCGCCATATACGCTTGCGAAGCATGGCCCACACAGTAGTCCTACAACGAAGAATACAAAGCATGGAGATGAGGTGCTACAGAAGACTTCTGGGCTTTTCCTATACCCAGCACATCACCAACGACGAAGTCCGACAGACCATCACACAAGCCATTGGACAATACGATGACATGCTCACAGTGGTGAAGAAACGGAAACTCCGATGGTATGGCCACGTCACCAGACCAACAGGCCTTGCAAAGACAATCCCGCAAGCCACGGTGCAAGGAGGCAGAAGGAGACAGAAAAAGAGGTGGGAGGACAACATTCGAGAATGGACTGGCTTGACACTGAGCGAAGCCATGAAGGTTGCTGAGGACAGAGAAAGATGGAGTACGCTGGTTAAACGATCATCTGTGGTGCCTCAACGACCTTCGAGTTACGGGATAGGATAGAATAGGATAGTTCTTGCGGGACGAGACCATTGTTCAACTTGATTTGTTTTTGCATGCTTAGTTAAGAGTGTCTTGTTTTGATTTGTTTTTCATAATCGTAATCTTTTTGGGTTTTGATTCTGGCGCGTTGTTATGTAGAAGGGGTCTGAACATGTTCGGCATAGAACTCTTAAATAGTTTACTTTCCATCTGCTAGTACATGTAATATGTATTGAATACAACTCTTTTGCTTCGACGCATTTCCCCTTTTATAAAACGATTATGGAGAATAATTTTAATATGCACACGTACACACACACACACATACACACACACACACACACACGTGAGCGCGCGAGAATTATTTTACCTATTCCTTCCGCGTCTTAAAATAACCTTGCAACATCTCATACAACACGAGAGAAAGCAACCGTAATCAAATAAAAAAGACGCTTTTAGAAGACCAAGAAATGATCAGCATGATGAAATTTGTTTGGGGCGAAATTGAAAATGAACTTTTATCATGTTCGACCTTTGCCGCAGCGTGTTCCATCTTCTCGTCTTCGCAACGTCCCAGATGCTGGTCCATCCGTTCCTGCAAGTAATAGAACATGCAATGCCAGATCTCTGCATCTCTTTTGGGTTGAGGATTTGAATGTTGTTGTATGATAGTTGAGAATATTTGGGAAGACAGGGATGAGAGTGAATAGCCCATTCATTGCAGAAAACTGAGTAGGCCTATGTACAACGACATAATTTGTCAATCACCGCACCACATAAATTGTCCTCCTACATAATGTATGTAGTGTGGTGATTGGGAATATTTGGAAATCTGGACAGAACTAGGCCTTATATAAAGAGAAACCTACAGGCACAAAGCTTTATTACAAATCAATTTCTGTACCCCCATGTGTAAATCGTGATGAACCTCATCGAAAAATGTCCTTACGGTTGTTTTATATATTTATTTATTTTGGTAGAGGAATATTGGGCTTGAAAGGAAGGTTATGTGCTTTTCATATATTCCGCATTCTCCCACATGCAAGGCTGAAATCTTCAAGAAAGCATTTCTTAACTGAAGGTTCGTGGACGTTCACAAACCCTTTTGTTTCTAGGTTCTCAGATCCCGAACCTAGGCTCCTGAACCTTTTAGACACACACAAACAAGTTCAGGATCCTAGGTTCGGGACCTGAGAACCTCGAGAAAAGAGGCTTGTGAACCTTAACAAATTCCAAATGTCAAAACTTTCTCACTGTCCACACATCCACAAGGGGGCACAAAAACTAACCTTCTCTTGCTAGTGCTTCTCTATGGCCATCGTCGGTAGCAGATAAACAGAGACAACTGTGTTTAATTCATCATAATTCTCGCCAACGGCAGCGTCGCCCGAGTGTGACCTTAATCACACTTTGCGCGAAACGGCTCGGGAGCAAGACGACGAATTAACAGATTATGTTCAGGATAAACTTCTGTCTGTGGCGCTTCTCATTCGGACCCGTGTTTCCAGCGCTTCTACGGTAGCAATCAAAATATTTTGGGATGTTCGGTGTTGGAGAGTTGAAAGTTTCTGTTGAACTATATAGCCATGGGTATGGATAAGTTTCTGCACGGACCAAAAATTGGTCCGTGGTTTTTGTTAGCGACAACAAGTCGGCAAATTAGCAGATTATTCTCAGGATAAAGTTCTCTCTACTACAATAGCGCTTCTGATAGCGCTTGTTTGTAATAGTACTATGGTAGTCCTCAAACTATTTAGGAGTAGGAATTTATTCGTGTTTTGTCTTGCTGAGATAGTTGTCCAAATCATTGGAGTGTTCAGGTTAAACTTCTGTTAAGGTGGTGGACGCGACACGTTTATGCTCTCGTGTTTATTATTCCCCGCTAAAAATGGAGGATAGCCCGCAGTTTTAAATATTATGCTTTTTTTTTTCTTCTTAATTTGAGGTAGTTGATTTTTTGGTCATAATATCTCATTCCCCACACATCCCCCTCTCAAAGCCAGTCAACCACCCCCACCCAACGTACCTCTTCATACCGTCATAATATTCCTAATATTTCCTCTTGCGTTTATTCACCTTCGCAACTGTAATCACATATTTATATATGGCTTCAACGCTATGAAAAGGACCTGACGTTTTAAGGACGCAAGCGTTCAAGGGCGGTCGTCCGGTCCTTTCGATGTGCTTGCTGCACGCGGCGGTTTTCTATGGAGTGGTTCCGCTAGCTTTTTATTCGCCCACCGACACGCGGCCGCGAATCAGGCCGGTCGCTGGCCCATGACAATTTTTTTTTGTTTCACGGCCATATTTCTAGGGTTGGTTTAATCTAATTAACGGAATGAAGTTGGCTGCAGCAGCTATGATAGGGACGCCGTTCACTAAAGAAAAGGAACACAAACACCATTGAGCCCCTGTCTTTTAGGGTTTTTTTGGTCAGTGTGTCTGGATTTCTTCGCTCTTTTCTTTTTCTTTTTTCTTTTCTAAAACATCCTTTATTTCTTATGCGTTCTTTGTGTTCCGCTTTGTCCCAGCCATCACTTCATTTTGTCTTACTTCTTCACCCTTATCTCCACTTCATGCTAATTGGTGATTAGTGGCGTGGTGTGTATTTTCAGCGGTACATTGCGTCACATAATGCAGGTTCGCAGCAAGTGTGTGACTTTGGCGACTTTTGGATTCGTCGTGGATCCAGCAAATTATTTTGTGCACCTACGTTGCAGTAGCTCAGTGGGTCTTTGCTCGAAGCTCGGGTGCGCATGTTGGATGTAATGGGTTCCACCTTCATTCCAGCAAGATTGTTTGTGATTGCTGGATCTCGATAGACAGCCCCCCTCCCCCCCCACTCTCTCTCTCTCTCTCTCTCTCTCTCTCTCTCTCTCTCTCTCTCTCTCTCTCTCTCTCTCTCTCTCTCTCTCTCTCTCTCTCTCTCTCTCTCTATCTCGATATATTATGTGACGCAATGTACCGCTGAAACACACTTCCCAATCAGCCTGAAGTGGAGAGAAGGGTGAAGAAGTAAAATAAAATGAAGTGACGGTTGAGAGAATGCGGAACAGAAAGAAAGGGTCTAAAAGAATGAACGCCGAAGAAAGAAAGGATGTATAAGAAGAGAAAAAAGAACAAGAAGAAAAGAGCAAAGAAATCAAGACACATTGACAAAAAAGAAAAGACAGGGTCTCAATGTATGTATAAATTACCCCTGAGGAAAAGGTGAATAAAACCTCGAAAATATGGACATCATAAAGTGACTTTTTTTCTCTCTCTGTCTGTCTGTGTGTCTGTCTGTCTGTCTGTCTCTCTCTCCACCTTTCTCTCTCTGTATATATATTATATATATATATATATATATATATATATATATATATATATATATATATATATATATATATATATATATATATATATATATATATATATATATATATATATATATATATATATATATATATATAGTCACCTACCTTTGTTTTTCTTGAAAACTCTCATAAAACTCCTTATTTGTGTATGGGTGTCTGTTGTCAGTTTGGGGCACTTGGACGCTTTCTGCCAAATGGTCACTTGTGCTTTCTATGGTATTAGTATTTAGCAATGTAAGCATTTTCTAGGTATGTGTTTTGTTAATACTTTATAATGATGTTTTTATTCTACTTTGCTTTTGTAAACGAGGGTTTGATAAATTAGAATAAAGACTAAGCGTTCCCTGCATGGTATGCCTTTATTGTAAAGTGACCGGCTGGTGGAGTGCCTTTAGTGTTACCGCTAGGGTTTTTTTTTTTTTTTTTTTTTTGAGTAAATTTACGTCCCCCGGTTGTTTCAGCAGATCTTTTATACGGATCAGGGGTGAGTCCTCTTTCAATCAAGTTGTGGTCCTGATTCGGCACTTAGCAGTACGCTGGACCCTATAATCAATGACTCACTAAGTAACTGTATATTAAATTATTTCAACAATAACCTGAATTTTTATAATCAGAAATTCGAGAAAGAGCCCTTGTTTTTAAGAATTGAATTCTTCTATACTTACTCCAGTGTGTGTACGTGTGTGTGTGTGTGTGAGGATTTGTGTGTGTGTGTGTAAATGTGTGTGTGTTTGTTTGTTTGTTTAGACGGCGCTGGTTTAACAAATTCGTGAAAATCTTCCACGTTCTCTTGAGGGACCTCGTAATGTTGACGCCAAAAGAGTGTTCCGTTAGAGTTAGGGTTAGAGTTAGCGTTTGCGTTAAAAGACTTAAAAGTACTTTTTAAAAAAGGACTAAATGTTAAATGTTCCCTATATGTCAAAACAACGTATGTGGCGTTTCATGAAAGTCATAACAACGGCGTCTTCGCAAGTATGTTTTTGTGTGGGAGGGATGGGGGAGCGGGTTGGGTGGGTGGGTGGGTGGGGAGACGATGTAGAAAAGAAGTTATTGTTACACACTCTTTATACTGTACCTACGTTCTTTTGACAGCCCTGTTATTTTGATGTCAAAACAGTGTTCTATTAGGTCTAGGGCTGTGTTAGGTTTAGAGTTAGGTTAAGGGTTATGGTGCGTTAGAGTTAAGGTGCGTTAGAGTTAGGGTTTGTGTTAGGGCTAGCTTTAAAAAAGGACACATTTCAAAAAATGTCAAAACAACGTATGTGGCTGTTACGTTGAAACGCGAATGGTAGTATGTCTGAAACGCGCACGACAGATCTAATCGTTTCGTTTTGCAAAGTATTCAATAATAGAGTGTATTTACCTTTGATTTGAGTTTGCGTTTTGTTAGAAGAAGCTTTGTATAACGTTGGTAATTTTTGTTAATCGATATTATTAGAGAATTCTCTAGATTCGCGTGTTTACTGTCGATAGAAACTTCCTGATAAATGTCGAAGTTTGAGAATATTCCTGGAATATTTAGAAAGATGTATGACGTAAGTCAGTGATGACGATCTTTAGTTCGATTGGTGGTAAAGCGTCATCGGGAACATTCTGATCGAGAGAAAAAAGTATAAAATGGACACACTGTGTTGTGAAAGGAGCTGAGTTGAGTTGAGAATTGTATGCAGATGTTAATGTGTGCTGAATAAAAGTGGAAAATTTCATACGAAGACTCAGTGACTTGTATGCTGATTGAACGGGTTACGTGGATAATCGAATCCGAGCTTACACTCATCAGGAGCATTCACGCATTGGGGCTGAATCTACTACTGATTGAAAACACCACCATCAAACGGAGTGTAACAGTGGCCTTATTAAAGTCACAACAACGGCGTTTTTCAACGGTTGTGTGTGTTGTTGTTGTTGCTGTTGTTGTTGTAAATTGTTGTTGCTTTTCAGTTTTGTTTTATTTCTTCAGAGAGAATCGCTCAAGGCATCACTTCTTTTTTCACACTTCTCTGCTCTTTCTCTCATATATTTGTTAAAAGAAAAGGTCTGTTTCTGCGTTGGGAATAGAAAAAAAAGAGAAAAAAAGAGAAGAAATAGGAAAGATCACAAGGGTTTTAAGCAAAGTGAAATGGATCCGCGATAGCAAAAAAATGTGGACCCTCGGTCGCGTACCGGTACATAGCATACAGCCTTTTGTAGAACTATGAAGGGTGGGGACCAGATTGCGTCTGTAGCGAAAGGAACCGGCCGCTCAAACGAGTTATTCTCAAACCGCGAACGTACTGTACAAGTTTCGAACATGTAATCTTCCATTAAATCGAAACGATATAGACCTTATGATAGGTGAAAGGTCCGAATATAATAAAATAGACCTATAAGAATGTCTTCCCAGTTAAAGGACTGTATTTTTCGATGTAAATGAAGACGTAATAGGTTCTTTGGTACGTGGGTTTTGGGAATAAAACGTTTGAGCGGCCGATTCATCTCGTCAAAGACGCTATGTGATCCCCACCCATTCTATTTATGATACGTGGGATGTACGCTACTACTGCTATGCTGTCGAGGGTCCACTTTCTATTTGCTATGGCGGGTCCATTGTACTTGGTTAATGCTCGTGGAAAGACTGTGTTTAAAATGAGCGAGGCATCATTCTTGGAGGGTCTGGGAGGGTCCGGGCAGTAGTACGACAAGGGAAAGATGGACGAAGGGAAAGACAGATAGACAGATGGAGAGACCATGTGTTGGAAATGGCAAAGCACTGGGTTATGGGCAGAAGGGTCGAGCGATGACGTGGATGACGGGATGGGAAGAAATGAAATGTTGCCACCAAGCCTTAATGCCGCTGTCTTACGGGCGAGTGAGGGGTCAGGGATAAAACAAACAGGCCCGGTTTGTTCAGACAAATTGGCGGGTGCGACAGGGCCATATTCGCCACTCGGCCCAGCTCGCTGAGTTATCACTGATGACGTCGCCTTTCCACCGCCCCACCCCCACCCCTCAACTTCTCTTCCTCCTCCACCCATCTCGGTGCCCCACGTCTTCTATCTTCATATCCCTTCCATATTCCCTTTCTCCTTCCAGCAGCCTCCCTCCCTCATCCCCGCTACCCCCGTCTTCAGCCTCATTCTTCCCTTTCTTCTATCGTCATATCTCTCGCCATCCTCTTCTCTCCCCCCCCCTCCCCCCATCTTTCTTTCAGCTTATTCATCAGAACATTTAGCATCTTTTTTTTCCTTTAAAAAAAAATGCAAACTGGTTATTTCCACCAAAAATCTTCTCAGTTTGCCTCGCATCGTCTATCTGAACTTGACAATATCTGCGTTCCTCTACCTACCATCCTACCAATCCTCAACCCACACATACACAACACATGCAGGCGTACCCCCGGACAAACAGACACGTTGTCAAACATAGGCGCATGCCATGCGCCTCTAGATACAATCAATACTACAACAAACTAGAAATGTCGCTACCAGCATTTGTCAGTCATGATGATGATGATGATGATGACGATGACGATGACGATGATGATGATGATGATGATGATGATGATGATGATGATGATGATGATGATGATGAAAACGACGTCCGACAATATCGATTAGATAACTGTTATTCCACAAAATACAAATATCTACCAGATTTCCCCTTTCGTGCTCGAGACATGCAATCTCGTCCAAGGATATAGAGCCTATGGCCTGCCGCGTAGACGATCACAGATTTGTTTATGTTTTGTTTGTTCGTTTTGGTTTTATGGCAAGAAATTACTGTCCTGCCGCGTGTTTGTTCATGCCTATAGCGTCACCCCTTCTGCTCTTTCTGACGAGAAAGTATGGGGAATATAATCGTTGATTTCGGGCAAACAGGGACGTCCGGAAATCTGGTAATCTGGTGTGGCAGATTGGCTTGTGGGTTATCGTTTGATCATCATCATCTTTTTTTTTCTGTCTCCACTTCGTCCTTCTTTCTCCAATTCGTCTTTTACCATTTCTTCTTCCTAGTTCCCCCGCTCCTTCTCGCTTCCCCCCCCCCCCCTAGCCCCGGACCCCCTTTTTAAAAACAAACAAACAGATTTTCTGCCACATTTCTGCTGTCTTTAAATAGAACGCATTGTTTTGAAAATTATTGAAGTTCAGAAGTTGTGTTTGCCGAAACTAATACATGGTCGCCTTGATTTGTAATGCTTTTCTGTATGTCATGTTATTAGAAGTTGTTTGAGTATGGCTGTAGAGGTTGAACTTACAATTTTCGATGTGAATGACAGTTTTGAACAAACTCACACAAGGTAGCTGAGAACCGCCGAGGCTTATTTTGCCTGATAGGTAGACATACTCGGCTTGTCTCAGCTACGCTGTATAAATCAAGCTGTCCCCAGTTGAGTTCTCTGTATTTTTTGTTATTTTTAGCGATAGTGATGGGAATTATTTTATTATTTTTTTAAAAAATTTAATCAATCTTATATTGCGCTTTTCCAGCTCAAGAGCTGCTCAAGGCGCTGGTCGATACAGGATCTAACTCAAACCGCCTGAGGCGCCCACATGCAACCTTTGGGCGCATAATCTGGCGCCCAGACGACTCAGCACAATCCTGGGCGACCGAAATTTAGGAGAATGGACCTACTGCGTGCTGGGTATATTTGTGTAGCCGGCACTCACCCGTCTAGGACATGAGCGTCAGAATCTTTAAAGTAGAATACTGCGGTATTATATTGCAAATGTTTCGGAAAGTTCATCGTTCCAGATCTGCTTGGACTTGATTTATAAATTGACTATAATTGTTCTCTTATATATGATCAGCAGATCCATTACGTTTTAATTGCCATTTTGTAAACATGTACACGTAGATATTTTAAAAAAAAAATTTATTAATTTTTTTTGTCAATAGAAAGTTGCCAATAGAAAGTTGTCAATGTCATTTTTTAAAAAGCGTAATATGGTCAACCGAGATACGTTTCTGAACTAAAATGAGGTATTTGGAACACATTATGGGATAGGATTTAGGTCATCTATGTGAATTCGTTTGTACACACATTCTGCCTTTTAGCTGGTGAACGCCGACTAGCCTGTGATCCTAATCAAGTTTGTGACCACCGAAGTGGGCTTTAAATGCTTTTTGTCTGCCTTCTCGTTTGTCATGCAGATTTTTTTAGTGTTGTCCCCTGCTGGTCCCCAAATCTGTCCAGGAGACAATAAGGTCGGTAGCGTCACTATTAGTGTAAGTGAATGTGGAGGGTCTAACTGGGATAGCGGGTTATATTAATTGAAAAATAATAATAATTTATCGTTGTGATTCCCTTGTTTTACTCACTCGATGTTATTTACGGTAGTTTGCACTGAAATGTACGGGGGAGGAAAACATACAATGAATTATAATAACTAAAATAGTTGTTAAAATGTCAATAAATCACGCTACAAGGCATTACTATTATCTAAGCTAATAATCAAACAATGCAAGAAGAATATCGCTATTTCATTTTAGCAAATGTACCAATAGATTACAACCGCATATTAGAGAAGAAAAGCGAATACAAAAACTTTGTTTTTTGACGGAAAACTTATATCGGCGTACCGATTACCGATTCCGATTACAATAAAGAGGCCTTTATAATACACACACACACCCACACACACACACCCACACCCACCCACACACACACACACACACACGCACGCACACATACACACACAAGTAAGTAAAACACCAAGACTGGGTTTTATTAAGAATGTAAGAATCGGAAAGTGATTTTTTGACGGAAAGAACGCAAACTTCTTCTAGAAATGTAAGAATCAAATGCAAAATTGCCTCTTTCCGTCTCAAAAGAAAGTTGACCTAGTTCGTCTCCTATAGGCGACGAAATAGGTCGAACTGTCTTGCAAAATTTCCCGAAAATTGACTGGATTTTCTCCGTCCCGGATAGAGCACTCCCTTGTACTTAAAACTCTCATGCACTACAACTGCACTCCCATGCACTAAAAGAGCACTCCGGTGTACTTAGAAAAAGTGGGTGGCTGGAAAACACTGGGTGGCTAATACACACACCCATTTCCTGCTTAAAAAGCATGGTTAGTCACCCATTTCAAGGCTTATACCTCCGCACAAACACACACACACATACCCACACACACACACACACCCACACACACACCTACACACACACACACACACCACACACACACACACACACAGACACACATACTCATTTGACAATAAAGAAAAGCTAATGGTTACCAACACTATAATAAACAAAAATATAACCAATAAAATAAAATATAAAGAGAGTTAGAAATGGTACAATTTCTTAGGAAGACTTCATTTGATGATGGTTCGGTACTAGAATCAGAAAATGCGGGGTCTGCTTTTGTCATTCCCGATGTGAAAATACGTGAGTCATTTCATTTAGGAAAAGGGTTTTCAATTTTTACAGCAGAATTGATAGCTATTTTAATGGCTTTAAATAAACTTGTTAGCTTGCCTACTGCTTTCTATAGTATAGTAATGTGTGTGGATTCACGTTCTGTTTTACAGGCTTTAAATACTACAAATAGCAAGGAACGACAAGAAATAATTTATGAAATCAAACATGTTCATTGTTTGATTATCAATGGAACAGAAGTTAATTTCTGTTGGATACCATCACACTGTGGTTTTATCTTTAATGATTGGGCAGATCGAGAGGCAAAGAACGGTGCTCTGAACTTGAATTCAGTTACTGTTCACATATCTTTATCTACTAAAGAAGCAATCAGCAGACTAGAAAAAGCAATTTTTAAAAAATACAATTATTCACCCCAATATTCGTTACATGTTGGTTTTTCAAGACCTGTTGTAACATTAGCATATAGAATTCTTTTAAATTCATTACGAACTAAGTTTTGTAAAAATATTTTTTGCTCTTGTAATAGTGCTTTTTCACTGGTTAATATACTGTTTAAATGCACTGATTTTGACTTTTAACTACCAGTGGAAATGAAAAACATTAAGATATTAAGTGATTTACATTTTTCAGTATGTTTAAAGCTTGCGAAATGTTTTATTTATTTATCTGTTGGAAGATTTATGTAGAATTCTTTTTTCAGTGACTATAGTATGTGTAAATTAAATCATAGAGGTATGGGGAGAGAGAGAGAGAGAGAGAGAGAGAGAGAGAGAGTTATTTAATTTTTTTTCTCAGTTGTTCTTGTTAATAAGTTGACTTTTTGATATAGTTAATTATTTTACATTTGTTCAGTACTATGTTCTTTTTCTTATTTTCAATGTCTAAATCACTTAGGTGAATAATAGACAATAAATGAGTAACACACACAGACTTCATTTGGAGTCTGCATTATCATTTCTAAAAAAATATAATGGATTTATTTATTAACGGACAACACTAACAGGAATATACACCGTACGGACTAATTCAGTGGCATGTCTCTGATGACCAACGTCTGTTCAATTTTATGCAGTTGGCAACTGACACCATGTGCGATGGTCGCTTGATACTGCTGTTGGGGCTCTCTTCGTGGACTGTGTTAGAAATACTGTGTTATTTGTCGGATGCGTGCACATGAAAATGCATGCGCGGATGATGTGCACAGAGGGAGAAGCTAGAGAACCCAATGCCTAATGAAGGCAGCAAGCGGGGGCCTCGTCCGGCTTGAGGTAGATTTTTCTACCGGCCAGCGCCTGGAGCCATTCTTGAACTGGGAACACGCTATAGAAGACCGAGTAAATAAGAAAAAAAAATTGTGGTGAACAACCTTCCTTCTTGTTCTGTGACAAATACATAGGTCCCAATCCCATGAAGGGCAAAGATAAAAGTGGCCGTTTTCACTGTCCGTATCAGCAGTATGATTGCTCTGGTGGTCCAGAGTTCCTGCCTCATCTTCCTTGGGATGGTTATCTTCGTCTGCCATATCGCCAATGGTGGGTGTGGACGGTAAACTTCATGGTTCATTCTTCAGATCTATAGTCAATTCAATTCAATATTTTAATTTCACGTCTGTTCACAACAATGTGATTTTAGACAACAAAGAAGTATGAATATAAAGTGAATTAATTCAATAAGTTAAAATAATAATAATAATAATAATAATAATAATAATAATAATAATAATAATAATAATAATAATAATAATAATAATAATAATAATAATAATAATAATAATAATAATAATAATAATAATAATTGTTTTAAAATAATTTTAAAAAAATAAACATAAAAATATCTATTTATGTAAAAAATCAGATCTATAGTACATGTAGCTCACACTCCTTGACTAACCGCCGACACTGTTCTCAGTTCTCTTCTTACGTTGTACCTTGCAAGATTCGCCTCCCATATGTAGACTCATCCTTCTCCTCCTTCTCCTCCTCCTTCTCCTCTTTGTATTCATCAGTGTAGCAAGATTGCAAATGCCCTGACAAGCATCCAATGCCCGTGGCCACACTAGCCGCAAATGACTGTCCGAACTGGACAAGGCGCAGAGTGTCCGGCAGACTGACCAGTAATCACCGTGACCGACGCAGTTCCTGCCTTCCTGCCTGCTAATGAAAGCGCTTATTTGCTCAGGGAATTGGCTGTCCTCACATCTTTGCACGGTCTTTTGTTGTCTCTTGTCTGTCATAAGCACAGAGTATCAGAAAGCTACCAGGCTTAGGCAGCTGCAGGAAACTCGCTTAGCGTTATATTAAGCACATGGGGCTTTAAGCTTTATTCAAGTTGGGTGCCTATAGCCGATCCTCAATATCAAAGCGGTAGATAACAAACAGCAAACATTAGGCAAACCAATGTATGAATACAATACCTCAGATGCATTTTAACCTTTTTTTTCCCGCAGCTAACTAATTTACATTTTGAAAGCAACCCTATCGCCTTGGAAGTTTTAAGTTTACTAGAATAGAATAATTATTTAGGTGTAAACACCCGACTCGTGTTGGTCTGGCAATTAGAGAAAAATCGCAACATAATCGGATGTGTCCAATGAATGGGATATAGTTCACAAGAGAGCTGACCATAGCAGTGCTTCAGATTGTTGGTGCCCCATTCGCGCATATTTTATCAGAATGGCGCGTAACAGTCAACGTGAATGCGCCAGCCTGGCGCGTCATAAAAATCAAGAAGGACTAGGTGAACATACGATACGAATACCTTCGATTGTCAATGACCCATCTTTTTCAAAATTGACCCATCATTTTGCATGGCCATGGGTCATTGGGCCCATGATGTCTGAAAACAATCTGAAGCACTGCATAGTTATAATAATTCTAGTTATTAAACATAGAATATAGCCGTGTGAGGTGGTTACGTCTCGAATAAAATACATGTCATCCAGCATGCAATGTTACAATGTTAACTTGCGTACTTCAATCATTATTATATACTTATAGTAAGCAATCGTATAAGATCGGGTACTAGACTACAGACTTTGACCTCTTTGTTAATTTTGTCAGTTTGACACTAATTTATACTTAAAATAAACAACTATGTTTTCTGCTTAAATTTGGCCAACAAACAAACTAACCAACAAAACAGATTTATAAAAAAAAACTACGGATCGTCCAGGACCTCTCGCACCCTAAGCGAGAATCATATCTATTGTAAGTTGCAACCACATTAATTTAACTTTATTAAATGCGCTTCCACATTTTACATTAAAAAAAAAAACAACATAAAAAACCTAAAGGATCATCCGAGAGTCGAACTCTAGACCTCTCTCACCAGAGGCGAGAATCATACCACTAGACCAAAGTCTAAACTATTCATTAAAACTATTTTTTTAAATAACATAATTTTATTTAAAAAAAACACATAACTTGGTCTCATCCGGAACTTCTCGTATCCTAAGTGAGAATCATACCCCTAGACCAACAAGACATTCCGTTAACAGCTTCAAGAACGTTTGTTTTAATCATTGTACTTCTACCACAGTAACTAATAAGAAAATGAATGAAACATTTTAAGAAGGCCTTATTCGGAGGTAGAACTCCGAAGAAAATACGTATTAATTATTCCTGCATGTTCAAGGTTGTAGGCTTACGCATATCATTAGCCTTATCAACCGTTCCGCTAAAACGCATTAACTTGAAGATGTTTGCCTTCAGTTGGAATCTGTAAGAAGTATTACGATTATTAAAAAATCAAAAATGTAAAAAAAAGAAATTAGGGCTCGTCCGGGATTCGAACCCGGGACCTCTCGCACCCAAAGCGAGAATCATACCCCTAGACCAACGAGCCTCTATGACAATACTGTGAAAATCTTCAATCACATCACAAGTTGATAGGATTGAGAAAGAAAACGTGTGCCCATGTAGTTAAAGCTTTCATTCCAAAATCGATATTGAGTAGGCCCAAGTCCCCGCTCCTGTCGCGTGTTTTTGGTAGGCCTACTTCCAATTAATTATTATTCAATACCTCCTGCGCTTACTATAATTATAATTCAATCATACATTGTATAGGCCTACAAACTATCTTTCTTTATTTATTAAGAAGACAAATCCTACATATTCAAAGTTGTACGCATATTAACCTTAATAAAGAAGACACACAGAGGGCTGATGGCCAAAGGAGATAAAATACATAAGATTAGAATGTAAAAAGATATTAAGCAAAAAGAAAGGGATTGTTCTTATGTAGCGCACTTACAAGCTCAGAGAACTTCTCAAGGCGCTGGCCATAATATCCAGCTTGCACACAGTAGTTTGCTGAAGTCAGGATTGGACCCCACGTCGCCCAAGACGCACTTAAACAAACAAAACAAAAGCTTGTTTGTTATCTGATGACTCATTGGTTAATTTTATTGTATACCTTTTTTTTTTGCCAATCATGAAATAAAATAGTAATACAAACTGATAAATTCTAACGTTATTATATTAGCTCTCGAATCGGACTGTTTAAATTTATTGCTTGGTCCATAAAAAACGGATCAATTATTACTGATGGAAAAAAAATCGGTATCGTATGAGATTCGAACCCTGGCCCTCTCGCACCCGAATCGATAATAACATCCGTAGAACAACAATACGTTGCAATAGGACATACAAAGGCATGTGTTTCATTGTTGTGCTTTTACCGCTAAAAATTATACGAATCTATTAATTATACAATAACATAAAATCTTAGAAAGGCAGGTCCGGGAATCGAACCCGGGACCGCTTTCACTCTAATCGAGAATCATATTTAGGGGAAACACAATTTAGGGATTTAAGTTCGATGTAATTAGCTGATTTGATTGTTTGTCTAGGAGTATGATTCTCGATTAGAGTGAAAGCGGTCCCGGGTTCGATTCCAGGATGACCATGTATTTTTTTTTTAACCAAATATTTAGGGGAAACACAATTTAGGGATTTAAGTTCGATGTAATTAGCTGATTTGATCGTTTGTCTAGGGGCGCGTCCACATGACAAGCTTCGAGCGAAGCTTTGAGCTGCGCTTCAGCTGCGCTGCGAAAAGTCTAACTAGAATTACTGTAGAAGCGTCCACACCACGAGCGGTAGCCGCGCGGCTATTGCTAGCTTCGAGCAGCGGTAATGTTCTGGGCATTTATCGACGCTCGAAGCTCAAGCGGTGGTTTTGGGTCCTTGACCTTGATTGGTTTTGTGTCCTTGGCCTTGAATCAGTCTTCTTACCACCCTTCGCTTACGGAATCGGAGAACTACAAAATAAGAGATTGTGGCAGAAAAAAAAAAACAAAAAGATTTTCAATCAGGGAGGTTTGAGCAAAGCTGTTTCAGGAGGTGCCTAAAATGGCAAGGCACTCAAGTTAGTGATTGAGTGAAGATGGTTTTAAATTTTATAATAAAATGACCAATTGCTCTTTTCGTATAGTATAGGCCTAATTGACAAAATTGCAGCTTTATCATTTGTGCAGTCGCCATTGAAAAATAATAGTACCCAGTAAGTGCTTTTTTTTCTTTTATTGTTTTAACACAATTTGTTGCAAATAAAATACAGATTTAGATCTATTAAGCGAATTCACATTTGATGTTTTCACTCAGATTTAGAACTGTGCTTATAGTCCCAAATTCAACCTAGATTTAGATCTGGATTTTATACATAAAAAATAAATAAAAGGGCTATGATGGTAAATTATCAATGAACACTTATGATGAAGGTATTGTGTGTTTGATGCCAGCCAATAAAAGTTTACAAAAATATATAGTTAAAGTTTTAACTTGGGTTTATTTCTTTGTAGCTTTGTAGGGGTAGGGGGTGGGGGGAAAACAAGAGAGAGAAAAGGGGAAGGCTGAACAGTAAATGACCAACATTTGGGTGGAGTGCATGATTGCAGGTCCATCTTTTTTAAATCTGCATTCTTTGTTTTATTTGTTTTAATAGTACATTCCATGTTGATCTTAAAAGTGACCAACTTTAGATTTAAAATCACAAGCTTTGTGACGTATATGAACAAGGGAAAACTAAAGTCACGAGAGTCTCATCCTTCATTATCACTGCCGTCAGTTAGTTCAGCAAAGTTATATTAACTGTAGCTTTCCTGCCAGTTCACTGCACCAACCCTGACAAAATACTCAACCAGCTGTTCTCTCACCCGCTAAGTATTGTCCAGGACGACCTGAGTAACACCCCATCCGTCTGTCCTGTTCGCCACGGACTTGAGTAGCATCCCAGATCTCCGTGTCTTTTTTTATATCAGCGCTTTCATGATGGATGACTGCATTGTGCAAGGCAACAGTGCTAGCACAATGTTGTCAGCAGTGGTCACGTTGTGCAGATTGCTGTTTCCAGCACTTACCATTTTCCAGCAAGCACTACAAACCCGCATTCTACACAACGGCTTGCCATGGCGATAATTGAAGATGATATCGACTGTGTTGATGCGTGTTATTAGGTATGGCTTGGGCGATAGGCTGGGTTACCTACCAAAAAAATAGGAAAGGTGAATGTTGGAATTTGGTAGTGGGACATATTTACTGTATTCCCTTCAAGGCAGAGTTTCATCTGAAACCTGGATAATATGCCATCACTCTCTTTCCCGTAGGCACCAACTTCAACAGAAATAAATTTTAGTTGCGGGTCTGCGATGCCTTGCAAAACCACAGATAATAAACTTCTGAACGACAGCTAGCATCACGCTAGCAGGCAGCTAGCTGTAACAGCTTGTCATGTGGCCACCCAAGCTGTCACCGAGCGTACAGCTAGCAGAGCAGCTAGCTTGCCGCTAGCTTTTTGACGCTTTTGGTGTGGCCACCCACCGCTCAAAGCTCAAAGCTCGTCCAACGCTACGCCACCGCTAGCTCAAAGCGCAGCTCGTCATGTGGACGCGCCCTAGGAGTATTTGGTTAAAAAAAAATACATGGTCATCCTGGAATAGAACCCTGGACCTCTCGTACACTAAACAAGAATCATTCCCCTGGACCATTTATCATTGAGCTGAGAAATACAAAAGCATTGGGTTAATAGAGTGTTGTTTACCACTAAAACTAATAAAATATTAATTAAAAACTATAGTATATAAAGAGCTTTTCAGATAGTCAAACCGTGTACCTCTCGAATTCGAAGCGGGAATCGTAGTTAGTTTACGAGACCAATGAACCACTACGGTTTGAGACAAGCTGTCAATATTTTACAAACTGACTTTTAAAGTCAGTAACGTAAAAATGAATACTGATAAAAGAAACAGCCATAGCATAAACAAAATATGGATGGCTTCGTCCGGGTTTCGAACCCGGGGCCTCTCTCACCCAATTCGAGAATCCTATCCCTAGACCAACGAGCCGCTCTTAAAACATCAGCGTGTTAAACATTTTAACCTTATCATACCAAGATGATAAGAACATATGTCATGTGCATTTGTTAACGCATTGATATGAAAAATCGATATTGAGTAGGCCTAAAACTAACATTGATTTCCTTATGCTTCACGTTAGTAAGTTTTTAACATGTATCATACAGTTGTTCCCGCTCTCACTATAATTATGGTTAAATGCTAGACTTCGCGTAGATTATTAATTATATTACTCCCGTCTTGGAGTCAAACCGAGGATCTCTTGCACCCGAAGCTAGAATTATACCACTAGACCAGCGAACAATTCCTGATCAAAGTGTACATCTTTATTCTTTTAATGTTGTGTCCATTAAGGTCCCCCCCTCCTACCCTCCAACCCCCCCCCCCCCCCCCCCCCGCCCACACAAAAAAGTTTGTTTACAGTATAATAATAATAATAATAATAATAATAATAATAATAATAATAATAATAATAATAATACCGGATGCTAATACGCGCTTTACTTCGAATGATTTCAAACTCAAAGCGCGGCGCCCTATACCAACATACACGCTCACGTGCAACAAATATATTACAGACACACAACAAGGACAACAGTATACAAGGCAAACACGTGGTGTAAAGGCAGGGAGATCGCTATTAGGAAACTGAAAGTTAAATAGTTTTGTATTTTTTAAAGATTAATTTGACTGCATCCAATATTATTTTGAAGGAAGGGAGGAAACCGGAGTGCCCGGAGAAAACCCTCGGTGACCTCAATAGTCTCGTACCTAAGTCACATACGTTCGCCCCTTGCGGGAGTCGAACCCGCGACCTTCGGCATAGGAAACTGGCGACTTATCCACTGCGCCACGAGGCCACCCCTACCTACAGTATCCCGACCGACCCTATTTTTTTGGCCTGACCCTAAACTTTTTGAGGGGGGGGGGGGGGGATCGTCTGGAGAAAACTTTGAAAAAAAATCGCACCAAAGGTGGAAAAGATTGTTTTATTTATTTCAAGAAGCTAACCCATCTATTCTATTTTTTTCTTATGTTACCGTAAAGAGACATTTTATTGGGGGGGTGGGGGGATGAGGAGGGGACTAATATAATTTAAGAAATAATTAAGAAAAAGGTAAGGGCTCGTCCGGGATTCGAACCCGGGACCTCTCGCACCCTAAGCGAGAATCATACCCCTAGACCAACGAGCCACTCTATAAGGGCCGTTTGATCTATAGAAATGTTATTGTTAGTCTGCCACTGAGAGTTAAACTACTATTTAACGATAATGTTACGTATCAACAACTACAAAAACCTCATCCGGGATTCCAACTCTGGACCTCTAGCACCCGAACAAAAAAATCACACCACTAGGCAAACAATCCGCTCTGTTGTGAAAAAAGACTCCAGTGTTTAAAAATATACATCTGAAAGAACAAAAACAGATGTGAGGGCTCGTCTGGGATTCGAACCCGGGACCTCTCGCACCCAAAGCGAGAATCATACCCCTAGACCAACGAGCCGCTCTATGAATGTACTTAAAATCTTTCATCTTAAGACGACCACACGATAAGAACGTCGTAATAGTGTGCGCAGATGTTAACATACTGATTTTTAAAAAATCGATTATGAAGTAGTCCTAATCCTTGTTTCCCCCCCCCCCCCTCTCTCTCTCTCTCTCTCTCTCTCTCTCTCTCTCTCTCTCTCTCTCTCTCTCTCTCTTTCTCTCTCAAATGCAAATATGCAATTAGTCTAACAATCAAGGAAAGTGCTTGTTGGTTTTTGGATGCTTAACATCCTCCTTTATTGTCTTTTTTTGACCAGCAACACAGAAACGTTTCTTCATGGCTTTCAAGCTGTAACAATATCATTTTGGGAGTGGGGAGGGTGGCTTAACCTTTGGACGCATGCAGACAAAGAAAGCAAAATAATGAACGCTCATGTAGTCATTAGTTAGTTTGTGTGTGTGTGTTCTTTTTAAATAAATATAACTCAATTCAGTTTATCGACAAAATTGCAGCTCAAATTTAGTACTTTGCAACGAATTACACAAGAGAAGGTCACGCTGACCTGTCCTCATGTCATAGTCGAATGAGTCATGTCGAGAGGACAACAACTAAATATGAGCAACAATATGAACTTCCCCCATTGTTAATTACCCAACGTGTCCCACCCTTTCCATTTGCTCTTCTTATTGTTGTTGTTGTTGTTGTTGTTGTTGTTGTTGTTCTTCTTCTTCTTCTTCTTCTTCTTCTTCTTCTTCTTCTTCTTCTTCTTTTGACGATATAATAATAATAATAATAATAATAATAATAATAATAATAATAATAATAATAATAATAATAATAATAATAATAATAATAATAATACTTTGTATACAAACTATCTTTATTTATTAAGAAGACAAATCCTACATATTCAAAGTTGTACGCATAATTATTAACCTTAATACAGAAGACACACAGAGGGCTGATGGCCAAAGGAGATAAAATACATAAGATTAGAATGTAAAAAGATATTAAGCAAAATGAAAGAAAGGGATTGTTCTTATGTAGCGCACTTACAAGCTCAGAGTACTTCTCAAGGCGCTGGCCATAATATCCAGCTTGCACACAGTAGTTTGCTGAAGTAAGGATTGGAACCCACGTCGCCCAAGACACACTTAAACAAACAAAACAAAAGCTTGCTTGTTATCTGATGACTCATTGGTTAATTTTATTGTATATTTTTTCTTTTTTTGCCAATCATGAAATAAAATAGTAATACAAACTGATAAATTCTAACGTTAGTATAATTAGCTCTCGAATCGGCCTGTTTAAATTTATTGCTTGGTCCATAAAAAACGGATCAATTATTACTGATGGAAAAAAATCGGTATCGTATGAGATTCGAAACCTGGCCCTCTCGCACCCGAAGCGATAATAACATCCGTAGACCAACAATACAATGCATTAGGACATACAAAGGCATGTGTTTCAGTGTTGTGCTTTTACCGCTAAAAATTATACGAATCTATTAATTATACAATAACATAAAATCTTAGAAAGGCAGGTCCGGGAATCGAACCCGGGACCGCTTTCACTCTAATCGAGAATCATACTCCTAGACAAACGATCAAATCAGCTAATTACATCGAACTTAAATCCCTAAATTGTGTTTCCTCTAAATATTTGGTTAAAATTTAAGAAAAAAAAATTCATGGCCATCCTGGAATAGAACCCTGGACCTTTCGTACACTAAACAAGAATCATTCCCCTAGACCATTTATCATTGAGCTGAGAAATACAAAAGCATTGGGTTAATAGAGTGTTGTTTACCACTAAAACTTATAAAATAATAATTAAAAACTATTGTATATAAAGAGCTTTTCAGAGAGTCAAACCGTGTACCTCTCGAATTCGAAGCGGGAATCGTAGTTAGTTTACGAGACCAATGAACCACTAGAGGTCAATGAAACATGTTGTATTTGATACACATTTTGCTGTAAACTGTAGACTTTCAAGAACAGTTTTTACTATGGCTAACAGAATAATGTTGAATGCCATAAACACAAAGTATTGTCCAGATGTCCATTGTGTATGCAATGAGACTTTTTCATTATATCATTTACTTTTTGGCTGCCGTCTTTTTCGGCCTATACTAACTGTGCATCTGCATGACAAAAGAACATTAGATGAGATTAATTTTCATCAAAGTGTATTGTTAGCAAAGCTCTTGATGGATTCTCCGGTGGCTAGATTTGTGTAAATAATAATCCCCCCCCCCCCCCATCCCCGTCTTATCATCTTTGGTGGAAAAGACGTTAATAAAACAACCAACCAAACAATGAACCACTACGGTTTGAGACAAGCTGTCAATATTTTACAAACTGACTTATAAAGTCAGTAACGTAGAAATGAATACTGATAAAAGAAACAGCCATAGCATAAACAAAAATATGGATAGCTCCATCCGGGTTTCGAACCCGGGGCCTCTCTCACCCAATTCGAGAATCCTATCCCTTGACCAACGGGCCGCTCTAAAAACATCAGCATCCGGACCGGAAAACGATGCTTAACGTCCTATTGCATGAGCGTTAAGGACGATCACCACGTCGCCACCCTGACAACAATGACCATCATCATCATATCTAAAATGAGATCCAACGGATCTTCTTCTAAAAACATCAGCATGTTAAACATTTTAACCTTATCATACCAAGATGATAAGAACATAATATCATGTGCATTTGTAAACGCGTTGATATGAAAAATCGATATAGAGTAGGCCTACATCTAACATTGATTTCCTTCTACTTCACATTAGTAAGTTTTTAACATTTATCTTACAGTTGTTCCCGCTATCACTATAATTATGGTTAAATGCTAGACTTCGCGTAGATTATTGCTTATATTACTCTCGTCTTGGAGTCAAACCGAGGATCTCTTGCACCCGAAGCTAGAATTATACCACTAGACCAGCGAACAATTCCTGATCAAAGTGTAAATCTTCATTCTTTTAATATTGTGTCCATTAAGGTCCCTCCTCCTACCCTCCCCCACCCACCCACCCACCCAAAAAAAAATAAATAAATATGTTTACAGTATCCCGACCGACCCTATTTTTTTGGCCTGACCCTAAACTTATTGAGGGGGGATCATCTGGAGAAAAACATTTTAAAAAATCGCACCAAAGGTGGAAAAGATTTTTTTTATTTAAAGAAGCTAACCCATCTATTCTATTTTTTTCTTATGTTTCCGTAAAGAGACATTTTATTTTGGGGGTAGGGGATGAGGAGGGGGCTAATAGAATTTAAGAAATAATTAAGAAAAAGGTAAGGGCTCGTCCGGGATTCGAACCCGGGACCTCTCGCACCCTAAGCGAGAATCATACCCCTAGACCAACGAGCCACTCCGTTAAGTCGCTATAATGGCCGTTTGATCTATAGAAATGTTATTGTTAGTCTGCCACTGAGAGTTAAACTACTATTTAACGATAATGTTACGTATCAACAACTACAAAAAAAACTCATCCGGGATTCCAACCCCGGACCTCTAGCACCCGAACAAAAAAATCACACCACTAGGCAAACAATCCGCTCTGTTGTGAAAAAAGACTCCAGTGTTTAAAAATATACATCTGAAAGAACAAAAACAGATGTGAGGGCTCGTCCGGGATTCGAACCCGGGACCTCTCGCACCCAAAGCGAGAATCATACCCCTAGACCAACGAGCCTCTCTTGATCAAGTCTGAAAATCTTCAATCACATCACACGTCATTGATAGGATTTAGAAAGAAAACGTGTGCCCATGTAGTTAAAGCATTCATTCGAAAATCGATATTGAGTAGGCCCAAGTCCCCTCCTGTCGCGTGTTATTGGTAGGCTTACTCCCATTTATCATTCAATACCTCCTGCGCTTACTATAATTATAATTCAATCACACATTGTATACAAACTATCTTTATTTATTAAGAAGACCAATATTACATATCCAAAGTTGTACGAGTATTAACCTTAAGAAGACACACAGAGGGCTGATGGCAAAGGAGATAAAATACATAAGATTAGAATGTAAAAGATATTAAGCAAAAGGAAAGAAAAGGGTTGTTCTTATGTAGCGCACTTACAAGCTCAGAGAACTTCTCAAGGCGATGGCCATAATATCCAGTTTGCACACAGTAGTTTGCTGAAGTCGGGATTGGAACTCACGTCGCGGCACTTAAACAAACAAAACAAAAGCTTGTTTGTTATCTAATGACTCATTGGTTAATTTTATTGTATCCCTTTTTCTGCCAATCATGAAATAAAATAGTAATACAAACTGACAAATTCTAACGTTATTATATTAGCTCTCGAATCGGCCTGTTTAAATTTATTGCTTGGTCCATAAAAACGGATCAATTATTACTGATATAAAAAATTCGATATCGTATGAGATTCGAACCCTGGCCTTCTCGCACCCGAATCGATAATAATATCCGTAGACCAACAATACGCTGCATTAGGACATAAAAAGGCATGTGTTTCATTGTTGCGCTTTTACCGCTGAAAATTATACGAATCTATTAATTATAAAATAAAATAAAATTTCTTAGAAGGGCAGGTCCGGGAATCGAACCCGGGATCGCTTTCACTTTAATCGAGAATCATACTCCTAGACAAACGATCAAATCAGTTAATTACATCAAACTTAAATCCCTAAATTGTGTTTCCCCTAAATATTTGGTTTTAAAAAATTAAAATACATTGTCATCCTGGAATAGAACCCTGGACCTCTCGTACACTAAACGAGAATCATTCCCCGAGACCATTTATCATTCAGCTGAGAAATACAAAAGCATTTAGTTATTAGGGGGTGTCGGATAGCGCAGTGGTTGGAGCACTCGCTACTGTGTCGCAAGTTAAACACCGTCCAATGCGGTTAGCACTTGGATGGGTGACCGCAAAAACGTGAAGCGACAAATAACAACGCTTCCAGTTGACTCAACTGTGACTGAGTACCTACTCTTGTAAGGGTGGGGAAGGTAAAGCAGCGAGGGAGAGAGATGGGCATCACCCTCATTACGCTGGCCCAAGATAAGTGTGATCTCCAACATCACTACTACCTTTACCTTTAACCTTGGTTAATAGAGTGTTGTTTACCACTAAAACTCATAAAATAATAATTAATTAAAAACTATAGTATTTAAAGAGCTTTTTATATAGTCAAACCCTGTACCTCTCGAACCCGAAGCAAGAATCGTAGTTAGTTTACGAGACCAATGAACCGCTACGGTTTGAGACAAACTGTCAGTATTTTACAAACTGACTTATAAAGTCAGTAACGTAAAAAAGAATACTGATAAAAGAAACAGCCGTATCATAAACAAAATATAGATGGCTCGTCCGGGTTTCGAACCCGGGGCCTCTCTCACCCAATTCGAGAATCCTATCCCTAGACCAACGAGCCGCTAAATCAGCATGTTAAACATTTTAACCTTATCATACCAAGATGATAAGAACATATATCATGTGCAATTGTTAACGCATTGATATGAAAAATCGATATTGAGTAGGCCTACATCTAACATTGATTTCGTTATGCTTCACGTTAGTAAGTTTTTAACATTTATCATACAGTTGTTCCCGCTCTCACTATAATTATGGTTAAATGCTAGACTTCGCGTAGATTAATAATTATATCACTCCCGTCTTAAACCGAGGATCTCTTGCACCCGAAGCTAGAATTATACCACTAGACCAGCGAACAATTCCTGATCAAAGTGTAAATCTTCATTCTTTTAATGTTGTGTCCATTAAGGTCCCCCCTCCTACCCTCCCCCACCCACCCACCCACACAAAAAAAGTATGTTTACAGTATCCCGACCGACCCTACTTTTTTGGCCTGACCCTAAACTTTTTGATGGGGGACCATCTGGAGAAAAACATTGAAAAAAAATCGCACCCAAGGTGGAAAAGATTTTTTATTTATTTAAAGAAGCTAACCCATCTATTCTATTTTTTTTCTTATGTTACCGTAAAGAGACTTTTTATTTTGGGGGGTGTTGATGAGGAGGGGGCTAATATAATTTAAGAAATAATTAAGAAAAAGGTAAGGGCTCGTCCGGGATTCGAACCCGGGACCTCTCGCACCCTAAGCGAGAATCATACCCCTAGACCAACGAGCCACTCCGTTAAGTCGCTATAAGGGCCGTTTGATCTATAGAAATGTTATTATTAGTCTGCCACTGACAGTTAAACTACTATTTAACGATAATGTTAGGCTACGTCTCAACAACTACAAAAAGCTCATCCGGGATTCCAATTCCGGACCTCTAGCACCCGAACAAAAAAATCACACCACTAGGCAAACAATCCGCTCTGTTGTGAAAAAAGACTCCAGTATTTAAAAATATACATCTGAAAGAACAAAAATAGATGTGAGGGCTCGTCCGGGATTCGAACCCGGGACCTCTCGCACCCAAAGCGAGAATCATACCCCTAGACCAACGAGCCTCTATTAAAATAGCATGAAAATCTTCAATCACATCACACGTTGATAGGATTTAGAAAGAAAACGTGTGCCCATGTAGTTAAAGCAGTCATTCGAAAATCGATATTGAGTAGGCCCAAGTCCCCTCCTGTCGCGTGTTATTGGTAGGCTTGCTCCCATTTATCATTCAATACCCCCTGCGCTTACTATAATTATAATTCAATCATACTTTGTATACAAACTATCTTTATTTATTAAGAAGACAAATCCTACATATCCAAAGTTGTACGCATATTAACCTTAATACAGAAGACACACAGAGGGCTGATGGCCAAAGGAGATAAAATACATAAGATTAGAATGTAAAAAGATATTAAGCAAACTGAAAAAAGGGATTGTTCTTATGTAGCGCACTTACAAGCTCAGAGAACTTCTCAAGGCGCTGGCCATAATATCCAGCTTGCACACAGTAGTTTGCTGAAGTCAGGATTGGAACCCACGTCGCCCAAGACGCACTTAAACAAACAAAACAAAAGCTTGTTTGTTATCTGATGACTCATTGGTTAATTTTATTGTATACCTTTTTTTTGCCAATCATGAAATAAAATAGTAATACAAACTGATAAATTCTAACGTTAGTATATTAGCTCTCGAATCGGACTGTTTAAATTTATTGCTTGGTCCATAAAAAACGGATCAATTATTACTGATGGAAAAAAATCGGTATCGTATGAGGTTCGAACCCTGGCCCTCTCGCACCCGAATCGATAATAACATCCGTAGACCAACAATACATTGCATTAGGACATACAAAGGCATGTGTTTCATTGTTGTGCTTTTACCGCGGAAAATTATACAAATCTATTAATTATAAAATAAAATAAAATCTTAGAAAGGCAGGTCCGGGACTCGAACCCGGGACCGCTTTCACTCTAATCGAGAATCATACTCCTAGACAAGCGATCAAATCAGCTAATTACATCAAACTTAAATCCATAAATTGTGTTTCCCCTAAATATTTGGTTAAAATTTTAAAAAAAATACATGGTCATCCTGGAATAGAACCCTGGACCTCTCGTACACTAAACAAGAATCATTCCCCTAGACCATTTATCATTGAGAGAAATACAAAAGCATTGGGTTAATAGAGTGTTGTTTACCACTAAAACTCATAAAATAATAATTAAAAACTATTGGATATAAAGAGCTTTTCAGAGAGTCAAACCGTGTACCTCTCGAATTCGAAGCGGGACTCGTAGTTAGTTTAGACCAATGAACCACTAGAGGTCAATGAAACATGTTGTATTTGATACACATTTTGCTGTAAACTGTAGACTTTCAAGAACAGTTTTACTATGGCTAACAGAATAATGTTGAATGCCATAAACACAAAGTATTGTCCAGATGTCCATTGTGTATGCAATGAGACTTTTTCATTATATCATTTACTTTTTGGCTGCCGTCTTTTTCGGCCTATACTAACTGTGCATCTGCATGACATAAGAACATTAGATGAGATTAATTTTCATCAAAGTGTATTGTTAGCAAAGCTCTTGATGGATTCTCCGGTGGCTAGATTTGTGTAAATAATAATCCCCCCCCCCACCCCCGTCTTATCATCTTTGGTGGAAAAGACGTTAATAAAACAACCAACCAAACAATGAACCACTACGGTTTGAGACAAGCTGTCAATATTTTACAAACTGACTTATAAAGTCAGTAACGTAAAAATGAATACATAGCATAAACAAAAATATGGATGGCTCCGTCCGGGTTTCGAACCCGGGGCCTCTCTCACCCGATTTGAGAATCCTATCCCTAGACCAACGGGCCGCTCTAAAAACATCAGCATGTTAAACATTTTAACCTTATCATACCAAGATGATAAGAACATAATATCATGTGCATTTGTTAACGCGTTGATTTGAAAAATCGATATAGAGTAGGCCTACATCTAACATTGATTTCCTTCTACTTCACGTTAGTAAGTTTTTAACATTTATCTTACAGTTGTTTCCGCTCTCACTTTAATTATGGTTAAATGCTAGACTTCGCGTAGATTATTAATTATATTACTCTCGTCTTGGAGTCAAACCGAGGATCTCTTGCACCCGAAGCTAGAATTATACCACTAGACCAGCGAACAATTCCTGATCAAAGTGTAAATCTTCATTCTTTTAATGTTGTGTCCATTAAGTACCCCCCTCCTACCCTCCCCCACCCACCCACCCACCCACCCACCCACCGCAAAAAAAAAAAAATATGTTTACAGTATCCCGACCGACCCTAATTTTTTGGCCTGACCCTAAACTTATTGAGGGGGGGATCATCTGGAGAAAAACATTTTTAAAAATCGCACCAAAGGTGGAAAAGATTTTTTTTATTTAAAGAAGCTAACCCATCTATTCTATTTTTTTCTTATGTTTCCGTAAAGAGACATTTTATTTTGGGGGTAGGGGATGAGGAGGGGGCTAATATATTTTAAGAAATAATTAAGAAAAAGGTAAGGGCTCGTCCGGGATTCGAACCCGGGACCTCTCGCACCCTAAGCGAGAATCATACCCCTAGACCAACGAGCCACTCCGTTTGGTCGCTATAAGGGCCGTTTGATCTATAGAAATGTTACTATTAGCCCGCCACTGAGAGTTAAACTACTATTTAACGATAATGTTACGTATCAACAACTACAAAAAACTCATCCGGGATTCCAACTCCGGACCTCTAGCACCCGAACAAAAAAAATCACACCACTAGGCAAACAATCCGCTCTGTTGTGAAAAAAGACTCCAGTGTTTAAAAATATACATCTGAAAGAACAAAAACAGATGTGAGGGCTCGTCCGGGATTCGAACCCGGGACCTCTCGCACCCAAAGCGAGAATCATACCCTTAGACCAACGAGCCTCTCTTGCACAAGTCTGAAAATCTTCAATCAAATCACACATTGATAGGATTTAGAAAGAAAACGTGTGCCCATGTAGTTAAAGCATTCATTCGAAAATCGATATTGAGTAGGCCCAAGTCCCCTCCTGTCGCGTGTTATTGTTAGGCTTACTCCCATTTATCATTCAATACCTCCTGCGCTTACTATAATTATAATTTTCAATCACACTTTGTATACAAACTATCTTTATTTATTAAGAAGACCAATCCTACATATCCAAAGTTGTACGAATATTAACCTTAAGAAGACACACAGAGGGCTGATGGCAAAGGAGATAAAATACATAAGATTACAATGTTATAGATATTAAGCAAAAGGAAAGAAAGGGATTATTCTTATGTAGCGCACTTACAAGCTCAGAGAACTTCTCAAGGCGCTGGCCATAATATCCAGTGTGCACACAGTAGTTTGCTGAAGTCGGGATTGGAACCCACGCCGCGGCACTTAAACAAACAAAACAAAAGCTTGCTTGTTATCTAATGACGCATTGGTTAATTTTATTGTTTACCTTTTTTTGCGAATCATGAAATAAAATAGTAATACAAACTGATAAATTCTAACGTTATTATATTAGCTCTCGAATCGGCCTGTTTAAATTTATTGCTTGGTCCATAAAAACGGATCAATTATTACTGATATTAAAAGATTCGATATCGTATGAGATTCGAACCCTGGCCTTCTCGCACCCGAATCAATAATAATATCCGTAGACCAACAATACGCTGCATTAGGACATACAAAGGCATGTGTTTCATTGTTGCGCTTTTAACGCTGAAAATTATACGAATCTATTAATTATAAAATAAAATAAAATTTCTTAGAAGGGCAGGTCCGGGAATCGAACCCGGGACAGCATTCACTTTAATCGAGAATCATACTCCTAGACAAACGATCAAATCAGTTAATTACATCAAACTTAAATCCCTAAATTGTGTTTCCCCTAAATATTTGGTTTAAAAAAAAAACATTGTCATCCTGGAATAGAACCCTGGATCTCTCGTACACTAAACGAGAATCAGTCCCCTAGACCATTTATCATTCAGCTGAGAAATACAAAAGCCTTTAGTTAATAGGGGGTGTCGGATAGCGCAGTAGTTGGAGCACTCGCTACTGTGTCGCAAGTTAAACACCGTCCAGTCCGGTTAGCACCTGGATGGGTGACCGCAAAAACGTGAAGCGACAAATAACAACGCCCCCAGTTGACTCAACTGTGACTGAGTACCTATTCTCTTAAGGGTGGGGAAGGTAAAGCAGCGACGGAGAGAGATGGGCATCACCCTCATTACGCTGGCCCAAGATAAGTGTGATCTCCTACATCACTACTACCTTTACCTTTAACCTTGGTTAATAGAGTGTTGTTTACCATTAAAACTCATTTAATAATAATTAATTAAAAAATATAGTATTTAAAGAGCTTTTTATATAGTCAAACCCTGTACCTCTCGAACCCGAAGCAAGAATCGTAGTTAGTTTACGAGACCAATGAACCGCTACAGTTTGAGACAAACTGTCAATATTTTACAAACTGACTTATAAAGTAACGTTAAAATGAATACTGATAAAAGAAACAGCCGTATCATAAACAAAATATGGATGGCTCGCCCGGATTCGAACCCTCACCCAATTCGAGAATCCTATCCCTAGACCAACGAGCCGCTAAATCAGCATGTTAAACATTTTAACCTTATCATACCAAGATGATAAGAACATATATCATGTGTATTTGTTAACGCGTTGAATAGAAAAAATGAAATTATATTGAGTAGGCCTACATCTAACATTGATTTCCTTATGCTTCACGTTAGTAAGTTTTTAACATTTATCATACAGTTGTTCCCGCTCTTACTATAATTATGGTTAAATGCTAGACTTCTCGTAGATTATTAATTATATTACTATTATATTACTCCCGTCTTGGAGTCAAACCGAGGATCTCTTGCACCCGAAGCTAGAATTATACCACTAGACCAGCGAACAATTCCTGATCAAAGTGTACATCTTTATTAGTATAATGTTGTGTCCATTAAGGTCCACCCCTCCTAGCCTCAACCCCCCGTCCCCCCCCCAAAAAAAAAATGAATGTGTACAGTATCCCGACCGACCCTAATTTTTTGGCCTGACCCTAAACTTTTTGAGGGAGGGGGGGGGGGGATCGTCTGGAGAAAAACATTGAAAAACAATCGCACCAAAGGTGGAACAGATTTTTTTTTATTTAAAGACGCTAACCCATCTATTCTATTTTTTTCTTATGTTACCGTAAAGAGACATTTTATTTTGGGGGGTGGGGATGAGGAGGGGGCTAATATAATTTAAGAAATAATTAAGAAAAAGGTAAGGGCTCGTCCGGGATTCGAACCCGGGACCTCTCGCACCCTAAGCGAGAATCATACCCCTAGACCAACGAGCCTTAATAAATAAGTCACTCTGCTAAGTCGCTATAAGGGCCGTTTGATCTATAGAAATGTTATTATTAGTCTGCCACTGAAAGTTAAACTACTACTTAACAATAATGTTACGTATCAACAACTACAAAAAACTCATCCGGGATTCCAACTCTGGACCAACCCGAACAAAAAAAATCACACCACTAGGCAAACAATCCGCGCTTTGTTAAGAAAAAAGACTCCAGTGTTTAAAAATATGCATCTGAAAGAACAAAAACAATTGTGAGGGCTCGTCCGGGATTCGAACCCGGGACCTCTCGCACCCAAAGCGAGAATCATACCCCTAGACCAACGAGCCGCTCTATGACTATTCTTACAATCTTTCATCTTAAGACGACCACAAGATAAGAGCGTCGTAATAGTGTGCGCAGATGTTAACATACTGTTGTTTTTTTTTTAATCGATTATGGAGTAGTCCTAATCCTTGTTCCTCTCCCTCTCTCTCCCTCTCTCTCTCTCTCTCTCTCTCTCTCTCTTTCTCTCTCTCTCTCTCTCTCTCTCTCTCTCTCTCTCTCTCTCTCTCTCTCTCTCTCTCTCTCTTCCCCTCTCTCTCTCTGTCGCACGTCTATAGGCTCCTACTCCCATTTAACATACAATTAGTTACTCCAGGTGGTGCAATTGTTTGCTCAGTATTAATATTCATTCTATGTAGGCCTACTTTGTTCTGTGTCAGTACTTCTATAGAAAAGATTCAAATTTAACATATGTATGCTGTAGGTTTACGTCATTTGCTATTTAAGTGTCTACTTTTAAAGTGACTGTGTATGCTATAATAAAAGCTTCAGTTTCGCTTAGTTGTTTAAAACTGATTTTATTGTATCCTATTCTATCCTATCCCGTAACTCTGAGGGCGTTGGGGCACCACAGATGATCGTTGTATAACCAGTACACTGCATCTTTCTCTGTCCTCAGCAACACTGATGGCTTCGCTCAGTGTCAAGCCAGTTCAATCTCGAATGTTGTCCTCTCCCCTCTTTTTCGGAATACCTCTTCTTCTACCTCCTTGCACTGTGCCTTGCAGGATGGTCATTGCAAGGCCTGATGATCTGGTGACGTGGTTACCATATTGTATACAAAGTATGAAAACAGTTTTGTTTTAATAACAAATTCACACAGCGGTTGTTAAAAGTACAATCCTAGGAATAAGCAATACTAAGAATAAGTAAAGTAGCCTTTAGTTGTCTTCTAAAGAAATTCAAAACTCCAAAAGAAAATGAATTTGTAAAAGAGATTAAACTTAATCGCAACTATAATAAACCTTGTGGAATTGCTAGATCAATTTCAAGCATGGCACATAGAATAGTATTAAACTCAATTAAAACCAAATATTGTAAAAATGTTAAAGGTATATGTGGTGAATATATTTATCTTATCCTAAACTTTATTCCAATCACCCATAGACCCAATAGCTAAATGGCTTTTCTTCAATTGGCTTACTATTGTCATCTGCATATTCGGCTAGATATAACCAATATTACTCACATCTTTGATATACGTTAAAGACCCACTTTCTCTAACACACACACACACACACACACACAAACACACAGAGACAAATACAGCAGCACACACGCACGCGCACACCCACACCCACACTCACACACACACACACACCATAATGACTATTCATGACTGGATGATTCTGGTAGGGTCTCACTGTCACCCACATTTGACTGCCATACTAGACTATTCCCCGACACCGACTCTCCCAATACGTATTGAAGATTCTGATAAAAACTCTATTGCTACCTACATATCCATTACAGAATTTCACTCTCCTTGACATATCCTAATCGTGAGGACGACACTGTTCTGCTAAAGACTTGCTCTTATGCATGAATGACTTTAAAAATGAGTCGACCATTTTGTAAGAGTCTTCTTGCACCGATAGCCTACGGTATAGCTGTTCTTCCAAAGATTCACTTGTCACCGTTATGCGTATATTCAGTTAAAGACTTCCCTGTTATCTATAACTTCTTGACTAATTAGTCACCCACCCGTACATCAGCCTCAACACGTACACACACACGCGCGCGCACACCCACACACACACACACACACATTCTCACTCACTCCACACACCCACATTCTAATTTTCAAAGATCTAAGAGCTTTTCTTTAAAAATCGACCTGTCGGTAAGAACTGCCATGCTCTCTGCTACGCGGTGTGCACACTCCTGTGACTACGGCCGCGATGAGTCGGCTGTCGTGTTAAAAAGACTGTCTCTTTAGCACTAGTGCCACCAAATCGCGGAGTCTGGCGAGACAGACGGTGCCGTGTTTGGAGGCATTGTAGCGACCCCGCCAGCCGTGAAGAGCAAACATGGGGAGGGAGGCAGAACGAGCAAGCAGTCAGCGTTGAATAATCAAAGAATAACGGGTCCTCTGTCCCCTCTTTCCTCCCTTATCCACAGGCCACGCATGTCCCCAAGGCCAAAGGGAGGTTTGGATAGAGCGCAGGGGCACACACAACTACAGAAGTCGACAGGATTCGTGTTTCGATGACGATAATGAAATCACGGCAACTAGAGACGCAGGGTTCCTTGTTGAGTTGGCTTTTAATTCTAGAAGGTTTGTTAGCGAAATATATGTATAGAGAACGTTTTTGATCTGGTGCGTTGTATCCCTTTTGGGTTTTAGCTCTCTGTCTCGTCTTCTTTTATATTTAGAATATCTGTAAGTGTCAAAAATAGTGTAAAAGCTCGATGCAGTTATCATTATACCCCATAGTCCTCCCACCATCGAGTCGCTGTTGTTTGCTGTTGATGTTATTTTAAAGTTGAAGTTGGTATTAAATAGTTAAACAAATCCTGTTATATTAAAAAAAAAAGATGGGTCCTCCGGGAATCGAACCCGGGCCTCTTGCACCCATTGCAAGAATCATACCACTAGACCAAGGACCATTCGCTTTTCTAAATCATAAAACGTTAAATCATATCACAACCAATCTTTATTGTTATCGGAAAGTGTTGATTAGAAAATGAACTCGTGCAAGTGTCTAAAATAGCCATATTGATAGCGAGTTGATCATCAATATTCAGCATGCTTGACCTCGATTTTGACGTTAAGCACAACATAAGTCTGTCGTAGCAAAATGCGTGGTAAATTAATCAACCTCACTATACTGTAGACTGCAGGTTCCATTAATTTATATTCGGAAATCTCTTTTCCATTGAAAGTCAGGTTGAACAATTGCGCTTCCTCCGTGTCGGAAATATTTTCTAATTCAGGAAACATTATTTCGGCGCTTTAAATTATTCTATGCAGTTCAGTTGCATTGTGAGTGTATTTACTTGCACAATGGTATTAGGCATCGATATGTTTTACATATCATTCTTTGACTCTAAATTCTTCACCTATAATTGATATTGTATTATAGTACTTGTATGTTCTACAATGTTTTGCTATGTGCGACTAAAAGCAAATATTTGATGAGGTTTCATGTTGAATATACGATACAATACAATACAATACAATACAATATCATACAATACAATACAAACCCGATAAACCCCAAACACTTGTCTATGGCAAGCCGTCCACGCATCCAGCAACATAAATACAGACTTAATTTTTAAAAAATGGAATCTAAAATATAAGATCTATTTAAATGCAACAATCAACCATGGTACAATGCAATATAATGCAAACGCAATAGAATTCAGTTCAATACAGTGCAATGCAATGCAATGAAATGCACTGGTCCGATAAAAACCAGAAAGGTGGATTTGTCGCATCGTCCAAATGCCATTGTCTGTTCCGTTATTTTCTGTCTCCTCTTACACCCTATCTTGACCTTTTTGGTTAAGGATGCTGGTTTTGGGGTGACTGGGTGGGGTACCCTGAGACGATGTTGGGCTTTGGGGTGTCGAGGGAGGGGCGGCTGTCCGAAAGGTAATTAGCAGCCGCTTGAGCATTTCCTTGTTGCTGGTTTGCTTTAAGTTGAAGAGAAAAGGTCAGGTTTAGGAGAGGAGAATGGAAGTAGAGTCGACGAGACAGTGCGGAAAGAAGAAAAGGGTGCTTTGTGTGTGAGCTTGCGAAAAGCAGCATATTTTGGGTGAATGGAGAGAGAGAGAGGGAGAGAATAGTTTTGTGGATGGGAGTTGAGGGTAGATGGAGTTGGGGGCGAGTAGAAAAGATTATGTATATATGTATGTTTGAATGTGCGAGAGAGAGAGAGAGAGAGAGAGAGAGAGAGAGAGAGAGAAGAGAAGAGGAGATGGAACAATAATTAGAGAATGAGGGAGAGAGAGGAGGAGGAGAAGTAGAGGATGTGACAATAATTAGAGAGAGAAAGAGAGTAGGGAGAAAATGGGGCAAGAGACAGACAGACGCAGAGATAGAAGGACTCAGGAGGAAGACATAGAGAGAGAGAGAGAGAGAGAGAGAGAGAGAGAGAGAGAGAGAGAGAGAGAGAGAGAGAGAGAGAGAGACAGACAGACTGAGACAGAGAGAGAGACAGAGAGAGAGACAGAGAGAGGAGAGAGAGAGAGAGAGAGAGAGAGAGAGAGAGAGAGAGAGAGAGAGACAGAGAGAGAAAGAGAGAGAGAGAGAGAGATTTGACGTTTGGACATCGTCCTTTTACTTCCCAAAAAATATTACATACATACAGTTCACACAATCTTCGGGCCACCAACCCATAGGAAGGTAGAACTGCGGGTCACGCGATTCATGAACATTACATAGTTCTGTAAAATTAATATAATTTCATTTGAATTTATGAGGAAGTAACAAATCATTGTATAATGTACATGCAGTTAGGAAATGATCTTCGTCTTCTGGTACTTTGCAACATTTACACATAATGTCTCCTGTTGTATCAAAAGTCAGTCTAAAAAATGAAGCTCTCGCAGGCAAAACACCAAGCCGTAGCTTAATCAAACAGTCTCTAAAACATTTTACATGAACGCTTTCACAGAGAGAGAGAGAGAGAGAGAGAGAGAGAGAGAGAGAGAGAGAGAGAGAGAGAGAGAGAGAGAGAGAGAAGAGAGAAGATAAGATAAGATAAAAATTTTATTTTGCAAGGGTAAAAGAACAAGCGCTGGATGCTCTTTTTTACATCTTGCCCTTGGGGCTTTAACAATAACTATTAAATACAACTCAAGGTTATAACATTCACATCATGGAACAATAACAAATAAACAAAGTCATCATTAGATAAAATCCTTTTCAAACAATTGAAATCAAATTAATGTTGTTAATCTCAATCAACAACATTAACAATTAATGTGTATTTAATTTTTAATGTGGTTTAGGAGACGTGTTCTAAATGATGTAAATTTAGATGCTGGAGTGCGGAGATTTTCAGGAAAGTTATTCCACAAAGTGGAACCGGAATAAGCGAGACTAGTTTTGTAGAAATCAATTCTTGAAATTGGAACATTTAATTTTGTGGACGATCTGGCAGTTTTTTTTAAAAAGAGAAGAAAGATAGGAAGGTGCATTGCCAGAAAGGACCTTGTGCATGAAAACGCCTTTATTAAATTTTATTCTGTCGGTAAGAGATAGAATATTGATCCGTTTGTATCATTGGAGAGATTTTTTGTTTAAGTATAATTTGTTTAATTGCACGTTTGTGAATTCTAATTAAAGGTTCCATTGCATTGCCACTAGCAGAATCCCAAATAGTAGAAGAATAGTTAATAAATGACTGAATATGACCGGAATAATATGGTTTCCGAGAATGTAAATTTAATAAATGCTTTATCCTTGATAATTGGTAAGTCCTTTTAGAAATAGTTTTACTAATATTTGAAATATGTTTTACCCAGGACAAATTATTGTCTATAGTTACTCCGAGAGAGAGAGAGAGAGAGAGAGAGAGAGAGAGAGAGAGAGAGAGAGAGAGAGAGAGAGAGAGAGAGAGAGAGATTTGACATTTGGACATCGTCCTTTTACTTCCCAAAAAAATATTACATACATACAGTTCACACAATCTTCGGGCCACCAGCCCATAGAAAGGTAGAGTTGCGGGTCACGTGATTCATAAACATTGCTTAGTTCTGTAAACTCAATATAATTTCATTTGAATTTACGAGGAAATAACATGCTCGTAGAATTCTGTTCGTAATTTTAGGGCATGGAACATAAACAAATTCTCCATAGATGAAATTTTGTTCCGTATTTTAGTAGATGGACACGTGATTGAACATGGAAAGTTATATACTTAGCTCTTAAATCATTGTATAATGTACATGCATTTGTTTTTCCCCATGTAACTTCTTATGATTACAGTTTTAAATGGTTAATTCAGAAATGTCTTCTTGATATACTTCTATCCTGTTTTACTGTTTACTGTTTATTGTTGTTATACTGTCCTTTGTCGTCTTGTAACATTTATATGTAGCACCACGTGTGAATTTCTCTTTGAGATAATAAAGTGATAGTATCCGTATGCAGTTAGGAAATGATCTTCGTCTTCTGGTACTTTGCAACATTTACACATATCTCCTGTTGTATCAAAAGTCAGTCTAAAAAAATGAAGCTCTCACAGGCAAAACACCAAGCCGTAGCTTAATCAGACAGTCTCTAAAACATTTTACATTAACGCTTTGAGAGAGAGAGAGAGAGAGAGAGAGAGAGAGAGAGAGAGAGAGAGAGAGAAAGAGAGAGAGAGAGAGAGAGAGAGAGAGAGAATTACTAATTACCTTGAGGGTAAAATAACAAAAATGCATGACATTTGATTTTTGAAGCACACAAGAACACATGCGCAATTACTTGCATGCGAGCGTGGACTAATTACGCGCACAGTGTTGTTTGTTAGTTTGTTTTTTCACATTTGCATAATCAGCATGGGAATGGATTCTGCGAGTGACACACTACCTTCAGCAATAAAATGTCCCGAAGAGGGATACTATATAGTCGTTCAGTGTCAGTTTACATTGTTGTCTTGAATTTTCATGCACATCGCCACAAAAAAAATGCCTGCCGTATTTGAGGTAAGGTCGGAGACTCCTTCCTATCCTATCCTATCCTATCCTATCCTATCCTATCCTATACCGTAACTCGAAAGTCGTTGGGACACCACAGATAATCGTGTAACCAGTGTGCTCTATCGTTTTCTGTCCTCAGCAACCCTCATGGCTTCGCTCAGTGTCAAGCCAGTCCATTCTCGAATGTTTTTCTCCCACCTCTTTTCTGTCTCCTTTTTATCTGACTCCTTGCACTGTGCTTTGCAGGATGATCTTTGCAAGGCATGATCACCAGAGGAGACTCCTTAATATAATAAAGAGATTACTCTTATATAGCGCACTTATAAGCTCAGAGAGCTTCTCAAAGCGCTGGCCACTACTATCCAGCAATCACAAAATAGTTTGCTGAAGTCAGGATTCGAACCCACGTCGCCCGAGACGCGCGTACACAAGTCGAGCGCTTTGACGACTGAGCTATCCCTGAGACATGCATTCATTTTTTGGGGGGAGTGGCTGGTGGTTGCTTTATGTTTTAGCATCCTGTGTTATTATCGCAATAAATTTGAAAATATCAGCTAGTGCATCAAATGTCCTTAGTTTTGAATTATTTTTTAATGAAAAAAAGTGAAGTTGTAATTACCATTTATTGTCCATGAATGTTAGTTCGAAGAGAAGGGCGAAGACTACGAAACAAAAGACTTGCATTCAGTTACGATTTGTTTGGAGTCGCGGGTGCCCCCTTTTGTGTTGTAAGATTTCTCTGTTATTATCATATTAATTTCAAAACAACAACGGCACACCCACAACACAACGATTTCTTTTGGAAGGAGTCCATGCATTCAGGGCTTAAAGGAAGGAATATGGAGATCAAGAAACAAAACGACATGCATTAAAAGGTTTTATATAGCAATTGCTATATTGTATGTGCAAGGATATGAATGTATGCGGGTTTTTTTAAGTCTTAATTGTTGTTGTTGTTGTTTTCTCTTTTGTCATGTTTTTTTTCCCTTTATTTTGTGGAATACAGATTTCTTGACTTGACTTGACTTGATAGGGAAGTAACTTTCTTCAAAAATGCGGTCATCTCAACTGTGATACTGCTTAGCTGAGACTAGCTGAGGTTCTTCTTTTTTCAAACTTGTTTCATCAGCGTATAGTCTGACGCGCTGACCACTGAGCCAATAAGACTTGACTTAACTTGACTTGACCATGTATGGAGGAGAAGGGACCTACTGCTAGTTGGGTGTATTTGTGTAGCCGGCCCTCACCCGTCTAGGACATGAGCGTCACGATCTTGAAAGTCCGTAAAATACAATATCTTCGTGCACAGACTAGACCCCGGTTTATACGCTCGTCCGAAGAAGTAGAGGCGCAGTGCCGTGCCTCGATCAGTTCAAGGTCTTGTTGTTGTTTTTGTTGCTACTGTTGCTGTTGTTTCACTCTAGGTCGTTAACCAGCTTTGAACCACTGACCCTACAGGCTGCGATGTCATCGCTTGACTTTCGAGGCGTAAAGTGTTTTCGACGCTGGGTAAACCGCTGAGCCAATCGTGCCTCACAGTCACTTTTGTTTTCGTTTGTTTTGTTTGATTCCCCACTCAGGCTTGGAACCACTACCTGCATGGGCTGCAATGTTATTGCTTGGCTTTCAATCCTTCAGTTGTTTTGGCGGGGTGCTGGTCACTACCGCGAGCGTCACTACCGCGTGTAACACTATCGCGAGTGTAATACAACCGCGAGTAACAGTACCGCGTGTAACACTTCCGCGTGTGTAACACTATCGCGTGTGTAACACTACCGCGGGTAGCACTACCGCGTGTAACACTTCCGCGTGTAACACTTCCGCGTTTGTCTAGTATCACGAAAAAAAAAAGAAATTGAGTGTGTGAACACGCGCTCAAATCTGTTTAGTGTTCAGGCACGAGAAGCATTGATTTAGCGTTCAGGCATTTCAAAACTTTGAAGTGTGTATCATTTGCAGTCCAAACCTTGGCCATGGAGATAATACAATCTCGTTACTCCAATGACAAGATTCTCTACAACTACTATATTTACCGCCGAGACCGTGTAAACAAAACAACAGTCAACTGGCGTTGCGTACAGGTCAGTGTGGCTTATGCAAGTGGTTTATGAGGGTGGTGTTGGGTAGGCCTACGTACTTATATAAATATTCAAGACTCTCTCTCTCTCCCCCTCTCTCTCTCCCACTCTCTCTCTCTCTCACTCTCTCTCTCACTCTCTCTCTCTCACTCTCTCTCTCCCCCCCCCTCTCTCTTTCTCTCACACGCGGAAGTGTTACACGCGGTAGTGCTACTCGCGGTAGTGTTTCACACGCGATAGTGTTACACACGCGGAAGTGTTAAACGCGGTGCTGTTACTCGCGGTAGTGTTACACACGCGGTAGTGTTACACGCGGTGGTGTTACACGCGGTTGTGACGCTCGCGGTAGTGACGCACAACCGTTTTGGCGTAGCAAACAAATGCGCTCGGCGAAGAGAGTAGAACGTGTGCCTCGGCTAGTCTCAGCTACGCAGTGTGCGCAGTTGTTATTAAGCACCGATGCCACACACTACACAAGGGGCTATAACTTAGTGTTCCCAAAACAAGAGCTTTGAGATACAGTTCCTTTTTTTGCACATCGATCTTATCCAGTGTTGTTCAAAAACGAACCTTTACCTACCACAAACCGCCAAACTGTGTAGATGAGACTATCGGAGATTTACTCCAATAGTGAAAAAGTCGAACGACAACTTCCTGATTTGGCTCGGAAGAGTCCGCTGGACCTAAAGCAATAATCATGTAATGAACCTTATCTTGAGCTACGCAGTTTTGACAAACTACAGGACATGCATCGCTGTTCGATTAGTTGGCGCACGCGGGCAGTTCCTTCTCTTTTCTTTTATTTTTCCTGCCCTCCTATTATTATTTCATCTTTTTTTTTCTGCAACAAATCCCAACCTTTACAGTTTTTTCTGTTGTAGCTGTCATTTAAACATGCAGAGAAAATGATGTCCTTTTAAAAAAATTAACATGTCGTGCAGATATGCAAAATGGCATGCATACTTTTTATGTTTGGACGCCACGGGGTGGTTGGCACAATATTTGGTTGTTTGCATCCCCTATTATTAACACATTAATGTGTGGGTGTGTTTCTGCAGCAGATCTTTAAAAATTACGTTAAAGGCTAAGAAGCGGGAACTACTAATTTTCTAGCATTAATTTAAGGACACCTGCCCATGTTTACAATCAGAACTTAGTAAGGGGGATAACTTCTCCGAATTGTTTTTCTTCTATGTTTGGTGTTGCGTGTTATTTATGTCATATATCTATGCAAATATGCAAATAGTCTAACAAGCAAGGAAAGTGCTTGTTGGTTTTTTGGATGCTTAACATCCTCTTTTATTGTCTTTTTTTGACCAGCAACACAGAAACGTTTCTTCATGGCTTTCAAGCTGTAACAATATCCTTTTTGGGAGTGGGGAGGGTGGCTTAATCTTTGGACGCATGCAGACAAAGAAAGCAAAATAATGAACGCTCATTTAGTCATTAGTTAGTTTGTGTGTGTGTGTTTTTTTTTTAAATAAATATAACTCAATTCAGTTAATCGACAAAATTACAGCTCAAATTTAGTAATTTGCAACGAATTACACAAGAGAAGGTCACGCTGATCTGTCCTCATGTCATAGTCGAATGAGTCATGTCGAGAGGACAACAACTAAAATGAGCAACAATGAACTTCCCCCATTGTTAATTACCCAACGTGTCCCACCCTTTCCATTTGCTTCTTCTTATAGTTGTTGTTGTTGTTGTTGTTGTTGTCGTCGTCGTTGTCGTTGTTGTTGTTGTTGTTGTTGTTGTTGTTGTTGTTCTTCTTCTTCTTCTTCTTCTTCTTCTTTTGACGATATAATAATAATAATAATAATAATAATAATAATAATAATAATAATAATATATATATATATATATATATATATATATATATATATATATATATATATATATATATATATATATATATATATATATATATATATATATATATATATATTAGTTTAAATGTATATGTATTTTTCACTGCGTGCTAATCTTGGTTTTGTACATTTTGTGAAATGATAATGACCCATGGTGTTCTCTCTTTCTAACTCAATCTCTTTCTCTCTCTCTTTCTCTCTAACTTCTCTCTTATTTCTCCCCACCTTACTTTCTTTTTTAATTTCTCTAAAATACCAAATATGTATGTAGATATTATTGTGAGAGAAATAGAAATCCAAAGAGTATGGCTTTATACATGTGACATAGAGAACTAATAATTCTTCTTTTTATGTTATAACATTTTCTTCTTATAACGCACATCCTCATTTAGCATTTGAAAATGAAAAATATATTATCTGCATGCATGTTTTGGAGAATAAAAAAGTGTAAAAAAAAAAAAAAAAAAAAATAATAATAATAATAATAATAATAATAATAATAATAATAATAATAATAATAATTTCTTTTCTAAAGCGCAAAACCAAACTTAAAGCGTGCTCTAAGCGATTTGCACATACACACACACACACCCACAAACACACGCACACATACACACATACACACACATACACCCTTCTTCTTCTTCTTCTTCTTCTTCTTCTTCTTCTTCTTCTTCTTTGTGTCCTTGTTCTTTTTCTTCTTCATCCTCTTTCTCCTCCTTCTTAAGGGCAACATGTTGTCACAGGGCAGTCTGTGCTGAAACCAGGTAGACTGTGTGGGTGGAGAGTTAATGAGTTAGGGGCAGTAACTGCGTGTTGTCGTATGCGTGGTTATGCGTGCAAATCGTGTTTCAACAGCGTAGGCCGGGTAGCCAGTAGAGAAATATACTCACTATAAGTCAGAACAGGTTTTGACAGAGTCACAGAGAGGACGTGCGGTCTTGTTTCTCTGGAGTTGTTTTTGTTCTGGAAGTAAGGGAGGGACAGTTATTGACGTAAATAATAGCTGGTTCCAAAAGGAATACTAGTTGGAAGTGTTACAGTTGTGGTAGCAAGCTCGGGAAAGAGTGTCGCTCAAAATAACTAAGTTTTTGTGTTTGTGGTAGGTTAGTGTTGAGGTATTATCCACTAACGGAAACTACTACGCACTGGATTACCTTACTTGGAGTACTGTGTAGACAAGCAGGGGAAAGGGCTACAGGTACTATTACATTCGAACCGTTTGGGTAAGTGTGATGGTGGTATTTTCCTCACTGTGATAGTAGCCCAAGGGCCGGCTGTTTGGGGTGTTGTATGATAGCTGTTACGTAAGAGTAAGGAAGGATGAGAAGGTTTGCACGGTGGAAAGGGAGAGTGTGGTGGAAGAATGAGTGGGAGGATGATGGTAGGGTGGAAGTGGTTGCCGTCGTTGTTTTGGTTGTTTGAGATGAATAATGTGTTGATGTTTACATGTATTCATTTGCAGCATCGCTCATTTCATGCATTCATAATGTCATTGAGTTTCATGAATTATGTGTTTGTTTGCAAGTGACACTAATAGTAGCTAAAGAAGGGAAGCGGACAGCAGTTGTGCCTCCTCAAGATGCAGAAGTTATTGAGTGTAAGAGGGGGGAGAGTGTGAGGAGGGAGGGGGACAGAATCAGGTGGACATGACATTAACAATACGACAAGCATGTTGCAGGTTCGAAAGTTCGTTCGTATTCATCAGTTCGTCACTGGTTAACGTGGATCGACGTTGACCAGCGTCGTGCGACAACGACGACGGCACTTGGTAGTGTGGACTGAACGTTATCATCACCACCCGTTCGTCTACGTCCGCATCATCGTCTACATCATCATCACTCCACAACCCCACCTTTCCCGTGGTGGTTGTGACGTCCGTGGACGGGACCTGGCTGACTGGAGGAGTCCAGCTGTGGGACGTCGACGGTGGCAGGGTTGCCGCGACTACGGCGTCACCATCGTCATCATCACCATCGTCAGCGGCGAGCGGGAGCAGCGACGCCACTACGTTTGGACATCAATAGCAACGGTCCGATAACAGCTACGAGGAGGGGAGGATACCTTTACGGAGACTTCGACAGGGACGTCATACTGCCAGGTTGGCTCTTTCCTTGTTGTCCCCCTCTTAACACTCGAAACCCCCTCTAGTTTGATTACGTGCAACGGACATTTGCTATGCACAGGTCGATACATAGACGTGGTTGATTAGCAACCCTCGATCATCTGACATACCATTCCATTGTTTCATTGAACCATTGATTGTTTCATCACCATTTTCTTCGTTTCATGTGTAAATGTTGTATGTGTATGAGTGTGTAGAATGAATGAATAAATAGCTTGAAAGTTGTATATATATTTGTTGTGTTTTCATCACTTCCGTCTGCGGGTAATCGCCATTCTGTCTGAGTTGTCTGCGTGTGGAAGTTGTTTGTTTGTGGCGTCTGCTTAGATGGAGTCGTGGCGGTGACACATGTAGTTTAGACGGCATCGCTCTGTTATACTGAAGACTATTGTTTCTCCTTATCTTTAAACGTTACCAAATGTTACAGTGCAGTATGTACATTGCACAATAGTAGGAGTGTATACATTGGTTTGATGCATTCTTATGCCTTTCTCAGTGGCTGAATTTATATTTCGATCGTTACTGCTCATATGTTTTCAAACGCACTCTTTCCATCAGTGGTTTTTTTTAAATAAATTTATTCGTCACCCATGTGGGGGCACATCGCTTATACCCAGAACATCACCAAAGACGAAGTCCGACAGACCATCACACAAGCCATTGGACAACACGATGACATGCTCACAGTGGTGAAGAAACGGAAACTCCGATGGTATGGCCACATCACCAGAGCATCAGGCCTTGCAAAGACCATCCTGCAAGGCACGGTGCGAAGAGGCAGAAGAAGAGGAAGACAAAAGAAGAGGTGGGAGGACAACATTCGAAAATGGACTGGCTTGACACTGAGCGACGCCATTAGAGTTGCTGAGGACAGAGAAAGATGGAGTACGCTGGTTAAACGATCATCTTTGATGCCCCGCCCCAAGACTTTCGAGTTACGGGATAGGATAGGATAGGATAGGAAAGAATGTGGGGGGCGAAAGTCGGGTTGCCTTTTCAGCGCAAGCGCGGCAGCCGCTGGAGCATCGCCACCCAGATCATGGGTGGATGTGTTATTGGGTGGGAACAGGACATATAACGCATGCTGGGTATAGTTGGTGTATCTAGCCTTCTGAGACGCGCGCGATAGATCTGATCGTTTTGTTTTGCGGGGCATGCAATGGTAGAGTGTGTTTACCTTTGGTTTGATTTTGCGTTGTTGTTAGAGGAAGCTTTGTGTAACGTTGGTAGTTTTAGTTGGTCGATATTATTTGAGAATTTTCTAGGGTTGGTTGTTTACTATCGATCGAAGTTTAGTTTCGCGATGGCTGTAGTAACAGCTGAGAGATTCTTTTAGCCTAAACATGGTTGTATAACGTAAGATAGTGATGACGAAGTTTATTCTGATTGGTTATAATTGTGTCTTGCCCGAATGTTCTTTCTTTCTCTGGAGTATAGAGAGACTATATAAGTGCCGCATTGTTTCAAAAGTAAAAAGGTGGAAAAAAAAGCGATTGTATGCAGTTGTTGATGTTCGCTGAATAAAGTTGGAAAACTTCATACGACGACTCCTGTCTTGTTGCTGAGTGAACAGGTTGCGTGAATAAACGAATCTGAGTTACACCTATTAGGATTCAAGCATCGGGGCTGAATCAACTACTGATAAAAAAAACAACAACGAGTGTAACACCTTCACCGTTTAGGACATGAGCGTCAGGTCCGTAAAAGGTTCGTGCGGTGCACTGCATGCGTACACAGACTAGATCTCGGTTTATACTCTCATCCGAAGGTGTAAATTGTAAAAATATAAAAATATAGTTGGTATTTATTATTATTATTATTATTATTATTATTATTATTATTATTATTATTATTATTATTATTATTATTATTATTATTATTATTATTATGTGGCGTCTTCTGTGTGTGTTTCAGGTGCGAGTGGTGCTGAAGAGCAGGAAGAAGAAGAAGGCACTGCAATGGCAAGGTTTTGAAATGGGCGGAGAGGACCAGTCCATTGATTCCTATGCCTCCAACATGCTTGTTCAGGTAATCATCATCGTCAACTTCGTCATCGTCTTCTTCATCGTCATCAGCATCAACTTCAACAACACCATCATCATCATTACCACTATCATCTTCATCATCATCATCATCATCAACATCATCATCATCATCATCATCATCATCATCATCATCATCAATCATCGTCGTTGTTCTTGTTGTCGTCGTCATCATAATCAACAACATCAACAGCAGCAACAACAAAAACATGCAACCACAATGACAATAAACTCCAATAATAACAACAGCAACAACAACAGCTGCAGCAACTGCATTATCGTCAGCAGTATTCTTTTCACAATTATCATCGTCCGTTTGTATATTGTAACTTTGTTTCAACACCTGCGGATAATTGTATTTTGGCATTTTCTACTAGCATGGTGTATACCTCCCCCTTCCATTCATCCTCACCCCCACCCCCGCTGTCCCCTCTCTAGCAAATTAAAAATAACTATTGCATTAGCATTTACTACTGATAAAACTTTTAGCGAAATCCATCGTTAAGAACGTTTTAGGCTGCTGCGTATCAGCTTCTTTACTTCCTCTTTTGTCCCGTCTTATGATAACAACAAAACCCCTAATTATTTATATAGTTAGCTAGAATATATAAGCTCTTCTGCTGTCGAAGATAAGACTTATCTGTAGTAACAATGTTGGTCAAACGTTATAATGTATTATTTAGTGTATTAAAAATGAAAGTTGAAATGTTATTAATGTTATTTTTAGTTCTTAAATCTGAATAAAGATTATTATGCTTATGTTTTTGTGTTACGTTGAAACGCGAATGATAGTACGTCGGAAACGCGCACGATAGATCTAATCGTTTCGATTTGCAAAGTATTCAATAATGGAGTTTATTTACCTTTGATTTGAGTTTGCATTGTTGTTAGGAGAGGCTTTGTATAACGTTGATAATTTTCGTTAGTCGATACTGTTGTAGAATTTTCTGGATCTGCGTGTTTACTCTCGATAGAAATTTCCCGATACATGTCGAAGCAAGAAGACGTTCCGGAAGGAGAAGAAAATATGTATGACGTAAGACAGTAATGACGAAGTTAGAAGCGATTGGTTAAATTGCGTCAAACGAGATTGATCCAGGTTATTCGGGAGTATCAAGAGACTATTTAAGTGCCGCGCTGTTTCAAAAATAGGATAGTAGTTGTTGATAGTGAGTTAGAAAGTAAATTTGAGAGTGGAAAGACGATTGAGCGATTGTATGCAGTTGTTGATGTGTGCTGAATAAAAGTGGAAAACTTTATACGTCGACTCTGTGACTTGTATGCTGATTGAGCGGGCTGCGTGGATAAACGAATCTGAGTTACACCTTATCAGGAATTCAGCATTGGGGCTGAATCCACTACTGATAAAACACCAACATCAAACCGAGTGTAACATTTTGGGGGTCAAGCCGCGATTCACGCCATAGCCAAGGGTTCAACTGCTACAACAAGCGAGTCAACGTTACGAGAGGCAGTCATCGAGGGTAGCCGCCAACGAGTTGCGTCGAGAGGGGCCAACATACTGGGACTACATCACCGATAGGTTCGGGTTGACTGCAAGGGCGTGTAGTCGCTGAAGAGTTGCTTCGTGAGCGAACAACAGATCGGGACTACGTAGCTGCCGCAAGACTACGTCGAGGAACAGTCTCGGAGCTACATCGCCAGTGTTACAGAGAGCGACGAGCGGACGTCGCGTCTACTTCAGCACAGGAGCGTATACATCAACACCAGCGTGGTGCAGCGTCGCATACGACGAGGACAGCGGGGCCTGCGTCAGCGAAGGCGACTAGTGGCAAGCATCAGCGCTACTGCAGAAAGTGTGCTGTTCTAGAACAGTCTAGAAAGGTACAGCACAGTCAAGAACTTTCCAGAAAAAAGAACTCTCCAGTCAAGAACTTTCTAGAAAAAGAACTTTCCAGAAAAGAACTTTCTAGAAAAGAACTTTCCAGAAGCATCAAGATGGCTGACCTCTGGCAGAAAGGGGTTGAACTAAATCTAAAAGGCAAACAGCTGACGGAGTACGTCAAATTCCAGGAGAGAATATTGCGAGAAGAAAGAGAAGAACAGCGACGGCGCGAAGAGCGAGAATTAGAAGAGCAGCGTCGCCGTGAAGAAAGAGAATTAGAGGAACAGCGACGGCGCGAAGAAAGAGAATTAGAAGAGAAGCGGCAAGAAAAAGAAGAGCAACGACGCCGAGAAGAAAGAGAGTTCGAGCTGAAGCGTCTTGAAGGTGATCGTCAGTAGGCTACCAGCTAGAGTTGGCGCGTATCCAGAACAATCAGCATGCGCCACAAGTCACCAACGACCATACGGCTCCAAAATTGCCAGCTTTCGTCGACGGGAAGGACCAGATCGACAGCTATCTGGCGAGATTCGAAAGGTTCGCCGAAAGCTCCAACTGGCAACCTCGAGACTGGGCGATTCGACTAAGTGCACTTCTGACAGGGCAAGCGCTCGAAGTTTACACCAGACTGTCGAACGATGACGCCAAAAACTACGACGTCTTGAAAGAGGCCCTGTTGCAGTGCTACAACTTTACAGAGAAGGGCTACCGTAAACGCTTCCGTGAATGCCGGCCTAAGTCAGACGAGACGCCAAAGCAGTTTGTGGAGCGCCTGTCGTCATATCTACACAAGTGGGTGGAGTTATCAGGCGAAAGGAAATCTTACGATAGTCTCCATGACCTGATCGTGAAGGAGCAATTCCTCAATGCCTGTCACAAGGACCTGGCGACCCACTTGGAGTTACAGAAGCTGCAGACGCTTAATGATGTGACCGAGGTTGCTGAAAGATATCTCATCGCTCACGGAAAAACGCTGGGGCCACCCAGCGCGACGAAACATTTTCAGAAGACTGGAAACCATGGGAACCAGATCCAGGGGAGCCAGAGACAGACAGACTCCACGCCTCCTCCCAGGGAAGGGCATTCAAGAGGCTGCTTCACCTGCAACGCTACGGACCACAGAGCAGCTAACTGTCCTCAAAACAAAAGTAGCGGACAGCGGGGCAGTACGGACAATGCAGCGGTGGGCAACCGACAGAGACGTTTTTCCAATCAACGGCAAAACAGTAGATCTGACCATCAAGTGTGCGGCGGGAGCGTCATTCTTCCGAGTGAGACCGAGCGCGCAGCTACCCCTGCGGACGTGCAAGAGTGCATGACTGATGGCCAACTTCTCCTTGCCAACGGGAAATCCATCCCCGTCGTCGCCAGCGCAGCTGTGACCGTCCAGAACATGCCTGTTTCCAAGGGACGCGTCGGAAATCATGAAGTGACTGTTTTAAGAGACTCTGGCTGCAGTGGGGTCATCGTCAGAGAAGACCTAATCGCTAAAGAACAATTCACTGGCGATTCTAAATGGACACTCATGGCCGACAGCAAATGTGTGAAAGCGCCAGTTGCGAAGATTCATGTCAACACTCCTTTCTACATAGGCGAAGTCGAAGCGGTTTGCCTGAAGAAGCCGCTGTATGATTTGATGATCGGGAATATCGACGGCGCGAGACGACCCGACGACCCCGATTCAGAATGGAGTCCTGCCTCAACCCAACACGTCGAAGTTGTGGAGGAGGATCCATTGCCGTTTCCCGATGGAGACCTTACAGAGCTGCTACGGGACAATGTGGCTACTCCGGCTCAGCCCTGCCGACCAGAGATTGTCGGTGCTGTTACTACCAGGGCCCAGGCCAAGAGAGACAAGACGTCTACGCCACTGAAGGTCGCCGACAACTCCAAAGCTGCCATCGTGGACAGAGATAAACTGATCCAGCTCCAGGAAGCTGATAGTACTTTAAACAAGTACAGGAACCGCCAAGACCACGTGACCAAAGGCAGTGGTACGGTCTATTTTGAGGTGAAGGCCAAGATCCTGTACAGAATCTTCCAGCATCCGAGGGTCAACGGAGGGAAACCACTACGTCAAGTGTTGGTACCGTTACCCCTAAGGCGCCAGGTGATGGAAGTAGCGCATGACTCAATCATGGGAGGTCACCTGGGTATCAAGAAGACGTCGGATAGAATCCAGGCGGTGTTCTACTGGCCAGGACTTCATGCGGACGTCAGCCGTTTCTGCCGATCATGTGACATTTGCCAGAAGACCATACCTCGAGGAAGGGTCCCGAAAGTGCCTATGCAGAGGATGCCTCTGATCGACCGACCTTTCAAGAGGGTGGCCTTAGACTTAATCGGCGAAATAAGACCTCCGAGTGAAGAAGGTCATCGGTGGGTACTGACATTAGTGGACTATGCAACTCGGTACTCAGAAGCAGTGCCACTGAAGAAGATTGACACTGAGACTGTAGCAGAGGCACTAGTGGACATGTTCAGTAGACTGGGAGTGCCTGAAGAAATTCTGACAGACCTCGGGACGCAGTTCGTCTCTGACTGTATGAAGGAAGTCAACAGACTGCTGAGTATCCGGCATTTGACTACGACACCCTACCATCCAATGTGCAACGGGCTTGTCGAGAAGTTCAATGCTACGCTGAAGTCCACCCTGAAGAAACTGTGCAGCGAGCAGCCCAGACAATGGCATCGCTACATCAACGCCTTACTGTTCGCCTACAGAGAAGTGCCGCAGGAGTCCACCGGCTTTTCTCCGTTCGAGCTGCTATACGGAAGAACCATCAGAGGGCCGATGCACATCCTGAAAGAACTGTGGACGAAAGAAGTAGAGACCCCAGAGGTGAAGAACAGCTACCAATACGTGTTTGAGCTACGGGAGAAGCTGGAGCAGACTCTCGAGATAGCCAGAGAAAACCTGAAGAAGTCCCAGGACTGTGGAAAGCACTACTACGATCGTAGGGCTGTGAACAGGAAGTTCAAACCTGGCAACAAAATGCTGGTGCTGCTACCTACTGATCACAATAAGTTGCTGATGCAGTGGAAAGGCCCGTACGAAGTGGAGACCGTGGTGGGAATCAACGACTACAAGGTGAAGGTCGGCCAGCATTCCAAGATATACCACGCCAACCTCCTTAAGCTGTACGTGGAAAGGCCATCAGAGACTGTGCACGCAGCCACAGCAGCTGTGACCGACGACAGCTTTGACAGCGAAGAACTGTTGGAACTGGGAGACTTCCACAGCAAAGAAGGCATCGATGATGTTAAGCTAGGACCAAACTTGACGGAAGGTCAAAAGATGGAGCTCAAGGACCTTATGGGCGAGTTTCCCCACAACTTCAGCGATGTCCCAGGCTCTACGACTTTGGTCGAACATGAAGTCCACCTCACTTCAAATATTCCCGTTCGATCAAAACCCTTCCCGATCCCTTTCAAGGCCCGAGAATCCTTGAAGAAAGACATCGATGAGATGCTGAAGATGGGCATCATCAGGGAGTCCAGTTCCCCCTACGCGTCCCCTGTCGTGGTCGTGAAGAAGAAGGACGGGAGCAATCGAGTATGCATCGACTACAGGAAGGTTAATAAGATCACCGTCTTCGACCCTGAGCCGATGCCTACCGCAGCAGACCTCTTCCGCCAATTATCGGGGAGTAGAATCTTCTCAAAGATTGACCTCAGCAAGGGTTATTGGCAAGTCCCCGTGTGTCAACAGGATATACCAAAGACTGCTTTCATAACTCCTGATGGGACGTACGAGTGCCTAAGGATGCCCTTTGGCATGGTCAACAGCGGAGCTACCCTAAAGAGAGGAATGAGGAAGATGCTCAATGGGATGGACAACGTCGTGTGTTACTGGGACGACCTGCTGGTCCACACTCGCACCTGGGAAGAGCATCTGCAGACCTTGAGGGAGCTGTTTCACCGTCTCACAGAAGCCAACCTGACCGTGAGACCCAGTAAGTGCATTCTGGGGACTGACAACGTAGACTTTATCGGCCATTCGCTGAAAGAAGGACAAAAGGGGCTTCTACTAGAAAACGTCACCAAGATTCTGAACGCTCCACGTCCCCAAACCAAGAAGCAGGTGCGATCTTTCCTGGGGTTGGCTGGATATTACAGGGAGTTTGTACCAAACTACTCCGCCATCACAGCACCCTTGTCGGACCTGGTGCGGAAAGGCTGTCCAAACCAAGTGCAGTGGGGACCGTCTCAGGAGAAGGCATACCAGACTGTGCGCGACCTCCTTTCGAAGGATCCGGTGCTACGACTGCCCGACACTTCCAAGGAATTCGTCTTAAGAACAGACGCAGCGGACGAAGGCATCGGCGCCATACTGATGCAAGAACACGAAGGGAAACTATTTCCGGTCAGTTACGCCAGCAAGAAGCTGTCCAGGGCTGAGAAAAATTACTCGACCATGGAGAAAGAGTGCCTTGCCATCATATGGGGAATCCGGAAGTTCGAACTGTACCTTCAAGGAGTGAAGTTCGTGCTACAGACTGATCACAAGCCGCTAACTTACTTGAACTCTGCCAAGTTTGTGAACAGTCGGATCATGAGATGGGCTATGTACTTGCAGAACTTTAACATGCGAGTAGAGTCAATTAAAGGGTCAGACAATGTTGGTGCGGACTTCCTCAGCAGAGTGTGTGAGTAAAGAACATTGACTCTGTGTAGATAAACTGTGAACATTGACAGTACCCAGAAAGACTTGCAGATGAGAAACATTGACTCTGTGTGAATGAGCTGAGAACATTGACAGTGTTCAGACAGTCCGAAATAAGTTTTAATTCTGAACTTTGTGCATTACGTTTCAACGTTGTTGAAAGAAATTGGGTAAATTTCTTCTTGAGTGGGGGGTTATGTTACGTTGAAACGCGAATGATAGTACGTCGGAAACGCGCACGATAGATCTAATCGTTTCGATTTGCAAAGTATTCAATAATGGAGTTTATTTACCTTTGATTTGAGTTTGCATTGTTGTTAGGAGAGGCTTTGTATAACGTTGATAATTTTCGTTAGTCGATACTGTTGTAGAATTTTCTGGATCTGCGTGTTTACTCTCGATAGAAATTTCCCGATACATGTCGAAGCAAGAAGACGTTCCGGAAGGAGAAGAAAATATGTATGACGTAAGACAGTAATGACGAAGTTAGAAGCGATTGGTTAAATTGCGTCAAACGAGATTGATCCAGGTTATTCGGGAGTATCAAGAGACTATTTAAGTGCCGCGCTGTTTCAAAAATAGGATAGTAGTTGTTGTTGATAGTGAGTTGGAAAGTAAATTTGAGAGTGGAAAGACGATTGAGCGATTGTATGCAGTTGTTGATGTGTGCTGAATAAAAGTGGAAAACTTTATACGTCGACTCTGTGACTTGTATGCTGATTGAGCGGGCTGCGTGGATAAACGAATCTGAGTTACACCTTATCAGGAATTCAGCATTGGGGCTGAATCCACTACTGATAAAACACCAACATCAAACCGAGTGTAACATTTTGTATCCTCCATAACCCCCAAAAGGGGCAAACAATTGGATTAAGCGAGCGTTGTGGCCAAGTGGGCTAAGGCAGGACTAACTTGCCTTGTCCAGAGGCCAGAAACTAACGGCGCCTGACAGGTGTGGGATCGATCCAGCATCTGGGCGTTATGTTTCTCCGAATATTATTTACTTTCGACTCGGTACACCGATTTCCTCTGGGTACTACGGTTTGCTCCCCAGCAAAATTTCAAAAACACAACTAATATGAGGTAGGTTGGGTTTGGGCGCGCCACAGGCCGCGACTACGCCTTCCCCAGTCGGCCCAGAATTTCCAGATAAAAGGGACAATAAAGCGTTACCAAAAAGAGAAATTGGGGCCGGGTAGCTCAGTTGGTAAGAGCGTCTTGCTAGTAACCGAAAGGTCGCTGGTTCGAATCCCGGATTGGTCAACGTGTGATCATATTATTTTCCCCTTTACCAACAACAGGCCCGCTGGTGTCAGTATAAATCGGTCCAGTAGTCACCTATATGCGAAAGTGTCGTGTGACTATAATCTACAAACAACAACACAACTACCAACAAAATCTTGAGTCTTGAATCTTGGATGCCTCAGATTCAGTATTTTACTCTTGCTCTTCTATACATGTTACTTTGTACACATGGCCTACAATGGCAGAAGCAAAATATACCGACTTGTAACGTAGTACTAGCGGATATTTGCAGAGAATGAGGCAATTCATATTCAGCATACTGTTTTTGCCGTGGAGTTGTTTTAACAAGTTAGCTGAAGTCCTGGATGGATATTGCCTCCCATTTTGACACTCATCCTGTCCACTTCCCATTTGCACATATCACAAATGGTGAGGGGTAGACGTCAACATTCAGTATTCATTCATTCCTAACCCCTCTGTTAGGTAACCTTGCTTACCCTAGAATATCTGTATGTTTTTGCCCTGAACGACCATAGGCTAACTGACGGGCAACAACGCAGAATCATACGAGACGTCTTTTTGAGTCTGGACTCCACGAATTGGAATGAATATTGGGAGACTGGAATTGCTCATTCTGTCAAGTCGCGACAGATCGAGTGACCTAGTGCAGGTTGACTGTTATAATTTTTAAAGGAAAAGAAAGAAACCTGTCACCCATGTCAATTAAAAGCACGGAAGCCGCAATTCAGCGCCAAGCAGGACAAAGGAAGAATAGAACTGACCAACCTCTCTTAGTTTGAAACTAAAACATAAATCATAAGATATAATAATAATAATAATAATAATAATAATAATAATAATAATAATAATAATAATAATAATAATAATAATAATAATAATAATAAAGGATATTTATATAGCGCTTTTTCCCAATGAACAATGTCAGGTCAAAGCGCAGTACTCACGCATTCATTCTAAACATCCGGCTTCATACAAAATAAAATCAGACACTTTCTAACGAATAAGAGACGAGGGAGGGAGTGAGGGAGGGAGGAGGGGAGAGCTAAGGATGGGTGATGGGGTGAGTGGTGGCGGTGGTCTGAATCAAAACAAAACAAAACAAATGGAGGAATGACGATGATGATGATGGGAGGCAAGATCAGAAGCATTTAAGGAAGAGATGAGTTTTCAAGTTGGATTTGAAAGTAGCTATGTTTGGAGAGCTGCGAAGAGAGAGGGGAAGAGAGTTTCAAGTTGAAGGGCCAAGAACTGAGAAAGATCGACTGCCAGCAGAGGAGAGTTTGTAGCGGGGTATGTGAAGCATGAAAATGTCAGAGGAAGAATTAAGATTTCTAGAAGGCTTATAGAATTGAATGTTCTGGATGAGGTAGGGAGGAGCTAAGCCATGGACACACTTGTAACAGAAAATAGCGATTTTGTAGATAATTCTATGAGACACTGGAAGCCAGCGGAGTGAATGTAGAAGGGGAATGATATGATCAGACGTGCAGCTGAGTTCTGAACACGTTGGAGCAGAGAAATAGAAGAAGGGAGTTCAGCCAGGAGAGAGTTACAATAGTCTAAGCGTGACAAAACAAGAGAGGAAATGAGTTTGACAGTAGCGTCAGTGGTCAGATGTTTGCGGACAAGGCCTATTCTACGGAGATGAAAGTTGCATGTTTGACAGGTTTTGCGGATAAATTCTCAAATGGAGACAGGAGATGACATAAAAAGAGTGGTCTGGCCAAGAGTGAGTGTCTACAGAGGAAGAAGACAGGTTGTGTTTGGTACCTGTGAGCATAACTTCAGTTTTGTTTGCATTGAGTTGGAGCTTGTTGACTGTCATCCAGTTAGAATTGTCTTCAAAGCATTCAGAAGAAAGTGTACTCGTCCAAAATGTTTAAAAAAAAACTATTTAAAATCTTATCCATTTTTAAATTAAACTACTCAAAAAGATAGCCAGTGCTACAGGGCACAGCCGGTTTGATGCTCGGGACATTGCAACACGGATTCGAACCCGCTATATGGTTGGAACACTGACCACAACGTACTACAGTGTATCACGGAGATAGACACGTGTATGGTTTTGGATACAAAACTGCTTCTAAGAAAGGTCTCAGTGCTTTTCTCTCATGAGACGTGAAGGGGAGTACTTCGCTGATAGTCCTGTGTCAGATGTCACTGATTTTGCTCTACGTGTTCTCTGTTTGAACTGTACTGGCGTGGTTAGGACTGTTGCTAGGTATCGTGGCGCCATAGAATACAGACGGAAGATTTCAGTCTCGATCATAAGTCCGTGTTTTGCTGATGCCAGAATAGGCTATACACGAAAATCGAGTAGAAGATGTATACTACACAGAGAACTATGGACTTGGTAGAAATGAGTTTTGGTAAAATTACGTTTTCAGACCCAATCTGGCTGGTAAAACCTACCAGACCTGATCATGTAGGTCGAAGTCTCTTGCATGAGCCCAAACTATAATAATAATAATAATAATAATAATAATAATAATAATAATAATAATAATAATAATAATAATAATAATAAAAATAAGCAGTGGGGAAAAACAATTGAAACGAATTTTAGAGCATGTCAAAGTGTGTAAACTGTTAGTCTAATACAAGACCAGAAACCAACTATTTTCAACGCACTAAACGTAGGCATCAACTCTATACGTAGGTGCTATAATATTATCTCTGTGGTTTCTCCTCGTTAGTCGATCGCCAGCAACCAAGACGTAGACGGATGTGAGGTAGAAGACTGAACTATACTTATTTTCAGAATGCATTAAGTAGTCAGGATCAGCCCCGATATCTTAGATTCCATCCTCTATCACTGACTACTTCTACAATGCATTTACTATCAACATTATTTTACCAGGTTTTTGTAAGCACCATCATCATCATCATCATCATCATCATCATCATCATCATCATCATCATCATCATCATTATCATCATCATCATCATCATCAGCATCATCATCAGCATCATCAGCATCGTCATTCACCACCACGACTACCACTATCGCCCTCAAACACCAACATCTACATCATCTACTCTTAACAATCGCAGCGGCTACTTCCTAGTCGATCCGCCTGAAGAAATCAATCTCCCACTCCCGTCCCGCCAGAAGCTTTTACGAGACCGTTTGGATGAGGAATTATGTCTGTTATCGCTAATACTTGTCCGCTACCTAACGTCCTTATCGTTTCGGACATCTTCGCGGTGCCAGGCTATTTATTAGCGAGGGTCCACCTCTCCCGGTCGTTTAGTGACCAATGGGTCCAACCTCGCCAATGTCATTTTTGACGTGACCTACGAGGTACCCTCTGGGCACCACTACAGAAGCCTTGTGACTTTGCATGATGACGATTGCGGGAATAAGAAATATTGGTGTTGTTTGTGTAGGCCAAGCCTAAAATATGATTGAAACCCTATTACCAAGGAGAGAGATTACTCGGTTGTTTGATTTTGCTGTTATCGAGAAACGATTTTCTAGGAAACACACAAACTATGATGAAGTCTCCAGGACATAGTATTTCCTGGAGGTCTTGATGGTGGTCAGAAATTCGCTGGACATTTCGTGGACGAACAAAACCTTACATTTTATGGTGTATGGCTATATAATCCAAGATAATGTAGACCTATTTTTGTTTCCTATGATAACCATTGACTGGAGAGCATCAACCATAGTTGTGTTGGTTTTGTTCCACATTGTGCCAGTGAATGAGATGTTTTGCGAGTGTCAATATATTCACTAATAGTTTCTTATACTGTATACTATTAATTCGCCCTGACAATTCTTTCGCATTTGCGGAAAACCGTGAATGTTGTGAGGTCGCGGTACATGTTAACCCTAGCGTTGACTAAACAGACCAGACTATACAGGTTATAACGTTTCGCGCTTTTGTAAGATACTTTTGAGATATATGTAGTGTCCGGGCAGTTAAGCAAGGCGTTCCCAATCTTAAATATGTCTCAGACACTGGTTTACTTGTGTCGTTTCCAAACATTTATAAACAAGTTTGAACTTGTTTGAATGTTGCTTGGCTTGCTAATTTCATTCTGTGTGAAATTGTGGTTTCCACAGCAATACAAGTGTTTATACAAGTGTTAGCAGTGTTTAAACAGTCGGAGTTTCCTTTAATTTTTTCTTTTCTTTAGTCTCATCAGTAACCAAAAAACAGATGAAAAGGATCACATCGATGACTATCAGTACATTCAGAAGTATAAGCATACTGAACGATTGTTTAGTGTAGTTCATGTTGGTGTTGAAAAGAATCAGATGTGATGTGCTGTCTATCTGTTTATATTACTGCAATTTTGTACATGTACTCCTTGATTACAGCCCATAATTGTAGTATTAGTTTGAATAACGAGCTGCAGCACTATATCCAAGTGAGTTCTCGATCTTATGGGTTTGCTTTAAAAGAAATATGTATTCTATTTTGACGGGCCCATTAGCACTTTGTCACGACAATCAAAACTTTTCTACATGCTGTTTCTTTGACCACCTCAACAGGTCAAAAACTTGTAATTCCAATATTTTTCACTTCTTGCTCTCCCTCCTCCCACCCTTCAAACATACTCCCACCCACACCACTCCCAATCTTATAACCACCATCCCAGCACCTCGAAATATTTTCTTTTGCTGCCCACGCTAACCGCAGCCATAACATTCGCCAATTTCAAAGTCTTTACTACTTTTAATCTAGCGCACATCTTTTACAATGGCTTCAGTCCAACGTTTTTCTCAACCAGATGTCATTGTCTGTTCAAGATTTCTATATATTCCCCTACCTATTCTACCTTCAAAAACCACATCACCATACTTTTCCTCCAATGTTTATCTGTTGTCTTCAATGTCTGCGTCTCGGGCCTTCTTCTTCTTCTTCTTCTTCTTCTTCTTCTTCTTCTTCTTTCTCTCTCGTCCAATCTTTTCTGCTTTTCCTGCCGTCCAGATGCGTATTATTTAATATGTCAAAGCCTCGCTTGGCGCCGATACGCGACAGACGAATTCCCGTTCTCGACACTTCTGATCCCGGGACGTTTCAGCCCGCTGAGTTCCCTTGCTTTGGCTGGCAAAAAGGCGTCAACTGGAACGCTGACTGTTTTAATCCCAGGTTTTTGAGGTCCGACGCTACTTCAATGGAATCGTCCATTCTGTTTCAAGAAATAGTTTAATTTCAATGCTCATGTTTTATGTAGTTATGTAGGCATAGTCTAGGATACTATGTTGACAGTTCTTTCACCTTGATTAGTCTTATCCTTCTTGATATTCCATATTTTCAGTCGCTGTGAGCACGCTTTCGGGAATGGAAGTTTGTGCTCTATAAGTGGACATACATTCATTCGTTTGATCTATCTTACCATTTTCATTGTCAGGCTACCAGGAAACTTTCGCAAATTATTGTTTGTGTTCGATTTTTAGGTTTATTACATTTTAGGTTTATTACAACTTCATCATTTATTTCATAATAATGTTTATATTCTATTTTGTTTTTGTAAACGGGGGCTCGATAAATTAGAGTATAGCATCAGCGTCCACTGCTTGGGATGCCTTTGTTGTAAAGTGACCGGTTGGTAGAATGCCTCCAGTGTTACCACTGGGGTTGTTTCAGCAGGTCTTTTATACAGATCAGGAGTGAGTCCTCTTTCAACCAAGTTGTGGTCCTGATTTTTGGTCCTGATTCGGCTCTGTGCAGTCCGATGGACCCTGTAAACAATGAATAACTAACTAACAGCTTCATCATTACATACATACACAATAACCTATCCGTATTATCCATTATCAAAATACGATATGGATTTAATGCCCCAAACTGAAACCTTTATGTGAAAACTCCACACAGTATTGGGTGATAGGCGATGGCTGCTTGCTGGCAGGGTTCGTGATTGGATTCTTCAGTGCGACCCACACACTCTTTTTGGGCCTGATGCCTCCAGTCCAGGGTCCCCGCCATGACTGACATACGCACAAATAAGGCAATCGTCGTCATCTTTTTCCACCAGGCCCCAGCTTGCCCTTTTCCTTGATTCTGTCTGTTTAGTTTGTCTCTGACTCTGACTCTGTCTCTATGTCTCTCTCTCTCTTTCTCTCTCTCTCTCTGTCTCTCTCTGTCTCTCTCTCTCTTACTGCCATCTACGGTGCCTGCTTTTGTGGCCGTATTTCTGACTGGCTGGTTGTCGGTCTGTTAGTCCCTTTCATGACTGGCGTAGGCACAAATAAGGCAGTCGTCATCTTTATTCCACCATGCCCCGACTTTCCCCTTTCTTTGATTCTGTCAGCACACCCGCACCCACCCATCGCTAAATTATTTTTCTTCCAAGTTATAGGTCTTCGTTTTTTTAAATTATTATTAATAGTATACACGGTCGGTGTGCATTTATTTTGCTTGTCTTTGTTTGATGGTTCTTCAATATAACAATTCATATATGTCTCTCCCTCTCTCTTTGATTTCTTTAATTAATCATATTGGAATTTTATATTTTGGATTCTTCCTGGTTTTACTGTTTCATCTGGCTTGCAGCATGACAATGTGTTTCACCAATAATGAATTATCAAGGTTTCCTACTTCGCAATCCTTGCTTTGAGGTATTGGCGACGTCAAGTAGCGAACCTTAAATAAAAATTGTAATGGCATTAGTCTCTGTCGGGTTACGTGTTTTCAGAGAATCGTCTTCCTTCTCTGCTCCAGAATCCTCCTTGATAACATTCTTCCTCCTGGTCTATTTATTGCTTTGGAATGGAAGCATGTGTTTTGCAAAGTTTTTGCTCCGAACGTCATTTACACACTTCTTTTGCTTTTTTGGTTTTCCTACCCCTGTCTTCGTCGCCATTTCCTACACCGTATTAACCTATAATAATTGAAAAAGAAATACAACCGCCACAACTAGCACGAAACAACCTTTTGTTTCATTCGATCTTTCTTCTTATATCTTCTTACAACCTTGACGGTGCGCACTGAAAAGAAGTTCCCGACACAAAGAACATGCATTTATTCCTTGCCCTAGCCTCTCTTTTTCTTTACAAGTAAAAAAAACAACAACAAAAAACTGGGAGACAGGCCCATAAAAAAGATGGAAGACCTCCGCAACCCCAGACCATTCAGTAGGCAATATGTTTGCTCTTTGGAAACGAACTTGAAGCATATTTCAAAAACGTCAAAGAAGTTTGCTATCGCTCGCCGGCATCGGAACTCATCTTCTTGGGGGAGGAAGGGGGGGGGGGGGGCAGACAGTTGGGTACTCAGATATTCTTGGGTGATTTCCATGCGTCGCTCTCGGTTGGTTTATGGGGCGGAAGGAATTAGGATCAGTAGACCATTTTCTGGATGGGTTGAGAAATCAGGCTCGAGCACAGCGCCAGTAAGCAGGAGGAAGATGATTGTGCAGCAAGACAGAGTTGACACGGACGATATTTGAAAACCGTGTTTGCATGAGGCCTCCATCTCCGTGGATTGATTTCATGTTCGTCTTCCCAAGTTTTCTTTATCGTCCGTCCGTCCGTTTCGTCTCCCTCAACCTCCCACGTTTTCTTTAAGATGATCTTGCAGGTTTGGGTTACACCCTGTGGTAAAACGCCGACAGTTTTTCGCGGGGGGACGCTGCTATGGAGCGTGTTGAACGATTTGCAGGGTGCTGTTTTATTATTAAGATAGCGCGTATTTCATTTATTTGTTCGAATAAAGATTCCGCCAGTTCTTGTACCAAAGTGTTTCCGATGAGAATTACACCTACAAAAAGTATTTACAAAAAAGCATCAACACATTGCATGTGTTTATTTATTGTTACCCCATAACCTGCCAGACCAAATTAATGTGAGACTGTCACTAGAAGATGAGCCCGGCTTTAATGTAGCCGGCTGGCACAGTTACCACAACGCTCTTCTGGCGTGAAGGGGAGCCTGGTTTTGATTATCGAAGGTGAAGGGTGAGTTCGCTCCTAGAAGTCTACTTTCTGTAATGACTGTTTATACGGTAGTTAGCTTTCTCCGCGACGCCGTAGCGGCACGTCAGAGACCTCTGTCATTCTGTCAGATGCGGCAGGTGACAGGCCCAAAGAGACACGATTACATCTAGGTCGATCACAGGGGCTCTGTCTTTGTTGTCGCGGGGTGTTAGCTCTTAGTTGATCTCTTGGGCGGCGGGAGTTAACTCATGATTGTAGCTAGCGCTAGCGCCTTGAGCAGAATTTTGAATTGATAAGTGCGCTGTAAAAGAGAGTTTATATCACTTTATACATGTATTAAACACTTTTGAAAGCCGCTTTTCCTATCTTTTTTTTCAAAGATTCAAGATTTCATCCCAGTGCGTACCCCTCTTGAAGCGCGTTTGTAAAAGAGACATGTTATCACTTTTTGTGTACCACTTACCAACTACTAAAATGAGCTTTTTCTCATTTATTTCCAGATTCAAGAGTTAATCCCGATGCTTACTGCTGTGGGGGAGTAGGTGATACAAAACATAAGCTTAACAATCATAATTGTTTTCAAAATAACAGGAATATTACTAACATTCCATGCAGCTTTAACATTCAACGCGCTAAGCAATAACGTTTGATTTTGTTTGTTGTTTCAAGTATCGCTCTTCTGCATTGTAAACCTATTACAGACGCACTACATTTTACCCTATCTCTTACTTAAACTTTGAGTGTGTACAGTTCCCCTCACCCACTGACCTGGGAAGCAGAGCGACTTGAATGTAGACAATATTGCCCACGCATCAGGGCCAGCTGTTGTGATGGATGAACAACCGCCAGCAGAACCTCTTCTGGCAGAAAGAATGGTCCGGGGCCGAAGTTTGAGCAAACATCCTCGTCCCGGAAAGCTATATTTTATTCTTTAGTCTGTGGTTGATGCATTGTTACTGGCGTAAGATGCTGGCTGGTTCAACGTTTAGTGTATAGCATAATATATTTGTTATGATTTTAGCATGACGGGTACAATGTAGTAGAGATACAGTTCTGTTCCTATTGTTATATTTTGCAGAGAAAAATACCCACACACAAATAACACGGTTTAAATACTACTTAAATTCATTGTTGGACACTACAGAAATTGCTGATCAAGCATGGTTTATGCTAATCAGTATAAATTGTAGTTTTGATTTTAAAATGTTTATCAATATAGCACATGATTACACAAAAAAAAAAGAAAAAAAGTTGAAAACAAATTTAAAAAGTTTTTAGATAACACACAATATTTCGATTTTATTTTTTAACTCTTTATTATGTAAACTAAGGATGTGAGCATGTAGAGATAGACTAAATTGCATTATTTAACAGTATTTTGTGATTCAAAGGTGCCTCAGACGAAATATGCGACTCAGTGTCCGTTTCCAAAACAAGAACGGGAAGATTCGTTTCCCTCTTGCTGTTTTCAGCCAAACCGTCTTACATTTTTGCATTCGTGATGAAGAACATTTATGAAATACTGGAAAATTTCGCTTGTTTCCTTTATGGAAGCAAAAAGACTCAGTCTCTTGCGGAAAAAACCAAAACAACTTGCGCAATGACTATTAAAAACAATAGAAGTAAAACAACATGAACACCTCAACCTCTTGAGCTTACAACAGACTGATCTCAGATGCAATATTTCCTGCATTCAGTATATCCAGATTTTAGGAAGAAAAAGTAGAAGAAGGAAGAACGATACAGAAGAAAGAAAGAAAGAAAGAAAGAAAGAAAGAAAGAAAGAAAGAAAGAAAGAAAGAAAGAAAGAAAGAAAGAAAGAAAGAAAGAAAGAAAGAAAGAAAGAAAGAAAGAAAGAAAAATAAACAAGCGCGCATGCCAAGAGGAAGCATGCATTGCCACAGAAGACAGCGTCAGCATAAAGATGTTGGCTATGAGATGGCTACGTATACCAGGCCTGATTCCCGAGCTTTCCTTGAAGGGAAATTCAGCTTCACTCAATCATGCTTTTCGTGCCCGCTGACGTACTTCGTGCTCTTGGCCAGACTGCCGAAGCCATGGGCTATAAATCTCATGACAATGCCCGCAGCGGCACGCCACTCATGGACGCCAATGGAGTTTCCTTGCTTCTTTCTCGGATATGTCTTAGTCCATCTGTCAGATGGAACCTGAAAGGGTGCCAGTCTTGAAGGCCGAGAGCGGGAAAGAATACACTTCTCCTCGCTCAAGCTTAGAGCTGGCTACCTTGTGTAGTTCGCTCGATTTTGCTACACACGGACCGCTTTCATTTATGTGGGGCGTTTTTTTCCCCCCTCCAGCCTTAAAGAGCCGTTCTTGGAGACAGGATGTGCGGTTTAGAAGTATTTTAGAATGACAAGGAAGTGTAAGGGGTCAAGATGGGGAAAAAAACAGCTAAAGAAAAAAGGCAAAGAACATTTTAATTAATAAATGACAAGGTAATAATCCATCGGCTACAGAAAAATAAAGCCAAACGAACGAGTCAGTGATGACCATCAGAGGAGCTATTACTGTATGTTAACTTGATTATGAAAATCTAATAAAACAAGGTGAAGGCATCGATGTTGTTATGTTTGACAATAGAAGTTCAGCCGTGTCCTTGCTAATGTTTTGAGCAGACGTCAAGGGCAGGGGGAGAAAAAAAAGAGAGAGAGAGAAATGAAGAAAGTTTGTTTAGAAAAAAAAACTATGCCAAGCGTTTTAGCTTTTTGTTCCTGTTTATGAAGTCTCAAGAGTATGCAATGTTTATCCACCCACACTTTCCCACGCACACTCTTACCCTTTCCTACAAACTCTCTCCACCCTTTCCGCTTGTTCCATTGAAGCCAGAAAGCTCCATGTCATGGGATAATACCCCTGGTCCGTCCGGGGGCTTCTGTTGGTGTTGTAATAGTCTCTGTCAGACATAAGCGCCGCCTGCTACACGCTTAGCCACTTAAATCCGATTGGGAATTGGTCGCCAAGTCATATTGAGACAGTTCTGGTGCACAAGGGTCCATATTGAATTCCCTGGCCGTGCAGGAGTAGACAGACTGTCTGATCTGAACTCACCCTGAGTATCAGTGACTACGTAGTTCTTCGGCACATACTGTTGTGAGCATAGGCCATAAAAATGCAATAAAACAATACTTTGCTGTGGATCAAGTATTTTTGCCCTGTGCGGAGATTGCCACGGAGACATTGAGAAGAATTTCAGAGATCAGACAGGCAGAAGTTACATTCCTATCGGTTCTGGCATTTTGTGTAGGGTGTAGTAGGTATATAGGGGTTTATACTGTACGTTCCTGATGCTCATTGTGTGTCTGAGCCTGTTGTTAACTTCAATAAGACCAAAACCTATTGGAAGCAGGAACTTTGAATGTTCTCACAACTCTGACTCTGTCTTGTATATAAGTGGCTGAACTTTTCTAACCAAAGACATTTCAATAAAATATAAATAAGACATTACAAGACAGTATAACACACTACACCACTACATGACAACAAAAAATAATTATTCTTTGAACATTTAATCTAATAACGCAGATGTTTGGGTCATTTCGTTTGTCCTGAACATGGTTTAGCGTTACAAGTGTCATGTTCACGGACGATTACACGAGGACTAGAAGTTTTAATGTTTTGCTTTTTTTTTAAAATACATCTCTTCCTCTTCTTCCTCCACCTCAGCATCGTCCTTTTTCTCAGCATCGTAATCTCCAACTCCCCGTGGTCGTTGCCCGATACTATTATTGGTATTGCCTCTACTGGGATCGCGTCGCTTCGTCAGCATCTTTTTTTAAGTGGACTGAGTATGGAGGTAACCTCCCCGACCTCTTCTTTCTCTGCTCAACGATAGTGTGGCTCTGTCAAACTGTCGGCCCAACAGCCAAGCAGACGCCTGAACACACTGCGAACGATGCAGATGGATCCAATTGTCCACCATGATGATAATGAGAAAAGCTTGTTGGATCAGAAGAAACCCCCATTTGCGATGACATTCATATGATGCTCAAAATGGCTTGAGCCTTTCATTTGCCCCTAGCGCGTCGAGTCATACGGAGCAGCAAATGGCTTAATGCCTTCCTATGCCTTCTGGGCTTTAGACCTTCATTCGTATTATGCCGTTAGCTCTTCATTCGTAGCCATTTATTGCTAAGTGAATCATATGCCTGTAAATCCTTTTCTCGAACTGCCAAGTGAAGCAAATGCCTTCCGCCCCATAATATGACTTCAGACCTTCACTCATATGCCTGCAGCCCTTTTTAAATGCCTACACTCGTATGCCTTCAACTCCTTATTGCTCAATGGGCCCGACTCAATCTCCATCAGCGCTTCATTGTCAAGTGAATGTGAATAGCAGATTTAGCACTCTTTCCTGATAGCGTTGATATGGCGTAGACTTTACCGCGTCGTATGCTGAGTATCGGAGCATGTAACATCCCACACGTAAAAGACTGCAAATGGCGCGGATCAGTCTATGTGGACGCAGATACTTTGGATGTGACTGTATCTTTTACTAATGGCGTCGTTTAGCTATAGACCCGAAGAGACAATCTGCAATAGTAAGAACTGGTATGTCACATTCTTCCTAAATAGCTAGACAGCAAATGAGCTCCTGCGCTGATCACTCGCAGAGGCGTTGAGCACATCTCCTGCCGACCTGCACTTTCCACTGCAGCGGTCATGCCGTTCTGCGTTTTTCACTGCGGCGGTCACCCCAAGCTGACCTGCATTTACCACTGCGGCGGTCAGTCGACCAGCAAATTCCACTGTGACGGTCATTCTGGCTCAGTTCAAGCCCCAGACTCCAGTTGCCGTTATCCCTCGACTGAACGAGCTTTCCGGGCTGGCCCTTCAGCTAAGTCGGTATTGGACGCTTTCAGCAGACTGGAGAGATGACGAGACGACACTACACCTTAACCTTCATTATCCAATTTTTTCATATTGTGGACTCCTTGGACTGAGTACCGGCTGTGGATCGTCGACAGGCACCGCGCCGCTCTGCTGTCGGCGGCCCTACTCTTTGGCTGCTTCCTTCTTTCACTACTATTGAGCGACGCGGGGATCGCTGTGGAGAGTGGCGATCTTCGGACTTCAGGCGCTCAGCGCCGCCAGCGTTTTCTCGCGCTTGCCTGTACTTCCTCATACGGTCTCCTCGAAAGGTCCTACGGCTCCATTGCCACATATTCTTGACCTTTCATCGAGCAACACGACCTACCTTCCTTACTTTTGCGCGTTTGTTTTATTTATTTATTTTATTTAATCGTTCTTATATAGCGCTTTTCCAGCTCAAGAGCTGCTCAAGGCGCTGGCCGATACAGGATCTAACTCAAGCCGCCCGAGACGCCCACCCGCAGCCTTTGGGCGCATGGTCTGACGCACGGACAACTGAGCACAATCCTGGGCAGCCAGGGATGGGGGAGAAGGACCTAGGTGCATGCTGGGTGTTTTCTTGTCACCGGCACTCACCCGTCTAGGACATGAGCGTCAGGATCTTTAAAGTCCGTTATGATGGAATGTATGCGACACAGACTAGACCTCGGTTTATACTCTCATCCTCGAGCGCACATCCTCTTCACGGCATATTACATCACGACATCGTATTTCAACACGACATCGTATTCACGTCCCCTATACGCTTATGCGTCCGAGGACCGAAATATATCCAACAAAAAACAACTTATAAATACCGGGTTAGTGCTACTTAGATCTTTGTGAACTTGCTGTCCTTGTTGTTTTTGGGAACAATAAATATTCTGATGTTAAAGTATAAATATGTGAATAAACCATAATTAGACGAAAAACATCATTTATTTCTTTTTGCGTATATTCATGATTGTCTCTGTGAATGTCCCAAGATGTAGCACTGTGAGTCTGAATCAGAGTTGGTTTTCATAGGAGTTATCAAAATGATAACAGTTAATAAATGGATCTTTCAACGCGCATCAATAGCTACCCATAGTACACTTACACTTATAAATGTATAAATATCCATGTTACGTTTGCTACGCGCACAATAGTACGTGTGAGACGCTTACGATCGTTTTATTTTGCAAAGCATTCAATAACAGAGTATATTTACCTTTGATTTGATTTTGCATTGTTGTTAGAAGAAGCTTGGTATAATGTTGATAATTTTCGTTGGTCAATACTATTGGAGAATTCTCTAGGATTCCTTGTTTACTATCAATCGAAGTATCTAGATAGATCCACAAGAAGCTGAGAGATTCTTTTAGGATAAGGAAAGTTGTATGACTAATACAGTGATGACGAAGTTTATTCTGATTGGTTATAATTGCGTCACGCTCGAACATTCGAACGTTCTCTCGAGTATAGAGAGACTATATAGTACCGCACTGTTTCAGTTGAGAATCGTCCCCTATACGCTTATGTGTCCGGGAACGTTAATCTATTTAACTAACTAACTAACTAACAGTTGAGAAAGTAGAGAAGAAAGTGGAAAAAGCGATTGTATGCAGTTGTTGATGTACGCTGAATAAAGTTGGAAAACTTCATAAGACGACTCCTGCCTTGTTGCTGAGTGAACAGGTTGCGTGGATAAACGAATCCGAGTTACACTTATCAGGATTGGGGCTGAATCAACTACTGATAAAAAAAACCAACAACAACAATGAGTGTAACAGTCTACTGCAAGTCTGAAATTAGTTACATTGGTTCTCTCTCTATCTTTACGCGTTGGGGGAAAAAAATATGAAAACGTGCGAAAGTGCATGTTACCTCAGTTGGGTCATTATTTTCTATCCTCAGTACATGTATTCTTCATCAGTTGTCGTTCTCTGGACTTACCTTTCTTCATAACTCTCTGTGTCTGTGTAACAGGACGGGGTGGGGAGACTATGGGTCTGGACATGAGGGTATGGCTAAAGGTATAATCAGACTGTGCGTGTTATCTCAGTGTGTTCACCATTTATTATTCTCTGTACTTTCTTCATCATTTAGTCCTTGGTTTATTTCTCTACCCAATGCGCACGTCTATGTTGCAGGATGGAGCGGAGTCGGTGGGTCTGGAGTCGAGGTCCGGCAAGGCGCCGCACCGCAAGACCAAGACACGCATTGAAGCCAGCAGCGACGAAGGGTCTGACCACTCGGACTCGGAAATGATTAGCTCTGTCTAGTAGACCTGAGGTTACCCCAGAACTCTCATCATGGACATTGGACTGCGTTTGAAAACGATGATGTGACATTACTGTACCTTTAAAAGGCAGAGGTGAATATTGGACAGTCCTTAAAAAATAATGAACACATCCTTTAAACACCCTGCCGCAGTACAAGTTGCAATGACGATTTCTTCACGTCGTTTGAAGCGAGTTGTCAATACTTTGGACGACGAAACCATCCCAAATAAGACAATTTTGCCAAAAGTTTGCGGTGGCGTTAAGCCCGCTGTCAAGAATGCTCCTAGTTTTATACGGTTGAGTGTTGCAAGGACCGTTGACAATATAAGCCTAATGGACGAAGCGCTAAAATCGCAGAGAAAGCATTTCTGAAAACAAGGATGCGATGTTTGCAAAAATGGCCGCGGAGAATGTACATACTTATACTTCTGCACGCCGTTATAAAAACCGGTATTGGCGATTCATTGAGAAGCTCATAAACAGTCATTTAAAGGACGGTGATTTTTTGGGGGGAAAGCGACGGTGAAGAAAGACCTTGTTCTGATCTGAACATCGCTAAAAATCACTTTTGGCGCTGTAGCCTACACTGGATTACACCATAACGAAAAAAAAATAATAAAAATTCTCAATACATTGATTCGAACTTTCGAGATTTTTATTCTCTTCTTCCGATAAGACACCTGAGAATTGTGACCGAAACGGCCACGGAGAATACAGACATTTATTATACTTCTACACACTGGCTTAAATTACTATCGCGGAGGGTAACCGTTCACCTTTTTTTTTCTTCATGAATTGTGTACACCCATTACGAAATATCAGAGATGAGTAATGTCATAAAGAGATTCATTTTTTACGATTCTATACCGTTGTTGTGTCCAAACAACTTTGAAGCAATCTCATGATTCGATCACTTCTAAATGGGGGGACAGTTATAACTCGGTTTACATTTCATTCCGGTAAAACTCGCCCACACCGTACACGTCTCAACTCACTGAGGAACTTGTGTTCAGCATAGATAATTATACACTAAGTTGGAAAAAGGCGTCGTAGCGTAATGTCCTTTGTTTATTGGCGCATAATCGTCGTTATCGTTGTCGCCTTCGTCATCTCAAATCCAGCATCATCGTTGTGGTCATGTCGGTCATTGTAGCTTCCTCTTAACTTGTTATTATTCACACAACTGGTATTATATGGATTGTTAATAATTTGTGTGCATAGCCGGAAATAATTTTACCAATGTAATCTTTTGGACGAATGTCTTACGTTTTAAGTAATTAAATACCCGTGACATTCAGTAATTAAGCTTATACGAAGAAAATTTGACCAAGGACTTTTTAAGTGGTCTGTTCTTTTCGCTTGTTGCATAGCAAACCAATTATATACTGTAGGTCATTCGCTACTTAAAACACACACACACACACACACACACACACACACACACACAAACTCTTTTTTTATCATTAAAAACTGTCTGGTATGGAATTGATAATCTACCTCCCGACTAAAAGATGCTAAGAATTCTTTTTTACATTTTACATTGCAAAAAGGACAGCGGATTGAAGCAATATTGCAGAATCCATCATCCATCGGTAGAAATACTTGGTCAATAGAATGTTGTAAATGTATGGGTAAAAGATGTTTTTAAAATATTCTAAGACATAACTCTAAAAAGTCTGTGGCGATGAACATTCAAAATCTTCTGTCCAAGTGTTTAAACTGTCGCACATCAAACGAGCTACTTGCTCTTCCTAAACTATGAGTACAGTACTGTGATAATATTTATTTCCTTCGGCTAAAACGGAATAGTCAACGTTTTTTAAGTACCGCTTACGATATATAATATGCTACAAAATCCCAAGGGCTACTAGGAAGTTCTTAAAAAATAATGCTCATAATAATACTTTTTAGAATTTTTTTTCAGACTGCTCGAATCGGACCTCTAGTCTAGTTTTTCTATGATTTAGTTGTTTTCATTTAAATATTACCGCCGATATTAATCGAACCTACAAAATAATATAATAACGTAATTGTTACTTCAAGCTCTTTATCAATACAATATGAGGATGTTGGGTTTTTTTTTGTTTGGGCGATTTAATGTAAGCATCGACACTGAAAATCGACGCTGAACGCAACCTTCCCCTTTGGGATACCGGGGTTTTCTGTATAAATAGTATCCCCACTTTGTGGAAATTTAGTGCTTTAAATTACCACTGTTTCTGTCATTCTCATTATGTTGTTCTTTCTCGTTCCTAATCTGTTCTATCAATTTACTATCTTCTTCGCCAGACCAATACCCCATCATTTTTCTTGAAAACTTTCCCAAAACTCCTCATTTGCGTATGGGGTCTGTTGGTCCCAACGACCTTCGAGTTACCGGAACGACCTTCGAGTTACAGGATAAGATAGGATAGGTTCAGCTTGGGGATATTGGACGCTTTCTGCCAAATGGTCACTAGGGCTTTCTGTGCTATTATTATTTAGCAATGTTGGCATTTTATATGTACGTGTTTTATTAATATTTTATAATGAGGTTTATATTCTATTTTGGTTTTGTAAACGGGGTTCGATAAATTAGAGAACAGCATCGGCGTCCCCGCAATGGGATGCCTTTAATGTAAAGTGACCGGCTGGTGGAGTGCTTACAGTGTTGCCATTATGGTTGTTTCAGCAGATCTGTTATATAAAGCGGGGGTCTCTTTCAGTCAAGTTGTGGTCCTGATTCGGCTCTTTGGAATCCGCTGGACCCTATAAACAATGACTAACTAACTAACTGAACGGAACCTACTTATAGAAGAAGTTATATAGTTATATAGGTTAGTTTAAAAACATTTTATTTCAAAACCATTCAAGAAGTTTTTATCAATATAATTTGATGAAGATTTTGCATTTAATAAGTTATTACGTCGTCAATGTAACAGATTAACTCATAGACTTGTTTTAATTCATTTGTTGTTGGGTGTAAGTTCATAGGCTTTTTACTTTATCATATGTATTGTTTAATTGATGTGTTCATAATGGTTTACATTGAAACCGCTGTTTTCGGCATATATTTTGTGATTGCTTGAAGCAGGTATGTTACACTTTGTTGTTAAAGGATTACAATCATAATTTGTTTGTATTTTGGTTCACTACTTCAATACTTGACAAGATTTGTCTACATTTGTGTATCACCTTGGAAGCATTATCATGCATCCTTTCCACTATCTCCTGTAACCTAAGTTGTTCTAAATTATAACAGTGGTATGACCGACCACCATTTTGTATGTAATTGAGTACAGTATTGCTAGATAAAATACGGGGCATTATTGTCGTGATTTTTTTTTATAAAGCAAACCGGGACAATGTTTGAACAGGGAATTCACGAAAAACCATCCGTAATCGTTCATAGCTTTAATTCATTTGGCTATGTGTTTCAAGTCCTGTTTTTCTTGGGCAATCATGACACTGTTTTTTTGGTTATCTTTATTGGTTTAGATTTGAACGTGTATATCCGTCTCGGGTGTAACGCATCGCCGAGCTTTTCATGACAAATGTTAAATGATAATAGTATACATTTTTTTTGCAGTAATGTGGTAATGAATGATTGTCTGGTATTATACGTGTGTCCGGCATAATGTGAAAGAGGTGTACAATTTTTTCAGTGATACTGGTTTTCACACTAATATATGTTACAGTTCTCGTCAGTGGTGGACATTTGTTTAATCTGATTATTATCGTCTATCATATCCTATCCAATCCCGAAACTCCAAGGTCGTTGGGACAACATAGATGATCGTTTAACCAGCGTACTCCATCTTTCTCAGTCCTCAGCAACCCTCATGGCTTCGCTCAGTGTCAAGCCAGTCAATTCTCGAATGCTGTCCTCCCACCTCTTTTTTGTCTCCCTCTTCTGCCTCCTTACACCGTGCCTTCAGGATGGTCTTTGCAAGGCCTGATGCTCTGGTGACGTGGCCATACCATCGGAGTTTCCGTTTCTTCACTACTGTGAGCATGTCATCGTGTTGTCCAATGGCTTGTGTGATGGTCTGTCGGACTTCGTCATTGGTGGTGTGCTGGGTATAGGAAATACCCCGAAGTCTTCTGTAGCACCTCATCTCCATGCTTTGTATTCTTTGTTGTAGATCTGCTGTGAGGATCCATGTTTCGCAAGCGTATATGAAGATGGAGATGACAAGGCAGCGCAGCGCAGCACCCTTATCTTGGAATGTAGACTGATGGTCCTGTCTTTCCAAAAGGGCTTCAACCTTATCAGGGCCGCAGTTGTTTGTGCGATCCTGGAGAGGACTTCCTGTCGGGACCCATTGTCCGATACAATGGCTCCTAAATATTTGAAGCTATGCACTGTGTTGAGGGATTGGTCTTGGACTTTGATGTCCATGTTGATGCCATTGGTGTTGTTGGTCGTCATTTTGGTCTTCTCTGCACTTATTTCCATTCCATGGGCTCTGCAGGTGGTGTCAAGCCTCTGTACGAGCTGTTCAAGTTCTTGTCCCTCTCCAGCCAATCTATCAATGTCATCCGCAAAACGGAGGTTGGAGATTCCTCTACCCCTTATGCTGACTGTGCCTTCGTGATCTGCAAGGGCATCTGATATGATACGCTCTAGTAAGATGTTGAAGAGTGTTGGAGAGAGTAGGCATCCTTGACGCACGCCAATTGTTGTTCTGAACCAGTTCCTGATTGGGCTGTTGTGTACGACTGCGCTGGTAGCCTTTTCATACAGGCTTTTGATGACTTCAATAAAGTTAGGGCTGATGTTGTACACTCTCGTGGTTGCCCACAGAGCTGCATGCCAGACTAGGTCAAACGCTTTCTTGAAGTCTACAAACGCATGATGTAGATGTTGTTGGTGCTGTAGGTATTTCTCGCAGATTATTCTGAGGTTGAAAATCTGTTCAGAGGTACTTCGCCATGCCCTGAATCCTGCTTGTTCTTCAGCTATGATTTGTTCAGCTTGGGGTTTCAACTTGTTAAGTATTATTTTCAAGAAGTTCTTTTTGGGATGGCTGATGAGGCTGATGATGCGGTAATTTTCACACTCCGGAAGGTTACCCTTTTTGGGAAGAATGATGACAAGCGACTGGGTCTGGTGTAGGCTATTTCCCACTCTGCCAGATCTTGTTACAGATAATGGTGAAGGCGTCAATCATCGCTTCTCCTCCTGCTTGAAGCAATTCCGCGGGTATGTTATCCACTCCCGCTGACTTCCCCTTCTTCAGTGCACTGCTGCCTCAACTTCTTCTCGGAGATTGGGGAGGGTTTCTTCCTCTTCTTTGTTCTGGGGACATGCTAGAACTGATGGGTCTCCGTTTGGTGTGTGGTTGTAAAGGCCAGAGCAGTACTGTCCATCTATTAAAGACTTCTTGTTCTTCTGTAAGGCATATGTCAGACTTGCTTTGGATCGTGGAGACCTTTGGCTGTTTAACAGTTGTCAGCCGTTTCACAGTCTGGTAGGTCTTCTTGCTGTTGTTCTTGTTCAGACTGTTCTCTATTTCCTGGCATTGCTCTTCTATCCAGTTCTACTTTGCTGTGCGCATGCCTTTTCAGATGTCATTGATGATTTTTCGGTAGGCATCAGCTCCCTTTGAATTTTTTTCTCTCTATTTCATCTCTCTTCGTTTATCACACCGGTCCAAAAGTTCAGGTGTGATCCACGGATTCTTCTTTGGGCAGTGCTTGCCAAGGATCTCAGTGGCGGCATCTGTCACACCTGAGTTGAAGGTGGTGGTCATGGTGTTGACATCTACGTTACCAGCTCCGAATTAGTATCGTGTTGTTTTCAAATCTTTAACATTAATCTAAGTGTCCCACGTGGGGGGTCCAGGAGGTTTCTGTATAAATACTATCCACAATTTCTGGAAATGTAGTGCTTTGAATTCCCACTGTCGCTGTCTTTCTCATCATTTTGTTCTTTCTCATTCCTACTCTGTTCTTTCAATCTACTATACTATCTTCTTTTTCGTTAGACCAGTCACCTACCCTTTTTCTTGAAAACTCTTCCGGGACAAAGCTCCTCATTTGTGTGTGAGGTCTGTTGTATCAGCTTGGGAATATTGGACGCTCTCTGCCAAATGGTCACTAGGGCTTCCTATGATATTATTATTTAGCAATGTAGGCATTTTATATGTACGTGTTTTGTTGATATTTTATAAAGAGGTTTGTATTCTATTTAGTTTTGTGATCCTCTGCTGACTTCTGAATTCACGCGTTCACGCTTGTTCCATGTTATATATTATTCTTTAACATCGTGTCGTAATATTCTATTCTTCGTTTAGTTCGCTACGATACAAACCATTTGAAATGATACACCAACATGTGCACACTCTTGAAATTCAGCACATCGAACTATAAGCTATAGTAGACGCATCAGCAATCGTATGGACCTAAAGTTAATTTAGAACATGTACATAACCCCCATCTGACATAACGTTTGACAAACTTTATTGATTTAAAACTGTACATTATCCCCATTTGCCAGAGTTTAGTCAGTGTACTAGATTGAATGAGATCATGTACTCTGTCTCGCCACCCTTTCCCCATATGAATCTATTAAAAAGAAGATGTTTGCTGTTCTCTTCTTTATATTGTTTGCCAGTTCTCCCGTCCTCTTTAATCACAGATATACAATCCTACTCTGTTTCTGTATTCAGTAACAAGAACACTATTCTTCATTTCTTTATATTTAAACAATACTGCGGATAAACGTACCAAACCATTTTTATTTAAGTTGAAAGTTTTAATCTCTTTATGATTTTTCTTTACATAGTCGAATTTTTTCTATGCCGATATAGTATTTATGAATGAACAATATTTATGTTAGAAGTTTAGATACTTTTGAATATGTCTTAACAATGTAATTTTATTACTTTGTGTCAACTGTAATTGCGAGTAGTAAACGTTCTAATTTGAATGCATTGAATTATGCTAACTTGTATAATAGTTCAGTTTAGATCTATAGTAAATAGCCATTACTAGCAACTACGCTAAGTTGTGTTTCATAGTTTTTGCCGAACGTATATGTAATTCAAGTATTCGTGCTAGCTATGATGTGAATTCTTGGTCGAGGTATGAATGCATTATTTAACTGGAAATACGTTGTGGATTGTACAGTCCAGTGTTATTTATGAGAGGTGTTGGAAGTTTTGTGAAATAAATAAAGATGGTTTTTGTGAACGTAGGCTACTTACTAATTGGTTTTAAATTTAGAGGGAATATTTGTTGTAATGTTGCGGTTTTATGTTTGAATATATGTGAATACGTCTTTCTCGCGTCTTTTGTTGTCGACTGATCTTCAAGCAGTTCACTTATTATTGTTTGTTCAGCTTTCTGTTTTTTATAATCGTGTTTGGTGTAATGAGTTATTTTCATATGTCAGGGGAAGTAACACAACCCATTCGTGAAAGTTTCGTTTTCGACAACTGCATCTTCAGAATATGTTAAAGCTTCAGAAGATCTAACATATTTAGACCTATGAGAGTTCCTGTAAAAAATGTATCGATTAATACAAGAAGAATCTTATCTTTTATGCGTAATTTATCACAGAAATTCCCTTTTCGGTTCACGTAGTGCAAATAAAATGAAACAAAAACACCCCAAATATCAAAAGAAATAAAAACGAAACGCAGAGCATCTGGTTTAGCTTCAAATGTCCCCAAGGTACTGGGAGTAACAACATTACTTCCAGCATTTCAAAATATGTTTAGGCTCCGGTTCCAGAGATGTCCGATTTGATTTTGCGAGAAATTGTATTTGTCCGTTGAAATCCGAGATGAATATTGCCATCTGCCTCTTCCGCAAATAAACACAGAAATTAACTCCTTAAATCCTCAATGGCAGGAAGAAATTGTTGATAAACTGGACCAATTTAGATGTTATTGCTTATCGATCAAATGTGTTTTCTGGACAGCAATGGATGCAGTAATAGAGAGAGCTGCTTTTGTTTATTGTGTAAGCATAACGTTTGTTTAAAAAAGCAAAGGGGTGGGGAAAAAATAATGGGGAAAGCAGCATAGTAGACTTGTTCGGAGTCGTCTGGAATTAATGGAATGAGTTAATGGATTGAACACTTTACATTGCAGAACACAAATTAGTGTATACAATGTTTACAAATAAACTCTTTCTCTCTCTCTCTCTCTCTCTCTCTCTCTCTCTCTCTCTCTCTCTCTCTCTCTCTCTCTCTCTCTCTCTCTCTCTCTCTCTCTCTCTCTCTCTCGTTCCTTTTTTTTAAAATCTTTCTCTCTAAATAAATAAAGTCTCTCTCTCGCTCTCTGTCTCTCTATCCCCCCCTCTCTCTCTCGCTTCAATTTCTATGATAGAAACTCAAATTTAATCTTTCTTGTTCAGTACTCAAATATTGATAACGACTTGGTCAGTGCACTACCGATGACAAGAAAACAGCAGCCACGTTGGAATCGCCAATACTAGCAACACTGCAAAGCATTGAACAAACGATAACATATGAACAGCAACCATCAAATATACAAACCACGAGATTCTAACCATGACGTCTATCATATCACCCCAACCTCAAGCCGAAGCTCCAAAAGCCACTATTTTCGTCACCACTCTTCCATCATCAGCACATCCGTCAATATTATTATAATCATTAACACACCCATCACTTCCATCACACCCATGCACCATACCCATTCAAAAACACTATTTATCAACAAAACACCCCCAATAAACAACAACCGGATGCGACGTCACCGCCGCCGTTCAGCACGTTATGGTGCTTCAGGGCGCGAACATCCCCCATGAGAGGGGAAAGGAGCTTGCGGCGTCCACGCATTGAAATGCAGGGCAGGAGAGCTAGGGCACTTGCCCAGCTAATTCTTCCAGACGTGACGGGGCTAAATGATGGGGTGGGGGTTTGGAGACGCGCTCCCATGGGGGTGGTAGGGCCAGGGGCAGTTTGGGGTTGTTGTCTAGGGAAAGGGAGTAGGGAGTATAAGGGGGTAAGAGAGAGAGAAATGTGAGGGGAAAGAACGAGAACAAAAGAGTGAAAGGGATGTGAGAGTGAGGGGGTGAAGGTGTTAAGTGCAGATGAAGAATGTTTTAGAAAACGAATGTTAAATTCGATGTTATTTACAAGAGAGAGCAAGGATTTTTTTAAAAGTTGGTAAAAACCGACCACAAGAGATGATAAGTTGGATGATAAGAGTTTACAAGAAATTTCAAAGTTTGTTCTTAACAGAAGTTTATACTTTTTCAAAGGCCCAAGGGTTTATAAGAAAAAAAAAAACAAGCATGTGATTACAAGAAAATAAAACAAACATAAGGTTAGGAATGCATCCTCCAAAATTTGATGCATAAAGAACAAGTAGCACCTACAGATAGATAAAAACTCTCATAGAATTCATAAATACAGGTTTCGAACCTTTCTTAATTTAAAAAAAATAAAAGCACTGCAAAGGTAAGAAAGATTTAAAGGCATTTATTTCAGAAATGAAATCGAGAAACTGTGAACTTGCATGTTATGGGTATGATGTTGGAGCATTTGTTGATACTGGATTAAGGAGTCCACTGCAGTCAGTTGACTACTTCTTGCTTTCTTCGCATAATGATAATTATTTTAGCATTTTGTTTACAACGTTTAATAATAATAATAATAATAATAATAATAATAATAATAATAATAATAATAATAATAATATTAATAATAATAATAATAATAATAATAATAATAATAATAATAATAATAATAATAATAATAATAATAATAATAATAATAATAATAATAATAATACAGAATGTAATCCCGCGCTTTTTCTTCAATGGAACTCAAAGCGCGGCAAACTGAAGAGATCGATTATTACGGAGGGCGGAAGAAAAATATATTTTTTTTAAATATATATTGATTGCATCCAATATCATTAATTGTTAACTCTAGTGCTCACCCCCTTTTGAATACCCTACTAACCTAACTATATATTAATCTCTTAAAACACACACAAAGCAGGAAGTCAGCCAATGCATTCCTCCACCCATCGACCATCTTTTAAGGTGTTTTAGATGCTTAGAACCTCCCCCTATCAGGCCTCCTGGGTTTCAGTCAGACATCTAACGTATTTGGTGAGCCATGGCAACTGGGTGAGCTGCGTGGGCAATCCTCTACAGACGGATGAAGATAATGATGTTAGAGACATCAGCTGCTATTAGAGACCTATATACCCACCTCGCCTGGCATAATATTTCGCCTGAAGAATGTTTTAGTATTATATAAGTCGATAGAACTATTGGGAAGAATACTTTAGTAAGTAAACCCTTAATAGGAAGATAAAACTGAGCTTAATTAGTGGTTGCTTTATGGGATACAGCTTGGGGCTCGTTCTTTTCCCAACTCAGAACCCCGACTTTGGAACACACTCCAGTTGGATTGGAAGCAGTTATTCTTCGGCATCTTTCAGAAACGCTCTGAAAACACACTTTTTTCAGCTCTGAAATAAAAGACTTCGCTTACGATTGTTTTGTAAATATATTTTTATGACTGATGACTGGACTCCTATTGTTTTCCTTCGAGCGGATTGAGAATGACTGTTTCATGGAATCCTGCGCCTTAAATGACTGCAAATAATAATAATAATAATAATAATAATAATAATAATAATAATAATAATAATAATAATAATAATAATCTTCATTATCATCATCATCATCATCATCATCATCATCATCATCATCATCATCATCATCATCATCATCATCATCATCATCATCATCATCAGTTTGCCTTGCCCTTGCCTGCCCGTGCCAGCTTGCCGAACTATTTGAAATACTACTACTACTACTACTACTACTACTATTACTACCACTACTACTACTGCCACTGCTACTACTACTACTACTACTACTACTACTACTACTACTAATAATAATAATAATAATAATAATAATAATAATAATAATATATTAATCTGGCGGGGATGCTGTTCTGTCTTTGGCAATGAAAAAAAAATCTTTTTTTTTTTAATTTTACATTAGACATAAACACATTCACATTCAAAATGAAAACCTAATGCTCAGTAATCTATGACTGCAAAAAGAGTCGTCTTGGGCGACGTGGATTCGATCCTGACATTTTATTGGACACAGCCTTGTAGGTCTGTTCCACAATTTAGTGTGCATTCGGGGTCTCTCGGTGGGCAGCGCCTCGAACTCCTACTTAAGAGCAAAGAACGCCGAGTTTCGAGTTAAGTGGCTGCGAACAACGTTGTCCATAGGTTAGGATGAGGTGTGGGTTTCATTTCCATTGTTCGGGTATCGTTGCACTGCGACTGCAGTGTGACAATCGAATTTCACCCACTTGGATAACAAGTTTATATATATAGTTTAGAGTCAAAGGCTAACAAAGATGTTGATATGCTGGGTGCGAGTTTTGGTAATGTATTGTAATGTAAAGCTGTCCCGGAGGTTTAGATATTGTAGAAGACGGCTTACTTCTGTTTATGTTAGTTTGTGGTTTAATAAGTCTTATATATAAAGTAAACTATCAAGTCTTTGTCGTTGTGCGACCCACACCTTCTCATAGACTCACATCACACCAAGCACTAAACTTCCATAGTTTTTAAACATTCACAAACGACCATCAATTCCTAGGTCTATCAACGTCAAAATAAGACGAGAAACCGCGCAGCATGACTGTTGTAGTTGTACAATCGTTTCACAGTACCAACAAATTCACTCCGTTCACGTAAGACCATATATTCTTAGGACCATCGTTAAGCGAGGAAGGAGCCGAGAGGCTAATGGGCGAGGAGAGGGGGATGATGGTGGAGGTGGGTATCGACGAAGGGCTCCCAGAAGAGCTTGCCGCTTTAAACACAAATTGGAGATAGTATATGATTATAGCTTTCTCGCCGGTGGAGAAAAATATGATTTGTTGCCCTTTCGATGCACAAGGGAGGGAGGTGCAGTCCCAGAGACATTCATTGTATTTTAAACAGGCACGTGCAGTCTTGAGTGGGACCGATGCCAGCTTCTCCGCTGGGTCTACCGGTGAAAAAGTAGGAGCAGAACAGAACAGAAACTTTATTGCCATTTCAACCTGTAGGGGAGATAATACAGATCTAAGTGCTTTTAAAGTTAGTTCCTTGTTTTAATGTCTTTTTTCTTTCTTTCTTGTCTTTTTCTCTCGTCGAGATGATAAACATTCTAACAAGTTATACCAGTTTCCAACAGTCGTGTTCTTCTTCATCTTCATCATCAATTGTGTGTGTGTTGAGGTTGTAGTTAATATACCCTTTGACCCTCCCCCCGTAACTCCTTCCAAACCCTTCTATAAGGTATTTCTACATCTGTTTCCTTCTCATCAATGGATTTCTCTCTCTCTCTCTCTCTCTCTCTCTCTCTCTCTCTCTCTCTCTCTCTCTCTCTCTCTCTCTCTCTCTCTCTCTCTCTCTCTCTCTCTCTCTCCTTTATATGACCTCGCATATTTGAAGAACGCAAACACACTTTAGTTTATATTGGATGTAATTTATGGGCATTTTAAAGTTGAGCGAGTTATGATACAGCAGTTTTGTATTTCTTTCTTATGTTGTTGTGCTTTTTATTACAGCAAAATTAAGAATTACTTTATTGCAAGATAGGAACGTCACCGAAAAACATAACGCAGATTCAAATTTAAATCTGATTTTGTCGCTTTCTTATGAAGTCTGATTTCTTATTGTTTCTAACACGTTGTGTACTTAAACATTTAACAAACAACTTCATTCATTACATTGTGTGTATGTGTTGCGTGTGTATGTTTTTAAATTAAATAATCTATTTTAAGTTGCGAAATTCTTCTCACATCATCGTTTTTTCATGTATAATCTGTTTGTTTTACTAATGTAGCGAATGCTAGTTAACACGAGATCATTTCGTATTATGATGTTCTACAACTTAGAGGAATAAGTTTTGCATTGCTTTCATGCAGTTCGCGTGTTCTAATAACCGCAATTACGATCACGGAGATCACTTTTCGAGAATAAGACCTCTGGGTAGTTGACATTTTTAGTGTGTAAACAACCTTTTCACCAAAAATGTAAGTACAGTTAATAGTTTCTCTTTGAAAGAAACCGAAACAAGTGGCCGGTAGAAGTTTCAAAAGATGGCGGCAGGGGTTCTGCAAACAGACGGATCGGCGACAAAACGAAGTGCGAAAGGCTGAAGGGAGAGAAAACAGAATTTTTTTTTAAACCAAAGCGGCTCTGCCCAGCTTATAACAAGTATGAAAGTGTAGTGTATGAGGGTCAGCAAAGGTCGCAGCCAATTCCAGTGGCAGGCGGGAAAAGGCCTCCGGTGCTGTGGCGAACACTGGCCCTCCGTCTCTGTGATGGCTGTTCTTCAATCAATACCGCATCCCGGATCGCCAACGCCATCTCGCGAGAATAATAAAACCTCTTTCATGCATCTGATTTTTTTCAATTGAGTTATTTTATGGGAGGATGAAACATCCCTGGACCTTCTTTTGTCTGGCACTGTGGCCCCGTTTTTCTTCTGTTTCTTTCCTCTCCAGTGGCCACTAGCAGTTTAGGGGCTTTTTCTCGGCTCACTTACCCAGCGTCTTTTCTGGGTCCTTGCGGCCGCCGTCTTGTCAGCGGTGAAGAAAGAAGAAGAAGAAGCATAGCATGGCCACCACCAAGAGCAGCAGAAGCAGAAGCGAGAAGAGAGCGTGGATGAAATATTCTTTGGCTGACCTTGCTTGACGAACGTCCAGCGCGCTGCCAACTTTACTGATTGCTTTCTTTATGGTCAGCATCCATCTTTCCTTTCTTTCTTTTTTTTTTTACTACTTCCAATTTTCCTTTTCCGGCTGCTTCGGTCTGTCTTTTTGCCCCTCTGTGTGCGTTTTGTTTTCATCTATGCTGTTCGTTTCCTATCCCAGATCTCGTCCGTCTTCGTCGTCTAAAGCAGTCCATATACTACGGAACATATAGTTGGGAATAACTGCAGGCAATTAAGCGTAAGTTTGATTGCTGATTTACTTGCCCTGCTCGGCGAACCCGCGGACCGCCAATGGCCATGGGCAAGGGGAAAGAGGCAAGAAGCCTTTAAGGCTTGATGGCAACAGGCCCCGGAGTTACACTGCCAAAGCGGCCGTGCCGGAGAGGAACGGGCTGCTCCGGCCCCCGACACCCATCTATTTGCCCCCATAAAAGAAAGAAATAGCATCAGTGAGGCGAGAGGCGGCGGCTTGAAACATTCGCGCGACATAATTAACGATCATTCCCAGAAATGCCGCGCTGGCAAGCTACGATGATGAATGCGGCTGGGTCTTCTCCCCCAACACAGAAAAGACTCCATACGACTGCAAACAAGTCTCAGGAGCTCTGTACCCAAACTTCTATGATGGTATGGTCCCAAGCATGAACTTCGCAAGCAACCCCGTGCCATATTTCTCGTGATTAAGAGTTGTCATACATCTCCGATCGCGGAATGTGTTTCATGCTTCCATGTCTACTTTATGTGAAGCAGCACGTGGATTTTCTGCCAGGCTGCACAAACATAACGTTCTTTACGTCGCCAGAGCTGGACTGGAAGAATGTTGCCACAGCTATGAGCACGAGTAATATTGCGGCCTTGAATGGAGCCGGTGTCAGACTAATGTTGAACTTGTCGTAAGACACAATCACAAAAGAAACCACTGTTGATTACATCCTTAAGTCCTGCTCAGGCTGTTTGTACACTTTCGTCAGCTTGGTGATATCATGAGGAATATTTAAAAAAAAATTAATTTAGTTTATTGATTAAATATTAGGTACGCATGTTAAAGTAGCACATCGTATGTTAAAAGAGGGTAATTGGAACAACATTTACCACCTTATTGATGACTTCGTGCACCGAAGTCAAATGTGCCCAAATACGGGGCTATGAATTTCTGAGAGTTAACAAATCCAAGGGTAACTAAACAACAAAATCTAAAAAGAATAAACACGAATCAAATTCAAATTATTTTTTTTAACGACGATGTCTACGACGGCGACGACGATGATGATGGTAATGAGGATGATCTGATGATGAGGAGGAAGGGAAGGAGGAGAAGGAGGAAGAGCACGACGACGACGACAACGATGATGATGATGATATAAACTGAGGAAGGCGACGATGGCGGTGGTGATGTAAACTGATGACGGTGCCGATGACAGTGGTGATGAAAACTGATGATGGTGATGACGATGATGATGATGATTATGATGATTATGATGATGATAACGAAGAAGATGATGATGATCATGATCATGATCATGATGATGATGATCATGATTATGATGATCATGATGATGAGCACTTGACAGTTATTCAAATTAATGGAGGTTGAGCAAGTGCTCAATTAGAAAGCAGCAGCGTTGATTGAGGAGACGAAAGCCTGTGGATGACAACTGGTGATTAGGACGAAGACGTGATGATGATGATGATGATGATGATGATGATGATGATGATGATGATGATGATGATGATGATGATGATGATGATGATGATGATGATGATGATAATTTTTGTCACCTGCGTTCGCACAATCTGAAGGCAGTCAAATACTCACTGATTAAAAGAGAAGACAATGGCTAAGACAGTGGCGATAGAACTAATGAAGGTAACGACCACATTGGTGATAGAAACTGATGAAAGTGACGATGACAATGATGATAGAAACTGATGAAGGTGGCGATGACAGTGGTGATAGAAACTGATGAAGGTGACGATGACATTGGTGGTAGAAACTGACGAAGGTGACGAAGACGGGGATTGTGGAAACTGATGAAGGTGACGATGATGGTGGTGATGGAAACTGATGAAGGTGACGATGACAGGGTGATGGGAATTGATGAAGGTGACCGTACCAGTGCTAATGGAAACTGATGAAGGTGACGATGACAGTAGCGATGAAAACTGGCAATGGGTGTTGCGGTAAGGCGCGCTTGCTAAGTCAGGGAACGGAGGGTTGCAGACAAATTGCACAGCTCTTGACAACGGGCCTGCCTAATGACCCAAGGCATCCAAACGGCTCGCGGCAATTGGCCACACAGACAGCTATAGTCCTAGTTCACCAGAATGCAGTGAGCACCAAGTATAATTAAACGGTGTTAGTATCAGAGATTGAGAGACGATCATTGAAGGATTGTAGCTCTTGGTGTGTGGAATCAGAATTGTATAACCCCTAGTAAGATTTCAGCAAGGTCCCCAACCTGGATTTTAATCATATTTCATGATGACAACTTTCTTTTCTTTCAGCATAGTGCAGTGGACAATTTGTTTGAGTCCCCCCAAAACCGATAGGAAAGCACAAACAGCCTGAACAACTGTGCCAAGCGAAGAACCAAACGTCAAACAACGGATGATCTGACGAAGGGTTCCGAAAGGTTAGAAAGAAGGTCAAAGTTAAAATCTCGCGAGGGTTGTTTAAAGACGGTGTCATCGGAGGATCGTGTTGTACATTATGCCTTTAACTGTTTGCCTCTCAGCACATTGAATAGAGACGTAAACGTTAGTGCTGACGAGGCTGCCAGATTAGAAACAATTTGTCAGATTTACTGTAGTACTCTTGAAAGCAAGTAGGACGGAAAAAGGCAAGAAAGGAAAAGAAAATAAACAAGAAGGAAGGAATGGGAAAAAAACGGGAGAAAAAAAAACTTGGGTGACCAAAGGGGCGACGAATGTAATCATTTCTACCGCTGGTAATTACACGCCATTACAGTACAGAACACTGGCAGAGGTCAGCAGTCGACCCTGAAGAATATTCTTCAAGAGAAACGGCAGTCAGAGGGAAAGACCTAAAGCCTGGCTTCCGCTACACATAAATCTGCTCCCTGGCGAACAAGACAAGTCAGTCAAAGAGCGCGGGAAACATTCTGATTCTCTTGAACCTTCAGAAGAAAAAAATGCTGCTGCTGCGGCTTACCCTGATGATGATGATGACGATGATGATGATCATGATGATGATGGTGATGATGATGATGATGATGATGATGATGATGATGACGATGACGACGATGATCATAATAATCATGATGGTGGTGATGATGGTGATCATTATTATGATGGAGACACTACACGAAGAGCAGTGGCGACACTACGTGACAGCAAGATAGCAAGAAGAAACGAAGAAGGTTCGTTCTTTCTAGAAACGTGCGGAAAATTCATTGCGAGAACTGATACAAATCCTAATGGATTGTGATGACATATTACCATCGGAAACCGCTAGCCAGACGAATTAACAGAAGCGATCGGACGATCGGGAGAAGAGAAGGAATATGAGAGGGAAAAGATTCTTAAAAAAGATAGGAAAGGAAACATCAACGCTCCCATACATCGAGAAAAACAAAGTGAAAATAAAACGGGCGACGAAGTGGTCGTTTGTCTCGAAAACGGCAGTTTATCTCCAGAAAACCTGTCCTGGGCCGTAGCGAGAGAGTGGAACGGGGCGTCACTTATAGCCGAAGCTGAAACTTCTCCGCTCTTATCGTCGGAAACTTTTCCATCTCTTATTGCTTCACTTAACGACGCTGGCTCAGAGACAGAGAACGAGCCAAAAGATGAATAAATATTTCACATAAAAAATGACACATGGACGTAGGCCCTGAAGGTCAAGCTGCGAATCTTTGCCGTTTTGTCCGTAATCGTTGTACGTCTCTGAATTTACGGATGTCGACGTCTGAATTTTAGGGTGTCGACGTTTTACAGTTTGGCTTCTAATCGCTGTATGCTGTGCGATTTACAGGCGCGGGGTTCGAGCGTTTGAACCCGCCCTGAAAAGAAACGGCGATAGCGATGAAAAGCTGGAGGATTTAATGATTCTTCGGGGCTGTGGTGTTGTGCAAGTGGACTAAACTCCTGCGTGGTCATAATTATCGTAGACGAGAGGGAAAGTGAAAGAGCAAAAGACTGAAGCGGGGGAAGGAGACGGAAAGAATAGATAAATGGTGATACGAAGCAGGAGCAAAGCATGACATAGAAAAAAAAAGATAAGGATGAAGATAAGTGAAAAAGAATAAGAAGAAGAAGAAAAAGAAGAAGAAGAAGAAGAAGAAGAAGAAGAAGAAGAAGAAGAAGAAGAAGATGATGATGATGATAATGATGATGATGATGATGATGATGATGATGATGCCAGAGAGAGAGGAGTGGGGGAGTGGTGAGAAGAGTAATACAAGAAAATGGGTCTATTTACATTGAGAGGTTTATGGTAGTCAGAGAGAATAATACCTAGGGGCCGCATATACGTTAGAAGACCGCGCGGGAAGTCAGAGTGGGTTTGAGATTGGTGGGTGTGATGAGTATCTAGGCCAAGCGCCCTCAGTCTCTAATACTCCTTGCTGGGAAGGGTGAGGCTAGAGGGCAAGACAAATTGCGCCCACCTAATTTGCATTGTCCCACCGGAACGAGGCTTTGCGCCTTGAGGCGAATGTCAGAACGAGGGCAGGTGTCAAAGTTGGTTTTCAAAGCGAGGCTCTTTGCTCTTCTCTCCCCCCCCCCCTCCGTACTCCACGTCACCCTCACCCTCCACCCCCATCCTCTACCTCTCTCTGTGTGTCTCTGTCACTGTCTCTCTTTGTCTTTCGCTCTCTCTCCCACATCATCTAAAATTTAATAAAGTTGTTTTCATGCACAAGGTCCTTTCTGACAATGCACCTTCCTATCTTTCGTCTCTTTAAATAAAATCCTGCCAGATCGTCCACAAAATTAAATTTCCAATTCCAAGAATTGACCTCTTCAAAACTAGTCTAGCTTTCCGGTTCCACTTTGTGGAATAACATTCCTAAAAATCTCCGCACTCCAGCATCTAAATGTACATCTTTTAGAACACGTCTCTTAAAACACATTAAAAATTAAATACACAATAATTGTTAATGTTGTTGATTGTTATTAACAACATTAATTTGACATCATTTGTTTGAAAATGATTTTATCTCAAGATGGCTTTGTTTATTTGTTATTTTTCTATATGTGAATGTTATAACATTGAGTTTTGTTTAATATTTATTGTCGAAGCCTTAAGGGCAAGATGTAAAATAGCGCATCCAGCGCCTAATCTTTTACTTTTGCAAATAAATTTTTTATCTAATTTATCTTATTTTATCTTATCTTACACTATCTTATCTTATCTTATCTTATCTCCCATTGTCTATCCTCCTATTCCTCGTTCCTTACTTACTTTTCCTTCTCGTCGCAGTCATCTTCCCCTTCCTCCTTCTTCTTGTCCTTCTCCTAAAGGGCCGGGTAGCTCGGTTGGTATAGCGGCTTACTAGTAACCAAAAGATCCTTTGTTCGAATCCCGGATTGGCCAACTTGTGACCATATTATTTTCCCCTTATCATCAACAAGTTCGCTGGTGCCAAAATATTGTGTCGTGTGACTATAACCTACAATCCTCCTCCTCCTCCTCATTATCATCAACATATCTTCTTCTTCTTCTTCTTCTTCTTCTTCTTCTTCTTAATAATAATAATAATAATAATAATAATAATAATAATAATAATAATAATAATAATAATAATAATAATAATAATAATAATAATAACGGATTTTTATATAGCGGGTACTCCAGCCTATGACCAGACTCACCACGCTTTACATAGTCATTACATATAATCATTACATATAAATACATGCACTCGATAAAACATCACTTTTGCTACAATACACCAAAGACGGAACAGTAAAGGTACAGACTATTTACAACTACGTACATAAATTACAAAAAAAAAACGACATAGACTATTTACAACTGTGTGCACAAATGACAAAAAAGACAGAAATAGAATAGCAAAAAACCTATTCACAGCTATTTATATGCCTGTTTATGCCCAGGAAGAAAAACAGTATAAATATTTACAGCCGTGTATACACTTACGGATCAGACATAGACAAAAGATGAGAGAATGGCAGCGGGATACAAATCAATCTGAATAATGCAGTTTGAAGAGGTGGGTTTTGAGGGCCTTTTTGAATGCTTATGTTGATTGTATGTTGCGGATATGGGAGGGAAGGGAATTCCACTTATTTCACTTATTTCTTCTTCTTCTTCTTCTTCTTCTTCTTCTTCTTCTTCTTCTTCTTCTTCTTCTTCTTCTTCTTCTTCTTCTTCTTCTTCTTCTTCTTCTCCTTCATCAACATCATCATCATCATCATCATCATCATCATCATCATCATCATCATCATCATCATCATCATCATCATCATCATCATCATCATCTTCTTCTTCTTCTTCTTCTTCTTCTTCTTCTTCTTCTTCTTCTTCTTCTTCTTCTTCTTCTTCGTCTTCTTCTTCTTCTTTTTCCCCTTCCTCCTCGTTTTCCTCCTCATATCTCTTCTCTTTTTCTACTTTCACCGTCATCTCTATCCCCTACCCCCCTCCACCACCGCCCTGATCCGTCTATTCGGTCTTTACTTAGCTAGTTGCTGCAGCTCTTCAATTCCGGCTCTCTCTTCCACCACCTACCTACCGCACATTCTCCTTCTCTTTTTCTTCCAGGTCCTCTCCATATATCCTCCTTCTTCTCATCTTCATTCGGCCGAGAATCTCTTTTAGTCTTCCATCAAGCTTGGCAGGAGGTGTATTGTTTTGGGCGTCCCCTCTCGTGTATGATGTGATTAGGAGTCGAGGGAACACTGCCGTGATTTGACAAAACCGAGTAAGTCCACCTAAGGTCGAAAATGAGTTTTTTGCGCCATCAAACTTGCAAGAGAATGACGCATCTTACCTGTAAAAATCAAATCCGAACTATGTTTAGATTTGGAGATATCATAGAGTAAGTCCTTGTTAAAAAACATTTAAGTGGGGGAATAAACTAACAAAACCAAGCAAGTCCACTGCGATTTTGTTTCGGCGATCCTCTGGCTGATGCTCGAGTTGGCATGATGACGTCATCTTCAATAATAAACTGACAAAAAAAAGTAAGTCCTCCCGACCAATGAGAAAGTGCCTTACGATGAAGTGGACCAGTGAGAATCCATGTTATTGCTGCTGTGCAGTATTATTTTCCTGTGAAAAAGATGACGAAATTTCAGTCAGCAAATGACGTGTTCGGCTTTTTGAAAAAGAGTTTTCTTCATGTACTTTCCTGCCCACCATGAAGGATCCTGTGGCTCTTCCGCCTATGCGGCAACTTCCACGAGGTGTGGAAACAAACAAACTATCCTATCCTACCCTACCCTGTCCCGTAACCCTGAGGTCGTAGGGGCACCACAGATGATCGTTTAACCAACATACTCCATCTTTCCCTGTCCTCAGCAGCCCTGATGGCTTCGCTCAGTGTCAAACCAGTCCATTCTCGAATGTTGTCCTCCCACCTCTTTTTCGGTCTCTCTCTTCTTCTACCTCCTTGCACTGTGCCTTGCAGAATAGTCTTTGCAAGGTCTGATGATCTGGTGACGTGGCCATACCATCGGAGTTTCCGTTTCTTCACCACTGTGAGCAGGTCATCGTGTTGTCCAATAGCTTGTGTGATGGTCTCTCGGACTTCGTCGTTGGTGATGTGTTGGGTATAGGAAAAGCCCAGAAGTCTTCTGTATCACCTCATCTCCATGCTTTGTATTCTTGGTTGGAGATCTGCTGTGAGGGTCAATGCTTCGCAAGCATATAGGAAGATGGAGATGACAAGGGAGCGCAGCAGTCTTACTTTGGAATGGACTGATGGTCCTGTCTTTCCAAATGGCTTAAACCTTGTCAGTGCAGCAGTTGTTCGTGCAAACCTGGAGAGGACTTTCTGTCAGGCCCATTGTCTGATACAATGGCTCCTAAATATTTGAAGCTATGCACTGTGTTGATGGATTGACCTTGGACTTTGATGTCCGTGTTGATGCCATTGGTGTTGTTGGTCATCATTTTGGTCTTCTGTGCACTTATTTCCATTCCATAGGCTTTGGAGGTGGTGTCATGCCTCTGTACCAGCTGTTAAAGTTCTTGTTCCTCTCCAGCCAATCCATCAATGTCATCCGCAAAACGAAGATTGGAGATTGCTCTACCCCCTATGCTGACTGTGCCTTCGTGATCTGCAAGAGCATCTGACATGATGCGCTCTAGGAAGATGTTGAAGGGTGTTGGAGAGAGTAGGCATCCTTGACGCACACCGATTGTTGTTCTGAACCAGTTTCCGATGGCGCTGTTGTGGAGGACTGCACTTGTAGCCTTGTCATACAGGCGTTTGATGGCTTCAATAATTTTAGGGCTAATATTGTATACTTTCATTGTTGCCCATAGAGCTACATGCCAGACTCAGTCAAACGTTTTCTTGAAGTCTATGAACACATGATATAGATGTTGTTGGTGCTGTAGGTATTTCTCACAGATTATTCTGAGGTTGAAAATCTGTTCAGTGGTACTTCGCCCTGCCCTGAATCCTGCTTGTTCTTCAGCTATGATTTGTTCAGCTTGGGGTTTCAACCTGTTGAGTATTATTTTCAGGAGGACCTTGCTGGGATGGCTGATGAGGCTGACGGTGCGGTAATTTTCACACTCCTGAAGGTTACCTTTTTTTGGGAAGAGCGATGACAAGCGACTGGGCCCATGGTATAGGCCACTCTCCACTCTGCCAGATCTTGTTACAGATAATAGTGAGGGCATCAATCATCGCTTCTCCTCCTGCTTGTAGCAGTTCCGCGGGTATGTTGTCCACTCCCGCTGACTTACTTTTCTTTAGCGATAGCACTGCTGCCTCAACTTCTTCCCGGAGAAATGGGAGGATTTGTTCTTCTCTGTTCTCGGGACATGCTAGAACTCCATTTGGTGTATGGTTGTAAAGGTCAGAGCAGTACTCTGTCCATCTGTCCAAGACTTCTTGTTCTTCTGTAAGGCATATGCCAGACTTGCTTTGGATCGTGGAGACTTAGGGCTGTTTGACATTTGTCAGCCGCTTTACAGTCTGGTAGGCCTTCTTGCTGTTGTTTTTGTTCAGACTGTTCTCTATTTCATGGCATTGATCTTCTATCCAGTTCTCCTTTGCTGTGCGCATGCCTTTTCGGGTATCATTGTTGATTTTTCGGTAGACATCAGCTCACTGTGAGGTGTTCTTTTTTCTTTTTTTTTTTAATCTCTCTTCGTTTATCACACACATCCAAAAGTTCAGGTGTGATCCACGGCTTTTTCTTTGGTCGGTGCTTGCCAAGGATCTCAGTGGCGGCATCCATCACGGCTGAGTTGAAGGTGGTGGTCATGGTGTTGACATCTATTTCACCAGTCCCCAAAATGAGCAGTGGTGCAAATTTCCCTCCAATTGTGGCCTGAAATAGTTCTGCCACCTCCGGGTCTTGCAGTTTGTCCAGGTCGAACTTCAGTCTAGTGCACTTTGCTGTATTTACTCTCTTCAAGTGGAGCCGGAAAGACATCATCAAGAGATCGTGGTCACTTCCGATGTCTGCTCCTGGAAAAGTGCGTGTCCTGCCAATGTTGATGCTTAATCTGAAGCGTTTCTTGACCATGATGTAGTCTATTTGGTTGTGATGCTCCCCGCCGGGAATGTGCCATGTCCATCGTATGGAGTTTTTGTGGAGACCAAGCTTGTTTGCCAGTACCAAATTGTTGTGTCTGGCAAGCTCCAAGAATCTCAGATCCCTGTCATTTGTCTCGTTGTTACAGTGGGGTGCACATGTGTCTCCCCAGTTGTGGTGCGCATCTTGGCCAACCTTGGCATTCCAGTCGCCTTGCACTATGACTATATCCTTCTTCGGCACTTGGTCAAGGACCGCCTGTAGATTTTCATAAAATCCTCCACTTCGCTGTCGTCATAGTCCGATGTTGTGGCATAGGCCTGGATGATGGTGATGTTGAAAAGGGCTGCTCTCAGGGGGATGGTAATGAGTCTACTGGAGACTGGGCGGCAACCCATGACAGTGGCTAGAATGTTCTTGTGGACCAAGAATCCAACGCCGTGTTCGTTCCTTTAATTTCTAACGCTGAAATAGAGCTTGTGGCCTTTGTCGGTCGTTGTTTCACCTAGGCCTTTCCAGCGCAGTTCGCTGATGCCTAGAACGTTCCATCGATAGTGGTCCAACTCGTGGACCAGTTCTTCTAATTTTCCTTCCGCAGTTAGGGTCCTGACATTCCAGGTTTCTATGACGATGTTGTTTCTCGTGCGGATCTTGCTAAATTGTCCATCAGTAGCATACTTAACACCTCCGTCCTGGTGGCCAACGGAAGGCGCGGTCCTTGAGCCGTGCGACGACCGATCCGGTATGGAATTAGTGGATAGTGTCATCATGTAGTGTGTCTTGGGCAAAAAAAGACTTGACGGTGCCCATTCCTCTCCAGGCTGTTGGCCACAGCCGAAATCCACGAATACAGTGTGGCTCGCCTTGGCCTTGAGCACGTGGTCGTTGAACCTGTAGTAACGTGAGGTTCCTCGCCCTGGCAGGTGACTTCTGTGTAGAAGACTTTCGCCCAGTGATGCCGTGTTAACATTACCCTGTTAGTCGCCTCTTTTGACTCGCCGGGAAACGTTGGGTCTATTCTATTCTGTGCTCGAACCCACAAACAAACAGCAACAAATATATTACAGACACACAACAAGGGCAACAAAATACAAGACATACACGTGGTGTAAAGGCAGGAAGATCGCTACAATAGAAAACTGAAAGGAAAATAGTTTTGTATTTTTAAAATTAAATTGGCTGCATCTAATATTATTTTGAAGGGAGGGAGGAAACCGGAGTACCCGGAGAGAACCCTCGGTGACCCGTAAAGTCTCATAAGAATCCTAAAGTTTTGCCCCGTGCGGAGCTCGAACCCGCGACCATCGGCATTGAACACCGGCGCCTACCCACTGCGCTACGGGCTACCCCATAACCATGACTCTTGCATACCAACCGAGGAATATTAAGTGAAGAATGGCTAAAAACAATAACAAACACGCACACACATACATACACTTTAACTGCCGCACCCACATTTTACAAAACCGAACTTATGTGACTCATCTCGTCAGACTTTTTAACAAAGAAACGGCCTATGGGACTTACTTGGTTTGGTGAATTTTGAAAACAAGGATTTACTTAATAATAAACTGACAAAACCAAGCGGATTTGACTTACTTGTTTTTGTGAATTTTTTTAACAAGGATTTAATTCAATAATAAACTGACAAAACCAAGTGGGTGACTTGCTTGGTTTTGTCATGTTCTCAACAAAGACCTATCTCAAGAATAATCTGACAAAACAAAGCAAGTCCACAAATAGTCTTAAAACATCAAATCTATCAAACATTTCTTTAACATTCAAGGTATGCACTCTTAAATCGAGGAATTGCATTATAATATGCCCTTAAACTTCCAGAAACGATCGCGTAATATAGCGCAACACAAAACGTCGATTTTCTCGAAAGTAGGTTTTGTGGACTTGCTCGGTTTTGTCAGTTCACGGCAGAACAGTGTGTCCCCGATATGCACTCACTGCACGTCCCTCGCCTTCCGCTCTGCAGGGACCAAACCAGGCATTTAAGGGTTAAACGAGAGAGGGGGTAGTGAAGAGAGGAGAGGAGGGGGGAGAAGTGAGGATAAAGACGAAAGAAGACACAAACGGGTTAAACTAATGAGTGAGAGGAGAGGAGAGTGTGGAGAAGGGGAGGGGGAGAGGCGGGGGCGGGGGTAGGAGTGAGGGGTATTTGGAGGTGGTATAATAGAGATGATAGTTAAATAAAATACACAATTAAAATACAATACAAATCATCTTTATTACACCTGAAGAAATTACAATATAAAGAAATAAAAGTTAAGCAATGGAAGTTTGAGTGACTTAGGGATGAGAGAGAGAGAGGAGGAGGAGGAGGAGGAGGAGGAAGGGCGCCAAAGTGGAGCAGAGAAGGCATTTAAGGGTTAAACAGGTCCGAAAAAAAGATTAACGAAGGTCGACCGCTCAAATGGAAAGCGAAGTGATGCAAATGAGTTAATTTGCTTTTGTATTTTGTTTCTCTGCCTGTGGTGGAATATGGCTGGTGATAAAAAGATAGCAAACATGAACCTATTGTAGGGTGGAGAAAATAATTCAAATTATGAAAACGGCGTGTTGGTTTTCATGTTTATGTGTTCTTTTAAAAGAATGGGGGTGATATATTTGTCCAACAGTATTTTCATTTACAAGATTTCATTAAAAAAAAAATAATTCTCTTTTATTCTAGAAAAGCTTTTAATATTCGCTGCTCGACACTTCCGTTTTTAAATATAATTATTTATTTGTCAAGACAAGACAAAACTATAATGTTGGCAGAATGAGAGAAAAAGGACGACGTCGACGAGAAGAAGAAGAAGAAGAAGAAGAAGAAGAAGAAGAAGAAGAAGAAGAAGAAGAAGAAGAAGAAGAAGAAGTACAAGAAGAATGACAGCGGCACTCTCTTCTTGTCGTAACCCTTCAGCTGCAGCGAAAGAGAAGTGTAATTCCCTGACACTTTCTTTCCCCGCGACTTGCTAGGCCGCGAAGAGGGGATCTGTTTTCCCCGGACAATTCAATCAGCCTTGAAAATACCACCTGATGGGCTCTGAGGCCAGGCAGCCTTTCCCCCCTACTCCCAGAGCAGTCTCTCCTCGCTCCTTCAGGCGTCTGGGACATTGGCTGGGAGCTGAGAAGAATCTTGCTGCTGTTCGCCTCAGTAACTCCGCTCTGCTCCGGCCTCTTCAGGCTCTCTATCACGACCAATTTCGCTCGTTTGCAGGCCCCGCCGATCCCAGAAATGTGGTTAAGGCTCAAAATGCGAGGTGCATCCCAGCCAACTTGTTAGCGACTTTATTTTTGCACTCTCTCCACCTTCGCCCTTCGTTACGCCATTTTCCCGCTTCAGGAGCCGGGCAAGATGGCCGGGCGAGCCTGACAGAGAAGCTGTTACAGTTTGCGAAGAACATTTCTCTGTAGTTATCTTTTTTTTTCAATAGACTGACAGAGACAATGATACGCTGTAAATATTCACATTTCTCTCTTTCACTCTCTCTCTCTCTCTCTCTCTCTCTCTCTCTCTCTCTCTCTCTCTCTCTCTCTCTCTCTCTCTCTCTCTCTCTCTCTCTCTCTCTTTTTCCTTCGTATTTTTTTTGAGTTGTTTAGTTCGCACCAGCAACAGTGAACCACGCTAACGACCTTTCTCTGTCTTTTCTGTTAAATATTTTTTCGTGGCTAGCTGTTTATTTACACACCAGTGGCACCGAAGAGCCGTGTGTGAAAAAAATCGGAGTGATGAAATAAGGAGAAAAACGTGTGTTCAAAAGATGTAGAAAATACAGAAACAAAGCATAACATACTGAGATGATAAATAATCATCTAATGGTGAATATTGAAAACCAAGCAGCGTTTTTTTTTTAGTGAGACTGACGGCGAGAGGCGAACCTGAAGTTCTTAACGGGAGCAGTACCCCAAAAATACAGTCTCTCAGACTGGCAATCTCTCTCCTCTCTCTACATCCCCAAACCGCTTCTCAGACTCTCCATTATAGCATCTCTCTACCTCTCTAAGTCAGTCCAACTCTCTAACTCGGGTCTAGCTCTGTAGCTTTCTTCCTTTCTAAGCTAGGAGAAGGACAACAGGGGAAGTAATCGAAACAGGCCCAGAGCATACTCGAACAATTGTTAGGATGTCAGACGAAATGCTGGCCCTCGCAGAATCGAATCAAGGGGGCTAATAGGGTCGATTAGGCCAATATTTTGGGCAGCAGCAACCTTTAAAGACTGACAGGCCCGAGTAGGTCCATCAGAGCGACAACGAAGTGGTCGTGAGGAAGAGGTCGCGTAGCGTGCAACCCGTGCGTATGATGAGCGTCGGGGCTCATCAGCCCCAGCCCCGGCTCCGCGATTATCGTTAAATTGAAGCCCAGCGCCTAGCCGCCTAGGCTGCATGGAGACACAGTGAAGGAAGGTGTGCAGAAAGCAGGATTAACACACATGTCTTGGTGGCCATGTCAAGCACGGAATTTTGTCAGAATCTGCTTGCAGCATTTGGGTACTTTGGACGAATAGTGATCTTGCTAAAGTTATTTTTTTAATTAAACAAAATTAGTGTCAGTGTAGTTATTCTAGTGATCATCTACCAATGACTTGACTTGACTTGTTGACGATAATGAAGAAGAAGAAGAAGAAGACGAAGACGAAGAAGAAGAAGAAGAAGAAGAAGAAGAAGAAGAAGAAGAAGAAGAAGAAGAAGAAGAAGAAGAAATTGTATATTTATTGACCTAGCGCCTGACAAACGTTAATCATTTATTTGCCAAGCTAGTGGATCGAACTCCTTTTGGTCAGTGCAGTGTGAAATTCCATTACACTGAAGTCGCTTTTATTGCTCTACAACTCTTTTAATGTTTACCACAGTTTAGCATGGGCACAATGGAGTGAGACGGGGGTTGAGAGAGAGGGAGAAAGATTCAGATTCAGATTCAATATTTTATTACAAGAAGAAATTGGTTTTAGCATTAATTTGCTAATCTTACACTCAGTCCTTCTTTCAATCACTCACACATTTAGTTTAATCATACATTCGCATTCATGCAAAGACAAACATTGATTTAAAATTAAAGGAATAAGAAAGCTAACTTCGTAACAAGGAAACTAACAATACTCAATATAAAACATTTAACTGGAACATTTATTTTAATAAAGAGAGAGAGGCTTGACGGACTGAGTGGGGGGAGAAGAGAGGGGGGGGGGTGAAAGAGGAAAATCAATTGATGCATGCTATAATGTTTGATTTTTGAAATTATTAAGAAATATGTTGTAAATCTTGTACTTGAAGCTGTTTAACGATGTGCATTTTTTTAGTTCTAAAGAAAGGGTGTTCCATAACAGGGGGGCCTTTAAAAGAGAAGCTAGATTTAAAAATGGCAATTCGTGGTTTTGGAAGTCTGTAGTTTTCAGTATGATATTGTGTAGGAAATGATATTAGTTGATCACGTACGTAAGAAGGCTCTATATTATTTTGTTACTTTAAAGATCTGTATGGCTAAATTATAATTGAATTGTGTTTGTAAAGGCAGTATTTTAAGATCTGTTAACTTTTCATCTGTTGTTAATTCTCGATTATCTGAGATTAATCTAACCCCACGTCTATGCAGATGATTCAGTCTTTATAGTTGATTTGCTGAAGCATTAGACCATACAACAGAGGCATAGTTGATATGTGATAGACAATGGGCTTGGAAGAAAATTTTTCTGGCAGAAGATTCAATGTAAGGTTTTAGTTTAGCAAGAAGAAAGAGATTTTTGGATAACTTCTTACATATATTATTTATATGGGAATTCCATGTAAAATCTTGATCAATAATTATACCCAATACTTTGTGCTCTGAAACTTGTTCAATATGTGAACCATTAATATTCAGATTTAATTTTAAAGGTTTATGCTGTCGCTTTTGCCGTGATGTGATGACCATGCTTTTAGATTTTTGTAGCTGAAGAATCATACGATTATGGCTGCACCAATCCATTATTTCTTGTATACTCTTCTGTAAAGATGCTTGTATTTAATTTACAGATTTACCAGAGCAGTGCAAAGAGCCATCATCGGCAAAAAGGTCACAACTTGTATCTTTGCTTGTTATATGGAGTGGTAGATCATTTATATAAATGCTAAATAGTAAAGGACCTAAAACTGAGCCTTGTGGTACACCACATGAAATGTTATCTGGAGAAGATGATTTTCCATTGACATATACATGTTGGATTCTTTGTGATATGTATGATTGGAAACGATTGACGACATTGGGATTTTTGAGGTAGGCAGAAAGTTTTTGCAAGAGACTGGGATGATTGACTAGATCAAAAGCATTTTTCAGGTCCATGAGAGAGAGAGAGAGAGAGAGAGAGAGAGGAGAGAGAGAGAGAGAGAGAGAGAGAGAGAGAGAGAGAGAGAGAGAGAGAGAGAGAGGTTAAATTAATCAAACGATGCAAGAAAAACTCGTCAAACAAAACTTCGAGATCCAAAACAATGCATCAATGAAGATTGCAATTATCCTAAGTACACGTCTGACAGGCCTAGTAAGCTATTGCATCCAGGTTAAGGTAGTTTGGAGCAGCATCAGAAGGCAGTCTGTCCGCTGCCGCCAGCCATCTTCCCAGCTCTGCTGCCTCTTCATCCCATCAGTGCCTCATCATCGCTTCCTCCAGAGTCCCACTGGACTGCCCAAAGCAAGCAGGCGCACACAGACAATCCAAAACCAGCAGAGTATGCCCCCTACTTTAAAGTTAAACCGGTCTTATGGGCATGATAGGCGCAGTAGAGCAGTGGTTTGGGCACGAGTTGCAAATGATTCGTTAAGGAACGTCGAACGAGTTTGGTACTTTGAATGGGTAGCCATGCTTGATTGGGGCAACCTGTATTCAAAGCAAAACATTGAGTCAATGTCGAATGCAACACGGATCGTACCCGCCATGCTGGAACACGAACTAGGCAGCGACTGAGCTATCCTTCCTCCTTGTTCTGGTTTTCAGTTCTGATACTCAGGATGCGTAGAAGGGGGTCTGTCTTCAGGGACAAAAGCCATCGAGGTGTGCCTTTACCCTGTGGAACAGGCTGAAAATTGAGTTTTCCTTCCTCGTGACCTCTCCATACAACCCCTTAAGGTGAGTGAAGACGAGAATGGGTGAAAGAGAGAGAATCGTTTGTTTGTTGTTTGGTGGTGCTGAGGGTTGTTGTTGTTTGTGGTTGTTGTTCTTTGTTGTCGTTGTTTGTGGTGTCCTTGTTTGTTAATTGGAGTAATAGTAGCTGTTCGTTGGTTCTGCTTGCCTGTATAGGATAAATTTAAAGTTTAGTACAACCTTCTTCGTGGCCTCCACATCCATTGTTCTTAGAGTAGGCGTGTATAAAGTAATGAGAATAACGGAATCATTTGTCGTTAGTATGCTTGTTTGTTCAATGATGGCTTTTATTATTAGTAGTGATATATTATTGATATTCTAAGACAATGGTTTGTTGTCGTTGTTGTTAGTATATTCAAGAAACAAATGTGTAGCCTACATTAACAGAGTTTGTTTACAGATAGCAACGATTTCCAGTTTGTATTTCTTTAATTTTTTGTGTGTTTCAATTTTGTTGTCCTTTTTACATTCGTGAACTTCGGAGGAGGGCGGGGGAGAGGTGGAAGGGGTGTGTGATTATAATAGTACGTTCTCTTGTTAAAAAGATTAAAGAACATGATCATACCACAAAAACAAGGTTTGTACATCGAGTCTAAAAAAATATTTCCTGCAGCAGTGCTTGCTTCGGATTGCAATTGTTCTGTCGCCAGCAATATTGTATCCAACAACCTCCAGCTTGGCGTGAGTGATCCCATCACGGCCACGGCATTAGGCAAGTCTTGGACTCGGAGGAGCACGCGGGAAGTGTGAGACATTGCCGTTCACAATATGCGACACGCATACCACGTGTTAAACATTCAGAAAGCGACCCCGATGGTTGCTGTATAACTGAATCCATTGGGAATTGGTGCTTTGATGACATAGCTATGTTTCGTTTTAGTCAGCAGTCGAACTTCTGTTTAAAGTTCGACTGTTAAATGTTTCCTTTAGAGCAGTAGAAAATATAAGTAACATTTCATTGTGATCTAAAACGGCTTTGTGTGCATGTTATGCAGAACACTATTTTGATATACCGTAATTCGCATTGTGCAACACAGATAATTTCATAGATTTAAACTGGTTTTACACTTAAACTTAGGCTACTTCTTAAAATGCTGTTTATAATTGTCACTGAGTCTCGACGAAAAAAATATCTTCAGTGAAAATGTGAACACAAATGTTTTAAGTTTGAAACAAGGCAGATGGACGTTTGCTTTGCTTTTGAATGATGGATATTCACAAATATATGCGGGGGCCGCAAATCACTAGTCGGTACCTCGCTTGTTTAGAAAAATGAGAGACACGCGACAGGGACAAAAAAAAAATACTTTCACTTACCGATTATATCTCATACCTAGGGACCTTCGTTAGCTCAGTGGTGTACGCCGGGTACTCAAATATCAGGCGATAATATTGCAACCTGTTCAGGCAGTGGTTCAAACGCCGTTAACGGCCTGGGAAACAAACAAACCTAAGAAATTGCGCCCCTACTCCATTGAATGATAGTATAAACCGAGGTCTAGTCTGTGCACGCACGCATTCCATGGATATTAAAGATCCTGACGCCCATGTCCTAGACGGGTGAGTGCCGACTATACAACTACACCCAGCACGCATTAAGTCCCTTCTCCCCAGGATTGTGCTCAGTCGTCTTAGCATCAGACTATGCGCCCAAAGGCTGCAAGTGGGCGTTTCGGGCGGCTTAAGTCAGATCCTGTATCGGCCAACGCCTTGAGCGGCTGTTGAACTAGAAAAGCGCTATATAAAATTATTAAATAAATATCCCCGTGGGACCGCCGCATATGCATTACCATAATCAGAATCGTGAGAACCTTCACCACAACCAACTACCGACGCGTGACGATTACCGTGGTGCTCATGGACATCTTCAATGCATGGGGGACCGCAAATTCAGAGCCACTACCACAAAACAAACACAACACAACGACAGCACCAAAAACCCAACGCAACATACGTGTAAGCGGCGGCTGATAACAATGAACACCCGCAACACAGACCAACGACCGTTAGTGCTCCTGGAAATCTGCATGCACATGTGGGACCGCAGCACATGCACCACCATTATCATCACCACGATTACCATCATCAAAATTACCTTCAACATTATCATTAACAATGAAAATGTGACTACAGCATTGGTGCTCATGGAGATCTCGGAAGTCATGTGGGACCACTACACATCCATCTATAATCACCAACAGCAGAAGTATAAACAATGGTCACACGCCGGAGAGAATGCTCGGGGTTTTGGGGTTTGGGGTTTATTTTTTGGTGGTTATCTCAAGTGCATGTTTGACCAGAGCTACATTTATACCAACTCGCAAAATAAACACACAGCGGAAGACCTCGCAGAGGCGGGCATGGACGCAGCTGCTTCAACAGACCCGCATTCACTACTCCTACTGTTGCAAATGGCTGGACAGCCAAAGACTAGTCCAATGAATAATAAATAATTGTTCTTATTGTAGCCGTGCTGGCTACAAGAATTTCTGACTATTCGATACGTAGGCCTCACTCTGCATTTCCTACACCCAGCACGACGAAGTCCAACAGACCATCACACAAGCCATTGGACAACACGATGACCTGCTCACAGTGGTGAAAAAAAGGAAACTCCGATGGTATGGCCACGTCACCAGATCATCAGGCCTTACAAAGAACATCCTGCAAGGCACAGTTCAAGGTGGTAGAAGAAGAGGGAGACCGAAAAAGAGGTGGGAGGACAACATTCGAGAATGGACTGGTTTGACACTGAGCAAAACCATCAGGGTTGCTGAGGACAGAGAAAGATGGAGTACGTTGGTTAAACGATCATCTGTGGTGTCCTTACGACCTCCGAGCTACGAGATAGGATAGGGACAAATCGGAAGGAAAACATAGGGGCGAAGTTGTAAGAAGTTTCCAGACTTGCTGCTGGTAGGATTTTATGGGATTTTTAAAATTCTAGTCCATCCTAATCTAAACCAATAATAATAGTAATCATGCCACATTATATACTGTTGGAATGAGTAGACGTTCTTTCCTTTTCATTATTATTATTGTTTTTTTTTAATTAAATAGTTATTCTGAGTTTATAATAATTACAGTCTTAAGAGTAACAACGAACTCCTTCCTAAATCGCGTATTATTTTTATTTCATAGCCGATATGTCTGATATTGTTATATCAGTAGAAAGATTGAAATCTCATGCGCACACTTCCTTCAGTCAACAACACCGTTACTTCGACCTCTTACTTCAACAAGCTTTCTTATCCACGTTCCCCATACGCTCAGGTGTCGGGAAACATAACTTTGAATACAAAACGATACGAAGTCTCGGGAGGGATTCCAACGATTTTTGTTTGTTTGTATAGATTATAGTCACACGACACTTTCGCATATAGGTGACTACTGGACCGATTTATACTGACACCAGCGGGCCAGTTGTTGGTAAAGGGGAAAATAATATGACCACACGTTGACCAATCCGGGATTCGAACCAGCGACCTTTCGGTTACTAGCAAGACGCTCTTACCAACTGAGCTACCCGGCCCCTCGATTCCAACGATTACACATGGACACTATATATAAAGTCCATGATTACACCACTCGACAGCTGGTAAGAGCGTCTTGCTAGTAACCGGAAAGGTCGCTGGTTCGAATCCCGGATTGGTCAACGTGTAATCATATTATTTTCACCTTTACCAACAACTGGCCCGCTGCGCTGGTGTCAGTATAAATCGGTCCAGTAGTCACCTATATGCGAAAGTGTCGTGTGACTATAATCTACAAACAACAACAACACTCGACCGCTGCTAAGATGTTCTCTTCCACTGGCCCTGCCTTAGCTATCTTGCCTTAATACGAGGTTCTTCAAATAAAAACACACTTTTAACGGTCATCAACGGTCTGGCGTTCGGGAGAATGTGTGAATGCGACTTCTCCACCATGAGTCTATCTCCTTCACACTCTCTTTCAACTACCCCACCATCTTTTAAGTATAGCGCTTTCTGAGCTCAAAGGGCTGCTTAAAGTGCTATCAGTATGCTTGTCAACAGAATAATGAATTCAGCTGGGCAGTTACACATTTAGTTTACCAATATACAAGTAAGTCTAAACCTAAAATGGGCCTTATTATTTTTCGTTGTTGTTATCTAAATCAACATTTTTTTTAAGTTTTTGTATCCAATTGCATCTTGTTAATGTAAAATTTTAAAGCTAGAATGTCTCTGTTTTATTCCATTAAATTGAGCATAAATGAAGTAGTCCATCTCTGTCAGCCCTTTACTTATAGTCCATTAACACATAAGTAATTCTTAAAACTCTTAGGTCTATGCTTTGAAACTGACATTGAATAGGTGTCTATGGGTCTGGACTGATACCTTTAGTAGAGCAAGCTATATTGTTCGTATCACTCATCAGCATCACTGTCTGTCCTTATTGTCGTGACTGTGGAGACAGAAGAGACATGTCCCCCACACGACAGGGTCGAGTAGCAGCATCTGCCTCGCGTGTAGGCCATCCGTTTCTGCTGGTGCTGGTGCCAGCAACACTAATAGTGCCCATACATCTCGCCTGCTCCGACACGTTTACAACTCGCGTTGGGAACTTTCGTGGCCGTGTAAGAGCAAGGTGAATAAAAACACACGGAGGAAGGAAGCAGCAGAGAAGAGAAAGGAAGAGAGAGAGAGAGAGAGAGAGAGAGAGAGAGAGAGAGAGAGAGAGAGAGAGAGAGAGAGAGAGAGAGAGATTGGGATGGTTGGGCGGGAGGTTGATAAAGAAATTAGAGAAAGAAGATCTGATTTTATATTTTGAATTCAGATTTGTCCATCATTAAAATAGTGTTGTCGTAGGCAAGAGACGACACGAGTGCCTGTATTATTCTAGAATATAAATATATTTTGATGACAAAAATTTATGTAAGCTGGGCCAAGAAACCTTAAAAAAAACATTTAAGGAACAATTCGAAATCTTCTTATACTTTTTAAAAATACAATAATCTGCTAACAATTTCATATAGCCTATGCAACCCTTAATCTAAGAAATATACCAAATTGACAATTTGAAATGGATGTTTAATGGGATATTAGAATGCGCCATAAGTTAAAAGTGGATACATCATTGTTCTTTAATACGGATAGTTATGTAAACACAAATTCTTTAACAACCGTGTAGGTTCGAATGTGAATGTACGCCCTGCATGTTGTTCCCATCGTAAGCAGCAGCAATTCAAACTTATAGTTTGTGCCAAATGTCTATGATTGTTAGGGATCAGTACAGGATGCGCATGCGGTTTGGTAAATTAGTTGCTTGAACGCCTTTTCCCCATATCGGAGTCCCCAAAGTGTTCTCTTGCTGCAATAACTCAACTGTATGGTATGGTGGCTCTGTACATGAACCTATGAGAGAAAAACTAACTGCGGACTAGACTTGACAGCTTCGTCCTATCAAACACTACATTAGCATTGAGCAAGTTCACTGCCGTGGAGACGAAGCTATTCAAAACCGCATTATCATCATCATCATCATCATCATCATCATCATCATCATCATCATCATCATCATCATCATCATCATCATCATCATCATCATCATCATCATATCGTCGTCGTCGTCGTCGTTGTCGTCGTCGTCGGCGTCATCATCATAGTTGCTGAAGAACCTACTCAGTGCTAGTGTACAATGCGTTCTATGCCCTTTTCACATCTTTGAAAAGACAAAAAATTACACTTTCTGCGAGTATTTTGAGATTATACTTGTGAAGAAAACGGACGCTGTATTGTTATAGATTGAATCTTGCAGCGTTAAGCCTTAAGGAGTCGCACCATCATCTTCATCTTTCAGCAATAAGGAAAAGGAAGTCGCCTCTGTATAAATGTCAAACGCCTCTCAGGAGCGAAGGGACAGCTTTGACAATCACCTCTCCTACGCAGTTTGTTAATATAATATAACATTCAAGTTAAGAAACAAGATATAAGATGACAAGATACCTTTTCAACGTCTGGTCCAATTCCACACTCTACGACGGGTAAGGGTTAGTAGATAGGTTAGGGTCATGGCTAGATTTAGTTAAGGGGTAAAATTTGTATTAATATTTACCAAGGCTAATCTATGGCCGTGAATTGCGGGCCTTAGTTTCGTAACTGACCATGTCTCGTGCAAGCTAGGAAAGGGTTCTTGTCACTTTACAACTGGTTCTAGCATGCGACCATGTGCATGGAAGTCCTGCGAGAAGAGCTGAGGCCAATTTAGGGTTTATTCTCGTTTGGGATTTTGTCGTCCCTGAGTGCTCGCTGCGGAGCCAGGATGATGGATGCTGGTATCACCCTCAATGGACTTGGGACTTACTACACCGCTACACAGAGCAGATCTGAAGTACGAGAGAGAGAGAGACAGACAGACAGACAGACAGACAGAGGTACAGACAGAGAGAGACAGACAGACAGAGAGAGACAGAGACAGAGAGAGAGGTGTAAAGCGAAAGGGAGAGGTAGCGAGAGATAGAGAAAGGCAGACAGAGGCAGACAGAGACGTAGACACAGACAGAAAGTTAACTTAGGTTATCAAGCGCAGTCTATACGTTTCGATGAACGATGATAAGTGAGAGAAAACATGGGGAAGAGGTATAATATGAAACAGTATATTTGTGTTTCTGTTCCCCGATTTCTAATTGCAAATTAAGATCTTACCTCAGGGATTATTTTAAAATAATTATTATCTTTGACGTGCTATTCTATTTACGATTTCAATTGTGAAAATCAGAAGATCGTATTCCGTTGACCCATGTCTACACTATGCAGAAGAAGTAGCTAGCTTCTATCAAACCCATATTGTGACCACTAGTCGTGTCCCATCCATCATTCTGAAAGTCGTGTCCTAGAAGGACGTTGCAGTGGTCAGCGTCAGATATGACCATCTGCTGTCAGGTAGCAGCATTGAGGCACTGTCCTGAGATGTCTGGTTTTAGGATAGTGACGTGGAATATGGGAATGGCGATTCAGCTTTATAGGCAACAGAATATCCTATTTTATTCCTTGTATTAAAGTGGTGACCAGGTCAGCGCATTTTTGTAAGTTATACCGTTAATAAAACTGTCATTGCCTAATGAGAAATTAATTATCGCAGGTAAAAACTAGAAGAGCAAAGTAATGTCGATAATTATAGCATCTAAAAATACTCTAATATGCGGATAAAAAAAAATTTCATAGATATTTCTTTTTATTTGCTTTTATTTTTTATTTATTTTATTTTATAATTTTATTTTATGTATTTGTTTTTGTCAATGACTATTTATATTTTAGAATTACTATTCCTAGTGTAATATTTATTTTTATTTGCTTTTATTATTTATTTTATTTTATTTTATTTTATTTATTTTATAATTTTATTTTATGTATTTGTTTTCGTCAATGACTACTTATATTTTAGAATTACTGTCCTAGTATAATTGTAACGAATGTGCACTGCCCGCAACTCATCTACATTAACTAAATCAGGTAATCAAACAACAAATAAAAATAAAAAACGGTTAAATAAATAAAATAAAATAAAATATAATTATACAGTACAGGAATAACTAGAAGTACGAATTGAACAAAAACGTTATTGTAAATAATTGGTCTCTCTCTCTCTCTCTCTCTCTCTCTCTCTCTCTCTCTCTCTCTCTCTCTCTCTCTCTCTCTCTCTCTCTCTTTTTTTTTTTTTTCTCTTTCTCTGTATCTCAATTACTCTCTCTGCCACTACCTCCACCACATGCCTTCACAATCCTACCACACTGTACAACACTAAACTAAGTCTAGATCTCCAATCTGACCATGGAGGTGCTGACTGACTCTGGAACAAGAGGCAGGTCCCTTGGGACGTCCCGGAGCTTCTGGACAAGGTGATGGAGCCACAGTCCCCAGGCAGAGAGTCGGGACGTCTCTATCAGGGTCATCTCCGACACCCCATCTCAACATATTGAGACAGCGGAGATGACGTGCGAGGACAGGCTCAGATAAGACAGAGGTCCCAGGTCGTCGCCATCTTGGAAATTCTCTCGAGATGTCCGGCGTCGTTGTGTGTGTGTGAGCGTGTGTGTGCGTGTGTGTGTGTGCGTGTGTGTGTGTATGCGTGTGTGTGTGCTTGCATGTGTGTGTTTAAAAGAAGCTTTGTGTTTCAGTAGTGTTTTGTCGAATTACTTAATTTGACACCTTTACACTTTAAAAAAAAAAACACATTTCCTTGCGTATTTTATCGCTTTGTCTTTGCTTGTAACTAAATTGACCAATGTAGTTTTAATAAGTCAGTGTTTTCTTTGAAATACAAACTTACCAATTCTGTATCTCGACCAAATTCTATGCACCATTAAAGATATAAAAAGATTATAGAACTTTACCCTTATATTTTAATACAAGAAAACATTAGTTATTGTTTTTCTCTTAGTGGTTTAGCTTCAATAATACACATCGCAGAATAAATAAAAAAGGAAACAATCCATTCAACAAATCAAGTCCAAGCAGCATCGTCCATACAATAAATCAAGTTTTAGGAGCATCTGATTCTATTCTGCGTGAACATTTGTTTTCTGAACCTTTCGCCAGCCGTTCCGGAAAAAAAAGACTGGGACAAGTCGACATGAGCACAAAAACAGCACTATGGCAGTGTGACAAGTGGATTGAAGAGTCGCAAAAAGAGCATTATTTTTGGGAAAAGCTGTAGAAGAAGAAGAAGAAGAAGAAGAAGAAGAAGAAGAAGAAGAAGAAGAAGAAGAAGAAGAAGAAGAAGAAGAAGAAGAAGAAGAAGAAGAAGAAGAAGAAGAAGAAGAACAACAACAACAAGAAGAAGAAGAAGAAGAAGAAGAAGAAGAAGAAGAAGAAGAAGAAGAAGAAGAAGAAGAAGAAGACAGGGCTAGTTTTTCTGGCATCGTCAGTCACATGTGTCGAGTCATACAGAGTGTCTGGATGCTGCAGGCCTTGCTATAATCATTTCAAAACATACCTTTTCGCTTTTGATACTCCAGTCCAGATTGGAGCAAGCAAAGCTCTCTAACTCTAAAGCATTGGGTACAAACAAAACCTCATTACTTAGCCCCCGATCTAATCTTGCCTAGCTCTGCGCGCGCGGCGCTGGGGCGGACGACTTCTGACCCTTGTCCATTCATCACCAGTCACCGGCAATTTCACAACTGTCCTCCGCCCGTCCGCCCCGTACACGTGTCACCCGTCTTGCGCATGCGTCTAAAGGCCATAAATCGGGCGCATGCGCTGTACTGTCATAAATTGACTCGGGCGTAACCCTTCGGCGGCAAAAAAGCGAACACGCAGACAAAACGTTATTTTTCTTGTACTTTTCTTGCTGCCCCTTTACTCTTGAAACGAGTACGGCATTTTTTGCTGTCGTCAACTATTTTCCTTGAATTTATTTATTTATTTATTTATTTATTTATTTATTTATTTATTTATTTATTATTATTATTATTATTATTATTATTATTATTATTATTATTATTATTATTATTATTATTATTATTATTATTATTATTAATATGTTGTGTGTGATTTTTTTCTTTCAACAGCTTTTTTCCTATGATTCCCGTCTCTTCCCCCTCCCCTACTTCCTTGTCTACAATAGGTTCCCGTTAATGCTATGTCCCTTCTATTTATCCCTGAATCTCCACTAAGATTTCTTTTCTTTTCCGTAACTATTTTGTGAAATCTCTCTTCTTGTATTTATTTATTTATTTATTTATTTATTTATTTATTTATTTATTTATTTATTTATTTATTTATTTAAATTCTGAATTCGTATCGAGTTTCTTATAGTTAAGGATTGCGCTTTAGAAACGGTATGTATGTATGTATGAATTTATGTATGTATGTATGTATGTATGTATGTATGTATGTATGTATGTATGTATGTATGTATGTATGTATGTATGTATGTATATATTATTATTATTATTATTATTATTATTATTATTATTATTATTATTATTATTATTATTATTATTATTATTATTATTATTATTATTCTCCAACTCTGTTCTGCCGATTACTGTTTTTCTATAACTTTTAAAAGAAGATTGCTTTCCTCTGTAGCTATTTTTTAACAAGTTTTAAATGTTATTTATGTAGCCCCTTCATCTTACTCCCCTCCCCCCCTCTCTCTCTCTCCCTCTCTCTCTCTCTCTCTCTCTATTGCAGCCTGAGAAGTACTTGACAGACATTACTACAAATTAGTTAGGAAAATTTTTGGTTACGTTACATCTAGGCATTATAGACTATATATATTCTGCTCTCTTCTATAATTTATTTATTTCTTCAGCTAGTTTGTATGGATCGGTTGTTGTTTTTCCCTATGCTTTCTCATGATTATTTGTATCTTTAAACAACGGCTTCTTATTTTTTCTTTATTTCCCCAACGTTTTGTCTTGTTCTACGATTTATTTCTCCTTCCATCCGCTAAAAATGCTCTCGTTTTAACCTTTCCTTCCATTAAGAAAGTGCTGACGGCTGATGCATTTTGTCAACAGAAGGATAAAGACTGTTCTGATAGATATATATTTAGGCATGGATAAGGTTCTGAAAAATGCATGCACAGAACGAAAAAGGAAAGTTTGCATAATACAACTTGCATGTATTATCCTCCATAAACACAGTGTCGGCACGCTACTGCAATAAACCAGTATGTTTCAGCATGTTGCCTTTAAAAATTAAATCAATAAATACATAACTAAAAAAGTAAATAACTAAACATTTAAATAAATAAATTAATTAATAAAAATAAATAAATATTTTAAAATCATTAAAGTATAATTTGCAAGCGGTCTTTAGTATTTTAATCCATTACATGTGTTGTCACTGTTGCACGGATTTTTACCTTGCAAGCTAAAACAAAATAGCAAAAATACATTTTAAAAGTAAATAATTTAATAAATAAATAAACAGGCGATCATATCAATTGACGCAATTATATTTTTATTTCGAAATCTTTTCACGGAGAAAGTTATATTTAATAGTATGATATAAATAAATAAATATTTAAAAGGTAGATAGGGTGCTATATGGCTTTAAAACAAGTAGTCTTATATTGATTATTCAATATGAGTTTCACATAGCACGAATATCCATGATTGTACATCGTGTTCTTTTGCGTCGAGGGCAGCAGAAGAGATTTAAATGCAGAAAGCGCCCGTTTAACTTCAAAACATTATGGCAATTTAAAGTTGTATAAGATAGAGAAGTTCCATATAAACATTTTCTTGTGATCTTCCTAAAGAATATCTGCAAAGCCAAACTACATAATTACTAATTTTCACATTGCCTGTTTGCTTTAATCCTTTCCAATGCAAAAAAACTACGTCCGTACTGACGATAGCATGTTCAATTTACTCAAGTGTACGCACGACCTGAACGAGCAAAAAAGCTGGTGTCACAAGAGGTCTGTTCTGTGACCCGTAGTTAAAATCATAAAACATTTGACTAGCCCTTTTGACAACTGCACGTGAAGGACGTGTGACAATGAGTGGCAAACAATACAAAGGATTGAACTAAGGAAGACTGTTACAACTTGTAATTAAATGAGTTAATTCCATTAGGTGTTTCAGCTTAAGATAAAGGAGGAGGCAATGGTAGAACATGTATCACCCGCTGCTTTCCCATAAGAATGCCTTAAATTTAATGTGCCTTTACTTAAATACTGCATTCTCTGTTAAAGTCGCTGATTATGTTTAAGACCAATAATTTCCATGAAACTCTTTCAAAATCGTAATCTTATCCCAAATCTGCCTATAAGCTGCCAAGCACCCCACCGTTTCCTTGAAACTCAATTACTTTCATCATCACTAACCATGTGCAAGTAAATCTTTAGTGCCCAAAACTAATACTTAAATGCGTCATTGTTGTTTGCTTGCCTTAATGCAGTGCTGTCATCAAGTCAGTGACTGTAAAAATGTTGGCAAGTTCATGGAACTTTTTTTTTCTTTCCCAGCGAATTATAACTAAAGATCTTTTTTAAGACGCTCCAGTTTTCAGATATGATAAAAGCAATGGTCCAGAACAGTTCGTAAGTTATTTTTCATGATTCTGTTCGCGTGGATGCAGAAGAATCGCAAACTGTAACGTTCTGGACAAGTTAGATGGAAGTGCTTGTGTTGAAAACCTAAATGTAATTCCATTCAAGAGTCAACTAATGCTTGAGTGATAATCTGACAAATGGCAAGCGCGTTGTGAACACAACTCACCTTTAGCACCACAGTTCACCAAGGTCCACAAAGCTGCGGTCAGGACGCCGATAACACATTGGCACTGGCTGGAGGCGAGACGTCCGCACCGTGCAAGTTTGATGTCCAAAACAAATGTTTGGAATTAAAACTCTGATTGCCTGGAAAGATTTGACGACTGCGCGGAATAAAACAATCTAATATCCCAAAATCAGGGCTCCAGCAAAAATGAAGGGACGTGCTACAAAAATAAAAATACAAAAAAAGAAATGTTCTTAACATGATTGCGGTTTGCACCGCAAAAGCGATTTGACAAATATGTTTAGTGATTGTGCCGTTTGATGGGCTGAAAATCTCGTGAACCCACTCCTTGTAAAGTTGCTTGGCGCTAGAAACATCCTTGATGGTTTTGTTTTTATTAAATCAGCCAAGAAGGAGGGTTCGAAGGCCGGCAAAAATCTGCCATCGTCCGCCACCAAAACAATTGCGCATGGAATCAGTCACCTAGATTGCTAGGAGCAAGCTTATTTTCTATCCCAACACTATTTCGTGGTTAACTTCAGTCTCCATTCGAAGGTCCTCTTGAAGAAAGGGAGAAAAGGAACGGAATAAAAAATAAATAAAAATAAAAAGAAGGGGAGAGGTGTGTGGGGTGGGGGTGGGGGTAAGAAAAGAAGAAAAGCTTCAGCAATGTTTTTTACCCAGCGACCAAACTTGGGAATAAACTGTTTAATTCAATTCCCTACTGCTTGCTGGGCCCACCAGAGTGAAAGCCGCAATGTTTGCGCAAAAAAAAGGAAAATGTTGCACTGATGTCTCCCTCTAGCTTCGGGGCGTAAAAAGTGTCCGAAATTCAGGAATATGAGAAAACTACAAGCGGAATACAAAGCGATGTATGCAGGCACTAACCAGATTACCGCCGCCTCAACCACTGATGTCGACTGGCATTTTCCCCCCAATTTGCATCTGGAGGGGCCCAACACAGAAGCGCCGCACAAAAAACAAACACTTCCTCTCGTCCCGCTTCCTGCGAGAGTTCCCGGGAGTTCAACGTGTGTGTGTTGGGACGGGTTAACGATTTACCATGTGGAAAACTTTGGAAATATTTGCGATACTCCCGGAGAAAGGCACAATCGCATTAGGCGCGCAAATCGCGTTGTCTTGAGAGGGAAAAGTGTTGTGAGAAATAGGTTGGGATATAAAACCAGCAGTTAACGTCATTCCTGATTAGGCCGGCCATTCATAATTCCGACACTTAGCGACTGCTGTCCACTAATTGAGATTGGAGTCATCGTCGAGCGCGACTGCTTGTGTTCTTTTAGGTTACCAGGAACTCGCGGCTACCGTGGCTAAGCGGTTTTAGTCCCCCCACTTTGCTGTGGCGCTTTGTCCCTGCTTTTGACGTTCTTCTGTTAATCCAAAAGAATAGAAGATATGCGTGGAAAAACTGTAGAACAACTACTTCCAAATAAAGTGGATTGGCCCTGTCAATTTTGTCTTCTGTTCCATCCAGCTGACATGAAGATTTAAGTAAAGACGTTTGTACATTTTGTGCCACTCGAGACGTGCGACAACTGTGAGCCAGATGTATATGACGTCTCAATTTTGATTTAGGGTCCCAAGAATATAGACATAGTGATCTGCGCATAATAATGTACTGGCCCGAGCTTACTCTACGTTCCTTTGAATAAAAATTAAAATAAAATTTAAAAAAAAACTACTAATAAGAACTATATGAGCAAGTAGACCGACCGTTGGTTGGTTTGAGCGAAGGATGTATTCTACGTACGCAAAATTGGAACACGTTCGCCCATATAGAAAGAGCTTCAACGTGTCATAAACAAGTAGTGTGAGCTGAGAACTGCGCTGTACAAGAATAATAGTTTGCCTAGTATGGAAAGAGACAAAAACTTGGTAGTGACCAAACAGCTCTGGCCCAAAAGAAAAAGTTTTACTTTTAGCCCGTACCCTCTTCCACATGCCTCTGAAGGGACCGAGACGCTTTACATTCTGATGCAGGGCGAACTTGCCGGTCACTTGATTCAATTTTACCAGACGAGTCCGGGACAGGGGCCTTATTCCCAACCCCAAACCCACAAAGACAGCGCCTCTTTCCCCTTTGCCTCGCCGCACGGGACCTTCCACTATTCCCCTCCCACATACCTCCCACAACATCACCCTTCCTTTCCTGCGAGTCCTGGACCCTCCAGCATCCTTGCAAAACTCCGTCGGGATTTTGGTCCATAAACTTCATAAACCTAACCCCCATCACGTGAAGGCCCGCGCTACTTCGCGCTAATTCATGAGCAAAAATACATACTTTGTCCGACAACGCCTAATGGTTTGGATCGGTCCAGGGTATTTTACGAGTGTGTGGGTCTGATCAATTTATAATCCCCCCTTCCCCCCTGTCCCACCACTACCACCAACCCACCTCCACCTCCACCCCAATCCTTATCCTCTGCGACGCCATCTCTTGCCGTCACTCCAACTCCTCCTTGCAACGATTTTTTCATCATATCTCCACTTAACTCTTTTTTTTCTTCTTTTTTTTTTAACCCTCCCTCGAGCGCAAAAGTTGGGCGTAGAATCCAGCCCAGCACCATACATAAAAATGGCTGGGAAGGAGCATTACACGGAGAGGTTGCAGGTTAGCCATCGAGGGCCGACGCCGTTTTTGATTTTGCAACTGTTGATTTTTCCATGAGCTCTCTGATCCCTCCTTTTATCCGTCAGAATGTTTTCTTGGCGAGAGCGTTCTCATATTTTTCTCCGGTCAACAAGGAGATGCTTTTTTGTCTGGCGGCAAACGACGGGAGGTATCTCTGGCTATTTAACGTTTTTAGGAGTGTGGGCGACCTCCGAGGACCCGCGCGCGGCGCAAAGCTGCGAGGGATGAATATTTATTGAGCGATTTGCATGCGCTGAAATCGCTCAGGGTATTCCTACACGATTTTATATCTTTCCTTACCGGTCGATAGTCCATTATCGTAATTGTGTTGATTATCCAGTAAAAATCAACTTTTAACAAATGTATTTTATCCCTTTCCCACCCCTATCCTTCACCTTCAACTTCCTTTTGAGAAGTGAACAGTTATTTACTTCTTGTTCTTGTTGTTCTTCTCTTCCTTTAAAAAAAAAGAAGATAAATGTAAATAGAAAAGAAAAAGCAACGTTGGAACAATGTGCTTAATAGCATCTTAATGGGCTTTTACGTTTTGAAGTCTTCTCCTTCTCCATAGAGAAAAAAAAAGAATCAGAGTAGAAAAAAGGCTCGTTCGTATGCTACTTTTCCTGTTGCCAATAAGAGGGAGCACAGCTTAATAACTTAATAACTGCGGTTCTGTTCCACAATTTTTAAACATAAATGCTCGGCCGAACTAGGCCTAGGATGTAACGAAATAAGTCATTTAGTTCGATGATAACGACAAAAAATTTCAATACCGAGACGCTTTTTTTCCATTGTACTACTACTTCTACTACTACTACTACTACTACTACTACTACTACTACTACTACTACTATTATTATTATTATTATTATTATTATTATTATTATTATTATTATTATTATTATTATTATTTTTATTATTATTATCGAGGATTTTTATAGCGCACATATCTCAACGTACTTGGCGACTCAAGGCGCTGGCTGATACAGGATCTAACTCAAACCGCCCGAGGCGCCAACTTGCAACCTTTGGGCGCATCGTAATAACGCTCCAGACAACTAAGCACAATCTTGGGCAGCCAGGGATGGGGGAGAAGGACCTAGTGCATGCTGGGTGTGTTCTTGTTACCGGCACTCACCCGTCTAGGACATGAGCGTCAGGATCTTTAAAGTCCGTTATGATGGAATGTATGCGACGCAGACTAGACCTCGGTTTATACTCTCATCTGAAGGAGTAGGAAACGGGAGTAAAGTGTCTTTGCCAAGGACACAACACAATGCCCCGGCCTGGGCTTGAACCCGGGACCATCAGATCCGCAAGCCAAAGCTCTACCATTAAGCCACCATGCCTACTACTACTACTACTACTACTACTACTACTACTACTACTACTACTACTACTGCTACTACTACTACTACTAAAAATAATAATAATAATAATAATAATAATAATAATAATAATAATAATAATAATAATAATAATAATAATAATAATAATATTATTATTATTATTATTATTATTATTATTATTATTATTATTATTATTATTATTAATTCTATATGTGCCAGTGCACTCAACAGTGTAGTCTTTCCTTCAGAACCACAGTTTGTCAAATTTATCGTATATATTCAGTTCTCTGCCCATGGCCTCAAGCACATGCCGACGCCATGTTTTGTTGTGAGAGCCAGTAACTTGTCGCAGGGCTCGTTTCGTACAAGTAGGCCTACTCGCTGCGCATAGGCGTGTTAATGTTAAAGTAACACGAGGCCGAATGGAGGATTCAGCAATGTGTGTGTGCGTGCGTGCGTGTGTGTGTGTTGACTAGCAAATATATATTTGCCATTTTGTACAGTTCACCTGTTTTATGACTTTATCTTCTTATCTTTTTATTGTGATTTGCTGTTAGCTTGTTGACATGTTCACTATGTTTTATATGTGCTTTTGAGTGGTGCTGCAGCGTTGACCAAATGCATTCCTTGTGTATTATTCACTTGGCAATAAATTATCTTGAATCTTGAATCTAGATATGTGCTTTATTCCTAAATCAGAATCAAAGCGCTGCACTATGTAACCATCCTATACATGTTACAGACATACCTTCAGGCACAACAAAAACACATTCATCACTCAAACAACTCTTTAGAATAACTCTTAATAAATATGTAAAAGTGAAATTTTTGTTCAATCAAACAATAACATATCCACAGGTAGCATTGCTTCTTTGATTATTTAATTCGACAGTATCACTACGAATTTGACAAACTGCGTAAATGTTTTGTCAAACAACATAATAATTGTACATGCGATTGCTTTTTATGTGTGTGTGTGTGTGCATTGGTGTGTAATTGTGGCCAGAAGTTTAACAAATATTGAACAAGACAGTGCAGAAAGCGCTCGTTTTTAATTCTCGCCTCTCATCATCCTCACTACCCCATCAAAAATATAACTAACTAACTAACTAACTAACTAAATAAATAAATAAATACATAAATCAATCAATCAATAAATAAATAAATAAATAAATAAATTAATTAATTAATTAATTAATTAATTAAAGAAAAGTAAAAGAAACAGACAAATTAATAATTTTAAAAGTCCCTCATATGCAATGTCTCCCATCTACTCATTATACATTGGGGTGGGGCGAGGAGATGGATGGAGTAGGCACTTAGGCATGAACGGAGATGGAAGTGAAGAGGTGGAGTGAGGAAGAGGAAATATCTATCTGAAAATAGCTCTTTGACCTTCAGCACAGATGGTACTGTTACTCCGAGTTGTACATCCTCACACCTGTTCTCAATACATTACCAAGGCAAACTTGGCATCATTTCCCCTCCACACATAATAATGCTGGCTGTGCAAATCCACTCCCAGCGAACACAAATGTATTTACATACGCACAAAGGCCGCCATTGGTCGTCAAGAGCGTCCATATGCGCAGTCAACGTCCACCACGCGCCTCGGCCAATTAAAATCGTCGTCACAAATCACGTGAGGTCATGTGCCGGCACGTGCTGCGCGCTATGATACTCGTCTGTTCTCTTGCGTTTCAAGATGGCAGCCAAGTGGCCGGCTTAACCAGAGCAGTTGGCAAAGAGATTTCCCTTGTGCAAATGGTGTCTTGTTTAAAACTCATTCGCAGGGCGTGTGTGTTTAATAACGGTGAGTGCAGTTGATTAATATCATTCAGTGAATACAAATAGGAAATGACTTCATTATGTTCTTTTTTCAGACTGGAAAGAACAAAGCTACATTGTTAACTTTAACTTAATAATAATAATAATAATAATAATAATAATAATAATAATAATAATAATAATAATAATAATAATAATAATAATAATAATAATAATAATAATAATAATAATAATATGTCGGGAGCAGGTAATTGCTACATTATATTAAAATAACATATTGAAGCAATTCAAAGGCAAAACATGGTAGTTTCATTCGTTGAAATTTCCGTTCTTCGACTGAACTACAGCGGTACAAGTACTTGAATCCTGAAGGAAATGTGTTCTTGAGTTCCGTTTAAAAGGACATGAAGTATTAACATTCATAAAAGCACTGTTCATAAATGATGAAAAGTAAGAACACATTTGGTTATGGCTCCTATCAAAAGAGAAATTTAAATGTCTTTAGCGTGCAGTAACAGTTTTGGAAGGAGGTTTTCATCAAGCTTTCCAAACTTTTTTTTTAATTTTAAATTTATATTTTCTTTTATTACGCGGGTTAGTTTCTTAATGATAACTGCAGCAAAATTTTGTTTTGTTTTCGTTGGTTTGTTGTTGTTGTTGTTGCTGATGTTATTGTTATTGTTGTTGTTGTTGTTGTTGTTGTTGTTGTTGTTGTTGTTGTTGTTGTTGTTGTTGTTCTTCTTCTTCTTCTTTTTTTTCTTCTTCTTCTTCTTCTTCTTCTTCTTCTTCTTCTTCTTCTTCTTCTTCTTCTTTTATCAAATCTCTGCATGATGCTTATTTAAAACAAAAGCCCTATTATCAAAAAAGCCAAACTCAGCATTATTGGAATCTTATTCTACTGCTTTTCATATCTCACTATCCTCAAAGGACCGCCATATGCCACACGTGACTCACGGCGCATGCGCAGTTCTTGACGCAGCAAGATGGCGACGACGGGATCATTGGGCCATGAAATGAGAAAATAATGGGTTCTCGACACTGCCAGGACAAAAGCAAAGACTTGTCGACAATTTTTTGTGCTTGTGATAAGCGTAGATTGAATACGTAGGCTGCTTTTGTCTTGGTTTGTTGTTGTTGTTGTTGCTGTTGTTGTTGTTGCTTTTGTGGACGCAAGATTAAAGATTACCATTGTAAAAATCATCGGGTTGGATTATAAGAAAATTTCCCTGTAGTTCGGCCAATCTGTAAAGGCAAAAAGAAGAACAATTTGTTTAATGAATATCTCTAAAAAAAAAAAAAAAAAAAAAAAAAAAAAAAAAACGTACAGTTTGGAAGTTTGGCAAATTTGAATATCGATTAGTTCCACATATAAAGATAAAATGCAAAGCATGGGATACGATACTACTTGGAGAAGGTTTTAGAGGTAGCAAATTTAGCGGACGACAACTAGTTTGTATAAGGGTAAAGTTTCGCGCAGAATGTGTTATGAGGCATAATAAGATCCAAGTTTCGCGAAATATTATTATTGTCTAGCTACAAACTATGGTTTTGTCCAGGATTATTTGACTTTATAATATACTTACGTCCTGTCACCATCAAAACACACATACACGCACACATACACACGCACACATGTACAACAACATAACGCCCTCAAAACCCTTGTCCACCAAACTCGCGACAAACGAATGAGTCTGAGAAGTTGAGGATTATGTGCAGTAATTAGATGAATTCGTTCGTGTGAAAATGTTATTGTTGCCTCATACAACAGTTATTAAGCTTTATTGTTGTGTGTAGGCGTGGCGACATGCGCACTGCAAGCTGTCAGGCAGCACAGAGGGCAAAAGTCAGCGGGCGCCGAAAACACCCGAAAGTTGCCGACAAGTACCGACAATTAATTGGCACGAGCGGAGCACGTGGCGAGTGTAAGTGGATAGCAGGCGGGTGACAGGGATATCAACGACCCGTCCCTGCCCCTCTGTCCTCGTTAAAAACTAGTGAAGTTCTGGCTGGTTTTGATCACACCTCAGAGGATTTGGTTGGCGCCAAGAGCAGAGATCAGACGGTATTCAAGCACAAAGGCTGTTTGTAGAATGATGCGGTGTTGATGATGACGATGATGATGATGAAGATGATGATGATCATGATGATGGTGATGGTGGAGATGATGATGTTGATGTTGATGTTGATGATGATGGCATCGTTGGTATTACAATCTTAGTCATACAAACACAAATCACATCCGCTAGTTCTATTTCCGCGAAGACTTGCTATACCGTAATCCTATCATAAGCTTCTATAAGGCTTGGGGGTAGGACAGAGAGCATGAATGGGAGAAAGGAGCCCAAATAACCATCACTCCAGTTAAACATTCAATTCCTTTTTTTTATCATCCATTGCAAAAGCGATACTCACAAAACTTCACAATGTAACAAAAAAATAAAAAATCGCTTGAGCGTTCTTTGAGCCAACTCCCGCTGAAAAAAACAATGGCAGCTTCTATTGCCCCTGGTCGTTGTTTTCTGATGCTGTAATTCGTCCTGGAGGTCGAAATCAAGGCACGCGAGGTGGCGACAAGCGATCGGTCATGTCTGTCCCGCTTGTACAACCTGATCTTGTTGCCTTTTGTCCTCGCTCTGGCTCTGGTATCTATCTCTGCTGTCTCAGCTCCATGTTGTGAAGTTGGGGTTGTCTTGTGGTCTGGATAGTATGACTTACAGTTCCACTGGTGGTGGGAGGGTTATTTTAATTACACCTCCGCTATCCGTTTTAATGTATAGTCATTGTAGGCTACGTGTATAGTATGAGGGTAAGTATCATGATTTATACGAGGAAGTTCGTCAATTACGATCCTGCCTTTTTCTATGTACTGTATGTTATTGTCCATGTGTATGCCAGCTAACCCTTGAACGCAGCTGTTATGGAACAAAGCATGCTCTGGACTTGAAGGTGTTCAGGAGACCACCAAAAAAACTACAAGTACATGGAAACATGCTCCGCTTGTTTAACTGCTTCATTTAAAGGGACCCATTTTCACCACACCCCATTCGGCAGATCCGTTTAAAATTCACAGTGAATGTTGCCCCACTAGAAAAAAATAATTAGCTTGCAACAAAAAGCAACTCTATTGAAAGTATGGTTTTATTGGTAAATCAATAAATTCCGTATTTAGAAATGAACTGATAACTCAGTTCTTAACACAAAGATTTCCAGTCAACGTTGGGCCTACTTTGACGGTAAGGTGACCGTCTTTTTCCTCACCTTTCTCACCAGTTCATGTCTACGTGATCATCCATTGTTTGGAAATGCTCTCTCTCTCTCTTTCTCTCTCTTTCTCTTCCTCTCTCTCTCTCTCTCTCTCTCTGCAATAAATTCTGTAGTTTTGTACCTATATCAATACCTACCGCTCTATCGTAAAAAATATCATCTAGTAGATCGTAGAGCATATTGGTGTAGGTTAAACAGGGGAAATCACTCCCCGTCTAAAAATAAATTTAGCGGTAGGTTTGAGGAATTCCTGAACGAAATCCCACTTTATCATTGTAATATTAATGTAAATTTTAAGTTAACCCCGTTTTCGCAAATAAATAAATAAAGTCTTCGACTCTGGGCCTTTTAAATGAGGGCTTTCTCTTAGCAGTTTGTTGCAGTTTATTATAACTGTGTCATGGTTTTAAGACTCAGATGCACGATAGACTACATCTTGTTTTGATAAAGGAACTACGTCTCGTAACTATTTCAGCTGTGTAGGCCTAAATGTGTCAATTTTGTTTTAATGCTGTCACCGGCTTATGGCACTGGATTTATCAGCCTTATTGCTGTTGTCTGTATATAACTGGGGGAATGTAGTTACCAAACAAGAATATGGTTTCTTCTTCTTTTAACTTTGTCAAGCTGAGAAAAGTCTGCAACATTTCCAAGCGCGAATTTATGGGCTATAGACTGTTATTATTTTTAACAAATCCATCACACATGGAAATGTAAGAAATAAAGACTGATGATTAATAAAGTGTATCATCAAAATTGAAGAGAAAAATAAACTCACTGCAGGTTCTTCATTGCTTTTTGAGACATTAAACCACAAAACTGTAACTAAAAAACAAAAGTAGCTTTCAAAGACACCAGCTGCTTGCTCCCTTGTATTGAGATAAAGAAAGCATTTGACCACAAAACAATAGCAATGAAGTAAAGTAGCATTTAACTTCAAAACAAAGGTCGTGATGCAAAGTAATAAGTAGGGAAAGAGCTGCTTGGCTTCTTAGGTACAATAATAAACGTGTCCTTTTCCTTCTTCCTTGGGAGAGGGAGAAGGTCTCGTCTAGACTCAGTTACACTGTGTAGTTAGTTACAAAACGTCCAACACCGTGAGGAGAGAGCAAAATGAATGAACATTGAAAATGTTAATGCCTACACCCGCCATTGGCGATACGGCAGAAGGGGATGACCATCCCAGAGAAGCAAGAGTAGAAAACCTATATCAAACCTGAACCACCAGTGCAATGACACAGCTAAGATGAACAACGAAAACTTCCACTTTTATCTGCATTACTCCTGGATTCGAACCTGGGTCATAGTGTGGTAGGCGAATGCTCTATCACTGAGCTATGACGGTGGGACAAGAGGGTGAAAATAGAGTGATTAGAACCAATTAAAGATAAATCGAGCATTTAAAGACAAACATTAACTTAAAAAGCAGAGTGTCTCCTAAAAGTAACCATGTAACAAAGTAGCATTTTAAGTTATCATAATCTGTTTTCTGTCTTGTTTGCAGCAAACAGCTTTATGAGAGAGAAAGAAAGCAAATTGTTTTTTTTTTAAATTAAAAATAATGTTTCTCTCTATAAAGAAACATTTAAAACAGAAAACAGTAACATGCATTAAACAAAAGTAGCATTTCAGGTACTAGCTGCTTCCTGTCTTGTTCACATCCAACACCTTAAGAGGGTAACGAGAGAGAGAGGGAAACATAGCAGTCCCTGAGAAAGGGGTCGGGTGGCTATTGTTTCCAGGGACAGATGGCCTGGGTCGAGACGAAACTGTAGACGTCTTGAGAGTTTTTCACGTTGGCTTTGGGGAAACAGGGGACTAAGACAAAAACAGACGGAGTGTCTTGACTCTCAGCTACTGAAACTCAGACACACACTGTCTAAACACGTACCCTCAGAAGAAAAGTTTTAAAATGTTACGTTTGAGTAAATATGGGCTAAAACGTAAGCTTACACAGGGTATCTGTATTCTTCTACAGTTATTAACTCTCATGCATGCGTCGCATATTCTGTTTCGAGGAGACCAGGTCTCAGAGAGTCTCTGATTGTCAGCGGCGTAAAGCCACTGACAATACCAAGCCGCTCATGCACCACCGACATTGCCACCGCCGTTAGTCCTTATATTGTTGTTGGTGTTGTTGATTGTTGCTGATTGTTGTGATGTTATATACAGGTGCTGGTTCTCTTCTTCTCTCCGTTAAACTAAAACTGAAAATAAAGCATTAGAATAGCATTGCATGTTTGTTCAACGTAATCTTACGGTGCAGGTAATTTTGGGGTCTCAAAGCATTAATATCTTATTTGTAACGTTTTTGTTTCTTTCTCTCATCTAGCTACGACAGTTAACATTACGGTACACGCTTAACAAAGTAGCTGATTCTGAGAATAGATACCACAATGTCTAGCTAATCTACCAGCATCGAATGCAAACGGCGTTTTCCACTTCAAAGGATTTGACCAATTTCCATTATCCTCGCAACCGTAAATATAATTTGAGTTTACATTATGTCGGAGGCGTACTGTTGAGTCGTCATTGCAATGTCAAAAGCTAACCTTTCTTGCTCATTGAGGTCTACGTTCAATAAAATCAGTCATCGCGGCATTACCGCAATTACTCTTTCCGGTCATTTATTTTTCATTAAAGATGTTCAACATGTAATCGGCGGGTTATTTCTTGACAAGTAATTTGATAGTTATCGCTCCTAGCAAGACATTCACCATCTACCTTGTGCATCTGATTGAAATCCATCAACCGTTATCAAGAAGAATGGAGGTGGGAGTAAGGTGGGGAATGGCACTGTCAAAAGTAGTGTTGACAATTTTTGCCTCATTAATTTCCCAGGTGAAGTAGGTCTTGGTAGTGACAGCACCTGTATCAAAGATGCACATTCTTATAAACAATTTTATTTAATCGTTCAAATCTTTTTGTAATTTGATACTCTTGTACTTGATAAAACTAACACGAGAAATTGCAGATCAACTAGCTCCCTTGTAGTGATAAATCAATGTAGATAGGTGTGATAATTATATTCAGAGACTGAATGCCAGTGAATGTTCTAGACAAGTTAAGATAATTGGATTGTTTTAAGAACCCTTTTGATAGTGTTCTTGGTGATATTAGCTGTTTCAATACTTTTTGCTTTACTCTAAAAATCACTTCGGTGAATAGACGTTAAATGAAAATGGAAGAACGTATATTTATTTAGACCTGTTTTATGCATCATAAATCATACTTGTCACTCATTCGTTCCAAGCGGATGAGATGACCAGAACTCTTGGGTCAAAGGAATTTCTTCTTCTTCTTCTTTGACTTTGGATGTAGTCGTGATTGTGCCCAGAACAATGCAATGAATAAAATGCATTAAGAACTGTATTTATATACACATCTAGCCCGCTTTCTATGGTAAAAAAATTAATTTGATTTTTCTTGTCGTATGCATTGTTTTATGAATGTGATAACAACGTTTTATTCTAAATGTATTTTCACGCTCTTTCTGAAAGTGCCATTTCTAGGAAAATTACTACTAACGCTTGGAAGTTACAGATACGTTTTAAAAATAAAACCAAAATAAATGAAATATGACTACCTTGGTTTTCCTTTAATAAAATATTCTGGAATGGAAAAGACACTCCAATGCCTGCTTTTTTGCCTGAAGTGCTGGCTGGAGAACTTGTACAGCTGGTACTGAGGCTTGAAACCACATAATTGATGACTAACAACACCAATGGCATCAACACGGACATCAAAGACCAAGACCAATCCCTCAACGCGGTGCACAGCTTCAAATATCTAGGAGCAATTGTATCAGACAATTCGTCCAGGCAGGAAGTCCTCTCCAAGATAGTACAAACAACTGCGGCACTGACAAGGTTGAAGCCCACTTCAAGGTAAGGTTGCTGCGCTCCCTTGTCATCTATATCTTTCTATTTTCTTGCGAAACATGTACCCTCACAGCATACCTACAACAAATAATACAAAGCATGGAGACGAGGTGCCACAGAAGACTTCTTGGCTTCTCCTATACCCAGCACATCACTACGACGAAGTCCGACAGACCATCACACAAGCCATGGACAACACGATGACTTGCTTACAGTAGTAAAGAAACGGAAACTCCGATGGTATGGCCACATCACCAGAGCAAAGACAATCTTGCAAGGCACGGTGCAATGAGATAGAAGAAGAGGGAGACAGAAAAAGAGGTGGGAAGGAAACATTTCGAGAATGGACTGGCTTGACACTCAGTGAAGCCATGAAGGACTTCCGAGGACAGAGAAACATGGCGTACGCTGGCTAAACGATCATCTGTAGTGCCCCAACGACCTTCGAGTTATGAGATAGGATATGACAAGTTAGGATGTGATAGAATAGGATGAGCATAGCATATCACAAGGTCAGAGAACAAATGTCTACACTTTAGTTAGAACAGTCATGTCTACAGTTTAACTGGAAAAACGTTGTGAGCATGTCACTATGATGCAGACGTTTTTATTCATTATATAAGTGTACATTTATTCAGTCACTCAACTGTAACCGAAAACGTTTTTGAAACTACATAATAGGGTAAAATGCGGTTCTCTTTCCTAGACCTGTTGGACGTGGATATATCAGTTTTTCTTCATCAGAGTCAGATGCACCCATTTCAAAAACCTTCGGTGTATTTTTACGTTCTATACACCTGCACAATTCACTGCAAGCCAAATCGTTTGTTCTACAAGAGCATCTGCTGGACACAAACATGTTATTCTTGCAGCTATACCGTGTATACTTGGCAGTGATGGTGTCGGGCACAGATGGCTGAGTCGTCCACTGTACACCGAGTTCGTCCTTGGTCCGTTTCCACCCATTGGTCGTCCGTCGGATCTGGAGCATCAATTATGGGAGTAATGGCTCTTCTCCAGACTCCAGACACGTAGTTTGCCCTATAGGCATGCACTGTGAAGCAGTCAAGGTTGGGCGGTGTTCTTTTATCACGCCTGCATGTCGGTTTGAAGTGCTAATATCTGGCCTCGTTTACGGAAGTCCAATTCACTTGCAATTCACTTGCCCATATAGCTTACACACGAACGACTCAAGAGATGAAATAGTACACTCAAACACCTCGCAAAACTTATCTAAACTATTGTAATGTTCGAATGAGATCAGCTGACCCCCTCCATCAGCATCAAAGGTTTAATTTTTGCCTTTCCACAAAATCAACTCACTGTATGAGGTGGTTCATATGCCACACGTACCGAGTTCGATTCCAGCAAGAGGCGAATTTAAATGACTTAGGCACGAGACTATTCAAGTTACCGAGGGTTTTGTTTTGGTTGTCGCCATGTTGAACTGTTTTTTTTCCCAATACGCTGCGCAATAGCATCAACCCCAAATCACCAAACGTGTCGGGGACGTGATTCGCTATTCTCTGGATGTCAGGTATTCCATCAAAAACAGCGGCATACTCTGCTTTTGAATCGGGTACCTGCATTCGTGGCACTGTCTTTTAAAAAAAATGACTAAGCGCGCTTTTGTTTGTCTTGGCCATTTCTCCGTTGGTGAGGCTGAAGCATTTTGGAAGCCTGAGCAGACTGTGTACCAAAGTTTCCCGCAGATTAATATACCTGTGTTTTAACAGAAGTAGGAGTTTGGGAAGAAGTTGTGGATTGTCTTTAATCTACAATAGGTTATATTAGCATAATTATATGTGCACAAACACACAAACACACACACATTCACACTCACACACGCTCACACATAAATACTTCTATTATCTGGTTTCGTACATTAAAATTGTGTACACAAATACACTCTCTCTCTCACAGATACACACACATTCACTTACTGGCATGTGCGCATGCACATCTGTCGACGTTTATTATTAATACATTAATTGTTTTCATTAATAATGATGATGATCATCATCATCATCAAAGGACACGAGACGAGTTGAGCAGCAGCATGAATTTCTGTAACATAAAGTAATTGAATACATCAGCAACGTGTCGCGGCTATGTAATTTTGAATGTCTGAAATTGTATTTTTCTGATTCAAAAAGTCCTTTCTCATACAAGAAATTCTCAAAAAAAATATAATTTCTACCTTCATTCTGCGTTTTGTCTTCACGATCCTTAGCTGACATTTTGATGAGCTCCCCTTAGAAACTACAAGGGAAGCAACCGATTATATTTTTGTAGCAAACGTAGGCTATGTATCTCCCATTACCAGTTTTTCTTACATTGTGCTTAATTTAGAAAAATAAAATCGATTTTTCGGTTAATCGAAGTGAAGAAAGTTGCACGGAACGAAACGTTGTAGCTTAAAACAACCATTCAACATTGTGAAAAACACCTTCCCCTTGGTATCTACATTCATCACTTACGACATGTTGCAAAAGTTCATTTGATATTACAGACTAAGCGTCGGTATTTCTGCAAATCCCTTATATGTGTTAAATAAAGGTCATTTATACAAGAAGGTAAATGTCTGGTGGTTATCGGACAATGAAGTTGTATTTTATTGTATTTTTTGTATTGTGAGAAATGTTATGTTGCGCAGGAACACATAGGCCTACAATTCATTCCAAGGTTCATTTCAATTCAATTAAATGCAGTTCAATATAATTGTACGTGTATTTTGTTTGCACGAATGTGATATTAGATGAAAACGTGAACGGGTATGCACGTTTTTATTTTCTTTAACCTTTGTTCATAAAGTCACAACAAAACTCATGGACCGTGATTTAAATTCTCAGCAACTGGCGTCGCGTCGCCACAGAACTACTCGGTGCCGCTAGCTAGAGACTAACAAAACCAACAGGCAATAATATACATTGCCTCATATACACCATCTTTACTTATCTGTGTGCCACACTGCGTAGCTGAGACTCGCCGAGGTTTATGTTTGCCTCTACTTGTGAGAGGTACTGGCGAGTCTCAGACATGCTGTGTGAGCTGGGTGCTATAGAGTATACTGTAATGTATGTACAGCTTCTGACATCAGTTTTCTTTGGCAACAGTTTCATTAACAATTGCATTCTGATGAACAATATTCTTTGGTTCCTTCTCGTGCTGTTTGCTATAGAGTCACTAAATGTAAAGCTATAGAGTCATTATAATTATCTGAGAATCAGAAACCACCATGGGGTGGACCAGCTTTCCCTACTGTTTTCTCTTTATCAGGGGAGCTATAGTGGAAAGAGGGTAGCCGTCAGGGGTCCATTGTGGGTAGCCAGCTACCCGGCATATGTTGCCTTCCTCTTCTCTTCACTGGTACTCGGGGTGGATGTGAACTTAATTCGACTTCCGTCTGATGATTTTTTTTTTGCATGAAAGCAAAAGGGAAAGGGGTACGAAAACTGGGTGTGTGTGAACTAAAAATTGAGCGGTTTATGAATTTGCTCCATCACAGTGGACTTACGGAGAACGGGTTGAGTGTAATATTTTTGCATATGGGTAACCACCTGAATGTAATTTTACCTAGCGAAGTATTCAGCTTACATACAATTTTATGAAGTGTTTTTTTTTTAAATGTGGATGACATTTATACGTGGATGATTGGTTTTTGTGTATGTGTTTGTGTGTGGGTGTGTATGTGTGTATGTGTATGTGAGTGTTTGATATAAAAAGGTATCTTTTTATTTGTACATCGCCCTTTGTTCGCTGGCATGAAATAACGCGATAAAAGGCCCATGGTCAAGTTGTATTGTTACCAACCTTTAATTCCGAATCAGAATATAGACTTATTATGGCCGTTTATCTGTGCTTTTCATTTTAATAGTTTTTGTTCTTCTTCTCGTCAGTGTTATAGTGTAGCGGTAGGTTTGTACAAAGTTAGTGATGTAAGCTTAAGTGTTGTTGAACCCGTTACCTGCAGAGAGGATCCCTCTCCTTCTTTTCCCACCCCAACCCCCCCCCCCCCCAAAAAAAAAAAAAAAAAAAAAAAACTACAATCAATGTGAAGGAAAATATAATAACAAGAAGTAACGAAAACTGATATAAGAACGCACCGCTTGACTTGTTGACTCGTACTCTCGTACTGTACTTTAGTGAATGGGACAAGGACAGCAAACAGGAAAACATAATAGAGCTTAAACCACCCCGCCCGTTGATGAATGGAGCGACAAAGCTGTTGTGTGTCTTAGCATCTGGTCCTCCCGTTGCTCGAGCTGCATAGTAGTCATCATAGCTCTTTCTTGCTTGTCTACCTTCTTCTCTTTTTAAAGCCGTCTCCGCTTCAGGTCTCTCTCGCCTCTCGCCCCTCCTTGGTTCTGGCAAAGTTCTGGCACGTTCAACCCTTCCAGGCTCTCTTGCCTCTTCCGCTTGCCAGCCAATCACGGGGTGGCAAATTACGACGCGGCGGGCGACTGACAAGTGAAAGGGGTTGGGCTTCTAAGCAGCGGCGACACTGGGAGTGAATGGCGGCTTTTTGTTCTCTTGTTGGTGGTAGTAACTAGTAGTTGTATTAAGAAAGAGAGAGAGAGAGAGAGAGAGAGAGAGAGAGAGAGAGAGAGAGAGAGAGAGAGTGGGGAAGAAGGGGGGGGTGAGGGAGTGAAAAGAGAAAGGAGGTGTAGAAAAGGAGTGAAAAGGTGAAGAGGAGAGTATTTGTAGCAGCTCTATGGCTCTAACGTTTAGCTATAGGAAGTCAGCAAAAATAGAAAACTACAGAGAAAGAGCCGCTACAGTGACGACGAGAGAAGAGAGACAGAAACACATCATACCAGAATGTTGGGGAGGAAAAAAAAGAAAGAGCACGCGCAGAAGCTAGAGGGAGGAAGTGGTCGTTTATACAGATTTGTCACAAACTCACACAACTGCCGCTACCATCCCGGGGTGGGAGTTTATCGCCAGGATCGAATCTGCTGGAGACGCTGATTGAGAGCCGTGGCGGTGATTAAAAGCTTCGCTGGCCACTCTTTCTATAAAGGCCCGCTCATCCGTCCAGCTCCGTTTCAGTCTGCTTGTGCCGTTGCGCGCTAGTGGAAGAAAGGAAAGAAAAGGGGGAGAAAAGGTTACAGGATTTTTAACTGAAGGAAGAAAAGGAAGGAAATGAACAGGATTTTTGTTCGGTTTGAGGAAAAGAGACGAAGTCAAGATCGTTGAATTTTGACTGAAATTGTTCGTTCAGCTGTTGGTTTTGCTTATGTGTTTGTCGTTTTCACCTGACCACGAGGACTGTGTTGTTCTTCTACTTATCGTTTTGGACAAGAACTAACGTCAACTTCCGAAGGAATTGCTTACAACTGTGGATCAGTAGTGCAACATTGACGATCCTTTTGGATTATTTATTCTGGTATGACTTGTCCAATTTTCGTGTATATCGACAGTGATCGTGAATCGTTTGTACATTTGAAAAATAAAAGTCTGATTGTTCAAACAATTAGAAGAAGCGTCCTCTTAAAACCGTGACAACATCTAGAATGAACAGCTAACATCATCAGTTTATTTTGTATGCCCTGTGTCTAGACAACCTGACTCAAAAGCTTTCAGTTCGATCGTGTGTTGACGACTCTATGACTTGAATCGTTAGTCTGTAGTTTTATAAGAGGATCTTCTTTTACTACTGGGGAAAAAGGTGTGTATTTCTTTTTATATCAATCAATCAATATTTCATTTATTGTCTATTCACACATTCAGGTGATATTTGACATTAATTAATAACAACAACAATATAAATCAAATCACAATTAAGAAACCTTAAAACAAAATGGAATGAAAGGGGAAGAGGGATTTAACACCAAACTATAAAAGTCTACCAATAGGAGTCATTGCAATAATTTTCTCAATTGCTGGTATCTGTGAATGATGTAATACATCATCATCATTTCTTTTCATTTAGCTTGTCATTTTTCAACTTTATCGTCCCTTCTAACATCCGTTATAAAACTTCACAGCGTTAATGAATGGGATTTGCGGAGGAAGGGGGGGGGGTGGAATCTTTTTTTTTACAACAACGGTGTCTTCATCGCATTATCTTTTCCCCACACTCAGTACTTGAGGACACGCGACTTTGTTATGAAAGAACACGGGTCTGGGACGTCCCCTTCAGTTACACGCTTCCCTCTCATTGTTGCCAAGACTCGTGTGAGCATAGCGGCATTGCCACGCCACGGTAATACTGTTTTAATTATTGGGAAATACCCCTATTACCCCTATTTGCGGTTTGAGCTTTATTCTGCTGAGTATACAGACACCATTCCCCCTCCTTTTCGTTTAGTTAAATGCTTCTGTTGTGTTGTTTCTGCTGTAAAACACGTTTAATAAATACGGTTTTTTTTTAAATTCGAAGTTTCCAGCATTGCAGTTTTAGCATTGTTGAGGTGAATTATTCAAAAACGCATTCAATGCAATATGGTATAATTTATGCCTTGCAACAAAATCTACCCCTATTGTGGCTGTAGGCACTGTCATATTCTTTCTTCAGATTCAAACAAATTTTGGATTGCAAATCGAGGACTTAGTTTCTGCACTACAATTAAAATTACTATGTGAATTTGTTTGAAGTTAATGCAGTTGATTCTTGATGTAAACCTCGAATCCCGTTTTGCTTGCTTCAGGGTGTTTCTTACATGGTCACACGAAAAACGCAGTGAAAACATGTTTCGAGATTTGCTACGTTTTTTTGGTTGTTGTTTGTTCGTTGGGCTTTGACCCCTTTAACTTGTGGGAAACTCTTTTTTTAAAAACCAGGTTGAATATGGTGTTATTAACGCACACTTTTAAGATATGTATTGTTTGTTGCTTTCTTTGTGTGTGTGTGGGGGAGGGGGGTTAGGGGTGAGTGTTTCTTTATGTATATGTTTTTGAGTGATTGCTCACATTAGTTTATAATAAATAGACATGTTGATAACTGTAAAAAGCAAAGAGTATTTATTTGTGTTGATGATTGGGACAACATAATACAAAACGTTATTTTCTGTTCATTATAATGTGAAGCATTAGTACTTTTCACGAGTTTAAATAATATTATATTGTATTTTTTGTTGTTGTTTAATGAACTCATGCCTTGATCAAGCTTAAATGTATTGTTGCGTGTGCGTTTTCTTTAAAATGTATTCTTTTTAATGCTCCCTTCCAATATTTTTAAATAAATTGCTTCGAATTTTTATGTTGTTTCTTTCTTACCTGCACCGTGGATCGGACTTTGGTTAACTGTAATCAATTGATTGATTGATTAATTAGGTCATTTCTTTCTTTCTTCTTCTTCTTGTTCTTCTTGTTCTTCTTCTTCTTCTTCTTCTTCTTTACACTTCCAACAGTTGTGTTAAACCATGTCTACGGTTAAACCATCAATTACAACATAATGCTTTTTCATCCTGAAATAATTAGTGCAGGATGTGTTAACCATTATTGTGGGTACCGTTTTTTTTTTTCAAAACAATAATAGTAGAATTAATTTGAATTGAGGATATAAGAGTCAGCCTTAATGTTACATATAAGTACATATAGATCGTATATAACAGCTTTGAATTGAAGCTGAATATTTCCCCTGAACAAACATTGAATAATGCCCTAAAAGGAAATAATTATTTTTAAAAAAGGACTGACGATCCAAACATGAGGGACGACGTGGAGACGAAATAGAGGGTTATGACGTTTTATATTAGGCTACGTTGTTGCTGGTGCTAGTTTTTTCGATGGTCATGAACAAGGAGAAGAAGGAAAATGAGGATGCGATTATTTACACATGTTAAAATAAGGTGTTAGAGGTAACACAAATGGAATGTGTAAAAAGGTAACTAGTCACAAAGTTGTTGAAAGGAACAACAAACACAAACAAAACAAAACAAATTCAAATGGGAGGTGAATAATTGGGGATGCGTGCAAATGGAGATGAGAGTTGGGGCAATACAACGCCAATTAATCTACAAGGAACAGATTATTTGAAAAATATAAGTATACGAGGCCAGTAGGTCCAGTAGTTGTTTATTAGCAAACTCACGTTCTTCGAATTGGGGTCATCTCTCCAAGGAGTCTACAGACAAACAAGGTTGTCTGCTGCGCTGTTCCACTGTGAATCGACATCAATATTAATTTGGTATAATGATTTGTAGTAGCAATGTAGTTTCTTGATAAAGTTGATAAAAACATTAAACAGCCTTAATAAATTAGGCAATGTAAATAACTATAAGCCTATCTGAATAGATGGTGCATTGGCTTTAGAAATTAGAATCACAGCTTCTCCCCCGAAAACAAAATTTGAAAGGAAATAAAGAGTAGAAGACAAAACGGTAGTGTCATTTTACAATTGTAATATTTTTCATCTTATTCCCTTACTAATGTTTTGTTGGGATTTATTTATTTATTTATTTTTGGGGGGCAGGGGGATAGGGATTGCAGTATTAATACTTGATTGTTAAAGTACTGTTGATTTCACCATAAATATTTGAAAATTATTTTAAACTGTTATAGCTATTATGGAATGCTTTGCTTTTGCTCGCGACTATTGAATTTAATTATTGTCTTACCAAATAGCATTCTTAATCTTAGGAGAAAGTTCCAGGAGTTTGGAGACGAATTATGAAAAATAAAAGATTGTTGTAAAGCTAATAGTATTTATTTATTTATTTTATTACAGAAAGCTTAGAATTATTCAGCTAATGATTTTAACATTTTCTATTGTATACTTTAAAATATACTTTAGGAATGTTCGCCGCTCCCTGCAAACGAATCCTTTTAATTGCTTTAATTATAAAAAATAAAAAATATGGCATGTGATAGAGTTATGCCTGTGTGTGAGTGAGCATCGAAGAGTTCTCGGGGGTTCGTTGTGGAAACTGCTGGAGAGCGAGGAAGCTCATATGTTTAAGGATTTTGCGGTTCCGACGGTAAATCTGTTAAATCTCTACGAGGCAGGCTCGACTTCAATCCCAACTAATGGCCCTCGGAAAAGAGGTTTTCTGACCTTAAGCCCCCATTGATATATTGCCGTGGAGTGTATCTTTCTTCTTGAAAGCATGGTCTTTAAATCGCCGGAACAAACAAGCTACAGCAAACTGCCCATCGCTTTGACCTCAGCTTTCTTTCTCTCTCTTTAAAAAAATTTAAATGAAATACGTTACACAGCCAGAAGGGATGAAAGTCTTTGAGCCGCTTTCCAGAAATTATGGCGAAATGAAGAAGAGCGGCAGGCAGTCAGTTTTTTTTTTTTAATTTTTGTTTTATAAAAGGCTGGTTGGCATTTCTGTTATAAAGGCTGTTTGACTACCCCCTCTAACCTCCACCCTCTTTTTTGGGCTTTATTTCACGCATATTACACTGTCAGGGTGCTTGTCTTAGCCCTGGTTTCGCATGAGCAGATTTACGAGCTGGCTGCAATATGCTGAAGGACGATAGCGAGCTCCGATCACTTCCCTTTACAGAAAAAAAGCAACCTTGCCCAGTGCGTGTTGCTTTCTTCCGCCGGAAGCTTCATCATTCACTTCCTGACATGCGCACAGACCACATTTTGTAACGGGGGACTTTATCCCCTTCTCGCACGTCACACTGGGTGTCCGAAGTGATTTGACACTAGCAGAGAGCTCTTGCTATCCGGTTCTTGCTCCTTTCTTCTTCTTCTTCTTCTTCTTCTTCGTCTTCTTCTTCTTCTTCTTCTTCTTCTTCTTCTTCTTCTTCTTCTTGATGCTTTGTATGTCTCACAGGTATATATGCTATGTCATTGTCTTTTTTCATATATCTTGCTCAACTTCTAAAAATTCGACTGACAAACCAACAAAAGCACAATTTTCGAGTCTTGAAACTTATATTGTAAAATATTATTATTTTGTTAAGTTAACGTGTCCAAATTATCTTTCATTAGCAGAAGCATTGTTGATTTCACTTGGAATAGAGTTAGGGCGGCATACATAGCCTATCCTATCCTATCCCGTAACTCTGAGGTCGTTGGGGCACCACAGATGATCGTTTAACCAGCATTCTCCATCTTTCTCTGTCCTCAGCAACCCTGATGGCTTCGCTCAATGTCAAGCCAGTCCATTCTCGAATGTTGTATTTCGAAACAAATAAATAAAGAAAAAAAAGTCATTATTTTGTGGTGTCGCAGTACGGTACATAATCGGTTACCCTGTTTAAATAATGATTATTTACAATTGCCACAAGCAATCAAAGTGACCAACATACTATGATTGCATTCATCTACATATTACGAAAGATAATAATAATAATAATAATAATAATAATAATAATAATAATAATAATAATAATAATAATAATAATAATAATAATAATAATAATAGTAATAATAATAATAATAATAATAATAATAATAATAATAATAATAATAATAATAATAATTATAATAATAATAATAATAACAATAATAACAATAATAATAATAATAATTTAATAATAATAATAATAAAAATAATAATAATAATAATAATAATAATAATAATAATAATAATAATAATAATAATTTAATTTATTATTATTATTATTATTATTATTATTATTATTATTATTATTATTATTATTATTATTATTATTATTATTATTATTATTATTATTTTGATTTTAAAATTTACGGGCATCCCTCAAAAGAATCTTTAGGGCAGTTGCAGAAAAACGACAATGCAAAGTGGTGGTTCACCCGTCCCCTATACGCTTAATGTGTCCAGGGACGTAAATTTTACTAAAAACAAACGACAATGCATTGAATTTATTACAGATTTTATTGTTGTCATTAAAATTAATATCCTTGTTGTTTGCAGTCTGCACTGACAAGGCGCTGGCATTGAATTGACCACGATGACCATCTGTATGGACAAGATGCACCGACAATCTATATGACTTGCGTAATACGTCAGCTGCGCCTTTTGGTGAGTTAAGAAATTAATCTGCCTTCAGGCTTCTCCTTCCCAATCTTCTTCCTTCTCATCCTCTTCCGCCCCACACGCGTCATCTTATTCTCTTCCTCCTCCTCCTCTTCGTCCCCTTCTTCTTCTTCTTCTTCTTCTTCTTCTTCTTCTTCTTCTTCTTTCGTTAAAGTATTATCGACGATGATGGTGGTGGTGATGATGATGACGACAATGATGACGACGACGGTGGTAGTTATACACTTTGGGAACTTACATGGGGTTTCAGATTAAATAGTATCCCAGCTTTCTGGAAATATAGTGCTTTAAATTCCCACTGTCGCTGTCTTTCTCCTTTGTTCTTTCTCATTCCTGCTCTGTTCTATCAATCTAATATACTATCTTCTTCTTCGCTAGACCAGTCACCTACCTTTCTTCTTGAAAACTCTTCCGGGACAAAACTCCTCATTTGTGTGTGAGGTCTGTTGGATCAGCTTGGGAACATTGGACGCTTTCTGTCTGCGTGAGATATCTTTATTGTAAAGTGACCGGCTGGTGGAGTGCCTTCAGGGTTACAACTAAGGTTGTTTCGGCAGATCTTTTATACGGATCAGGGGTGAGTCATCTTTCAGCGAAGTTGTGGTCTTGATTTTGTGGTCCTGATTCGGCTCTTTGCAGTCCGCTGGACCCTGTAAGCAATGAATAACTAACTAACTTATAGGATATAAAGTGAGTTGGTTATAGTCAAAGTCTCTCTCTCTCTCTCTCTCTCTCTCTCTCTCTCTCTCTCTCTCTCTCTCTCTCTCTCTCTCTCTCTCTCTCTCTCTGCTCCCTGTCTGTCTGTCTGTCTGTTTCTCTCTCTCTCTCTCTCTCTCTCTCTCTCTCTCTCTCTCTCTCCATCCCAAATTGGTTTGTCTTTGAAGCTGCCTGTAGCTCCACCTACCTCACGATATAGACAGAACAGGCGTGTACGCTTAACTTGAGATAAAGTGATAAATTTGACAGTACAAGTCTAAAGCCGAACGGTATCTAGTAAGCAACTTTCATCGAGAACCATCAACACAGGAAGCTTGTCATGCGCGTAGCATCATTAAAGGTATTAACGTGTTAGTAACTAAAGCAATTTTCTCCATCAATGATCAAAGAACGAAGGTAATGCCGATGGAAATCCTACTACCTCAAATCTGATTATGTTGATACTTCAGACTGTTGTACCGTTTGTCCGAGGCTGAAGAAGAATGTAATCTGATATCATGTCTAGGCTTGAGCTCCCCCCACCAAGAATGTAGAAACTAGTCAGGGGACTGTATCATTGACATTGCACAAGTACTTTGACTAGTCCATTGTATGAGTAGACTGTGAAAGTCAGTGTGTGTGTGTGTGTGTGTGTGTGTTGGGGCGCAAGCGCGCGTGCGAGCGGGTGTGTGTGTGAGTGCGCGTGGGTGTTTGGAGAGAGAGATGGGGTCGGGGAGTTGGAAAAAATCATTAGTATTGAGATTGCCTTGCGTTAAATTTTTAATTGTGGTGCCATTACAAAAGTTCCATAGATAAGAGTCATGAGTTCATCTTCATCATTATTGCGATGCATATCACCAATGAAGAGGAACTAGAATTAATAAAAGTATACAGTTCGATAGGGTTTTTGAGCTGAGGGCGAAAATGAGGTGTGGGGAGGTGTTGGGGTAAGTTATCAGACCCCTGTCACATCCTTCAAGTTCCGGGTCTCCTAGTTTATCCGAGCGCATTTGCGCATGCGCTAGGTCATGTCGGGCCGGCTTTTTCACGAAGTTCTTAGGCGTCATAACCCTAACCCTAACCCAAACCCTAACCCTAACCCTAAACTCTTAACTCTAACCCAAACCCTAACCCTAACCCTTACGAAGACTATGATAGCACTCTGCGCATGCGTCGAATTTTGTAACGCGTCGACCAATCAGAATGCTCCCATTCGCTCCCCAGCCCAGCTAAGATACTAGGAACTGTGAGGATGTCACACCCCATAGCCTATGCCATTGTTTTCACAGTGCGAAAACTACGAGCGTCATTAGCCGGTAACCCCGTTGGAGTGCCGGGGTTTCAGTATAAATAGTATCCCCACTTTCTGGAAATTTAGTGCTTTAAATTCCCACTGTCGCTGTCTTTCTCATTTGTTCTTTCTCATTCCTGCTCTGTTCTATCAATCTGATATGCTATCTTCTTCTTCGCTAGACCAGTCACCTACCTTTTTTCTTGAAAACTCTTCCGGGACAAGACTCCTTATTTGTGTTTGAGGTCTGTTGGATCAGCTTGGGAATATTGGACGCTTTCTGCCAGGTGGTCACTAGGGCTTCCTATGATGTTATTATTTAGCAATGTAGGCGTTTTATATGTATGTGTTTTGTTGATAATTTATAATGATGTTTGTATTCTATTTTGTTTTTGTAAACGCGGGTTCGATAAATTAGAGTATAGCCTCAGCATCCCCTGCGTGGAATGTCTTTATTGTAAAGTGACTGGCTGGTGGAAGTCATTCAGTTTTACCACTAGGGTTGTTTCAGCAGATCTTTTATGCGATCGGGGTTTGTCCGGTCCTGATTTGGCTCGGAAGAGTCCGCTGGACCTAAAGCAATAAATCATGTAATGTAATGTAATGTAATGTATTAGCAGGTGTCGAAGCGGAGCGTTAAATATTCTAATTGTCTCACCAATTGCCAATTGTCGCATGCCGTGTCAAGGCTGCTTTGATTGTTCACGGTAACGGTTCTGAAGCCTAAACCCTTGAGTCAGGGCATTTTGAAGATCTCTCGTTTTCAGCCTTCCTTTTTTTTAAATCTTGCTATTTCACCGCTTAAAATAGCCATCTACTTTTTGTGAGGCTCTAGCAATAAAAATAGGGAAATAAATCACCTGTTAGAGATTTTAAAGTCAAAGTGTCCGTTTTATTCAATAGAATATCAAGCTCAGAAATGTTATCAAGGCGGGCGCATTTGAGGCGGTCTTGTTTGCGGTCTTCTTTTGTTAAAAGTGTTCAAAGTAGAATTGTCGTTTTGCTTCGCAGACATTTTTTGTCGCACGCACGCCCTACAGCAAAGAGGCGAAATGCAAAAAAAAATCTTGATGCTTAATGTCAAATAATGATTCTTTCGACCTGTTGCTTCTTTTAATTCAACCCGATTAGAATTATTACTGCAACAAAGTATAATGCAGATGCTGTTTTTAAGTCAGCCGCCCTACCGCAGCGCTGAGAAAAGTAAACATTTGCACACAGACGAGCAGTGAAAATATGGTACACGCATACAATGAAGCGAAAACAGCTGAGAATCATTCCGTACACCTGAGCAACACCTGCGGCTGTAACCATCTCTCGGCCGCTAAAGCCGCTGCTGTCCCTTGTCCAATTAATCACCCTGGCGACGCCTGTGGTCGCAAACAGCTGGACAATCGCTGACCAGTGCTGGACAACGGTCATTGAAGTCTGCTCCTCGTCGCCAGGCATCAGGTCAAGAAGTCGACGATAGAACCCTGTAGCGAAATTTCTGTGGCCTTTGACACCCAACACTTCCGGGGTTACCCATAGCGTCTGATTCCCATTAATTCTGGAATATTTATTTATGAATTCAATTTTAGGTGCTTCCCGACGCCTTCGTGTGAAATTGCACCTCTCTCTCTCTCTTTTTTTTCTCTTTCTCTTTCTCTGTTTGCTCCTATCAGTCTGTTTGCATTAGGAACAAATGAGTCAGTAGCAAATATATTAAAATGGTAAATAATTATGCGCTAAAACATAAGACTTAATTTTATTTAATTCATTAGTAAAAACGGACTCTAGTTATGCTAGAAATCCAGTGGAAATACTACTACTACTACTACTACTACTACTACTACTACTACTACTACTACTAATAATAATAATAATAATAATAATAATACTAATAATAATAATAATAATAATAATAATAATAATAATAATAATAATAATAATAATAATAATAATAATAATAACAACAAAAACTTAATAAATATCAACTGTCATGACCCAGGTAAAAGCACAATGTTTCGGACTCGTCAACTGCACACAGACAGACCGAACCATATTAAGGTTAGGTCTGGTGGATCTGGCGTGTCTTATATAGCGGTGCACTGGGATTTACGCATTCTATTTTCCATAAAATCATCATACACAGCTCTTTTACGACAATCAGCATACAACACAACACAACACAACACACAACACAACACAACTTTAATTTGTCCAATACAAAAAAAAATAAAAATATAACGATAATAAAAAGAATTTTTCTAACATAATAATTACCTAAAGAAAAGTTTCAGCAATTGTGACCTTTCTCATGTCCATCATCAACGAACATGTTCCCCGTCCCCCAGTACAAATAATTAGTGGGAGGAGAGGACGGGAAGGGCAGTGAACAGTGATTAGGGGCAGGATGGGTAGAGCGAAGCCACCTGTGCTGTGCTGAGGTGCTGTGCTTCAAAGTCCAGCAGACGACCAGCAACAGACGCTGTTTTTGTCACACCTGATTTCATGGATCCACTATTGGAGTAATATTACATTGCTTCAAAGAGCGCGATTTCCCTATATTTTAATACCACTATAACCCGGTTGTATTATATTTATAAAGTTGACCTGATTTTTTTTAAAGGAAATAAGTTTTATTCAATTTTTTTTCTAAGTTCGGGGTTTAGAGGGTTAGAAATTTTAATTCGTTAAACTATATTTTCTAATTCTTTTTTTGCTGCACAAGTGCGATTAAAAATGACACGATATTCCGTGCAACTCCAACCAAAACAGGTTGTTGTTGTTGTTTTTTTCAAAATAAATTTGTTGCTGCACTGACTTTGAATAACAAGAAACACATTAACATTTTCTGGCTTCTGTCCAACAAGCGCTATATATTTGTTAAATCTTTTAGTTGTATATCAATAATCATTGTTAAGATGATATTACATAGCTAGCACAAAAAGGGGGAGAAGTTAGTTTGATGAGGCGGGGATGCTATAATAATAATTAAATAACGTAATTATGAATTATTCAGCATGCTAGTGTTTCTATGAACTTAAAAGTCGATGCTTTAAAAATATCTACTATTAAGTCCAAAATGTACATTTGCATGGCGATAGCTAGTGGTTCATTTCATTTTTACCAGAATAAAAGTTTTTAATACTTTTTTCTAACTAGGAACCCTTTCAAAGAATATTATTTACACCTTCGGTAGCCCATGCATAGTGGCTTGAAATAAATCTGCCCGTCTAGGTCAATTTCATCCATTTTCAACGCTCATTTTCATCTTGCCTGCCTTGGTCAGGTTTCGAAGCGACGTGGTCGTTTTCCAGTGCACTATGATTAGTGTCACCTCCTGTGTTTGCGTTTGCGTTCTTGCCGTCAACTTGTGTTTCTGTGGAGTACCATGTCTGCTGCAGCAAGAACATCTGCTGTTTAGGAATATCAAAGTACATATACATTTTGTTTAGTATCGTTGTATCAAAGTATATTTATGTGTTGTTCATTCTGGAATGGACAGAAAACTACTCAACTGAATGTAATTTGTCCACAGCTGCAAACTTACTTATTGTTGAATGAAATCAGCGAGTTGGAGTGGGATGAGAGAGAGGAGAGAGTGGGGATGTGGGCAAGTGTACAGCGATTTGCGTCTTTCTGTTGTAGGCCTATGCTGTTGCATTGTATTGAATTGTATTGTATTAAGTTCTACCAATCCAATATCGAAACTATATTGTATTTATTGTATATTATATTTATTGTATAATGTATTTATTGTATATTGTATTTATTGTATATTATGTCCGTTGTAGTGTATTCTATTCTATTTTCGAAGCTCAAGCTGTATACAAGTGTGCTTTTACTGCCGTTACAGCTGTCTACACAACATATGGCTTAAACATAAATGTATTCAACAAACCAAATAACAGTGCAAGGGCGCACTTAAATGAGTGCTACACAAAACGTAATATAATAATGATTACAATAACTATGAAAAGTAATTGCAGCTAAAGGACAAGGGACTGCACAGTTTGAAAAATAGTCAGTGAAACAAATTAATACTTGTGTCTTTGAGTCACTTTAATTATCTCAGAATATTAAGACTCCACATGCGTGCATAGGAACTTCAGCTGTTATCTATTAGAAAGTTAGAGTACTATTGCCTCAGTTAAAAGAGGCGCCCTCATTTATTTAAAAGTTACCCCTTGGGGTCATGAGCAATCTTGCCACTGTAGATTGTTCAAACCTATAAAGGGAAAAGTGAAAGCCCCAGTTGAAAACCTGTCTTTCCTTTGTAGGCAAGACAGATTCACTGCGGCAACAGTACCCCCGTTGGAGTGCCGGGGGTTTTCAGTATAAATAGTATCCCCACTTTATGGAAATTTAGTGCTTTAAATTCCCACTGTCGCTGTCTTCCTCATTTACTCTTTCCCATTCCTGCTCTGTCCTATCACTCTGCTATACTATCTTCTTCTTCGCTAGATCAATGACCTACCTTTTTTCTTGAAAACTCTTCCTGGACAAGACTCCTTGTTTGTGTATGAGGTCTGTTGGATCAGCTTGGGAGAGTTGGACGCTTTCTGCCGGGTGGTCACTAGGGCTTCCTATAATTGTATTATTTAGCACTATAGGCATTTTATATGTATGTGTTTTGTTGATGATTTATAATGATGTTTGTATTCTATTTTGTTTTTGTAACCGGGGGTTCGAGTAGTTGGGGTAAAGCCTCAGCCGTCCCCTGCGTGGGATGTCTTTATTGTAAAGTGACTGGCCGGTGGTGGGCATTCAATTTTCCCACTAGGGTTGTTTCGGCAGATCTTTTATGCGGATTGGGGGTTGTCCGGTCCTGATTTGGCTCGGAAGAAAAACAAAAGCAACAATCAATCAATCAATCAATATTTAAAAGTTGACTGAGTCTTTGAATGTAATTGGATTCATTTCTTTGCTCCTCAACTTACATCCCAAACGTCAAATGTCAACAATTAGAATTATTGTCCCTGTTCAAGATGCGCATGCAATTATCAAACGGGCGATTCGATCTTTAAAGGAGGGTGTTTTCTGTCTTGTTGAAGGTGCCGACTTGTTACACTGCTGAACGAACCTGATCACAGATCTCACGCCCTGTCAAAGCCGATGCGTTGTCCCTCTGCTCTAATACACCCACACAAACCGCCGAAAGCCTCGTAATTCGCGCTCTCATTTGACTAATTTTCTGACTGAGTACCTTGCTATGTTGCAGCGCTCCTAACAGCCATGGTGAACATCGTTATTCGTGGTCTTAGAACTTTTATTATTACGTTGTCTGACTTGTAGATCTTCTCCTTCGGTCCTCCTTGTTTTCGATTTGGATCAGTTTCCTGAAATTGTGTGTATTCTATTTATTTATTCGTTCTTATATAGCGCTTTTATAAATCAAGAACAGCTCAAGGCGCTGGCAGATCAAGGATCTATCTCAGGGCGGTTGAATCAATCAGCCGAGAAAAGATTTGATTCAAAAAGAAGGTTGGTGAATGTGTTACGAATGTTGCGGGTTCGATTCCCGGTGGCCCGGACATAAACATTGGCTGTGAGCACTGGCCATCTTACTGTTGCTATTAGTCTGATGGTTGTTTCAATGTATACTTTTCTCTTCTTTCCGGTCGCCGGTCGCCTAGGATTGTGATCAATCGTCTGAACGTCAGACTGTGCGCCCAAGGCAACACATGATATTAATAATAATAATAATAATAATAATAATAATAATAATAATAATAATAAGAAGAAGAAGAAGAAGAAGAAGAAGAAGAAGAAGAAGAAGAAGAAGAAGAAGAAGAAGAAGAAAAAGAAAAAGAAGCAGAAGGACAACAACAACCACAATAATAATAATAATAATAATAATAATAATAATAATAATAATAATAATAATAATAGTAGTAGTAGTAGTAGTAGTAGTAGTAGTAGTAGTAGTAGTAGTAGTAGTAGTAATAATAATAATAATAATAATAATAATAATAATAATAATAATAATAATAATAATAATAATAATAATAATAATAATAATAATAATAATAATATAGTCTTTGTTAACAAGGTGTATTTTGAATTCCAATGATTGAACAATAGTTTCTTGGATTGGTTTTTATCATTAATTTGGATAGGTTAACGCAGTAAAAACAACAACAGCATCTTAATCACATGTTAAAGGGTAATACGTAGGTTTAGAAAGGTTTTGTTACAAACCGCTGTTTCCACCGAAAATAAGACAACGATAACTGCAGTGGGAGGAGCTGTAGCAAGAAGCAGAAGCAACGGTAGGAAAAAAACCCAAACAACCTGACTCTTTCTGAAGAAGAAGAAGAAGAAGAAGAAGAAGAAGAAGAAGAAGAAGAACCAACAAATAGAAAGATTCTGGCAAACTCATTCCCAGATGAGAGCCAATGAAAGACAACCCTAAACGCATTATTCGCGTGCAAATCTACGAGAAAAGACGTTTGCTGTGATCAAATTTCTGTTATCAGGCGTCATCGAAAGACGTTCGTTCCTCTCGCCCTTTTCCGTATTTGGCGTCTTCTGGGGTGACAAGGACCAGCACTCTGGTGCACAGTTTTTCTCTCCCTTGAACCGAACGCTTCCTCCTGTATCTTTGAGCGATGTTTGAAGCAATTTGTGATCATCAAACGCTCATCTCACGTCTGGTTCTCGGGGTCCCTAACAGATATGGAGACGAGGATCAAACCCTCGCTAGCAGCATACTGACAGATTAAGGAGGGATATCGGGCAGTTAAGTCGCGCTCAAAATCACGTTAAATACAGATCAGTCAAAAACTATGTGCCCGGCTAGGCAGCCCTGCTAAGACTCTTCTTGTTTGCTACAGATCGAAAGACACCGGCAGCTTTACCACAGTTTGTCTCTCGATCATTGTTTCATGCTGATAAAAAGGTGCTGTATCAGAGAAAACGATAATGATAACTGTGTTTAATGTAATTTAAAAAATCGTGATTTAAGACAAGCACATTAGACTACCAAACGGTTGATTATTTTGTTCCTGAAGACTTGTTAAAAATCTTAGCTAAACATTGATGACCTTTTTTTCTTTTAACGCTGAATGATTAACAGAATAGAAGTATGAATGAGACCACTGTTAAACCAAACTGGATTAAACTAAACTAAACTAAACTAAACTAAACTAAAAGCTTACCCTCCGCAGTTGCAAAGTTCTAGGACTAACTCAGATATTTCTTGTTCTGTGCGCGTTGCTATCTCTAAATAAATGATCGCACTCTTACGCAGGATGAAGAAATCCTCATCCAAAAGTGGACTATCAAAGGAAAAGCAAATGGCTGACTCTTTCGGACGGAACTTCGACCTGTACCTCATCGTATCGTCATCATCAGCCTCCTACTAGTCAGTCCTCTACCGCCATACGCTCCGTTCTCGTTTGTCACAGCAGTTTGGGCCGTCCGAATCTTTCTTGATTCAATTTTCATCCGCGCTCGATTCATGGCATGGGCCTGCTCCGCGATCCCATCTGCTGGAGCAGACGTCGGTTTCACAACGAGGTTTCGATGACGTCTTTCCTGTTGGCTGATGGCGGAATCATGGGTAGAGAAGCCAGACGTAGGGGGAACTAATCACGCACTACAAGATGCCTCATTCAGAGTATTATATATCCACCGAGTTCGATTTTTTTTATTATTTTTGGGAGGTGGTGGGGGTACGGATGATTGGGGTGGTGGTGGTCTTTTATAGCTTAACCTTTCTTGGAGAATCGGTCGAGCTGCGAAATAATCTGGATGCAAACGGGCCTTGTCAGGGCCTGTGGGGGGCATCTGCTGTCTGATCGCTTTCCACTCTCTCAACTTCTCTCTTGCACACTTCCCTCTTTTTAACGGGATCCTTTCTCGTTTTGTTCACTCGCATCCTTATTTGTAAACTAATTCCCTTTCTTTCGTTGTTGATCTGTTAGTTTTCTCTCTTTCTCTCATCTACCCTTTCCTTCCCAGAAGCGTTCGTTTTCGCCTTCCTTTTCCCTTTGACATGGCCTGGCCTGAAGATCAGCGTCACACCTTTGGCGTTATTGGTGCGGTTTAAATCCTACGTTTTCACTTAAAAGTATGATTGCTGTGGGGTTCAGTGTTTATATATGGTGAGTTAGATCCATACCCATCTTCCCTGGGATATTGATATTGCCAATTGGGGTGTAGAGGTTACACTTCATTGTTCATCACCCTCCTCCGCCTAACGTTTTGAAAGAAATTTCTTCCCCAAAATCAACATTCTTTATTTGACTTAGATTCGGTATTAAAACTGTTAACGTTGTATGCATGGGCGGCTATCGTTCGTTCCACCCACAGCTGTTGTCGGGCTTTCCTAGAGAAAGTAGCCTTCTCCGCATTTTATTCCTCATTGAATAAATGTATAATAACAGAAGATTAAAACTACTAATATGAAATCATCTTAAAGTCTATTTTAAATTGCGTTCCTTATCAACGTCCCCTCCTTCGCGCTCCCTAGGAATATTCCATGCCAGCAGACCTGTCGTCGCTATCCGGCTTAGCTGTAACTATTATTATATAGGCAGTCAGCCCGAAAGCGACGCTGACTTTAATCTAAGTTAGATCTCTGACACAGCCAGCGTCAAGGTTCCATTTTTAGTGGAAACAGGCCTATTTTGTACGTGTTTGTATATGTGCGGATAAATTGACATGTATTCTTTAGTGCTCGCGCACACTGTATTTTTCACCTTCAAACTCCTTCACATTTTTGATAAGTAAGTGTTTTGGCCCCCTTTATTTTCCCGATCCATTATGGTTGGTCTGCAAAACAGTAGATTGTTTTCCTATCAGATTGTCTAAGACCAATAAGGATGTTTCTCAAGCTCATGCATTGTACACCATTTATCCCATGTATTCTATAGAAATGGTCCCAGAATTTCAAGGGAACTGTCGATGTACCAGCGTGTTTCCACCTGTTTGGCACCCCAAGACTCTTCCTGTTATGTTCGGTGATACAACTTCCTCTAAGCAGTAGGACTCTCTCTGTGTCTCTGTGTCTCTGTCTCTGTCTGTTTGTCTGTCTCTTTCTGTCTCTGTCTCACTCTCTGTCTCTCTCTCTTCCCTCTCTCTCTCTCTCTCTCTCTCTCTCTCTCTGATATGTTATTTTTGTTTGTTATCTTTTTTTTTAATTTCTTCCAAAGGAGATTGGTCTTTTTCATCACCCACCGTTTCTCAGATTGGTCTTTTGTCACCCAAAGTTTCTCAGTCTCGTGGCTAATATACTGTGCCCTCTGTGGAGAACATATTGTCTTAACAACAAATGTTTCTCCATTAAAGTCTCATGTCGACCGGGGAATGGAATTAGGAGGCATAAAATGCCGGCCTCGAGACCCGCCTGATGAAATTATTCCCGACATGGTCCCTTTTAATTTAGATCCTGCGAGCAATCAGAGAAACTCCAGCCACAACCACCTGAAGGTGTTTCCAGTTTTTGAAGCAGAAAAGAAAACATTCAGCGAAATAGAAAGAAAGTAGAGAGCGAAGTAGACCGAAAGAAGTGCTACAGAGACCAGAGAAAGAAACAAAGATAGACAGAAACAGTAGGAAGAGAGAGAATCGAGATAAAAACAATTAGACTGGATTCTAATTGCTCCAATTTTTCGTTCTCTCGAGATTAATTTTTGGTCAAATTGTTCTTCTCCAATAGAGATTTTGTTTCTTTTCCAATAGTCTCTTTTTCTTTCTTTCTTGGCTCCAATATTTCTACCTCATCAGCCTCACTATTATTTTTCTAAGCCATTCTTGTCCCTAGGTTCTAGAAAAGTTTCTGTTAGCCAAGGAATGTATTTTGCGGGAGGAGGACACTTCCACAGCCTCCCAGCGTTTGTGCCGGCCAATTAAACCTCATCTGCGTTTGAAAGAGACATATGCGTTTCGAGAAACAATCGGCGTTTCCTCTGGCTTTGCGGGCCTCTAGATTGCCCCGTCCCAAGGGAACCAGGTTCTAATCAGCGAGGTCTTCCTGGGGCCCAAGTCGCTCTCACCATCTCCAAATTGTCGCCGCAGTCCCGATGAGCTGAGGCCAGGCCCAGCAGACTCTAAATGTCTTCTGGGTGCCACGGAAAACTGCCGTTATCTTCTTGCTGTGGATGTCTTCTGTCCCCGCCGCGGTCCCCTGGGGAGGCTTGGGAGGTCTCCTCCTCCTCCTCCTCAAAATGTGTCCTTTGAAAGGACTTCCTTTCTCCTTTCTCAGTTTGAAAAAAAAACAAAACAACTCAAACTCAGTTCTTCTTCTAAAATTTTTGGAGAACCATCTCATTCCCTCTACAATTAAGCTTACTTTTTGCATTTCCTTACTTTCCCTTAAACTTTTACAACTTACCTTCTTCACCTTTGTGTGCTGAAGCTAGCTTCATTTTGCCCTCTTCGTTCGTAACCATCTTCCATACCTTTCTCTTCTTCTCGTCTCCTTAAGGCGACTACGTGCAAGAGGTGTAAACGGTCTCATTCTGTACTTTATTAGGGTTGACCCTTATTTTTCAGCTGTACGCTGTCTGCATACCATTTTGTATTTAATCTGTTCGATTGTTTGCAATTCCAACGGAACAGATTTTGCCCAAGACTTGGAGTACTTAAAGTTGCACTTAAAAACTTTAACAAAAATTACTATTGTTTACACGTGTCTAATCAGATATAAATGTGGCAACTAAGAAAATATAATTGTTCAAACGTAATTTGTCAGTCTGGCGCATTTTTTCAGCAGTAATTATATTTTGATTTTAGATATGTACAGTAGAATTAGCCATTAGGATTTTTTTTTTAGTTATCGTTGTTGTTCTTGTTTTGAGCTAAGATTATCCAACTTCATTTTGATATGATGAACAAGGTAGACAGTGGTATATAAAGCAACAACAAATAAATAATTAAATAAATAAATAAATTTAAAACGAAAATAGTATTAGCTAACGAGAATGCCACAGCTTGGACTGATACAAGACGTGCAAGATTGTTTGATTGTAAGTCGGAAAATTAAGTTAAAAAAGGAAAAAAAAAACAAATATAACTGCACTTCTCCGTTCGATCTCATCCTTTTTCTTTTCTTTTTCTTTTTGCCGTACAAAATACAATTTGTTTGTCGGCGGGATGAAGCATACTGCGTACATTCCATCAAGAAAAATGCATTATCTTCCCAGCTTCTTGTCGGTTTTCATGATCCCTTACATCACGAGCAACTTCTCGGCTTCTCGTGTCTCGGCTTATTATCGCGAGATCTCTAGCTCACGCGAGAGCGGTAGAGACTGAGCGCTTTCGCCTACGAAACTAAGACTTTGGAACAAAGATATTATTGGGTTTTTTTCAGTCACAGAGAAAAAATGGGTCTAAAAGAAAAGACAAGAAGAAGGCGAATAAGAAAAGCAACAGGAGTACCAAACTATGACTTTGGAACAATGTTTTATTTTTCGTCACAGATAAAAATGGATTTAAAAAGAAAGACAAGAATTAGGAGGAATAGTAAAAGGAGGAAGAGGAGGAGCAGAATTAAAAGAAGAAGAAGACAACAACAACAACATCAACAACAACAACAATAACACAACAACAACAAGTACGTATCTAAGGGAACTATAGAAAAAAAAAAGGTTGGCATGAGTCGACCGCGATATAGAGAGATAAATTATCCAAGATGGGCTGTAGTTTCGCACCTATGTGGTCGAAGTTGGCACGCGAGGCGTCTTAGTTCCGGTTGAAAAAGCCACATGCTTCTTGCTGTGTTAGAAGATGGCAAGTGCAATCACTTTAGAGCGGGTTCAAATTCTTCTTGTGGGGATTTTCGAGCTACATAGAAGAAAACGGGCTTGAAAGAAATAAAAGTGGCTCCCGGTTTTCTTTTGGGTGTTCTTTCTAAGATGGGGGTTGTTCCCTGAACAAAAATGTGCCACGTCTCCAAAATCCCATAGCGTGATGCAACAATTTGAAACATGTCGCATGCAATGTAGTTGTATTGGACTTCTATGCAGGTCAGTTAATACGTCTGTCCTTTTTCATTGTGTAGCTAGAAGGAGAAGAAGAAGAAGAAGCAGAAGAAGAAGAAGAAGACAAATGAATTGACCTTTTTTAATATAACTTTCTTTAGCTTTCTTTTTGGTTTCTAACCATTATTTGTGGAAGTTGACCTTTCTCCATCCCTTACTTGACATGTAAAAAAAATATATATTTTAGCTCCTAAGCCGTTCACCAAGGCATTACTTTCTTCTTCTTCTTCTTCTTCTTCTTCTTCTTCTTCTTCTTCTTCTTCTCATTCTCCTTCTTCTTCTTGGGGAAATACTGGCGAAAGATGGCTGATCCAGCAAAACATCTGCTTTGACAGTAATTTCTCTTATCAGCAGCAATTTGTGCAGAAAGAGAGCGAGAGAGCTGGATCGAGGATTAAAGGACAGGATCAAGATGGCCCCGTCTGCTTCAAGGAGCTAGGTTCGAACGTTAACTCCTGTCTCTGAATCTCCGTTTTTATGAGTACTGATTATTATTATTATTATTATTATTATTGAGAGACCAAGAGGATGGGAGTTTTCTTTCGTCGTTTCGCTGGAATGTTTGAAATGGACTTTGGAAGCTTGAGATCTTTGTGCTTTGTTTTTATTGTCTTTGGTGAATTGACACTGATTAATCTTCTTCTTCTTCTTCTTTGTTTAATTTTTGTTGTTCTTCTTGTTCTTCTTCTTCTTTAAAATGTTTAGCAAATGGCCAATTAATTTTTTTGTCTTGGGGATTCTGATGTGGGTTGTAATAAATATGTTTAGGCGGATTTTTTCGGCCGAAAAATGATTTAGTTTCCGATATAGTAATTGTAAAATAATCAAGCAATCAGCCGGAAGTTAATGCTAAATATATTTCCAGCCGTTTGTTAAATGCCGGAAAATCAGTTAATGGTATGAACATGTAGAATGGTTGTTCGCTTCCTTGATTTCATAGGTCTTCGCAATATATTTGTGTATATGAAAAGCAAGGAACAGATACTTTATACACTGCGTGTGCATGCCATTCCTTTCATTGATCACACACACACACACGCGCGCGCGCCCACACACACACACATACACGCATACAAACATACATACATACACACGCAAACCACACATACACACACACACATGCATACACACAAACGCGGACTGCGCGCGTACTTGCCTTTAAAGTTTCAAACTAACTTTTCGCTTCTTCTGTCAGTTTTAAACGCATCTAAGATAAATGGGGATGACAGAAAGGTTTCTGAAGCTTTCGCCTGTCGTTCTGGCTTCTGACTTTAACCGGTTCTGCTCGGCGCTACGCAGGACAGCCACGGCAAATTAGAGCTTGAAGGTCCCCAGATCGAGACTAATTCTCTCAACATTTCACTGCTAATGCCTGCCTGAGCCCGCCCTTCAAGACCGCTTTGGATCCCCTAAGGCTCCCCAAGGACCTCAGAGGCTCGAAGGATGTTGGCTGAGGGGAGGAGGGTAGGCCTACGCTTGACTAGTGCGTGCAGTCTTTGTCTTTCGTAAGAAGGTTGAGAAGGGGGAGGATTGGGGGAAAGGGAATGGTTGTGTAGGGTGGCCTGTTCTAAGAGTATGTGGGGGTACCCGGGTCGGTGGGGGGGGGGAGGACTGTGGAAGTGGGCTTGACTGAGGGTGGTCTGTTCCAAGTGGGTTTAGGAAGGATGGAAGTCAGGCTTGTCTGTGTGTGGGGGAGTGTGTAGGGGATGTGTTCAGTGACTTATTGGGATATCGTATGTTATGAGCTAAGAGTGTGTCTGCTGAAAAGGATGGAGGGCTAAAGGTTTGACTGTGAGGGGAGGGGAGGTCTGTTTAATGTTTAGGCTGATTTGCCGGGTGAGCTGACTGTTTCTATCACTAGTGCTTGTCATGAAGATGGTGTCGGCAACTGGAGAAACTCACTTATTCAGTTATTGCAGCTGGAGCCCTTCAAGTATTTGGTGACAGTAACCTTCTCTGCCTTTTCACGTTGCTGTCAATGTGTAGCTTATCCACCCTGCATAGCTCATGACTATTTTGATGCTTGTTACCAACAGATGTTCTATGTGTAATAGTGGCCATTGCGTTTATTGATATGAACTTCCTTTAATTATGTATATTAAAGTTGCCCACTTTCACACTTTTATCGCCACAAATCCATTCAAACTCGCAGAGATTATTGCTGCACTGACAAAACATAAACTAACAATAAAAATACCGCTTTTAATTTAAAAGTATATATTTATTTCGTAATCGTCGTCGCCATTGCCATCAGTATCATCGTCATCGTTCTTCTCAGACTCTTTCTCACCTCGGTGTCCTCTCTCTCGTCCTTCTCATTATCGTGATCGTTGCAGAATTTCCCCAACAATATTGCAAGCATTATCGTCAGTAAAATTGCAGCTACGTAACATTGCATTCACATCAGCCGTGAGCGTAAATGAGGTCTGGGCGCTGGTCTGGTCCCTATCCTTGAGGCCAAGGGGCGACATATGGGGATTTGCCTGGAACTAAAACAGGATCGTGCCATGTCGGGACCCAGCTTAGCCCCTTTCCCTTAAAAAAAAAGAAGCTAGCCACTGACTGGAGAAAAAACAATCTCGTGGCAGAAGAGAGTGCAGAATTAAAGGCAATTAAGGCGAAGGGAGGGACACCTGACTACAATCTTGTCCTCACTGCAAGTGCCCCAAACTAATCACGTTAGCCCTAACCTCTCGCCTAGCCTGCAACGTAAAAGCCGGTGCTTCCAATCAAATCCATATTAACAATCGCCCTCGCTTTAATGAACGATTCCTGGACGCTGCTAAAGAGATTAAACCCTGATGCCACTTCTACACAGAAAAGAGGACCCCGCCTTCTTATCGACGTCCCGCAGTCCTCCTGGCTCTAGTACATGAGCAGGGTTCGATAGGCTATTCCATCACACCCGCTGGAAGCAGATGGAGTCTGATGTGGCGCCTGTTTCTGCTTTTATTTAAACGTTACAACGCTGCATGATTGAGGTCTACTGTCCTATCCTATCCTATCCTATCCCATAACTCGGAGGTCGTAGGGGCACCACAGATGATCGTTTAACCAGCGTACTCCATCTTTCTCTGTCTTCAGCAACCCTGATTGTTTCGCTCAGTGTCAAACCAGTCCATTCTCGAATGTTGTCCTCCCACCTCTTTTTCGGTCTCCCAGGTCTACTGTACGAGCAAAATATTTTGAAGTAGAATGCTGCAGACAAACCTTTGTAGACAAATCTGATTGAGCAGGTCTGATGAATAGCTGATTTGCTGAGCTTTATTTTAGCAATGTTTTAGAAAATTTAATACCGAAAAGGTTGTGTTCATATTACAGTAGTGTTTTTTTTAATGATACAAAACATCTAAGCATGTTTTCTTATTCTCTTTTGTGTACTCTTTTGCTTTCTTTTCTTTTCTTCTATGCATTTCCGTGTTGCACTTCCTCTCATAATAGTCCAACAATAAAAGCAGGTCAAGAAAAAATATTGAATTACTTCATTTTAAACTCACTTCAGCACTACCAACCCCCGTGAAAGTGCCGGGGGGTTCTGTATAAATAGTATCCCAACTTTTTGGAAATTTAGTTCTTTAAATTCCCACTGTCGCTGTCTTTCTCATTTGTTCTTTCTCATTCCTACTCTGTTATATCAATCTACCATACTGTCTTCTTTGCTAGACCAGTCACATACCTTTTTAATTGGTGTGTGAGGTCTTTTGTATCAGCTTGGGAATATTGGACGCTTTTTGCCAAACGGTCACTGGGGCTTCCTATGATATTGTTATTTAGCAATGTAGGCATTTTATATGTATGTGTTTTGTTGATATTTTATAATGATGTTTGTATTCAATTTTGTTTTTGTAAACTGGGATTTGGAGTTTAATAACTTAGAGTATTGCTTCAGCGTCTCCTGCGTGTGATGCCTTTATTGTAAAGTGACCGGCTGGTGGAGTGCCTTCAGTGTTACCACTGGGATTGCTTCAACAGATCTTTTATGCAGATCAGGGGTGAGTCCTCTTTCAGCCAAGTTGTGGTCTTGATTTTGTGGTCCTGATTCGGCTCTTTGCAGTTCGCTGGAGCCTGTAAGCAATGAATAACTAACTAACTTGAAGTAATTCAATGTTGTTTTTTTGACCTGCCTGTATTGCAGGATATTGTGGGAGGAAGGGTTATATCTCCCTGAAAATGGTAAATGCTTGACAGTACAGTTTGCCGGTTGGAGGATATACAAAGATGTAACTAATAAAGTTAGGAGAGGTACTGTTTTGCGAAAGATTTACCTTAATCTGGTCTGTTCTTTTCCAAGTAATAACAAGGACTATATATACACAATGGAGCAGATTGATAATTTTGCCCTACACATGCAACAAAAACAAAAGGACAGTACCCGAAATAGGCTATAATATTATTATTGTCTGACGCATGTAGATAGATATTTTATGGCCGACTCGAGATACAGGTACCGAAAATTTTATTATTTCAACAAACGACCCAGTGCATGCAGTACGGCACATTGGCACGTTTGATAGTCGGACACATGTAAAAGGCCCAGTACAGTATTGTACTGTGAATTGATTAAAAATTAATGTCCGAGATACAGTGCAGTCCCTGTAATACGGCAGACTGGCAGATTGATTGTTCGACACATGTAAAAGGTCCGATGAGTCCAGACGAAGGTGCAGACGTCGGCTGTTTGGAGCGGTAATGGACAAAATCGAATCCCGATCTTCTGGTCTTGCCTTGCAGCAGATTGAATCGGCGACCATCAAGCCATTCTTTACTCCATTCAGTGCGCCCTTTTTTCCTCCCGTACCGAGGCAAGCATGAGTGTGAAAGGCGCTTGTAATGGAGAGGGAGGGAGGAAGACAGACAGAGACAGACGGAGAGAGTTTGAAACTTTTGAACTTTGTTTAATTTATTAGGGATTAAGATTTTAGACTAATTAGAAGTGGTCCCTTAACAAAATAATAATACGATACTAACGTTTAACTTTAAATTAGAAATCCTGCATCACGCACATCAAGCACATCACACACACATACACACGTGAGCGCGAACACACATACGCACGCACGCACGCAGATTATGCTTTTTAAAAAAAATCGGCCTAAAAATAAGCTAACATCTATTATGTTACACAATTATACACCACTATCTTCTTCGTCGTCATCTTTAAACAATATTAGACATCCCCTTCCTCACCTCTCCATCACAGAGAGGTCACAATCTTTCATTATAATTAGGATAATAACATTACTAGGTTAGGTTAGGTGGATAGATTAACGTCCCCGGACACAGTGCGTATAGGGGACAAACTAACATTACTGATTAGGTCCTCTGGACCTGTCTTACAGCTACTCCTTCATGAAGAAATTCTGAACAAAATGAATAAATAAACTGCTAGAGTATATACAGAGACGGAGACACAGAAAGAGAATGTGCAAATTACCAGTTAATAATAACGATGAATATTGCCATGTGAAATAGGAATCTACAACTTTCCCTTCCTCGTCCACTTTTTCTTCGATTGAGCAGCCTATATCCCCTTCTTTCCAGCTGGAATTCTCCAAAGCACAAGCTTGTTAGTAATAAAATGAAATAGAATAACCAACCAAATTGTCAGTCTGTGTGTGCCTGCGGCGGCAGTTGGCTAAAAAGAAACAACAAAAAACATATTCTTGCACTGCTAGAATGAAGAACGGTAGAGTAATGAGATTTCGAGATGGCACGCTCTTGAGCCTATGCTCAATACCCGTCTTGGTATTTGTTGTGCTGTTTTGCCTCCCGCAAGGCAAGCAATAGTGATCTACTCCTTTGACATATTTTATTTTGTGTAGTTATACTGCCTATGGAATAATGTGATGGGGGAGCTGGAAGGCATTTGTAGTTTAGCTGTGCGGGGGAAAAGGCAAATGTTCTTGATTCTAATACTGAGCCTGCGTGAGCCGCGTAACGGAAAAAAAAGTGTCCATGTCCTTTTGGGCAAAACCTGGAGCAGATTGACTGGCGGATTAGATTTGGGACCTTGATTTGCTATATTGGCTTGTTACGTGACAGTCTTTGCCTCATTTCCTTTTCGTGTGGAGTATCTGTCTCTCTTTCTGTTTGTCTGCTGCTGTCATTTCGTTCTCTCTCTCCCTCCCTCTCTCTCTCTTTCTCTCTATATTGCATACTTCTATAATTGTATGTATGTAAGTGTGTGAATGTGTGCGTACATTCGTGGATGCGAAGGGCAGGTTATTAGATTAAGCCCTTAGCCTAAAATTTTAATCCTTCATATCAATAAAATGTTCTTACTCAGACTCTCTCTCTCTTTTTTCTCCTCTCTCTCTTTCTTTGTCTGTCTGTCTGTCTGTCTGAACGCAGTTTCGCTTTCACTGACATCATAATGTTCGTCTTGGCCCAAAACGTGCAGAAGATTGATTTCTTCGTTTGTACGCGCTCTCTCTCTCTCTCTCTCTCTCTCTCTCTCTCTCTCTCTCTCTCTCTCTCTCTCTCTCTCTCTCTCTCCTCTCTTTTCCCATCATTTCAATCTCTTTATCATGTCTTCCTTCTACGTAGGTTTGCCTTCATTGACACCACCTGCCCGTCTTGACGACTCTCTCAGTATGCTCACATCTCCAATTCTTCATTCACGGTCTTGCTGTCATTATTTCATCTTGGAGTCTCTCCTGTCTCTGCACCCTCTTTGTTATAGAAAATTTCTTGTTGTCTTTTCTGTGAATATCTTTATATAGAGTCATGCTGCTGGCAGTACCGGAAATGTTTTACACACATGTTTTCTACTCAGACTTTTCTTCTTCTTCTTCTTCTTCTTCTTCTTCTTCTTCTTCTTCTTCTTCTTCTTCTTCTTCTTCTTCTTCTTCTTCTTCTTCTTCTTCTTCTTCTTCTTATTATTATTATTATTATTATTAGTAGTAGTAGTATTATTATTATTATTATTATTATTATTATTATTATTATTATTATTATTATTATTATTATTAATTTTATCATCATCATTTTTCTTCTGGGCGAATGTGTGTATTTTTAGCATTCACTTCTATGTTGCGAGTGCACCGTTTGAAGAGGCATCACCTACAGTTTGCAAATGCCACTTTATAATAATTATATTATAGTTAGATGTCATTGTACATGGGTCTTTTCTTATTGTTCAGAGAAAAGCGCAAAGGATCCCGTGTTTATTAGTTAAGTGTACGAGAACATTGTTCGTTGTACTTCGCAACAAACTTTGCACACACCTGCTATCCATTCTTTAATCTAAAAGTATTATTTTGTTCTGATTGCAGGAAAATTAATCGTGAGTTCGAACACAATGGGTGTGATCACGATAACAGACGTTGACTATGGTCACATCTTTGGCCCTTTCCCGACACACGTCACCCCTGCTGACCCCGCCTATCTCATCGGCATGCTGACCAACGACAAACGACCAGAAGGATTTATGCTTAAAGTAAATGTAAAAGTATTCAGATTAATTTTTATCGAGTTCTTTCGTCTTTGACTTTGAATATAACATAATAATAAATAGTCGATAAATAAATGAGAATATACATACAAAAGGCGTTTTAAAAGTGACCCTTCTACCACGCACGGAAAGCACCAAAATCAAGTGATTCCAGACTGAGAAGTTTGTTATAAAAAATCAGTTGACTAATTAATTCGTTTTTGTTTATATAAATAAGTTTGAATTTCATTGTGTTTTATTTTACGTGTTTATCTCCTCCTCCTCGTCCTTCTTCTTCTTCTTCTTCTTCTTCTTCTTCTTCTTCTTCTTCTTGTACACCGTAGAAGAGTAGTTCAAGACAGTGATAGCTGCTTTTTAAGTGCACTACTAGTTGCTCCGCATAATTAGGTCGTATTATAGCCTACTTATTTATTATAGAGGGAAAGTGTATATTGATTAATTTAAATAGCATAGATTGTTTTAAAGCTAACATAATATTTTAGTGACAGTACGATACTACTACTACTACTACTACTATTACTACTACTACTACTACTACTACTACTACTACTACTACTACTACGGTATTGATAATAATAGTAACGATATTACAAATATAATTATTAAGCTTTTTTATTTTATAACGCGTAGTACCAAACACATTAGGCCTGCTCAAAGCGCAACAACTTTCACTCATTCTCACGCGTTGTACAATGCGACAAAAGGGCATCATCTTCCTTTCTTCTTTTAGATGGACCCATCCTGCAGGCGAGAGGGGATGCGTGCAGCCGAGTGGTTGCCATACGTCCAGCCTGCACGGGACTCAGAAGAGCAGAACATGGAAGCTTACCTGAAGGAGGGACAGGTGTACTTCCGAGCACTCCGCATCATCAAGGCTGGGGAAGAGATGCTGGTTTGGTACAGCAAGGATTTCGCTCAGCTTCTCAACATCGCTGAGCTACCTAGAGTCAAAGGTAATTATACTAGATGGTTTACCGCAGCTATAGAAAAGGTTAAATGCTGTAAGATTTTTTTTTCAAATCGTTGTTATATGTAGCGCATTTTCAGTTCAAGAGCAGGATCTATCTAACTCACGCCTTTGTATTCAGCCCTTGTAATATTAAATATAATGAACCTGTATCCTATCACAGATTCTTAATACTCCCTATCTGTCGTCTGGCGAAATACATTAAATGAAATATTATTTCTCATTAGCCAGTACGTTTATAAAATATTAGAGAATTTCAGAAGAAGAAAAAACAAACAAAAGCAGCATTCACATCCGCTTTCTCCGCAGTCATTTTCTCCGTTTTTTGGGGTTAGTTTGGTCACGAAAAATCTTTCATAACAATTCCAGTACTGATGCATTTTACCAATAATAATAAACAACCATGGACGGTCGCTGTTCTGTTTTCTTTTTTTTTATTTCACGATCATCTTTCCACTTCCGCAGATGGAGAACACTACATCTGTCCACGTTGCGGTGACCTCTTCGAGTTCCCGTATTCCTTGCGAGCCCACATCAAGTTCAAGTGCAGCTTGACGCTCCACGAGCTCAACCATAACAGAACCTTCCTGCCTCACGTGGACTTGAAGAGTAATCTGGGTGGAGAAATCGGAGAGAGAGCCTTCAGAGCTTTTAAAGCGTTTCATCAGAGATCGTCCACGGACACAGGTAGAAGCAGCTCGCCTAAAGATAGCCAGCTGAACGGACTTGACTTTTCCAGGTCCGGAATGAACGGCATGGACTTTTCCAAGCCTAGAAACAACAACAACAATGGACTGGATTTCTCAAAATCCATGATCGAAAATGCTTCTTCCACTGACAGTACTAAGCTAGACGGTCGTGCTTCACGTGCTTCTCCGACCAGCACTTCTACGTTAGCATCACCCTCGTCTTCGTCTTCAAAATCAGAGAGCGGATCTGAAGTGTCTCCATCCTTCTCCAAGGTTCAGAACGGGTCAGAATTCTCAAGACCGTTTTTGCACTACGAGGGGCGGAAAAGAAGTATGTCGCCTCCATCCACTTCGTCGCCGAACAAACGCTCGCCGAGTGGTGGTGGCGGGAGTCCTTTTGGGCAGGCCTCGTCCCCTAAAATCCCAAGATTGGTGGAGCCCAAACCAGAGCTGCTGTCACCGGGAAGAGACCTCACAAAGCTCGACAGATCACCACGCAGAAGTCCATCGGAAACGAGCGGTCTGAAGGAAGGTCACAGTGAAGTGACTAGCGCATTCAGAAAGGTCGAGCGGTCAGCATCACCAGAAGCAGATCGCGCTAGCAGTGCAGGGTCCTCTTCCCGGGCGGAGGAGAGCTCCAGTTTGAGCCCTGTCGGCAGTGGCCCAGGGCCCTCCTCGCTGCCGTTGTCGATGCACGGCCCTGCCATCAGCAGTATGTCCCGTTTTCCCCTCCCTGGAGGTATGGCGGCCACATCCACTCACGGCCTAACCGCTATGCCCGGTTCTCTCATGGGACTGTACATGCCTCGCTTGCCCATGGTCCCGGGCCCTCTCGGCCTGCATGGCGCCGGACCACCTGTGTCTGGCGCACCTCTGCATGCCATCAACGCTCACCATCCAGCTTTTGCCGCCGCTGACCAGATCCCAGCAGGCCTGCTGGAGATGTGCCGTGCCACCATTCCCTCTATCGGCCCTCTCACCGAGAGCTTCGCTAACATCCGCAAGGGCGATGGATCCGGAGTAGAATTTCCGCTCAAGCCAGGTAAAAAACAATAACCTTTGACATTTCCCTATTCTTGAAAACGATGTAATAGTACGTCCAAGCTAATACTCTCTTTTATAAATCTTGTGGCAGCTAACACTGCCGGAGTATCTAGATATAGAGTCAGAGTAAACAGTTTTAAAAAAAAAAAAGCTTCTTTTATGTACAAAAAATTATACAGTTTTTTTTTTTAGAATGTGTCTGTTTGCATTCTTGAATTCCATCCCACTCCCCCACCCCACAACACACACACAAACAACTTCCCAGAATGCACTGTGCTATAAGCATAATTTGCATTTATATTTGTATTTTGTCTGCCGAATTCTAATTGTCAATCATCTTTATTTGTGTAGGTATGTTTGGCGGCGGTGGTCATCCGGCTCTTGGTGGCGGGGGCGGCGGCGGTGGTATAGCGCCGGGAGCTGTACCGTACCTGAAATGCAACAACCCCATGGTGGAAAAGATCCTCCAGAGCACCAGCCCTGCCCTCATGACCTCCCCTCTCTCCGCCATGAATCTGTCGCAGAACTGGTGCGCCAAATGCAACGCTACTTTCCGCATGACCTCTGACCTGGTCTACCACATGCGCTCGCACCACAAGCGCGAGTTCGACCCCATGAAGAGAAAGAGAGAGGAGAAGCTTAAGTGCACCATCTGCAACGAGATGTTCCGCGAGCGACACCACCTCACCAGGCACATGTCATCGCACGCATGACTAGAGTCCAGCGTGTAGGCCTTCTACACTCAATCTGTTACTGGCTATAATTATAGGCTATCGAGATAGCGACGTCTACGACGCACGCGGCTAGCTCTTTTGGCGGTGTCTACTTTAAGCGAGCGCAGCTTCTTGCATAGGGCTGTTTGCTGCTGTTAAAGTAGTGCCTAGATTCGGCAGAGTAAGTTTGCTACACCGAATCTGCATGCAATTCTAGTCTTCAAGGCATAATTTAAAGATGGTAGTGTACAATTGTTACACTCCATCTGTACTGCTGACTGCTGATGCGTTTATAGAGGAGAGAAGTGATTAGAGTTTTTACACTTAGTTTGTATTGGTCGTTCTCAAGCAAAGCACTGTACAGTAATTCCGAATTGGCTCCGGTCAACAGACCAGGAGCCATGTCGCTGACAAGGAAAACGGACAAGAGGAGAATTTGGGCGTGCAGGATTGCGCAGCAACAATATTGATCACAAATATTTGAAGTCTATATGATGCAGTGTAACTGTGAGGATTTAAACATAACAGCAACCCGAAACTGGTTGTTTAAATACAGTGTGAACCTGACTATTGTAAAGTAAAAATGAAGATGAATATAAATGAATTTTATTGATGACGATAAACTCCTGATTTCCAAGTTCTGGATTGCCACTGATAGTGTTCCGGTACACAAACATTAAGTAATAAATATGAAATCCAAAAAAAGACTGTGGAGGCCAGAGATAAGTCTTCAAACATTTTCCGTACTTGGAACTTCAGACACTTTCTTCACTGAAAACTGTCATGACTGACAGCCATCATTTTATTATGTGCTTCATGAACACGAAGGTGAACGATAATTTTATATTCTGACTATCATTACTTTCAAGACTTCTTAGTGAAGTTTCAATACTTGTTCTTTTTTAAATTGTCTGTGTCAGTCTAGTTACCAATGTGTGACTGAATACTTAAAGAAAAACTTATCTCGGGATGCTTATTATTTTTAAACTTACTGCCCCTCTCCACAATGGACTGTTGTTTGCAAAGTCTGCACATTGTCAACAAAGCTAAATCAAGGCTATGAGGTAACACTGCTGAAGGCATATTCTCTCCCAAAATACTCTCCTAGCATGTCTACTTCGAAGCGCGAAGAGCCCTGGCTTTTTGTTAACTCAAGAATAAATGAGACTGCAAAAGGCAACGAGTTCGAGTCAATTTCTTGCACATTAGTATATTGGAATTTTGTGTCCAATAAAACGTTATGTATCTAGCTGAAGTGTAATGAAATTAAATGATTACCTAAGTAGTTCATAACTGGATTATTTTGCGCCGACAGGTATATCCTCATAAAATCGCTCCACCCCAAAGAGCAATTCCATTCCAACTGTGTTGTTTAAATGTGGACACAATGCATATGAATATAAAAAATTATGCATAATGATGAATGTCTTTTATTAGTAGTCCTAGATTGGCAAAGTCTAGTTGTTAATCTCCCATCTGTTGACTTGGATTTTGTTAACCCAAGCATTGCGTACCATCACAGCATTCTTTGTACTGTACAGTATTAATAATATGAGGTGTTCCATTTCACAACATTGTTCATTGTCATCTTACACAATTGAAACTGTCTAGCTTGTATCTAATGTTGTATTGCGGACTGTTTAATACTCGTATACATGGGTGTTTTTTTTCTCGAACTAAAGGATCATGAATGTCAAACAATTCCTACGTCATGTTATTGTGATATTATATGTACTTCAGTTTAGTTCCAAAGTTGCATGTGGACTGCAAGTCTCTTGTACAGTCCAGTGATATAAATTCAGTTATTTATTTATCACCAATACCCCTATCACCCCAGCTCTCCCCATCGAAAATCCACAACCTCACCCCCAAGCTTACGCCTGGCTCGCCATTCCCCATTGTGTATAATTCCGTGTGCAATTCCAATACAGACGTTACTGAATCGAGCTGTCGTGTTCGTGCAATATGAATTTGAAGAATAAAACCAAACAGCATTACTGAGTAAAATAGAGCCATATTGTGTCTAGTTGTGTGCAAGTGCATGCTTGCGTGTGCGGAAGTGTTTGTGTGGGAGGGTTCGTTTTCATTAGCACCTGCATAATTATTCTGCCTGCCTCAAATCTGAACATTGAAGACTTCGGCTCTGTGTTTTTAATAACATAATTATACTGGTCTATGATGTAAGCTGTACAACCTACATACAGTTTGCACAGTATGCAAAATGAAACGAAATCAACTATTTTTATATAGCGCATTTACTAGCTCAAAGAGCTGTTGAAGGCACTGGCCCAAATCACAGTCTAACTCAAGCTGCCCAATACGTGCATTAGATACATCAAGCTCATTATCAAAAGCTCGACAAACCTGATCACCTTCCTGACTGAATGACGAGCACTTACACACACACACACACACACACACACATGCAAGCAATGTCCATGGATAGGGCTCCAAATTAATGCAAAAAAAAAAGAAGTTGTATCAGGCCTTATACCGGTATTTAATCAGTTTTCGTACAATTTACAAACACAAATATTCACGCAAGAAATGTCTGTATATAATGGCTGTAACAGTACTCTGATGAGTATATAGTGCAAAATGCTAGAAACCGTTATATAATTAATTGTTAAAATTTAAGTCCCTGGACCCTGGTGCGTATAGGGGACTGAGATTAAGATAGGGCAACGGAGAGGGGCCCAACTGGGGCAGGGAATAAAAGGATGATAAAAACCTACAACAAGCTTCAAACATGTGGGGAGTTTAAACACGGGTGTATAAGAATAACGGGGTTGGGAGCGTAAAACGGGGGGGAGCAGGCAGAAACGGGGATAAAAAAGTTAAAAGGTTGGCTAAGATATAAAAGCATATCTAAAACTAGGTATATAATAGTAAGGACTACTATTATATATATAAAAGTTTCTTACAACTTGCAAACAATATACACACAGTACACAGGCCAACAGAACAAACAATGTAAAAATATCAGACGTCACACACAATGAACTATCACTGTACTGCCAACAAAAATGTTTGTTTAACATTATACCTTATTCGCATCGTAGCGTAGGATATGGAAAGTTGTCACATTGCGATCGGACACTATTCACGAGCGCACAACAAATTGTCCGATCCAGATGTGACACTTTTTCATATTCTATGTCTAAAATGCGAATAACATTTTATATACTGATTTCTTCAATTAGAAAAAAAAAATTCTAATCAAAATTAGACTAGCCTAGAGGATAAAAATCTGTGCGAACGACCACTTAACACATTGCTTTCCAATAATGTCATCCAAATACGCAACCAAAAATAGTCCAAAAATCATAAGATTTCCTTCACATTTATTCAGCACGCACAAAACATAAAGCACGCGCGCACAGCCACCCACCCAAGAACTCACCCGCCTACTCACACACATACACAGAGTAAAGAAAAATCAAAACCAGAATGTGACAAAATGACAGGTTCCTTCAACCAAACCACTCACCAGTGAAAAGCAATGCCAGTTTCATTCATGGATGTCCGCTTCGTTCAAAATGTAAGCCAACCCTAGCCTCGGCAGCGAATGAAAAACAAAGCCAGTTTCGTTTGGTGATTCAGTCGGTTCATTTACTCTTTTGAATCCTCCTTTCCTTAAGATAATTGTCGCTGCAGTATTTGTGAATTAATTACGATTTTGGAATAAAACCTTGTTGTTTTAGCGCGTCTTAGAAAATACAAGAAGACAGTTTGGCTTGTCAATCTTTGCAGAAAAGAATACACGACTGTTATTCGTAAATGGGTTTTAGTCACACTCTACTTGGCCAATGAAAATATAAGACGCTTGTGGAAATCAATACATTTAACTTTGTTTTCTGTATATTGGGACGCTCCCACATAAATGACAAAACGGGAACTCCGTCTGCAGAACAGCTTACGTCTTTTGACAATTACGACGCATCCAGTGGATCTGCCTAGGCACTGCACGAACTATGAACGTCTGAGGCTGATGGGAAAAACTGAACATTCCGTCAAGAGAGGGCAAAGTTTTGTGAACTTCTGGCAGGAAGCTGAAATTTTGAATGAGGCTGGACAAGTACAGCATCTGCCAGCGATTCTGCCAAGCACACCTGCCGACCTGAAAATCCATTAATGAATAAATAAATAAATGGAGGGAAAAAAATAAATCGGTACCTCTACCAATCAACTGTTCCATTGATACAGTAGGCGCTAAATGGAACATAGAAATCAGTTCAGTAGTTTCTTATTCTAATTTTTTTTATATAGGCCGATAACATAGGTTTGTATATGGATTGTTCGCGAATAATACATTGCATCAGCATAAACACGCACGTGTAGGCTATCTAGCACAATATCCCAGATCGTCATCCGCCTATGTGGTTGCTTTGAACAACAAACAAGCATTTAAGCCTATAGATTAAAAGACCGTGGTCCTACCCAGATCTAGGCTACTAAAGTAAATCGGCTCTTCTTGACCAATTTCCCGTCAGAACCGATAAGGTTTCGGGGTCGCACCAGGGGTCATACATATAGGATCCAGCGGACTGCAAAGAGCCGAATCAGGACCACAACTTTGTTGAACGAGGACTCATCCCCGATCCGTATAAAACAATCTGTTGATACAACTCTAATGGTAACACTAAAGGCACTCCACCAGCCGGTCAATTTACAATAAAGGCATCCCATACAAGGGACGCTGAGGCAGTATTCTAATTTATCGAACCGCCGTTTACAAAAACAAAATAGAATATAAACATCATTATAAAATATCAACAAAACAAATACATATAAAAATGCCTAAATTGCTAAATAATATTACCATAGAAACAGGGATGTCGTTTGGGTCGGATCTTCGGCTTTTAGCCGAAATTTTTATAAAAAAAAGCCGATAAACCGTCCTTCATGTCGGCTCGCCGAGACGAAGTTTTCACGGGTGAATCGGCTCGGTTTTGTCCATTTTTGCGATATTCCTGTGCTGTACGCTTGCAGTTTAGGTGAGGATTCGATAATTACAAAGGTTAAACCCAGTTAACAGTATTGTGGTCTGTCAAGGGACAGTCTAAACTTTTTATTGTTTTTGTGTGTCTAACATTTCAGAAAATAAAATTTCTTTTGAATGTTCTTATTCTACTCTTAAAATCATGTTTTATTACAAAGATAAGCATCCACAGAACATCTTTAATATATGGAGGTGGACGTTAACGTAGTGAATCTAGTCAAAAAAACCTTATGGGACTGTTTTGAAAGAGAGAGCCGAAACTTTCTGTAAAAAGCCGAAAGTTTCACGGCTGCTTCGGCCAAATCGCCGAAGAAAAAATTTCCTAGCAACATCCCTGTAGAAAGCTCTAATGACCAACAGAAACCGTAGTAATTTAAAGCACTACATTTCCACAAAGTTGAGATGCTATTATTATTTTTTTTAACGACACCCGTTTCGGTAAGGTAAGGTAACGAGGGCACCGCCCTAATTAAGATGGCCCTGAGAAAAGTGGGGACCCAATTAACGCCTCTAGCGCTTTCCTCAACAACCGAAAGCACAGGCGCTTGTATCTGAACACGCGAGCGCATATGACGCCTCTCCCTTTGGACTAGATAACCACAAGGAGACGCGTCACAGGCATAGGCGCTCGCCTGTCTAGATTCAAGCGCATCCAAAGAGCTACGCGTCACAGGCATAGATGCTGGCGTGTCCAGACACAAGCGCCTGTGACCGAAAGGCACCTGGAACAACTGTACCAGCATTCCATCTATACAGCGACTCGTTCAAAACGTAGGCTAATTTGACGCACAAATAACATGAATATGAAGGCAGACCTGCTTACCCGTCCGTATTTCGCCGTATTGTCCCGATATTTTGACCTCGAGTACGCTGTTACGATCTCTTTTTAAAAAATACGAAAATCGACCAAACAATTTTATTTTTTTATTTTTTTATTTTTTTACAAATTTCGGTAAAAAGTACACTTAACCGGAAGCGGAAGCTAAACAAATTGCGCCAGAAAACTATAACTCATTGGATAGCATTGTGTTTTTCAAGTGTATACTCTGCAAATATTTAATTGTCATGGAGAAAAGAATTCATGAAACAACAGATGATGATTCAGATGTTGAGGTGGCGAGTTCATCCAAGCGTGTTTGTGTGAAACGAAAACAGACATTTCTGGTTTCTTATTAAAAAAAATTGGCCTTGTTTGGTAGCTGATGAAGACCTGCTGGTTGGTGATCAGGCAAGGAAAACGCTTGACAGTCCCAAAGACTACAACCTAAAATCTGAACCGTATTGCAAAGTTCTATGCTTCAGTGCGTGCATACTTTGAGGAAACTTGCAGCTATCTTCTCCTGAAACTGCCCCTCACTGACCCTTTGCTCCAGCACTGCAGAATCATATGTCCTTCAGTTCAGTTGACTGCATCTTCCCAAGATCTACGCTTTTTTGTGAAGCGATTCCCTGCACTCTTTCCACCAATTACAACATCTGAACAAATCAGGAGCAATTCTCCGAGTATCAGTCAACTGATGTCAAGGGATTGGTGGGCCCAGCTATGCAGGTAGACGAATTTTGGGTGCAGGTCAGCAAAAACACCCTTAGCTTTTGCAACTGTGCCAGTCCATGCTGGGACTCTGCACCATCCCACACAACAGTGCTGCTTGTGAGAGGGTGTTTAGTTGCGTACGTAAAACGTCCACTGACAGTAGGTCCAGTATGGGCAAAGATGCTGTTGACTCACTGATGGTAGGTTCAGACCTGAAAGCTCTTTCACAAAAAAAGAACTGCAACTGAAAAGTGCATACATGCATGTTTTTTTTTAAATACAAGTATATCATTATCACATATTATGTTGATGTGGTGGCCTAACACTTTTGCATTGTTTTTCAATTAAGCACCCTAATTTTTAAACAATAAATTTATTGAACAGTGTACCGTTTCTTGATTTATTTTACGTGTGCAATAATATATGAAAATTTAGCTAAGAGCAAATTAAGATGAATAATGACAATAAGTTTACACAGTTCTATATTTTTATTTATTTATTATCATTATTTTGGTTCACATAAAATAACGACAGTTTATATAAATACCGAAAGTCAAAATCTGGTCATGATTTCCAAAATCTGGTTTTGAAGTGCCTGGAGTACTGACAAAAACATTTTGAGGTAAGCAGGTCTGTGAAGGTAGTGATGTCAATGATGATGTTGAAGTCAAAGGTTGTGACGATGAAGATAACGGTTAAAAAAAAGCGTTGTCCCTGTTGTAGCTGATGATAATGATAATGACGGGGACGGTGATGATGTCAACTTACCTGAAGAAACGATCAGAATTATATCAGTGCTGAAGAGGAGACAAACCGCACGTGCAAATCGAAATATAGCAACGAGTAAGCATTTAGTCGAAATGAGGATAGATAAACGATTAGAACATTAATCAAACCACAGGCGCCCGAAATGGTGTGAAACCTCTTTGGCAATGTACATCACAACCCCCTTTAGGAGCACACGTTTATTTGAGAGCTTCCAACTCCATAAAGTGGTTTATAAAACCTTCTATGACACTATAATGCTGTATAGTGGAAAAGATTGAAAAATATTACCTCAGACTCACATTAAAAGTTATGTTTAATCCCCGGTTGTCTAATGTTTTTACCTCGCCATATCTACTGCTTTGGAGACTGGCATAGTGGGAAGTCGTCGTGCTGGAATTGAATGTATAAGAACCTGTAGGGGATGTCTGGTCTAGAGAGAGTGTGAAAAGAGGTGAGTGGGCGCGTCTGACCGTGTTCATGTGTGCATACTTTGTGTGTAGGCTACTCTGTGTTTGTATATGCGTTTGTATTTGTGTGGTTGTGTTTGTGCGTGTGTGTATGTGTGTTTTCGTCAACTGTATTAGGACTGTTTGTAATATGTTATCTCCCCCTTTTCTCCCTCCTCCTTGACATAGGTCTAGTTAGTGTTTGCCGTATGGATCACCTCACCTGCCTCACGACATTATTGAGAGAGAGAGAGAGAGAGAGAGAGAGAGAGAGAGAGAGAGAAAGAGAGAGAGAGAGAGAGAGAGAGAGAGAGAGAGAGAGAGAGAGAGAGAGAGAGAGAGAGAGAGATAAAGACACACACACACACACACACACATACACAAAGTGGTTGCTTGTAAATGTATGTGTGAAGGTTTGTATGAGTTTAAGCACGCGCAAGCGCGCGCCTGTTTATGTGTGTGTGTTTGTTTGTTTGTTTGTGAGTGTGTGCGTGCGAGTGTTATTGTTTTACTTTTGTTCTCTAGCAAGCACATACGTCCAATGAATATGTATAAAACGGTTTACTAATAATAAAAATCTAGACTATGAGTCTACAACTAACATGATAATAGTATACAAACAAGGCGTCAGCTAACATATTTCATCCTAGTCGTATTCAGATATTAAAGTATAAGTACACAGGAAGAATCGGAATTCAATGCGCTTCCGAATCTGTCCAGTGTTCTTTTGGAACTGACCAGATCATCTTAGGCCGAATGGGTATTCAGTATTTATTGAACATTGCAATGGGCCAAAATATTAAAATTATTTCCCTTGAATATGCAAATGTTCAGCCGATAGGTGCGCCAATAGTCGCGTACTTCCATGTTCAGGTCGTGGATCAAAATCTACAGTTTTAAGTCTTTTTTGATGTCGGTATATATCTTCAGCTTTCATAGGCGACCCCAAACGTTTTTTTGCTTGGTGAAATGTTTGGAGTGATTATGTACATGTTGTCAGTACTACAAACGATTTATTTTGTGAAAAGTCTGTCAGGCCGAGCAAGACACATCTTACATGCTTACAGTGTGCAGAAGGCCCCATGCCTGCAGCGCATTCACACTGACATTCCAAAACTGTTCCTTTTTCTGTCAAAGAAATGTCAACTTTGTACATAAGACCAGTTTTCATTTCAGCCCGAACTTCAGCATGAATGTAAGTAACTGATGACTGGATGCAAGCTCTAACATAATTGACATATTTGTTCTGGTACAAATCTTTAGCTTTTTTTGTCTATATCTTTGCTCATGGGATTCAAAAAGGCTGCAACCTGCTCTGTGCTGATGTTAGGTATATGTACTTCTATATGCAAGTCTTTGTAGTTAGTGATAGGTGGTAACTCCATTTTGAACTCCGGTGTTGCTATGTCTCCTTTGCCAAAGTTGTCATTTCGATCATACGACTCAAGTCTGAAATCATACATAATATTTTTTTTAATAGTCTAGTCATATAATATATATTAATAATAACAAATTTTTATAGAGTTCGGTACTCCAGCAGATGGCGTGACGTTGTTGTTGTTTGTAGATTATAGTCACACGACACTTTCGCATATAGGTGACTACTGGACCGATTTATATATATATAAAGTCTGGAATTGCAATGCTTAATAAATACTGAATGTATAAATTACGTTCATTCTCTGCATTCCCCCCATATATATATAATTTTAGATTGGGTAATGCGGGGAGGGGGGGGGAGGGAGGGAGGAATGCTGAGAATTAACGTAATGTATATATTTTAGACACATTTTAAACAATGGCTGGTATCAGAATGTTTAGCTTGCAAAAATATTGTATAATTTTATATTTATTAAAATAATTTTCTTTGGGAGCGATTGAAAAAAAGGACAATCAGACTGCAGTAAAAACAAACATTTCATCTATACTACTCAAAATAATACAAGGGCCACTTGGACATATGGGTCTCTCTTTATTTAATCGTTCTTATATAGCGCTTTTCCAGCTCAAGAGCTGCTCAAGGCGCTGAAATCAGAAACACGAATTCAATTTATTAGTTCATCATATTTTATTGCAATCATTTCTGCATCAATAACAAAAAAGATTTTAGACAGTAGGAGGCACTGTGGTCTAATGGCAGTGCTTCGGTTTGCGGATGTGAAGGTCCCGGGTTCGAGCCCTGGCCGGGCCATTGTGTTGTGTCCCTGGGAAAGACACTTTACTCCTGTTTTCCTACTCCTTCGGATGAGAGTATAAACCGAGGTCTAGTCGAGGTCGCATACATTCCATCATAACAGACTTTAAAGATCCTGACGCTCATGTCCTAGACGGGTGAGTGCCGGTAACAAGAACACACCCAGCATGCACGTGGTCCTTCTCCCCCATCCCTGGCTGCCCAGGATTGTGCTCAGATCAGTTGTCCGGGCGTCAGACCATGCGCCCAAAGGCTGCGGGTGGGCGTCTCGGGCGGTTTGAGTTAGATCCTGTATCGGCCGGCGCCTTGATCCTTAGGCTAAGGCACCTTACAAATGACGAACATTATTATTATTATTACCCTCATTTACAAAATCAAAACTTTGGAAACCAAAAATCTATAGAGTCAGTATCGGGTGTGGCCACCGTTTGCATCAACGCAGTCTTGGCATCGTTGTCTCATGGACCGTATCAGGTTATGGAAGATGTTTCCTGAGATGGCCAACCACTCTTGCTGGAGAACTTGGGCCAGAACTTCAAGGTTAGCTCCTGGAGGGAGGTTTGCCCGTGTCTGTCTACCCAAGACATCCCACAGATGTTCTATGGGGTTCAAATCGGGTGATCGAGCCGGCCAATCCATCCTTATGACGTGCTGTTGCTGCAGGAAGTCATTGACGATACGCGCTCGGTGGGGTCTGGCATTATCGTCCTGTAGTATGGCACCTTCCCCAATGGCCCACAGAGCTGGGAGAACCTTAGGTTGTAGGACGTCATCCCTGTAGCCAATACCGTTTAAGTTGCCATGAATTTGGAGCAGGGGTGTTCTGAAGTTTAATACGAAGCCACCCCACATCATGACAGATCCACCACTAAAGCGGTCATGCTCACGCACCGTCGCATCAGCAAAACGCTCCCGTGGACGCCTCCAAACATTCACTTGACGGTCGTTGAATGACAAGGAGAACCGAGACTCGTCTGTAAAGAGCCCCTTTGACCAATGTTGCCTAGTCCACACCAAATGACGCCGAGCCCAGGCCAAACGCGCTGCACGGTGAGCTGGGGTGAGCAAAGGCCGTACTGCTGGTCGTCTTGATCGCAGGTTTGCCTCGTGTAGACGGTTGCGAATTGTCTGGTCGCTGACGTTAACATTGCTGGCTGCGTGAAGCTGTCTTCTGATGGTGTTTGCTGTAGCGGACCTCATCCTCAGAGCTGACAGGGTGATTAAATGGTCTTGTCTTGCAGTGGTAACGCGGGGGCGTCCGGACCTTCTTGGTTCTTGGACGCTTCCAGTGTTGTTAAAGCGCTCCCGCAGCCTTTGGACAACGGAGTGGGACACTCCCAGCCGCCTGCCAACTTCTCTCACCCCCACCCCTTCCTGAAGCCATGCAATAGCTCTGCCTCTATCCGCATCAGTCAATCGTCGCCTTGGGGGCATGGTTAGAAAAGTAGCAAAAGCGCTGCCATTTATAACCAGAAAAAAGCGCCGATTGTTGAACTGAACTCACAAAATGCAAGCCTTTCGCGTGCAAATCACTTTTTAATGTTGAAAATTTTGCTTTATTAGCAAGACAACAGTAAATTAGGGTCATTTTTTTGTAAAAATTGGGTTTGTTTTTCAACTCAGTGCAGAAAGTTCAAAACTCACACATGTGATTACTTGTCAGAATAAGATTGTCTTGAATATTACTGTACAGGATAAATTTTGAAAAAAGCAATATAAGCGATATTATTGATAGCAGCAAAAAATAATTAAATTAAATGAAACATGAGAGTGGCCCTTCAATTATTTTGAGTAGTATATTTTCATTGAATTCCAATTTACACTTGCTTTTCCCCAGTGTTGTCTCGATATTCCAAATCGTCCTACGGCGCATGATAATTCCAATAAATTACTACAGTATTTAGACTCCGAATCGTACATAAATCGAACAACGTGAACTGCGGTTTCAAGCATCAGGTTTTCAACTCTCGAACTGCACAACAAAATGCTTTTCAACTGATGTGCCTCGGAACAGCACGAACTCTAAACGGGTGTGGGTCATGGGAAAACCCGAAAATTCCTTCAATAGAAGGCAGGTTTTGCGGATCTTCCGGCAAGAAGCTGAAATTCTGAATGAGGTTGGACAGGTACAGGAACAGCTCCATGCGTGCCAGCGATTCTCCCAAGCACACCCGCTGACCTGAAAATCATTAAAGGAAACACAATCAAAAATCAAACAATCGATCATTTTATCCATCCATTCATCGATCAACTAATTAATTAGTAGACCCTAATGTAATAGAAGCATGTAAACATTTTGTTCAGCGTTAGGTTACGTAGTTATCTTGAACAAAATTAGGCAGCGCCCTTAACAACTTCGTTTTCGCAGTCAGTGTGATTGATAATAATATGGGTAGCCCCCATCTACAATGTGAAATGAAGATGCAAGCTGTTGCTCGGATCAACAAAGATTATAATTAAGCTTACAGACCGAAGGAGTGGCAACCTCCGGACCCTTACCAGTGCTGAAGGGAATCATCTCTTCTGTTTTGATGACTTTCAGGTCAGGACCAATAAATCTCTCTGGCCGGAAGGTTTCGGGGTCGCCCCAGAGGTCAGGGTCATGCAACACAGAGTGAAGATACGGGACCACCGTCGCCCCTTTGGGGATGACGTAGCCACGAAATTTGACGTCGCGAGGAACGCTGTGAGCCACTGACATGGGTATGACGTCGCCGTAGCGAAGGACTTCCATGATGGTGGCTTCCAGGTACGTCATTTCCGGCTTGTCGCGCATGCTGGGAGTCCTGGCTCCAACGACGTCACTGATTTCCTTGAAGCACTTGTCCTGCACATGAGGGTAGTGGAGGAACAATACCATGGCCCAGCGTAAGGCGGTGGAGGTGGTCTTCGTACCAGCCACGAACAAGTCACCGATCAGCTTTTGCAGATCGTCCTCTGAAAAGAACACAACACCGCACTGAGAATATAATTATGATATTTGGTAGCGTAAACACTGGGTGTAAGCCCCAGTCCGTCAATATGAAAACTATAACTGTTATGCATCCTCGTGCCCGTCAAACCTTTTTTTTTCAACACTCTTTCATTTAATGCTTGAGGACAAAATAATACATTGTATCTATTGTACCTATATTCTTTCATTATAACCCAAATTCAAGGAAGGAATTTTCACCGAAGGCTAGTATTCTTCGCGGCCCTTGTACCTCATCCGGACCGCTGTTAGCACTGAGGTCTACCTGAAAATAAGGATACTCATATAGCGCTTTTTCCTAAAACAACTCATTTCAAAACGCAATGCCAACGTATTCACACATCAATAAAAAAATCATTACGATAAAAAATGAATACAAAAGTAACCCATCAAAGAGAAAAATATGAATTACACTATATATATATAAGCTTTATACAATATGTCGCAGATGTGAGTTGGAAGAGACCATGCGGAACAGACCATTGTGGAAGATAGTTAATGACGATAAGAAAAGATGAATTTTTGTCGTTGTTGGAAGAAGAAGAAGAAGAAGAAGAAGAAGAAGAAGAAGAAGAAGAAGAAGAAGAAGAAGAAGAAGAAGAAGAAGAAGAAGAAGAAGCAGAAGAAGAAGAAGAAGAAGAAGCAGAAGAAGAAGAAGAAGAAGAAGAAGAAGAAGAAGAAGAAGAAGAAGAAGAAGAAGAAGAAGAAGAAGAAGATGATGATGATGATGATGATGATGATGATGATGATGATGATGATGATGATGATGATGATGATGATGATGATGATGATGATGATGATGAGAAGGAAGAGGAACTACAAACCATCAAGAGTAGTAGTCGTATCGCCCCTTTTCTTGCTTTTGTCCATCTTTCGTATGTAGGCGCTGATGAAGTCTTCTGCCTGCTGATAATCTTGGTCTTCCTGCTTGCCCTTCTTCGCATGAATCTGAATATGCTTCTCCAGAAACTTGTCGATTTTGGCCACGTAGGATAAGATTGTTTTGGCTTTGAAAGGATCTCCAGGCAAGTGCTCTAGAAATGGGAAGAAGTTCAGCACAGAGGTCCCTGAAAGATTAATTATACCAACTGTCACAAACAGACCCGTTTACCCCGCGCTATTTGAGCTTTTGCTTTTTTAGCAGTAGTAAAACTTAGAAGGTTATTGTAGTCTATAGCAGAGGATTAAGGTATAACTGATGTGTACACGACGCGAGCCGTTTAGTGACATCATCGCAGCCTACGAACTTTATATCCACTTAGATTATTTCATCCAATCGGGACACAGGTAGAGGGTTAGAACCAGTTCTGGCTGATTCAGTCCAAGCCAAGTATAAGTCAGTTGTGTGGAAAGCTCTGAGCAGTACACAGTTACACTAGAGCAGAGAAATATCTCCACTGATAGAACAGGGAAGCAGTGCTTGTTGAATATTTGAATTCAATCAAGTAGCCACGGGCCTGACATTGTTGAACAGGTAAATGAACATACTTCTGTTTCCTCATGATGTATTTATATTATTGTTGAAATTATGTTTGTGGAATTTGCTATGCATAGATTTGAATTGTTAATCCGACTTTGCCATGCCACGTGGAGAAGCCTAACACCTGTCAAGCACGACCGGTTTTGACGCCATGTGGTATACCTGACGGAACCACTGTTGTTTAACCTATATGTATGCTTGCAGACCAGTGGCTATACCAGTGAATGTTTATAATATTATTAATTCTTTATGTGTATAGTTAGCCACGATTTATATTTATGTATGTATAGGAAATTAGAGTGGAGATACCAGTGGACCACCGACTTAGCAGAATGTTCGTCGCTTATGTATAGAGATGTGGAGCTATCACTGAGGGCTACTTTGGCTTTCAGTGAGACGCTCTGCACAGACCTATTATTCAGGGTTGTGCAGAATTTCGTCTCATATGTTACAGACGAGCAGGCAGGATATCGTGACCCCAACTCAACAGAAGAGCAGAAATTAATCTACTATTCGAGTTGGCTGCCGAGGCATCTACAGCATAGTGCGCAGATAGCCTCAAATGTCGTACCAAAAGTCAAAGACTACACGACGACACAGCGTGTACCAGAAGCTACCACAACGCAGTGCTTCAAACACGCCACACTTCAGTTAAGTGCCCAGGAAACAGTGCACTAAAACTGTAGCAAAAGGACCACAGTAGTCCACTCTTCATGAACGGTAGTAGCCAGAGCCCTATGAAGAAATAATAGCTGCCTAGATTATCAGCGAGCGAACCATTCGCATTGACAATTGAACTTTTAAGTTAGATTCGTACTTTGAAGATCGTGTATAGAGTAGAAGAAATAAATGTGTGATTTTGACTGTTATCAAGTGGCTGGACTACGTATGATTCATAGCCGTGTGAAAGCTAGTGTGACAGTGATCTTTTACCATTTTTCTATCTATCTCTTTACCCCAGCCTTAACACAGACCGAGCTAAACAAATAAATGTATTAAAGTAATTCACAGGGTGACTCACTAGCGGTTCCCATAGAATAGACGTGAGGGTTACAGCATTCCATTGTGCAGAGCCCAGCAATAATCAAACCCCACGTTACACCAACCTAGAAGTCAAAACGTAATGTTAACAAATTTAACCGCTAGCAGAATAGACTTAATGTGCAAAACGTCGAAAAATGCAAAAAACATAGAACTTCTAGCAAAACATCGATAATTAAAGGCAGCTATAACTCTCGGCAACACAGGACGTGTGAAATACTGACCCACCCGCCCGCCCCCACTCCTCCTTCCCCCTTCCCCCTATAAAAACAGAGAGAGAGAGAGAGAGAGAGAGAGAGAGAGAGAGAGAGAGAGAGAGAGAGAGAGAGAGAGAGAGAGAGAGAGAGATAGAAAGTGTGTGATGGTGGATCTATTATTACTGGGCTCTGCACAATGGAATGCTATTACCCACTCGTCTTTGTCTGCGGGGATCGGCTAGTGTAATCACCCTGTGACTAATCTTAATACATTTATATGTTTAGCTCGGTCTGTGTGCGGACAGGGGTATAGAGATAGGGAGAAAATGGTTAAAGCTTCACTGTCACACTAGCTCTCACACGGCTATAAAACATAGGTAGTCCAGCCACTTGTTAACAGTAAATATCACACATTTATTTCCTCTACTCTATACATAATTCTCTAAACACTCTATTAACTTAACTGTCCAAATTCACTTCGAATGGTTCGTTCCTTGGTCGGTCTATGCTGCTACTGTTCTTGATATTTACTACTGTCTCATCATTGGGCTATTTGTTCTGGTTGGTCTAATGTTTGTTTTCAGGAGAGTGGACTACCGCACAGTCCTCCTAGATCAGTGTGTGTGCAATTCTTCTTGTGCACTTGGCTGATTTGTTGAGGTGTGGTGATGGTGTCTCCTCCTTGGTTGTTGACTATTGGGCTATCGTAGCTCAGTGCTAGATGCTCCACTGCAGGCCGAATGTCAGGGTTGACTCTTAGTGTTCTATCTCTGCCTCGGACCAATAAGCCTGCTCGTCTGCAAAACATAAGACGAGTTTCTGCAACGCCTTGTTTAAAACGGGTGTGCATAGCGTCTCACTGATGGCAGCAACAGCCCTCAGTTGAGATCGCTCCACTTATACAATACAAGGGATGATCATTCTTCCAAGTCCGTGATCCACTGGAATCTTCAACATAATTCCTATACCTATGCATACATCGTGGCTAAACTAAACACGTGGAGAAGTAATTAACAATATACACATTCTCAGGTACAGCCACTGGTCTGCAACAATACACTTAGGAGAAACAACGGTGGGTCCGTAGGGGATACCTCATGGTGTCGAAACCGGTCGCGTGTCAGCCACGTGGTCAAGCAAAGTTTGACTAACATTCCGAATGTTAAAACATGACAAGACTTCACAAACATACTACAACAATAATATCATTAATTCGCGATGAAACAAAACATCGATCATTTACCTTTTTGACAATGACAATCTGTGGCTATACTGCGATGAATGACTTTCATCCGTCATCTGCTTAGTCTTCAGATAGAGACATCTTTCAAAGCAACATACAACTTTCTTTAGGGTCCAATAATTTTCTCAGCTACCAGCAGATCTAGCTAGATGCTTCGATCGATAGTAAACAAGCAACCCTAGAAGATTGTCTAATAATATGGACCAACGAAAATTATCAACATTAAAACAAGCTTCTTCTAACAACAACGCAAAATCAAATCAAAGGTAAAAACACTCTGTTATTGCATACATTGCAAAACAAAACGATCGGATCTATCGTGCGCGTCTCACAGTATTATTGTGCGCGTCGCAAACGTAACAGATAGATAGAGAGCAGTTAGTTGGTCATTCCTTGCTAAATATATCTTATAATGAGAGCCGTTAGTCAGTCATTCATTGCTTAAAAAGTCCAGAGGAATGCAAAGAGCCGATTCAGGACCACAAAATCAAGACCACAACTTGAAAGAGGACTCACCCCTGATCCGTATAAAAGATCTGCTGAAACAACCCGAGTGGTAACACTGAAGGCACTCAACCAACCGGTCACTGTACAATAAAGCCATCACCCCCGTGAGGGTGCCGGGGGTTTCAGTATAAATAGTATCCCCACTTTCTGGAAATTTAGTGCTTTAAATTCCTGCTGTCGCTGTCTTTCTCCTGTTCTTTCTCATTCCTACTCTGTTCTATCAATCTACTATACTATCTTTTTCTTCGCTAGACCAGTCACATACCTTTTTTCTTGAAAACTCTTCCGGGACAAAACTCCTCATTTGTGTGTGAGGTCTGTTGGATCAGCTTAGAAATATTGGACGCTTTCTGCCAGGTGGTCACTTGGGCGTCCTATGATGTTATTATTTGGCAATGTAGGCATTTTATATGTATGTGTTTTGTTGATATTTTATAATGATGTTTATATTCTATTATGTTTTTGTAAACGAGGGTTCGATAAATTAGAGTGTAGCCTCAGCGTCCCCTGCGTGGGATGTATTTATTGTAAAGGGACCGGCTGGTGGAGTGCCTTCAGTGTTGCCACTAGGGTTGTTTCGGCAGATCTTTTATGCGGATCAGGGGAGAGTCATCTTTTAGCGAAGTTGTGGTCTTGATTTTGTGGTCCTGATTCGGCTATACTGGTCTTGACTTAGCTCGGAAGAGTCCGCTGGACCTAAAGCAATAATCATGTAATGTAATGTAATAAAGCCATCCCAAGCAGGGGACTCTGAGGCTATAACCCCCGTTTACAAAAACAAAATAGAATACAAACATCAATTTAAAATATCAACAAAACAAAGAACATAATAAATGCCTACAATGTTAAATACCAATATCATAGGAAGTCCTAGTGACCATTTGGCAGAAAGCGTCCAATATTCCCAAGCAGATACCACAGACTTCACACACAAATGAGGAGTTTTGTCCCAGAAGAGTTTTGAAGAAAAAGAGAGGAGATTGGTCTAGCGAAGAAGAAGATAGTATAGTAGATTGATAGAATGGAATAGGAATGAGAAATTTATTTATTTATTTATTTATTTATTTATTTAATTTAAAGTCTATTCACAGTTGTGATATTAGACAACATATTGAATTATAAACAAAATGCATTTAACAAAAAATATTATTATTTTAAAATAATAACAATAATAATGTTTTGAAAAAATGTAACACACACACACCCACACACACATCCACACACACACACACACACACACACACATAACATCAAACAAACGTAGAAAAGGTCTATTTTGCAAAATTGACTTCATACAATGAGTCATAATTTGCTGTGAAGAGGTCATAATCAAGTTATCAAGAAAATTGCTGTTGTTGTTGTTATTATGATTATGATTATTATGATTATTTTTATTATGATTGTTATTAATATTATTATTATTATTATTATTATTATTATTATTATTATTATTATTATTATTATTATTATTATTATTATTATTATCAGGGCCGGACTTAAGTTTTTGAGGGGTAGGAAAATTTTTTGAAAAGGGAGAAAAAATGGTGCAATCTGAGCATGTAAATTGCAAAATTTTGGTGCTATAGTTTGCCACTGATTTTGGGGAGAAATTACCTTTAAAAAAGTGTGTGTGTGTGTGTGTGTGTGTGTGTGTGTGTGTGTGTGTGTGTGTGTACCTGTAAAACGGCTCGAATGAGGAACGAAATTTGCCTTTTTTAGTACAAAATGAGGTAATTTTGTCGTTCCCCGTTTGTATGCCGTTCCTCATTTGTTCTAAGTACACGGGAGTGCTCTTTTAGTGCATGGGAGTGCAGTTGTAGTGCATGGGAGTGTTTTTAGTGCAAGGGAGTGCTCTATCCGGGACGGAGAACTTCCATCCCGTATTCGAACTTCCTCGGCTATAGAGCGCGAAGTAGGTCAAGTTTTGCTCCAAAATAGTAGGTTTTAGAGCACCGTTTTCTCAAAAAGTTTATAAGGGACGATGTAGGTCAAGTTTTGAACTTTCCTCGACGATTAGGGTAAGGCAGTGCCTCGACGATTAGGGTAAGGCACCCGTTCCACAGAAGGGTTAGGGTCAGGGCTAGTTGCAGCGCTGCAACTAGCCCTGACCCTAACCCTTTTCTTGAAGGGGTGCCTTACCCTAATCGTCGAGGCACTGCCTTACCCTAATCGTCGAGGAAAATTCCTTATCCTAGCTGTGTTTTTTAACAAACTTGACCTAATTCGCCGCTTAAGGAGCGCGAAGTAGGTCAAATTACCCCATTTTATACCTCGTACACGCATGTGTGTGTGTGTGTGTGTGTGTGTGTGTGTGTGTGTGTGTGTGTGTGTGTTAGGAATAAAGTCATAACAAAAATATGACTTAGGTCTTTGGGGAACAAAATATAGTGATACTCGGGTCCGCGGTAGACTCCTAAATGTGTTAGGTACTACATGGTCATACTTACATGTAGTCGTTGTGACGGCAGGCCAGCTCTCTTAGTGGCAAAGGCTATGGACTGTCATATTTTTCCCCCACATTTTTTTTTCTTTTTTTTTCTTTCATTCTTTTTTTTTTTTTAAGGGTAGGGGCCCGGGCCCCTCGGGCCTCTAGGGCAGGTCCGGCCCTGATTATTATTATTATTATTATTATTATTATTATTATTATTATTATTATTATTATTATTATTATTATTATTATTATTATTATTACCGTTAGTATTATTATTATCATGGAAAAGGACGTAAAAATTCAAAACAAAAACACCCAAAAAAAAAATTAATAATAATAATTTAAAATGTCTTCATAAAATAAAGAATTGAACAAAATAATTTAAAGGACGTTATGCACTGTAGCCTGTTGAGGATACAAGCGCATGCTTATGTAAGTTTCTTATAGTAAATGACCGACTGGAGAATATAATAACGCTTTAGATATTTCTACGAATGATTTTAAGTCTAAATCTTGGGTGTTGCTCAAAGCAGTATATGTGTTTGGTAAGTATCTTTTTAGGTCATTGCATTGTACTAGCAAATGTTGAATTGTTATATTTTCATTACAAATGCAAGTTATGTTTTTGCTAAATTTTGTTTTCCAGGAATTTAAATATAATCTATATGCTAAACTATAAACCTGTCTAGAGACTCGTAACATGCTAGTCAAAAATGATAGGAATGAGAAAGAACAATTGAGAAAGACAGCGATTGCGGAAATTTAAAGCGCTAAACTAAATGCGAGAAATACCTACTGCACCAACAATATCATTATTGTGTGTTTGTAGACTTCAAAAAAAGCGTGTGGCCGAGTCTGGCATGCAGCTCTGTTGGCAACCATGAGAGTGTACAACATCAGACCTAACATTATTGAAGTCATCAAAAGCGTGTATGACAAGGCTACTAGTGCAGTCCTCCACAACAGCGCCCACGGGAAACTGGTTCAGAACAACAATCGGTGTGCGTCAAGGATGCCTACTCTCTCCAACACTCTTTAACATTTTCCTAGAGCGTCATGTCAGATGCCCTTGCAGATCACGAAGACGAAGTCAGCAAAGGGGGTAGAGCAATCTCCAAACTCAGTTTTGCGGATGACATTGATAAATTGGCTGGAGAGGAACAAGAACTTGAACAGCTTGTACAAAAACTTGACACCTCCTCCAGAGCCTATGGAATGGAAGTCAGTGCAGAGAAGACCGAAATGATGACCAACAACACCAAAGGCATCAACATGGACATCAAAGTCCAAGGCCAATTCCTCAACACGGTGCATAGCTTCACATATTTAGGAGCCATTGTATCAGACAATGGGTTGTTGTTGTTGTTGTATCAAATTTTATTCATCAGATTAACATAAGTTGTACTGATAAGACAATGGGTCCAGACAGGAAGTCCTCTCCAGGATCGCACAAACAACTACTGCCCTGACAAGGCTGAAGCCCATTTGGAAAAACAGGACCATCAGTCTACATCCCAAGGTAAGACTCCATCTTCCTATACGCTTGCGAAACATGGATCATCACAGCAGATCTACCATGAAGAATACAAAGCATGGAGATGAGGTGATACAGAAGACTTCTGAGCATTTCCTATACCCAGCACATCACCAACAACGAAATCCGACAGACCATCACATAAGCCATTGGACAACACGATGACGGGCTCACAGTGGTGAAGAAACGGAAACTCCGATGGTTGGGCCTCATCACCAGAGCATCAGGCCTTGCAAAGACCATCCTGTAAAGCACGGTGCAAGGAGGCAGAAGAAGAGGGAGACAGAAAAAAGGTGGGAGGACAACAATCGAGAATGGAATGGCTTGACACTGAGCGAAGCCATGAGGGTTGCTGAGGACAGAGAAAGATTGAGTACGCAGGTTAAACGATCATCTGTGATGCTCCTACGACCTTCGAGTATGGGGATAGGATAGGATACGATAGAGTATAGTATAGTAGAGGGACACAGTGCTGTTTAAAGCGTGAAAACTAACAGTACAATCCAATCTAATACAATACAACTTTAATTATCTTAACCCGAGCAATTACAGTGCACAGTAAGCTTACTTACCAGCAAGAGTTTTGAAGTTGTGGTCAACATAGTTAAGGTAGGCGTTGAAGTCAGGGTCGTCATACTGGAAGCGCTGACCAAACACGATGGCGCAGATGTTGTTGGAAACGCTGACCTCGGTAAGTCTGTCTGGGTTCATGGGTTCTCCGCGCTGCTCTTCGATGGCCCGGATGTAGTAGCTGATCTCTTCCTGGATCCTCTCGGCTAACACGTTCTTCCCTAGGCCCAGCTCGCGCAGAATTTCTAAGCTCGTCTTCCTCTGCTCTTTCCAGTACGGCCCTGAAGATCCGACTATTCCTGCCAACCAACCAGACAATATCAAAGCCCAAGATAAACTACAGAATGATTGCGATCCGCATGACGCAAAAGCTACGGAGAAAAAGACTCATCAACGCGGAAATAGAAGGGACAATACTATATTTTTCTTAACGAATTTTAACTGCAAACCAAAGAGGTTCATTGTAATACATTGTTGTGTTATTGTTGTTGTTTTAATTTGTAGTAGCCATGTTATCAGTCAATTTAAGTTATACCGTCAACTTCACGTTGCTTTTTACTGTGTATTTATCATTCGCTCCAACAGTGCCACTTTATAGTATAATTGTCCTTAATATTTCTACTTAGAATTTCTACCATTAATTCTCCATGTAAAGACACGTAGCAATTCCTCAACAAATGTCTCACTCCCTTGTACATACTATAAGCTCAATGTTTCTTTGGGGTTTTCACGCTTGTTTGTCTTTATTATTATTATTATTATTATTATTATTATTATTATTATTATTATTATTATTATTATTATTATTATTATTATTTATTTTTTATCATCATCATCATCATCATCATCATCATCATCATCATCATCATCATCATCATCATTATTAATTTGTTGTTGTAGTAGTGTTTTGGGGTTTTTTGTTTTTTGTTTTCGTTGTTGTTTATTCAATTTCGATTGATCTACCGCAGTGTCGGAGTGTCGGATAGTGCAGTGGTTGGAGCACTCGCTACTGTGTCGAAAGTTAAGCACCGTCCGGTGCGGTTAGCACTTGGATGGGTGACCGCAAAACGTGAAGCGACAAATAACAACGCCCCCAGTTGACTCAACTGTGATTGAGTACCTACTCTCTTGAGGGTGGGGAAGGTAAAGCAGCGAGGGAGAGAGTTGGGCATCACCCTCATTACGCTGGCCCAAGATAAGTGTGATCTCCAACATCACGCTCCCCTACGGCCACAAGGCTATGGGACTACCTTTACCTTTTTACCTACCGCAGTGCATATTTTTTAATTTACCATTGTTCTTAATCGCATCATTCAACACTTTCAGAATTTGCAAAGTAGGCTACTCTCTCATTAATGACTAATGGGCTTAAGCTACTGTTCAAACGCACAACCTACCTTTAAACTTCAGAATTTTCTCCGTCAGGAAATCGTGCGGTCTGTCCGAGAAGACATCAGCCATTTTAACCAGCGCCTCCTTAATGGCTGGGTAACCGTTGAGCACGATCACCAACTGACTGCCCATGTACAAGCTAAAAACATCCCCGTAGCGCCTTCGCCACTCCTTGAACTTGGCCCTCGGGTCCTTGTCCACCAAATACAAGTGTCCCATGATAGGTAGGGCAGGTCCGGGGCCAGGAGGTAGCCCCGAAGGTCGTCGTGTGGCCAGCCACCATAGCATCGACAGTGTCACGGCGGCACCAACCAAGAAGATCGTTGGATCGCTGAACCATTCTGTCAGCATGGTGTACTCTGAAAGCTCAAATTATTTAAATATTATTTTTGTTGGTCACTCACTTTTGGGTGTCGGATAGCGCAGTGGTTGGAGCACTCGCTACTGTGTCGCAAGTTAAGCACCGTCCAGTGCGGTTAGCACTTGGATGGGTGACCGCAAAACGTGAAGCGACAAATAACAACGTCCCCAGTTGACTCAACTGTGACTGAGTACCTACTCTCTTAAGGGAGGGGAAGGTAAAGCAGCGAGGGAGAGAGATGGGCATCATCCTCATTACGCTGGCCCAAGATAAGTGTGATCTCCAACATCACGCTCCCCTACGGCCACAAGGTTATGGGACTACCTTTACCTTTTTTTTTTTACCTTTTTTTTAGTTATTTGTTGGTTCACAATTTAAGCAACAAATAATCCTTGGGTGCTAAGGTCTTTATAAGTACGAATATCACAGGTACGCATACGGGCGGGCGCGCACACACCCACACACCCACACACGCACACACATACACACTAATACGTACTGTAAGCTTATAGGGCTTACTCCAAGTGTCAGTTCTCTCTCGCGCGCTGGCCTTGAGAACTGAACTACACGTTAAAAAAAAGTGCAGCATGAACTAACCTACGGGTAATTGTACTACATACAAGTGTATACCAACGTAGGCCAGCCTTAGGCATTATTACTTTACTTACAAGACATCTACGCCGTATTTTCCCTTACAGCGCTAAGAATAGAATGCACTAAAACTTCTGCAGGAATGATAACATGATTGTGTCAGCTAGATGGGTCAAACTACGCACGTCACCCATAGTACATTTGCAAGGCCTTGTCTGAGGGGGTCGCCAGTCCAGACTCTAAAGCCAAGCGTTCTTCATAGAAGTGATGAAATAAAATGTATGCAAATCTTACCTTATGTTATACGCTTTTGCCGTTTCTTCTTTTCTGCTTTACTGTTTCGGTTCAAGAACGGAAACGTTGTGCTTAAAATACTGCGCGATCTTATACGATTTCTTTGACGCAGGGCTCAAAATACAAAACTCTTTGGGCACAGGTGCGCTTGTTGAGGCTGGCGAAAATACTATCATATCCAGTTCAGGCGTACTGCATACAGCTACGTCGGTATTGTGTATGCGATTCGATGATAATATACCATTACTATCACTTCTGGCTTGACGTCGACCGGAGGGAAAGCACTCGGGCTAAAACACATTCCCTACACTATAGGGAGGTAATCCAAACCCACAGACTCCTCCCAAAAAGATTTTGAAAACTGTTTTAAAGTTTTAAAAACTGCATAGCTCCTATTGAGAGCACTTTGAATTGAATAAACTACGTATACACTACAAAGGTTTTCCTAAAGAAAAACTTTTTTTTTTGCATGCAAGCATAATCTTTATCATTTACGTTCCTCACTCGAGTGGCCTATATAGGCCTACAAGATTAGTGTCTATGTGTAGTTTATTGCAAAGGTCTTACAATGTTTTTTTGCAGCGAGACTAAAGAAACACTAGGGTGCAGTGTGCATATGCGGTGGAAAAAAAATAGCTGAAGAAGTGCAAGGCAACCACAGGCCCATTAACCAAGAAGAATGGACCCTCGGCAAGAATTGTGTGGATCCCCGATAGCGGACGCGTAGCGCAGTGTATGTATGTGCTCGTATCTCTCTCTCTCTCTCTCTCTCTCTCTCTCTCTCTCTCTCTCTCTCTCTCTCTCTCTCTCTCTCTCTCTCTCTCTCCCCCTCTCTCTCTCTCTGTATGAGAAGAATGTACTCTTGGCAAACATTTTGTGGATTCCCGATAGCGGACGGGTAGCGCAGTATACATATATATACAATACAATACAAGGTTATTGCTTTAGGTCCAGCGGACTCTTCCGAGCCAAATCAGGACCAATACATATATATATATATATATTATTATATAATATATATATATATATATATATATATATATATATATATATTATATATATATATAATACCTACAGCACCAACAACATCTATATCATGTGTTCATAGACTTCAAGCAGGCATTTGACCGAGTCTGGCATGCAGCTCTATGGGCAACCATGAAAGTGTACAACATCAGCCCTAAAATTATAGAAGTCATCAAAAGCCTGTATGACAAGGCTACCAGTGCAGTCCTCCATAAACAGCGTCATCGGGAACTGGTTCAGAACAACAATCGGTGTGCGTCAAGGATGCCTACTCTCTCCAACACTCTTCAACATCTTCCTAGAGCGCATCATGTCAGATGCTCTTGCAGATCACGAAGGCACAGTCAGCATAGGGGGCAGAGCAATCTCCAATCTTCGTTTTGCGGATGATATTGATGGATTGGCTGGAGAGGAACAAGAACTTGAACAGCTTGTACAGAGGCTTGACACCACCTCCAGAGCTTATGGAATGGAAATAAGTGCAGAGAAGACCAAAATGATGACCAACAACACCAATGGCATCAACACGGACATCAAAGTACAAGGCCAATCCCTCAACACAGTGCACAGCTTCAAATATTTAGGAGCCATTGTGTCAGACAATGGGTCTCGACAGGAAGTCCTCTCCAGGATCGCACAAACAACTGCTGCCCTGACAAGGTTGAAGCCCATTTGGAAAGACAGAACCATCAGTCTACATTCCAAAGTAAGACTGCTGCGCTCTCTGGTCATCTCCATCTTCCTATATGCTTGCGAAGCATGACCCTCACAGCAGATCTCCAACGAAGAATACAAAGCATGGAGATGAGGTGCTACAGAAGACTTCTGTGCATTTCCTATACCCAACACATCACCAACGACGAAGTCCGACAGACCATCACACAAGCCATTGGACAACACGATGACCTGCTCACAGTGGTGAAGAAACGGAAACTCCGATGGTATGGCCACGTCACCAGATCATCAGGCCTTGCAAAGACCATTCTGCAAGGCACAGTGCAAGGAGGTAGAAGAAGGGGGAGACCGAAAAAGAGGTGGGAGGACAACATTCGAGAATGGACTGGTTTGACACTGAGCGAAGCCATGAGGGCTGCTGAGGACAGAGAAAGATGGAGTATGCTGGTTAAACGATCATCTGTGGTGCCCCTACGACCTTCGGGTTATGGGACAGGATAGGATAGGATAGGATAGGATATATATATATATATATATATATATATATATATATATATATATATATATATATATCCAATCCCGTAACTCGAAAGTCGTTGGGGCACAACAGATGATCGGTTCACCAGCGTACTCCATCTTTCTCTGTCCTCAGCAACCCTCATGGCTTCGCTCAGTGTCAAGCCAGCCCATTCTCGAATGTTGTCCCACCTCTTTTTCCGTCTCCATCTTCATCTGCCTCCTTGCACCATACCTTGCAGGATGGTCTTTGCAAGGCCTGATGTTCTGGTGACGTGGCCATACCATCGGGGTTTCCGTTTCTTCACCACTGTGAGCGTGTCGTCGTTTTGTCCAATGGCTTGTGTGATGGTCTGTTGGACTTCGTCATTGGTGATGTGCTGGGTATATAAAATGCCTTGAAATCTTCTGTATCACCTTATCTCCATGCTTTGTATTTTTCGTTCCAGGTCTGCTGTGAGGATCCATGCTTCGCAAGTGTATAGGAAGATGGAGGTGACAAGGGAGCGCAGCAGCCTTACCTTGGAGTGTAGACTGATGGTCCTATATTTCCAAATGGGCTTCAACCTTGTCAGGGCAGCAGTTTTTTGTGCAATTCTGGAGAGGACTTCCTGTCGGGACCCATTGTCTGATACAATGTGTCACGTCACCCGGATGGGACCAGTGACTTCAGCTCAAGCAGCGAGTGAATGGATTCAAACTCAAACTAAAATACTAACACAAATACCAGATGAACATTTACACTCTTTTATTCAACACATATACACATGAATATGGGAGACCTAACCCTTAACTGGTCCCCACAACTCCAACAATTAACAATCAATTACCTCCCTTGACTAATTCGTAACCCCCTAAACATTGGACACAAAGCGCCAATCCAATCAATGATACAACAATATCAAAATAAAGATGAAGTATTACAACAGATGGCTTATGTATGCAACCAATAAGATTTGCAAGAAATGTATTTAAATAATATCAAGACCCTTTACATAAACCAGCACAATTGATTCATTACTAAGTTTAACTATATCATCTGGAATCAGCAACATAAGTCTTTTGCTACTTTACACTAAATTCCAAGAAAATCATAACACTGTCTTCAAGAAACTATCACAATCCATAATAGAACAAGTCTTGATCACGACCTTCAACGAATTCTGTGAAAATCACTATATTAAATGTTAACTAAGTGTTTAGTATGTTTTTATTTGCCTGTAATTTTGTATGTTTGTGCGTGTGCGAAGCCCTGAGTACCGCAACCCCAAGCAGCAGCGGTCATGCGAGCAAGCAATCTTGCAGCACCAAGGTAGTAGAGGTCATGCAGCACCAAGGTAGCAAAGGTCACGCAGCGTCCAACAGTCGCAACTTCTCAACTTCTCGAATGGGTTCAGAGCATCGTTCAACCATAGCACGGCACCATACAACACCAGCATGGAAGCAACAGCAAACAAGCAAGCAGGCAAGCAGGCCCAATTTGGTCAACATAATAACTCATCTTACTAGACTACCCAAATACGATGTAAACATAACGTGGGAAATAACTCCTTCCGCCGTCCGCCATCTTGACCTGTTTATTTATGCATTATCAATAATTCACAATTTTTTTTTATAATTTATATAGCTTCGCACGAACGTGTTCATTATACAAATGCATTATAATTCCATTCCTAATCAACAATCTTGATTCATCCTCTCTCTCATATTCATCACCCCTCTACCATACTATCATACATCATCACCTGTCACAAATAGGCAATTTAGACCCTGCACTACGGCTTCACGCCTTAAATAGTTCAGCCTGCTGTAGCCTTTGTAAATTAAAGTAGCTGCCTAGAAGACGACGGAAGTCAGTTGTGTCCTAAGCATAGGTAGGCAGTGACCTCATCCTGCTGACGTATAGCCACCCCCGCTAGAGTGCGCCACAGGTATCGGACGAGATTTTCGCGGGCTTTGGCTGACCGCAAGGCTAGTAGTCATTCTTTGTCTAAACCTCATAGGAAAAGGAGCTATGCTCTGAAAAATCTCTCTCAGAAAGACTAAGCAGGTGACGGGTGAAATTCATTCATCGCAGTATAGCCACAACCTGACATTGTCAAAAAGGTAAGTAATTAATCTTTTGTTTCATCGCATTTATTAATAATATTATTATTGGATTATGTTTGTGAAGTGTTGCCATGTTTTATCATTGTGAATGTTCGTAAAACTTAGCGTGACCACGTGGCGGACACGCGATGGGTTTCGGCACAACGAGGTAGCCTCTACTGTCCAACTGTTGTTTCTCCTATGTGTATTATTGCAGACCAGTGGCTGTACGTGAGAATGTGTATATTGTTAATTACTTCTCCATGTGTTTAGTTTAACCATGATATGTATATGTATAGGAAATATGTTGGAGATCCCAGTGGACCACGAACATATAAAATTGTTTGTCCCTTGTTTGTATAAGTGGATGTGATCTCAACTGAGGGCTGTTTTTGCCATCAGGGAGACGCTCTGCACACCCTTTGTATACAAGGCGTTGCAGAAACTCGTCTTATGTTTTGCAGACGAGCAGGCTTGTTGGTCCGGTGCAGGAAATAGACCACTAAGAGTCAACCCTGACATTCGGCCTGCAGGGGAACATCGAGCACTGAGCTCCGATAGCCCAATAGTCAACAACCAAGGAGGAGACACCATCAACGAACGATCCATCTAAGTGCCACAGAAAATGTGCACACACATTGATTTAAAATGACTGTGTGGTAGTCCACTCTCCTGAAAACCAACATTAGGCCAACCAGAACAAATAGCCCAATGATGAGACAGTAGCAAATATCAAGAACAGTAGCAGCATAGACCCATCAAAGAACGAACTATTCGAAGTAAATTTGGACATTTAAGTTAATAGAGTGTTTAGAGAATTATGTATAGAGTAGAGGAAATAAATGTGTGATATTTACTGTTAACAAGTGGCTGGACTACCTATGTTTCATAGCCATGTGAGAGCTAGTGTGTCAGTGAAGCTTTTACCATTTTCTCCCTATCTCTATAACCCTATCTGCACACAGACCGAGCTAAACATATAAATGTATTAAGATTAGTCACAGGGTGATTATACTAGCTGATCCCCACAGACGAAAGACGAGTGGGTAATAGCATTCCATTGTGCAGAGCCCAGCAACAATAGACCCACCGTCACATCACCCTTGACCTCATTCTTGCAATCACCTCAACAACATTATTCCATTATACATTTCCATACAAGAAAATCATATAAAAATAATATTTATCAAAATACCCCTTCCCCCCCCCCTTCCTCCTCCATCCATCGTCATCCATCTGCATACGCATGCTCAGAGCATATAGCCACTGAAAGAATTAGAAAACTGGGTACCAGTCACCTTCAGTCCTCAGCCTGTGATGGTACAGACACACAACACACAATACATCAGTTTTAAAGAAGACTTTTAAAGAGGTGTCATGTGAAAGTTTGTTTGAGTATTTAAGAGTAACAGGCTTGTTTTTTAAGATTTGAAATATTTTATAATATTTTAAGATAACGTCTCTCTGGTCCTGATTTGGCTCGGAAGAGTCCGCTGGACCTAAAGCAATAACCATGTAATGTAATGTAACACAACACACACAACACAACACAGTCTGTACGAGAGTCGATGGTTTGTTGCTGTTGCCCTAACTATGACCCCATGACATCCTAATATCAAGGAAGATACTTAGGCCTTGGGCGGTCTCTAATAGAAGAGCATACACACTTAGAAATATACTCTACACAGTATCACCCAGAACTTGTGGCAGTAATATTTCTCCTATAACCACAGCACACTGGTCATTCTTGCCCCTTTTAAGGTACAAGACATCGTGTGGTTCTAACACAAAACACAACCCTTATAAAAGGACTCTACACCTATTCTATCATAGTGGTAGTCACAATTATCCAATAGCCGTTTGATCACAATTAGTACCATTTTGACTCTGGCCTTACACCGCTTCTCCCAGCCCACAATTCAAGGCACAGAACTCCGTTCAAGCTTCTAGCAGCTACCGAGCTTACGTAAAACACAAGATTCTTTCAAAACCTATATTCTACACTACGCAATAAAACCCAGACTTTTCGCACAAAACTCTCATAGATATGAACCTGTAAAGTATATACATCCTGACCCTGCACAACTTTAGCGTGTAATAAACTCGTGTCTACAACACACCGAATGCCCTGATCACCTGATGCTATCCGGTATCACTTCCAGCTTCCATGATAGCCTACACGCCAATACATCTTAACATGCTATGACTGTAAAAATCACGCGCAGCTCTTACTGTACATCCACATGCATCTTCATAAATTCGCACCTATTGTCTTAAATTCATACGCATTCTTTACAAATCTACACACATTATTTGTATACTCACTCTCGCGTCTGCCTATGTCACGCATTCTTTGTAAGCACACACATTCCCCCTTTTGAGGAAACTTTGAACTTTGAAAACAAAATTGTTTGCTACCTTCATGACACTGCATTTTTTATACTCAGCATTGATGGAATGTTATGTACTTGATAAACTTGATCAACTTTGCAAATGCCTCTGTGTGTGTGTGTGAGGCTAGGTAGAGACGCCGTTGTTCTGACATACACTTGAACCTCTGCGTACTTTCTGTGTTCCGTTAGGGTTAGGGCGGTGTTAGGCTTACGTTTAGGTTAAGGGTTAGGGTTAGAGTTAGGGTTAGGGTTAGGTTCAAAACTGGACAAAATTTGTATATTTGTACATAATGTGTAAAAATGTCAAAGTAACGTATGCAGAGTTTCATGAAAGTCATCACGACGGCGTTTCTACACGGTTGTGTGTGTGTGTGTGTGTGTGTGCGTGTGGGCATGTGTGTGTGGGTGTGTGTGTGGGTGGGTGTGTGTTTGTGTGTGTGTGGGTGTGTGTGTGGGTATGTGGCTATGTTCACTCCAAAGTTAATCTGTGGACATTCGTGCAAAATAGAGCTCGCCTTCTATTTTCATAATTTTTGTTTTTAATGTTGTAATAATGCCTACTTTGTGGAACCATACGCTTGTAAACCTTTTTTACGCTCTACCCGCCTTCACCAAGTTAGGCCTATTAGGCCTATAGCACTATGCGCTCTCTCTCATCTACTGGTGATTGACCAGTGCGTTGATTTATTATACAGTTTATGCTGTTGTGTTCCTTTTTCTGCCAGAGCGCAAAAGTCATGTAACAGAGAACTTGCTCTCCATTTTTTAATTTAAAAATTTGTTGTTGTTGTTGTTCTTGTAATGTCTGCTCTGTGTGCTCCCTCTAATCGACTGGGTGAGTGATCTTTGTGCTGTGCGCTTTCTCATGTCACCGATTGCCCAGCATGCTTTTATCCTTTGGTTTACTTACAACACTATAGTTTTGATTGACCATGTCTAGCTGTTCGTTCGTAGTTCGTGTGTGTTTGTGTGTGTGTGCGTGCACGATTGCGCGTTGTAGTACGTACACACATATAGTAGTACTAAGTACACATACATGTTTTTAAAATATGCTTTTGCAATTAACATTTGTATATTATACAATACTGTTCAACAGGCGTCTTCGTACATGTTTCAGTGAAGTCTTACTAATAGATATTCTGGCAAAATATATTCCCATTTCCAATTTCTCAAGATCACTCCAAGACCTCCTTTGTTTCCCCAACTGTTCTCGATTACTTGTAAAACTCCTAGTACTATAAACCATTGATTGAAATAATTTCCCGGTGTTATCATGACAACTTACATTTTCCAATCCCATCCTGGCCGTGAGACCGTCGGCCTGATCACAATACTTAGTCTACCTGTATATAATTCACTTTACTTTAATTTATTTTCCTTATCACTTTACATTCATCTAGATTTTTTCGCTCTTTCTTAAACACACGTTGTTGTTGCTTCTCCTCCTAATCTCCCCCTTACCACCCAACTTCGTGGAGTATGTTCTGTTTTCCTTTTTTATTATTATTATTTTCTAGTCACACTCCCTTTTCCTTGATGCTTTACTGCTTTGGTTAAGGCGAGGTCCCAGGGAGGGAAACTTATGGGTCTATAAATTGCACAAACATTACGAATGAATCACATATTCCAATAATCCTGGCCTGTTTCTTGGTCTACGCGCTTGTAAGCGCGATAACTTGAACAATGACTTGTGAACTCAGCATCTACAGAGCCAGGATAGGTTTGTTCTACTCAAAAGGGGTCAGATGTCCAGATATTTTCCTTACCCACAAATTCCACGTCTTGTGCTTTTTAGCGTTCTTGTTTTATAGAAACCACAAGTTCCCAATCACATTATTACTACTTTTATGTGGCGACATTGAACCAAACCCTGGGCCTGACACTAACAGCAAACTAAAAATAATTCATTTAAATGCCAGAAGCATCCCCTCTCATATAACCTTTATCGAAGCAGACAGCAATAAATACGACATATTTACCTGTTCTGAAACCTTTTTTTATGCAACGCATACAAGTAACGAGACAAATTTGTTAAATTTTCATCCCCAAATTTTGAATTCTGATCTTCAAAAGATAAACGACTGGGCCAACACCTGGAAAGTAAGGTTAAATGAAGACAAAACAGAACTATTAACTTTTAAACGTGACGCATTACCTAACAACTCATTAAGCTTCGGAAACGCAGTCTTATCTGCCAACGAATACCATAAACACTTAGGACTAACACTGCAAAGTAACTGTAAATGGGATATCCATATAAGTAACGTCATAAAGAAAATAACCACCCTCCTATCATGTTTAAGAACGTATAAACATAAGCTGTGCAGAAAAGCCTTAGAAAAAATGTACAAATCCTTTGCCCTACCTCACTTTGACTATGGCGATGTAATCTGGGATAATTGTACAGACACTCAAGCTGGTTTATTGGAAAAAAACTCCATTTAGAAGGTATTAGAATTATTGTTGGGACGGTGAAGGGGACCAGCCATGAGTTATTGTATAGAGAGTCTGGACAATACACGTTAACAGAGAGAAGGAAAAGACATAAGCTACTTACTTTTCATAAGATGATAAACGAGTGCTGTCCTGAGTACTTGTCCAACTTGGTCCCACAACTAGTATCAGCAGTTAATCCTTATCACCGCAGAAGACCTCTAGAGAACCCCCATACAAAACTGAACTTTACAAAAACTCTTTTCGTCCTTCAACCACCGTATTGTGGAATGATCTCCCCGAGAAAATTCAAGAAAGCCCCATCCATTAGTTTATTAAAAAGACACATTTCCAAAGATGATCCACTTGTTCCACTGTACTATTACCATGGGACACGACAACAGCAGGTTTTACATGCCCGACTTCGACTTGGCGTAAGTAACCTCAATTATGACATGTTCCGCCGTCACTTGTTAGAAGACCCAGTCTGTCAGTGTGGGCATCCTGCAGAAACATCTTAACATTTCCTCATTTTTGGTCCTATATTCGGCACTGTACTTACGCAGACAATTAACCAATTAGACCCTACTTTTCGAAACATCAACACCTTATTGTTTGGCAGTGACCATCTCTCCCCACAAGAAAACTCCAAAATCTTCTCAAAAGTTCACACATTCCCCACATCTAGTGACTGCTCCGTTTAGAAAATAGCCCAATTATGCAAAATCACTTCCGATTGTCACCTTGATACTAATTAAACCAATCCCCATTTGTTTCCCTCTCCCTAGTAGTTGCACCTCATCCCTTCGCACCACGAGTTTATTACTAGCTGTTAGAGTGAAACTGACCAGATAATTGTCTCTTTGGACGGAATAGATGAGTTTATCACTATTTTAAATATCTGTTCACGTGCAAACACGTAGTCTTGAACTATTTATGTATGTGTTTGTGCGTGCGTGCGTGCGGGCGTTGTTTTTATTTACTTTCTTTTTTTTTTTACTTACACGTGACTTTTTTCCCCCACTCCTCCAAACTGATTCTTTTCTCTCATTGTTTTAGATTGCTGCAGGCACTTATTTACCTTTTAATCGACAGCTACTACATTGTGCAAAGTTTACTCTTGGGTGCAGGTATCTGTTTCTCGTTAGTTAGTTCATTCATTTCTATCTTTTTTTTCTTGTTCGATGTTATTGTATTTATCGTTTGTTATACTATAGTTATATGTTTGTTTTCTTTTCATTGTTGAGAAGATTAATTAATGTGCTTCTGTTTTTATTGTTTTGTACTTGTTCCTGTTCGCCAGACATTTCATTGTTGTCATTTGTCAAAAGGGTAGCACTTATTTAAGCTTTGCTTTTGTGTGCCCTTTATGTTCTCCATGCTTTGTTTGCTTGTCTCTGTTTAAACCAAAGTATAATGCATCGTGATACTGCCAACTGTGACGGAGAATCTTCATTGGGGATACTGAGTCATTAGTTCATGTTCTATAGGAACGTTCAACTTTGAACATAAATTATTTACTGCAACGTTCCTTTCTTGCTATCATATTTACAGAAGCATTCCTTCGTTAGCGACATTGCTACATCATTTACAGCAAGTTTCTTTAGTTGACAACGTTATTATTTACAGCATCGTCCATTCGTTAACAACATATTTACAGCACCGTCCATTCGTTTACAGCATACATTCGCTGACAAAATATTTACAGAAAAGTTATTTTGTTTTGGTACAGCAATACAGCAATAGCCTACCGTTGACAATGACAAGACGACCCACAATAACATGTCTTCCTTAGCACTACCAATGGATTCTGAAAATATGGGTAAGCATGGAAGATTTTTGTATTTTAAAATACTGTATGCTTGTTGATGATGATGATGATGATGATGATGATGATGATGATGATGATGATGATGATGATGATGATGATGATGATGATGATGATGATGATGATGACGATACTTGTTTGTTCCCTAATGTTGCCTCTATGACTGTAATATAAAATGTTTTATATTTGCCTCCTTTGCGACGAATTCCACGTGAATTGTAGACTATGTTACTTGGCAAAATAAAGAATCTTAATAATGATGAATATGTAGGTGATGATGATGATGATGATGATAGTGATGACGATGATGATGATGTTGATGGCGGTGATATTCGTGATGGTGGTTGTGAATTCATATGACAGGATCGCGCAAAGCGGCAGCGAGTCGAGACACCAAAGCTAGTGCACATACTTTATCTTTTTTGTAGTTACAAGACGATAGCGTTCACAGTGATACATACCAACAACCCTGTGTATGAGCGCCTCGGTTCGTTCCTGCTCCGAACGATTTTCTTCAAATAGATACACAGCTTTACAGCAAAAGCACGTGTGACGTGCGTTGGTCTCAATCAAGGGCGCCCGTGTATGGAAACGATAGCTTCTCTCTGTTCTGTTGTAGAGAAGATACATGCGCCTGTGGATCCAACCATTTTGTTTTCGACACGTTTCAGAAACCGTAGCTCTAAGTAGCAGCCATTACTGCCCTCTGCGACTGTTGCAGGTGGGGTATTGAGGGTCGGGCAAGTCATCTGTGGGCATCACTCTCGCGGTCTTCAGATTATCCTCTCGCAAGCAAGTAGTGGTGGGTTCATTGGTAAAACGGGCACAAGTTTTTATTGATTGATTGATTTATTGTTGCTTTAGGTCCAGCGGACTCTTCCGAGCCAAATCAGGACCGGACAACCCCCGATCCGCATAAAAGATCTGCCGAAACAACCCTAGTGGGAAAATTGAATGCCCTCCACCGGCCAGTCACTTTACAATAAAGACATCCCACGCGGGGGACGGCTGAGGGTTGACCTCAACTACGCGAACACCCCGGTTACAAAAACAAAATAGAATACAACCATCATTATAAATCATCAACAAAACACATACATATAAAATGCCTATAGTGCAAAATAATACAATCATAGGAAGCCCTAGTGACCACCCGGCAGAAAGCGTCCAACACTCCCACGCTGATCCAACAGACCTCATACACAAACAAGGAGTCTTGTCCAGGAAGAGTTTTCAAGAAAAAAGGTAGGTCATTCATCTAGCGAAGAAGAAGAATGTATAGCAGAGTGATAGGACAGATCAGGAATGGGAAAGAGCAAATGATGAAGACAGCGACAGTGGGAATTTAAAGCACTAAATTTCCAGAAAGTGGGGATACTATTTATACTGAAACCCCCGGCACTCCAACGGGGGGAACTGTTGCCGCAGTGAATTAGTCATGCCTACAAAGGCAAGACAGGTTTTCAACTGGGGCTTTCACTGTTCCCTTTATAGGTTAGAACAATCTACAGTGACAAGATTGCTCATGACCCCAAGGGGTACACAAGTTTTGGAAAATACGACTACCGATTTTTTTTTTAAGTTCTTCTTCAAAGTTTCGTTTGTGTCTCTTAGATAGGCCTACTTCTACAGGTGTGCTCCTTGGTAAAGTTATTGGGTTATGGGTACTAGACTGTCGCGAAGGCCTACACAACAGCTACAGTAAAGCAAGGGTTGTAATGCCTCTGTGGTTAAGAAGTCGGGTCTGATGATGATGATGATGATGATGATGATGATGATGATGATGATGATGATGATGATGATGATGATGATGATGACGATGATGATGACGATGATGATAGAATGATGGTAATAGAATGATGATGATGGGGATGATTAGAATGACGATGATGATAGAACGATGATGCTGATGATGATGATGATGATGATGATGATGATGATGATGATGATGATGATGATGATGATGATGATGATGATGATGATGATGGTATTGACGGTCCTCTTGTTCACGCGTCGATGTTACTCTGGGAGGTTCTTCCTTCTTTTGAAAGTCAGGATGGGTAGCGAAGTGTCATTCATTTCTGATAAATCGTTTGAAATTGATTATGAACTACTTTTTTTTTTAACTTTTTAATGGACATGCATTTGAGATGCTTACCGTCATATTCAGAGGCAACAAGAGACTGAAGTATTTACACTTACCCCACCTGTCGATTCTCGAAGCAAGATTACAATTGTAAGGGGAAAATATAGTTGTTGTGTTTTTTTCTTTCTGCAACGTGAAAACCGTTTCGAACACCACGAAATGATCTCCATTGAGTACCCTGACTTTTTCCCTCTGTTTTTTAAGTTTGTAATTTACGCGTTAATACCAAAAACGAAAAACCAGAATTGAATAACTATGACGTACACAAGAGGTCCGGCTGATAATTATGCTGAAGTCGAGAGTTTGTAACCCATTCAAAGCATTCCAAAGCCAGCAAACCGTATCAAAACGCTTAAGGATAGGCTATTCTTAGCAAAAAGTGATGAACAAGAAATGGGATATAAACTATTATAGTATTCGCTTGAAGGGATGAGCTCAAAAGTTCAACAACATTGTCGCGATACAAGCGCCTACTCGACGCATCCTCGATATTCTGCTATAGGCCAGACAATGCGTCATAGACAGTACGTCATAGACAGTGACGATAATAATATTGTTTTCGGAATGACGCAGTATGCGACATTGTTTTTATTTAGTGTAGTTCAATTTTAGATTATTGTTACCATAGACAATTTGTGTACTATCCTTTCGATTGGCTGGATGTGGGAAATATCGTTAAGAAAAACCATTCGAGCGACCATCTTGGAGGGCAAGGAACGTATGTTTACGCCAGACCACTATTTCGGATTACTGAGGTCATAAAGTTGGTTCGAAAAGCTCGTCTCACCCTAAACAACACGTGTCGTAGACACCACAAACGAATCCTGAGCTGGGAAAGGATTTTTGTTTTTGCTTCCTTCTTCATAATATTTTCGACTGTCGGATTCCTGATATGATCGTTTAACCTACTTCCACCCTCAACGCTTATTCTTCTGATGACATGGAGCTCGTCATATCCCTGACGTCCATGTGAAGCCAGCTGGACGATAATCCTTTTGGTCAAACGTGAGGACAGAATTAAGTTAAACAAAAGAGACAATTCTTCTTCTCCATCAGGGAATCCACGTCAGATAAGTGACAATTTTAATCAACAGTGAAATTCTTTAGAACCATGATTTCACGGGTTTTTGTATCACATCATATGAAATAAATATCATCAACCATCAACCAGTGGTATTCTTTTTTAGTTGTAAAAAAGCAAACAGGACGAATGAATAGCCAGTAATTTCTTTTATTCTTTATTTTCTATTTCTCAACATTATTTTCTTGTTTCTTATCGATTTTAGGCATAGTAAAAAGAGGAAATTGATTCTATTCATATAAAATTCTTTTAATATATTCATTCACCCTTTAACATCAATATATATATATTAATATAAAATATATATATAACGCGACAAACATGAACCAGAGAAACTTGTCCTCAATAACTAAAAGGCAAGGAAAACTTTGACAAGGTTTATAGTGTGCCCAAATAAAGCAAACCTAAATATAGCCAACAAATAAGTATACTGGGCATATAATTATTTCATGTTTGAATTCTTTATGAAATGGTGAATGAACCATTTGATTTATCATCTGATCGACTCACGGACTTACTTTACTGATTAACCGACTATTTCACTTGTCCGATTGAATGACAGGCTGTTTCAATGTACTGACTGACTGACCAACTGACTGATTGCGAGTTGAATGTGAAATTCTAAACTGGCTTGACGTGGCATTTCCTTATTCTATTTAGTTTTCTACTGACTTTCTTACTACCTCCTCCTCCTTTTCATCATCATCATCATCATCATCATCATCATCATCGTCATCGTCGTCGTCGTCGTCGTCGATTTTGTCATTGCCATCGTCGTCATTGTTTTCTCCTCTCCTCCTTCTTTCTTTTCCTCCTCATTCTTCGTCTTCTTGTTATTCTATTTCCCGGTCTTCTTCTTCTTTTAAATCCCACCTAAATGTTATTCCAGTATACGTTGAGCTACAGACGCCGAAGGTTAACTATCGACATCATCGGCTTTCTTGTCCTCTTCTTCCTCATCTTCTGTCTTCTTTCGTGTAGAATAATTATGTCTTATATTCTAATATAATTCCTACGTTTTGTTGTGCAGATTACGAAGATGCATTGCCTATCATGGAACGATATTAAAGCGCTCAAGGAAGAAGAGTGCTATCGATGGCTGCACGTTGTATCGCCTGGTTCCCACGCAGTTCCGTTGTGCTTGCGTTTGCGCAACGGGGGACCCTTCATCGAGAATCAGAGGAAGACCCACAGTTACGTCACAAAACTCCTTGGCGCTGACCTGATCCAACAGAGAGCGATTCTCTTTATTTCTGGATTGGATAGCTTCTATCCGAAGGGGACCAAAACGCTAATGTCTTCCCCTGTTGTGAGTTCTGATTCAGTTCAACATACTAATAAAGGAAGCGTGAGTGAAGTATGAGAAATTACAAGATCAGGGCAGCGTATATGAAATCAAATTCCAAATCCTGGATGCTACCTTCAGTCTAAATCCTGCTGCCAGGGAAACGACCTTGACGAACAAGGACGTAGAGCGAAAGAGAAATACGACGAAGCAAGGTCAGCGCTAGAACAAGAAGCATTTGAAGGCGAGCTTTTTAAGACGTTCTTGAATAACATGCAGTTCATTGATGCAAACGGATATGGGAAGAAAGACAGTAAACTCTTCTGCTTATTAAACAATAAGGCTAAAGTTGAAGGACGTCGTCGTCAAGGTGACAACCTTCTCACGCTGGTGGAAGCCGTTGCCGATGGTTACAGAGGTGGTCACTACAACAAAAATAGATTAGTTAGCACCGATGAGCGAGTAAATAGAGCTATCGATAGTAAATTTCGATCGTAATCGTCGCGCGCTTCAGCACTACGATCATCCTCACGACATCGACATCGACATCATGATGATGATGATGATGATGATGATGATGATGATTGAAGATAATAATATGTTAAATCTTGATCAGTGATGGAGAAAGTTTTTAAGCTTGGGGTATTTATACCCTCAACCAAAACATGTGGGGGTTTTCATACCCTCATTGCAAACATAAGGTGTTTTTTATACCCCCTTTCAGTTTTTTAGGGGGTACACCAACATACGTAATAAACACTTTGCGTGGAAAGTCTTTTCATCAGTTTGAGTTTCTTCAGCCGGGCCCGGTTGCGGCTCACCTTTTTCTTCTCTTTACCGAGCACTCAAAGCCAAAGGCTGACAAAAAAAATTGTTTTTCTTTTCTTTTAATTTTTTAAACTTTTTTTTAGCAATTAGTTTTATCTGCTTTATTTTTCCTTTTCTTCGGCTTCCCCTCAGATCGCTGCTTGTCGGCCATGTTTAATGTTGGTTTGTTGTCAGTCTTATATAGTCAATCAAAAGCGTCGAGAAAAAATAATGAATATTATCGTGCATATGATTGGCTGTTTCTCGGAAGCGACAGAATGAATAGGAGGGGGAGAGAGGGTGGTAGGCGGTCGCGCAGGACGCACAGGCACACGATCCAAATCGAGCGAAAGCTGTACACACGACCGAAATAGTTGTACCTGATGATACCTCCCAGCAACTTAGCTTTACGTTTTCATACCCCTTTGGCACTGACTTTGTGCGTGTTTATACCCTTTCATTACATTTTCGTTACGTGATTTCCCAACTCAGTACGTGAAACACGTACAATTGTACGTGATCTCCATCACTGTTGATTATTTGTATAGAGAGTTCATTCATTGCTATAGCAGCATGCTCGGTGCCATCACTCCTCTCCTCTTTTCCCCAGAGAAAAAATACATTAAGTTTAAAATAACATAAAAACACCAAAACAAAAATTTTGTTTGGGGAAGAATTATTAATAGTGGCTTGAAAATCTTTTTCTTTCATTCTTATGAATCAGTTCTTATAAATCAGCTATGCATCTTAAGAAGTAATTGTTATGAACCAGCTTTGGTGGAAATAAAGTAAGAATCAATATATATATATATTCTCACGTAACATCTAGTATAAATTTTTGCATTCAAACTATATAATCTACTTTTTCTTTATTCCATGTGGCGTTTTGCATCTTGACTACGTGCACACACTGTGAAATATTGGCGTATATTGAGCGACAGAACTATTATAAGTAAATGTTACTGTCCTCATAAAATATAAGGATATATTATACATAAAATAAAATGCTTTGTATTCGTTGTTGTGTATTAAATGTTTTGTGCAATAAATCTCTCTGCCCCATCCACTTTTAGCGATATTAAGCTAGGTATTTTAATTCTCTTGAATGGATTTTAATCAAGATACTCTACCATAGCAATACGAACATACTGAGATAATTTCATTAGTTTTGTGTCTTCTTCATTGTTGCTGCAAGTGAATGTATAGGATGGATGGGTGGATGGTTGGATGGATGAATGAATCATGAATAAATAAATAAACAAAAATAAATTGAAACTATTCACTAAATTGACGAACACGAAGGTACCGCTGACTATCTTCTCAAGTGCAACATATCACACGAATCAAATAATTCCATGGTCGTCTTCTAAATAGCTCGAGTTTTATAAGCTGTGCTGCCGTGAACTGACAAAACCGAGCAAGTCCACAAAACCTACTTTCGAGAAAATCGACGTTTTGTGTTGCGCTATATTACGCGATCGTTTCTGGAAGTTTAAGGGCATATTATAATGCAATTCCTCGATTTAAGAGTGCATACCTTGAATGTTAAAGAAATGTTTGATAGATTTTATGTTTTAAGACTATTTGTGGACTTGCTTTGTTTTGTCAGATTATTCTTGAGATAGATCTTTGTTGAGAACATGACAAAACCAAGCAAGTCACCTGCTTGGTTTTGTCAGTTTATTATTGAATTAAATCCTTGTTAAAAAAATTCACAAAACCAAGTAAGTCAAATCCGCTTGGTTTTGTCAGTTTATTATTAAGTAAATCCTTGTTTTCAAAATTCACCAAACCAAGTAAGTCCCATAGGCCGTTTCGTTTCTTTGTTAAAAAGTCTGACGAGATGAGTCACATAAGTTGGGTTTTGTAAGATGTGGGTGCGGCAGTTACAGTGAGTGTATATGTGTGCCTGTTTATTGTTTTTAGCCATTCTTCACTTAATATTCCTGGGTTGGTATGCAGGAATCATGGTTTTTTTTTTGCTCTCCCTTCAAAATAATATTAGGTGCAGCCAATTTAATTTTAAAAATACAAAACAAATTTCCTTTCAGTTTCCTATTGTAGCGATCTTCCTGCCTTTACACCACGTGTATGTTTATTGTAGCGATCTTCCTGCCTTTACACCACGTGTATGTCTTGTATTTTGTTGCCCTTGTTGTGTGTCTGTAATATATTTGTTGCTGTTTGTTTGTGGGTTCGGGCACTGAATAGAATAGGCCCAACGTTTCCCGGCGTGTCGTAAGAGGCGACTAACAGGGGTAATGTTAGCACGGCATCACTGGGCGAAAGTCTTCTACACAGAAGTCACCGGCCAGGGCGAGGAACCTCACGTTGCTACAGGTTCAACGACCACGTGCTCGGGGCCAAGGCGAGCCACACTGTATTCGTGGATTTCGGCTGTGCCCAACAGCCTGGAGAGGATTGGGCACCGCCAGGTCCTTTTTTGCCCAAGACACACTACATGCATGATGACACTATCCACTAATTCCATACCGGATAGGTCGTCGCCCGGCTCAAGGACCGCGCCTTCCGTTGGCCACCATGACGGAGGTGTTAAGTATGCTACTGATGGACAATTTAGCAAGATCCGCACGAGAAACAACATCGTCATAGGAACCTGGAATGTCAGGACCCTAACTGCGGAAGGAAAATTAGAAGAACTGGCCCACGAGTTGGACCGCTATCGATGGAATGTTCTAGGTATCAGCGAACTGCGCTGGAAAGGCCTAGGTGAAACAATGACAGACAAAGGCCACAAGCTCTATTTCAGCGGTGGAGATGACAGGCACGAACACGGCGTTGGATTCTTGGTCCGCAAGAACATTCTAGCCACTGTCATGGGTTGCCGCCCAGTCTCCAGTAGACTCATTACCATCCGCCTGAGAGCAGCCCCTTTCAACATCACCATCATCGAGACCTATGCCCCAACATCAGACTATGACGACAGCGAAGTGGAGGATTTTTATGAAAATCTACAGGCGGTCCTTGACCAAGTGCCGAAGAAGGACATAGTCATAGTGCAAGGCGACTGGAATGCCAAGGTTGGCCAAGATGCGCACCACAACTGGGGAGACACATGTGGACCCCACTGCAACAACGAGACAAATGACAGGGGTCTGAGATTCTTGAAGTTTGCCAGATACAACAATCTGGTACTGGCAAACACGCTTGGTCTCCACAAAAACTCCAGACGATGGACATGGCACAGTCCCGGGGGGGGGGGAGCATCACAACCAAATAGACTACATCATGGTCAAGAAACGCTTCAGATCAAGCATCAACATTGGCAGGACACGCACTTTTCCAGGAGCAGACATCGGAAGTGACCACGATGATGTCTTTCCGGCTCCACTTGAAGAGAGTAAATACTGCACTAGACTGAAGTTAGACCTGGACAAACTGCAAGACCCGGAGGTGGCAGAACTATTTCAGGCCACAATTGAAGGGAAATTTGCACCACTGCTCATTTTGGGGGCTGGTGAAGTAGATGTCAACACCATGACCACCACCTTCAACTCAGCTGTGACAGATGCCGCCACTGAGATCCTTGGCAAGCACCGACCAAAGAAGAAGCCGTGGATCACACCTGAACTTTTGGATCTGTGTGATAAACGAAGAGAGATTAAAAAAAGAAAGAAAAAGAACACTTCACAGAGAGCTGATGTCTACCGAAAAATCAACAATGACATCCGAAAAGGCATGCGCACAGCAAAGGAGAACTGGATAGAAGATCAATGCCAGGAAATAGAGAACAGTCTGAACAAGAACAACAGCAAGAAGGCCTACCAGACTGTAAAGCGGCTGACAAGTTTCAAACAGCCCAAAGTCTCCACGATCCAAAGCAAGTCTGGAATATGCCTTACAGAAGAACAAGAAGTCTTGAACAGATGGACAGAGTACTGCTCTGACCTTTACAACCATACACCAAATGGAGACCCATCAGTTCTAACATGTCCCGAGAACAGAGAAGAATAAATCCTCCCAATTCTCCGGGAAGAAGTTGAGGCAGCAGTGCAATCGCTAAAGAAAGGGAAGTCAGCGGGAGTGGACAACATACCCGCGGAACTGCTACAAGCAGGAGGAGAAGCGATGATTGATGCCCTCACCATTATCTGTAACAAGATCTGGCAGAGTGGAGAGTGGCCTATACCATGGGCCCAGTCGCTTGTCATCACTCTTCCCAAAAAAGGTAACCTTCAGGAGTGTGAAAATTACCGCACCGTCAGCCTCATCATCCATCCCAGCAAGGTCCTCTTGAAAATATTACTCAACAGGTTGAAACCCCAAGCTGAACAAATCATAGCTGATGAACAAGCAGGATTCGGGGCAGGGCGAAGTACCACTGAACAGATTTTCAACCTCAGAATACTCTGTGAGAAATACCTACAGCACCAACAACATCTATATCATGTGTTCATAGACTTCAAGAAAACGTTTGACCGAGTCTGGCATGCAGCTCTATGGGCAACAATGAAAGCGTACAACATCAGCCCTAAAATTATTGAAGTCATCAAAAACCTGTATGACAGTCCTCCAAAACAGCGCCATCGGGAACTGGTTCAGAACAACAATCGGTGTGCGTCAAGGATGCCTACTCTCTCCAACACCCTTCAACATCTTCCTAGAGCGCATCATGTCAGATGCTCTTGCAGATCACGAAGGCACAGTCAGCATAGGGGGTAGAGCAATCTCCAATCTTCGTTTTGCGGATGACATTGATGGATTGGCTGGAGAGGAAAAAGAACTTGAACAGCTGGTACAGAGGCTTGACACCACCTCCAAAGCTTGTGGAATTGAAATAAGTGCAGAGAAGACCGAAATGATGACCAACAACACCAATGGCATCAACACAGACATCAAAGTCCAAGGCCAATCCCTCAACACAGTGCATAGCTTCAAATATTTAGGAGCCATTGTATCAGACAATGGGTCCCGACAGGAAGTCCTCTCCAGGATCGCACAAACAACTGCTGCCCTGACAAGGTTGAAGCCATTTGGAAAGACAGGACCATCATTCTACATTCTAAAGTAAGACTGCTGCGCTCCCTTGTCATCTCCATCTTCCTATATGCTTGCGAAGCATGGACCCTCACAGCAGATCTCCAACGAAGAATACAAAGCATGGAGATGAGGTGCTACAGAAGACTTCTGGGCATTTCATATACCCAACACATCACCAACGACGAAGTCCGACAGACCATCACACAAGCCATTGGACAACACGATGACCTGCTCAAAGTGGTGAAGAAACGGAAACTCCGATGGTATGGCCACGTCACCAGATCATCAGGCCTTGCAAAGACTATTCTGCAAGGCACAGTGCAAGGAGGTAGAAGAAGAGGGAGACCGAAAAAGAGGTGGGAGGACAACATTCGAGAATGGACTGGTTTGACACTGAGCGAAGCCATCAGGGCTGCTGAGGACAGAGAGAGATGGAGTATGCTGGTTAAACGATCATCTGTGGTGCCCTTACGACCTCAGGGTTACGGGACAGGATAGGATAGGGTAGTTTGTTTGTTTGTTTTCACACCTCGTGGAAGTTGCCGCGTAGGCGGAAGATCTACAGGATCCTTCATGGTGGGCAGGAAAGTAGGCCTACATGAAGAAAACTCTTTTTCAAAAAGCCGAACACGTCCTTTGCTGACCGAAATTTCGTCATCATTTTCACAGGAAAATAATATTGCACAGCAGCAATAACATGGATTCTCACTGGTCCACTTCATCTTAAGGCGCTTTCTCATTGGTCGGGAGGACTTACTTTTCTTTGTCAGGTTATTGTAGAAAATGACGTCATCATGCCAACTCGAGCATCAGCCAGAGGATCGCCGAAACAAAATCGCAGGGGACTTGCTTGGTTTTATCAGTTTATTCCCCCACTTAAATTTTTTTTAACAAGGACTTACTCTATGATATCTCCAAATCTAAACATAGTTCGGATTTGATTTTTACAGGTAAGATGCGTCATTCTCTTGCAAGTTTGATGGCGCAAAAAACTCATTTTCGACCTTAGGTGGACTTACTCGGTTTTGTCAAATCACGGCAGTGTGGTATTGTTTATTATAGGTGAATGAATCGCCGTCATGATGACTTGTCCTATACAATGGCCATCTTTCTCGGTCACATCCTGGTTTTCCAGATTGGTCGCAGCACTGTGAACGTATAAACATTAAATTGCAAAATAAATGCACGGGCACGCACAGTTGTTTGTGGTCTTATAAAGTATTCACTCTCCATAAAATGTCGCCCGAGAATCTAACTGGACTTTTCACTGATCACTTATTTTAATTTATTTTAATTTAATATAATTCAATTTCAATTACTCGTTCTTATGTAGCACTTTTTCAGGTCAAGAGCTGCTCAATGTGCTGCTGGCCGATACAAGATCTAAACTCAAACCAATGCCACTTTGCAGTCTTTGCGCGCACCGTCTATCATTAAGCTCTTTGGTCTGACTCCCAACTGAGCCCAGTCCTGAGCGACCGGAAAAGATGGAAAAGGACCTAGTGCTTATCTGGGTGTATTTGTATAGCCGGCACTCACTCGTCTAGGACATGCTATTAATATATGATGAGAATCCGAGTCCACGGGGACTTTCAGTTGAATAAATTATTGTAGCCCACATTAGTCTACAATGGATTCATCCCATTGGTATTGCCTAACAACTTCGCCATCGGTTAAAAGAAATACAATAACGAAAGTGAAATTAATGTATTTGTTTGAAACCCATAGGCTCCTGTGTTCGGGTATATGAAAAAAGTATAACTCCTGCCCGTTGCACAAATATATCTCTTATTTCCTATGAGCGATGCGCATAGCCTATGTTTTTTCTCACATTCAGGTACGGGTGCCTGTGTCGAAAACTCATCGCCTCACGCCAAGGAAAGTACTGTGATAGTAGGCCGGCTGGAGCATCAGTTCACCGTTGGATGGGAAACCTGGGGTGGAATTCATGGCCAGTTAAATTATAGGCGATGGTTAACGTTACCAACATTGGTTTTGTAACCAACAATGGTATCGTTAACCATCGTTTAGCAGATCGCTATTCATGAGCGAGTGTCCACGCATTGTTACTTAACCAAGGCTATTTTTGGGCTGTGCGGGAATATCCGTAAGGGGGCATAATTCAAGCAGCTGTTTTCCTTCTTTCGTCAACAAAATAGGCCTATAACCCATCGGAATCGTGCAGCCGCACGATTAAAGTCTGGCAATGGTGGCGTGATTAGCAAGCCTACCGACAGCATGCTGGATATCATAGTGAGCAAGGAGAGCGAGCTTTTTGTTGGGGTGAAAGGAGAGAAATCACTTTTGATCACTTTGTAGTTTGTAATGTTAGGCCTACATTTTGTTTTTAGACTGAGGTGTCAATTTCTGCCGTTTCTGGGTAGTTTGGAACTTGAAATGTTGTCTTTATTTCGTAGGGTTGCATTACCCTACGAGTATAAACTATACAGATACACAATAAGCCTACACATCACCAGTCAAAATCCAACAACAATATTTTAATAATAATAATATTAACCCGTTTTATTAATATGACAGATTATTAAAGGTGCCAGAGGCATAAAAACAAAGAGTGAGACACACATGTAAAAGTGGTGACAAAACGCCTTGCCGATCACACAGTTTCAGTCTGTCTACCGCGTTCGTTAACGTGATGATATCATGCCGACGAAAACGAAATTTTGATACCAGTTCCACATCATCAAATTTGTCAAGTGGATTACTTCTGTCGCGAAATACTCTCTCTCTCTCCTCGGAGCTCGTCTCTGTCGAAGTTGCCACCAAACGATGGCCGCCATTTTTAACCAGTGTTTCATTGGTTATCGGGTGGTGCCCCCTCCGTTAAAATAACCATGGTTAGCAACCGTCGTTAACTCTGCTAAGGCCTCATGAATTTAAAATTTCCAGCTTAACCAACGTCGTTAATTTTACCAACATTGGTTAAGCCTTAACCAACGGTCATGAATACCACCCCTGAACGCCTCTGCCTCTATGTCACATAGAACGAGAGAGGGAGAAGGGCTCGTACTAGTCTCAGCTACGCTATGTTTCTAGGTTTGTCGTTTGCGCTTCCAGTTAGCAATTAACAATATCATTTATACCACCATAGACTTCATAAAGCGTATCTGAGACTTACATTTGAGGATTCATTTCGCCTCCACTAGTGGAGGAGATGTGAACGTAAACCTCAAATAGTTTAGTCTCAAATATGCAGTGTGCATAGGCTTATTACAGAGGACTGCTGTGCATACGGGCTTACCTTCGTTGCTTCATTATATTTGAGACGGACGAAAGCACGCAGGACAAAGTTAGCAGACTGCTGAAAGTACAACATTGCATAAGTATTCGGAAAGACAGCTGTTGATTTAGGATGGCATTGTTTGTCCCACAGGCGCCCAATATTCGGATGTGAGGGCCTCTCTCTAGAGAGCGCGTATACTGTGGTTATAGTGCGAATCCAGAACTGTATCTTTCTCATTCAGATACGGACATCTGTCTTCTGTGTCAAAGAAAGCAGGGTAATTAAATGAACACACACATACGCACACACGCTCTCTCTCTCTCTCTCTCTCTCTCTCTCTCTCCCTCTCTCTCTCTCTCATTCTCCTCCGTGTCGTAATGTAGCATCATTCTATAATATACTACTCAAAATAATTGAAGGGCCACTCTCATATTTCATTTAGTTTAATTATTTTTTGCTGCTATCAATAATATCGCTTATATTGCTTATTTCAAAACTTATCCTGTACAGTAACATTCAAGACAACCTTATTCTGACAAGTAATCACATGTGTGAGTTTTGAACTTTCTGCACTGAGTTGAAAAACAAACCCAATGTTTACAAACAAATGACCCTAATGTACTGTTGTCTTGCAAATAAAGCAAAATTTTCAACATTAAAAAAGTGATTTGCACGCGAAAGGCTTGCATTTTGTGAGTTCAGTTCAACAATCGGCGCTTTTTTCTGGGTATAAATGGCAGCGCTTTTGCGGCTTTTCTAACCATGCCCCCAAGGCGACGATGGACTGATGCGGATAGAGGCAGAGCTATTGCATGGCTTCAGGAAGGGGTGGGGGTGAGAGAAGTTGGCAGGCGGCTGGGAGTGTCCCACTCCGTTGTCCAAAGGCTGCGGGAGAGCTTTAACAACACTGGAAGCGTCCAAGAACCAAGAAGGTCCGGACGCCCCCGCGTTACCACTGCAAGACAAGACCATTTCATCACCCTGTCAGCTCTGAGGATGAGGTCCGCTACAGCAAACACCATCAGAAGACAGCTTCACGCAGCCAGCAATGTTAACGTCAGCGACCAGACAATTCGCAACCGTCTACACGAGGCAAACCTGCGATCAAGACGACCAGCAGTATGGCCTTTGCTCACCCCAGCTCACCGTGCTGCGCGTTTGGCCTGGGCTCGGCGTCATTTGGTGTGTACTAGGCAACATTGGTCAAGGGTGCTCTTTACCGACGAGTCTCGGTTCTCATTGTCTTTCAACGAGTGAATGTTTGGAGGCGTCCACGGGAGCGTTTTGCTGATGCGACGGTGCGCGAGCATGACCGCTTGGTGATGGATCTGTCATGATGTGGGGTGGCTTCGCATTAAACTTCAGAACACCCCTGCTCCAAATTCATGGCAACTTAAACGGTATTGGCTACAGGGATGACGTCCTATAACCTAGAGTTATCCCAGCTCTGCGGGCCATTGGGGGAGGTGCCATACTACAGGACGATAATGCCAGACCCCATCGAGCGCGTATCGTCAATGACTTCCTGCAGCAACAGCACGTCATAAGGATGGATTGGCCGGCTCGATCACCCGATTTGAACCCCATAGAACAACTGTGGGATGTCTTGGGTCGACAGACACGGGCAAACCTCCCTCCAGGAGCTAACCTTGAAGTTCTGGCCCATGTTCTCCAGCAAGAGTGGTTGGCCATCCCAGGAAATATCCTCCATAACCTGATACGGTCCATGAGACAACGATGCCAAGACTGCATTGATGCAAACGGTGGCCACACCCGATACTGACTCTATAGATTTTTGGTTTCTAAAGTTTCGATTTTGTAAATGAGGGGTATGTCCAGTTAAATTGAATTTACTCGAATTTTAAACGACTGGTGTCTAAAATCTTTTTTGTTATTGATGCAGGAATGATTGCAATAAAATATGATGAACTAATAAATTGAATTCGTGTTTCTGATTTAAAGAGGGATCCATATGTCCAAGTGGCCTTTGTAGTATTTTCAGTAGTATATTTTGTTGTTGCTGCTATACGGTGGTAGTGGAAAGCTGTTCGGCAAAGTCAGCCGCTGCGATCGTGTCCTTCAGCTTGGAGACATTTAGCCGCTTTATAAGTTATTCATTACTTTATTCATCCATCCATTCATATTCAATCAATCATTCACATGCATGCGACCTTGTGTTCCTGAGGTCGAGAGTTTTTCGAGTGTGGTGACATGGGGCACTCTTTCAAAACGTGCGAATCCCAATACTAATCAGAATCAAGAACATTTTCACATCCTTGTAGGTCAAAATACAATGAGATATTGTGTGCAGCGTTCACATCAACGAAGGGCTGCTCCTTTTCATCTTAACACCCTTTTACAGTCATAGTGAGGCATAATTATGTCCTACAGCATATAGCTAGCCGCGTCTTTGAGGTCTGTTTACTCTCCTATTCAGTTACCAGCAACGGAAAAGAACGAGCTTGTAATCTCCTATTGCAAGACCGTTAAAGTGAGCTTGAGGTCCTATTTTCAAACATTTACTCATAATTTAGATAAAATGATCACATAAGAGTTTTTAATAAAACCCAGAAAGCTCTCCAATAGGCGTGTACGCAGCCTAAAACTACATTTTGTTCCTATTATGACGTCATCTTATCAGTTCCTGTACTAAGCAGTTATTACGCGTCAAAGTAGTAGTAGTGGTTTTGGTCGTAGTAGTAATAGTAGTAGTAGTAGTAGTAGTAGTAGGCCCTAGTAGTAGTAGTAGTAAATACATTGTTTTACTGCACAAAGACACGAAAATTAAGCTAAAAATAGTGAAAAGAATGCTAACACTTATTTTTTTATGTGATGGTCAAAAACAAAAATAAAATTAAGTAGGCTAAATTGTATTAATGAAGATCATACACTACAAAATGTTAAGAATATATTAAGTATACATTCTGGTTGCTCTAGAAATCACAAATATACAGTCACGGTACTCTCCTGTGCCAGAGCCTGAGTTCCAACTGGAATAGAAACAGCTGTTGTTTTTTATTTATTTCATCGGTTTTATTTATCCCCTATCCAGCTCAAGAGCTGCTCAAGGCGCTGGTCGATACAGGATATCACTAAAGCCGCTCGAGGCGCTCACTTGCAGCCTTTGGGCGCATAGTCTGACGCCATGTCGACTGAGCGCTATCCTGGGCGACCGAAGATGGGGAGAAGGGACTTAGTTCGAGCTGGGTGTATTTGTGTAACCGGCACACACCCATCTAGGACTTTAGCGGCAGGATCTTTAAAGTCCGCGCGATGGAATGCGTGCGTGCATATATTTAGTCCTCGGTTTATACTCTCATCCGAATTTCCGAAATCTGCTTATATTCTCGTCCACGGGATATGGTAGGCCAGGCACATATATGATACTACAAGTATTCCCCATTCTAAGAAAGATAGTTCAGTCACTCAGTGCCTACAACATTCGACCTTTTGTAATTGCCACTGTAACTAAATTCAATCACACACATATCTTACTTCAAATTTTCTCCCCCCAACTGCTTGTGTATGACTTACCACCCTTAGATTACATCATGCACAAACGGTTGGGGGAGGGAGGGGGTGGGGAAGAGGAGAAAACCTGGAGTAAAATGTTTGTTCCTACAAATTAACGATCTTGTGGCTGGTTGGACACAAAGTTTAGATTTTTTTTAAATTCTTTTCAATTTTTGCAAGTATTACATAACCTCCTCCCCCCTTCCCTCCCTTTTGTCCACACCAAACACAAAAGAAAGAAAGAAATAAAATAAGAACAAAAAATGTTTGAATATTTAGGCTTAATAGTCATCTCTTAGCGTGAAAAAGATATTTTCTAAGTGTTTGCGCAATTTTCATCTGGACTTGAGACGCACCATGAACGGTCAATTTTGACGTGTCAATCTCGGCATGATGCGTACGCGGAATAGCTAGGCTTCTAATGCTGAACTCAACTGTGTGATTGAGAGGCGTATTCGCTCCCCCCCCCCCCCCCCCCCCCCACGACATATTCCGTGTACTTGCAACAGTTGGACCCCAAAACAATGTTTGATTTTGAAATATTTGACTACTTGATTGTAACTCTTGTCACTCCTTCAGAAAGATATGGCAAATTCACATCTTTTAGAACAATAATTAGGAAAATGTGTATTGCCCAAATATATCCAATAATAGTATTAATTGTCATGTTGAAAGCGTTGACCGCTTCTGCACTCGTATAGAGAACGACCCCAAATGTCAAAATTGTGTTTCAAAGGTAACTTTAACCGTGTGAATTCACTCACTACATAAATATTCTGTTCACGGAGAAATCAAATAGTAAACGTTTGTTTGTTGTTGTTATTTAATCAAACAGAAAGATAATCAGCCTTTTTAATTTAAGCACAATAACCCGGTTTAAATTATCTCCACTCGGATACAATAAAGGGCGACTGCTGGAGCCTGAAAAAATGAAGCAAAAATTAAAGATGTAATCTTTCGTAAGATAAAAGAAGGTTAGTACAATAAAAACCGAACAATCTATTTTTCATATGGTTTGTAGCTCTGACATCGAATCTGGGTCATCGGTGTTCCAGGCGAACGCTCTACCACTGGGACTTAACAATTTATTTCTGGTTAATGATGGAGAAGTTAACTCGCACTGCTACAATCAGTAAGCATATTTTGTTTACTGTCCTAGCAGCAATGACAAAAGTGCATGCACTGTGACGTTAGTGCATGTTTTGTTATGGTTAAATCAAGCGTAAGTGACATTATACTTGTTTATATCAAAGTTGTAAAAAATATTGCGGAGTTCTCGACAATAGGTAGGCTAGGTCTAACATTTCATGCTGTTCCTACCACTATAGTACGATTAGGTGACGCGACGAAAAGGCCTAATGATGTCCGCACATGTCTCAACGCTCGGAGGGAGCGGGGGGGTAATGAAAGCCTTTCAATAAGCATACAATGTGATGATCAACGGAGAACAATGGTTGAAACCTTCGAAAAATCGTGTTATAAACCTAGGTCTAGTCCGTGCACGCACGCATTCCATAGCACAGACTTTAAAGATTCTGACGCTCATGTTCTAGACCGATGATTGCCCATTACACAAATACATCCAGCAAGAACTATGTCCCTTCTCTCCCATCCAGGTCACCCAGGATTGTGCTCAGTCGTCTGAACATCAGACTACACGCCTAAAGGTGGCAAAAGGGCGACCCTGGCGGCTGGAGTTAGATCCTGCATCGGCCAGCGCCTTGAGCAGCTCTTGAGCTGGAAAAGCGCTATATAAGAACGATTAAATAAAACAAAATTAGAGCGTTGAAAGGGCATAAAAATCCATTGGCGGACAAATTACAAGCGTGAATATTGACAAGAACGTTTACTGTTTTTGCTCGCCTGATCGTGGATACGACCATTCAGGCCTTTAATTTTAACGGTCCGGGTTTCTGTCACAAGATGCTAGGCCATCAGTCCTCTTAGTTTTTGTATGGGATCTTAGAACGGGAAGAGGGGAATTTGGATGGTAAGAGAGATTAGCGTCGCACACCAAATTAGCCATACAGCGTAGCTGAGACTAGACAATAGCTAGGTCTCAACCCTTGTAGCTGTTTAGGCTCGATCTCATTAGAACCGGATAGGTGGCAGGTAAAGCAGCGAGGTGAGAGCTAGCTGAGAGTCGCCGAGGCTAAAGTTGAGAGACCAACAAAGGTCAGCCTCAGCGGGTCTCAGCTACGCACGATGCTTAGAGGAGATGAGCCACCCTCAACCGCCCTCTTTGAGCTTCCCTTGAGGAAAGGAGGGCCACTAGGTTCTCTGTTCCTACGTCTAAAAGTTACGGCAATAAAAAGGCTGTCCTACGCAGCAATGGCATTGTCCTCTACGGTCGAAAGGTTACAGGCAAAGCGGGTTTCTCTTGCATGTCAATATGTGCACAAGGGCATGAAAAGTACACATGCGCGTTCTCCCGTATTCAATCTCTTTAATGCAGAATAATAATTTCTCACTGGACACAGTTTTTATATATAGATAGATAGATAGATAGATAGATAGATAGATAGATAGATAGATAGATAGATAGATAGATAGATAGATAGATAGATAGATAGATAGATAGATAGATAGATAGATAGATAGATAGATAGATAGATAGATAGATAGATAGATAGATAGATAGATAGATAGATAGATAGATAGATAGATAGATAGATAGATAGATAGATAGATAGATAGATAGATAGATAGATAGATAGATAGATAGATAGATAGATAGATAGATAGATAGATAGATAGATAGATAGATAGATAGATAGATAGATAAATATGTCCAGTGAGAAATATATATATATATAATTTTATAAAACATATAAAATCTTATATATATAATTTTTTTTCTTATATACAGGGGTCCTCGAGTTACGACGTTGATCCGTTCGTTGGACGCGTTGTAATCCGATTTCATCGTAAGTCGGAACTAAGTTGGAACATAAAGAAAAATACCTACACAGTGCTATATACTGTACTGTAACTGTGAATGACATTAACAAAAAGTATTAATATTATAATGTCCATTTTAACTTCCATGTGATGGCCTTTCTTTTCTTTGATGCACTACCATCAGAAGAGTCTGACTTACGTTTGGGAGCCATAACCAAGGGCAAAAAACGATAAAACACGTGAGAGAGATAGACGGCGTAAACAACCAAAATGGCGTATGTACAGTGATTGAGCGTAGGAAGCGACGCCAGCGTAGGAAGCGACGCCGTCGTCCCCGCCGTATAACCACAAAAAAGCTTATTCTTCCGCCGCTCGCCAGAAACTAGCTCCCGTTTGTTTACGTCGCTTACGACGCTAAACCGCGTAAGACGGAACGACGCGTAATATTATTTATTAAGCTATATTTTTATGGGGAGGAGCGTCGTAACCACGAAACAACGTAAGTCGAGACCGGCATAACCCGAGGACTTACTGTATATATCCCCCTTATAACTTCGTCATGACGCAATTCAGAGGACGGGTTACTCAACAGAAAGTGGTACACATACATGGAAGTCATGACCCTTGGTTAAAGGTCAACGTGGACATCTTTCGCTGCGCACCTTTCGTTAGTAACCAAGTTGTTACTATTGTAGTGCTATGGCGTGGACCGATGGCGCACTTGATTAGTCGCCGGTTTCCTAATGCTGAAGGTCGCAAGATCGATTCCCGCTAGAGAGAAAGAGAGGTGGAGAGGGACCGGCGTGGAAGTTTGAACTTTTAAAAAAAAAGTCAAAAAGTCAAAAGTCAAAAGCGTTTTATTCCATAAAACCCCATGGGGCACGTAGATACAACAAAAAAGAATAAAAATAAACATAGAATAACATGAAAATCATAAAATACTATATAAAATACATATGTACATATATTACAAAAATAAAAGTTAATCTTTCACACTCGCGTTCTAAGACACATAGTAAACATTTACAAAATACACAGTCAATATTATCACACAACACAAGCATACTACATAAAACTTGTGTCCACACAATCTGATCACAAATCGCTCGCACTCTCTCGCAAGATTGGGTGATAAAGAAGGGGAGATTACTATTATTAACGATTACTGAAGCATGCCTGCATGGTCAATAATAATAATAATAATAATAATAATAATAATAATAATGATGATGATGATGATGATGATGATGATGATGATGATGATGATGATGATGATGATGATAATAATAATAAAGGTAAAGGTAGTCCCATAATAGCCGTGTGGCCGTAGGGGAGCGTGATGTTGGAGATCACACCTATCTTGGGCCAGCGTAATGAGGGTGATGCCCATCTCTCTCCCTCGCTGCTTTACCTTCCCCACCCTTAGTACTCAGTCACAGTTGAGTCAACTGGGGGCGTTGGTATTTGTCGCTTTACGTTTTTGCGGTCACCCATCCAAGTGCTAACCGCACTGGACGGTGCTTAACTTGCGACACAGTAGCGAGTGCTCCAACCACTGCGCTATCCGACACCCCCGATAATAATAATAATAATAATAATAATAATAATAATTATTAATAATAATAATAATAATAATAACAATAATAATAATAACAATAACAACAACAACAACACCAATAATAATAATAATAATAATAATAATAATAATAATAATAATAATAATAATAATAATAATAATAATAATAAACAATAATAATAATAAAATAAGAAGAAGAAGAAGAAGAAGAAGAAGAAGAAGAAGAAGAAGAAGAAGAAGAACAACAACAACAACAAGAACAAGAAGAAGAAGAACAAGAACAAGAAGAACAAGAACAAGAAGAACAAGAAGAAGACTGATACCTCAGATAATAAGGAGATTCCAGATTGAGTAGCTCAGACCACCCGAGGTTTGCGTCCCACCTCCCCCTCCCTCCACTAAAGGAGAGGTAAACATCTTCAAATACTCTCAGCTATGTGATGCGAAGGAGGTCCTAGCGTCTGTTTCCCCAACAACCGAAAAAAAACCCTGTAGAGCCTACGTACAGAAAAACCTGTACTACACTACCATACGCTACACCACACCAATCCAAACAACACCTCTCTCTCCACACCACTCAGCACTAAACTACGCCACCGTTTTGTAATTCTGTATGGGTTACTTTTTTTAATTGCTAATATATTTATAGTTAATCATACATTCATCTATTCTTCTATTACCAGCGATATTTTACGTTCTGTCACGCTCCAGTGCTAGGATGTCAAACCTATTAGTAGTATTACTCTCCATTGCAGCTCTCGAATTAAACTGCGTCTACTTGTTTTCATGTCCTGTGCCCTTCTAAGCCAGTCTCCAAGGTCTTTCATATACAACGAACCGGTTTCGGCCACACGATAATACTGGAGTGTCCTTCTCTTCCACGCGTTTTAATACTCAGCCCAGCATCTTCGTATTACATTCATACGATTGTATTCAGGCCCATAGGTTTAGCGCAAGAAGATTTGTTGAGAAGAACTCACCTCTTGATAGTATTCGACTATTTTAGGCATAACGACAGCTGTGTGTTGAAGTTGTAGGACAGACTTTGACATACAGTGGTGTATTATTGTGTGTTTGTGTCTTTTTCATAACTGAAGGTGATTTGCTTCAAATTTGAAGGTGTGTGTGTGTGTGTGAACTATAACTTTATTCATAATTTCCATAGTAGAGCAGTGGATCTTTACAAATAGCGTGCTTGTAACATTTGTCAAATTTGTACAGTTTTGCTGGGTGTATGCATAGAAATTTACGTAAGATTCACTTTGTCATGCTTTGCAGAACAACAGCCAAATCCATCCGTCTTCGAAGTAAGAACTAATAGATCAAAGGATAATGAATAGATCTTAAATAATGCTACTAGATGCTTAAGTAGACTAATGAAGATCTTCAGATTTAAAAGGTTCTTCTAAAAGCGCGAAATTTACCCCAACAATTTAATCACATGAATTCATTAAAAAAAATGTGTTGACATGTTGGCACTTGCAAGTTAGGCTACAGTTCTCGTAGAACGTGTTAGATAATTATGGAATAACCTTTTGAAAAAAATGTATTTTCACCATTTTCAGCTAAATAATCTTTATTTAGAGAAGCATATTTTCTAAATAATAATTTGTTTATTAACGATGTATGATTTCTCTGTAAATAACTTATCATTTACCTAATATATTGTTTAGGTAAATAAATCATGATGTAGGTAAATAAGGCATTGTTGCTATGAATTATTTACCTATATAATGCATTTTTTAGCAGATTGTGTGAAATGTATTATTTAGAAATGTTTGCTAAATAGTGTATTATTTATAAGATGTTGCTAAACAAGCATTATTTAGGCCTACGTAAACAATTCATTGTTTAGGGACTGCGATTTTCATTCTTTAGAGGATTCGCAGATACAAGTCGTATTACTGTGAGGTTGTGTGTAGTGATAAAGAAACTTGGAAAATCGTGATTTTACCCTGTTTTGCGATTTAAAATGAGGCACCTGCTTTATTTCACTCTATTTTTATACGTTCGCAACAGTATTACTATACAAAACTGCAACGGTGACGGCTCCCGAAAAGAGGGATCCATCATTATTTCTGCATTGGCGGGATTGCCGTCAGAGTAAATAAACGTGGAGAACTCGCACGTTAACGGTGATCTTGTGACAAATAAAGCAGAAGCGTTGATTCCAGTTTTTCGACAATTCAATGCTCCTTCTGCCACTTCTTCTACACCTATCTCTGCGTTTGGGGATAAATTTTAAATACAAAAATAAAGCTTAGTTGTTTTTTTCTTCTGACGGAGGTATTTAAAACACTGAACACTACCGCACAAAACTGATTTTGACATTCGTTTGTGTTTGAACAGGACGTTAAAAACATTTTATCGTCGATTTTGTGGAGTAATTTATTTTGAAAACTAAATATTTGAAAACAAATTTAGGATACACAATCTTTGGAAAGACCTTACATTTAATTAAAAAAGCAGTCACGTTATTAAAACCAAATTTTCAAGCGAATCTTGGAATCCCCTAAATAATGAAAATTGCAGTCCATAAACAATGAATTGTTGACACAAGCAATGCATTATTTAACATCTTCTAAATAATACATTATTTTGCAAAGTAGGCTAAATAATGCATTATATTGGTAAACAAATCATTATTTAGAAACATTTTGAAATGTTACATTTTTCACACAATCTGCTAAATAATGCATTATATAGGTAAATAATTCCTTATTCAGCAACAATGCCCTACTTACCTATATCAAGTTTTATTTACGTAATGTATTGTTTAGGTAAATAATAAGTTGTTTACAGAGGAAATATATTTACAGAAATCTTACATTGTTGGTAAACAAATGATTATTTAGAAAATATGCTCCTATATAGATTATTTTGTCTGAAGTGGTTACAAAAAAACACCGACAAAAATCGCAAATAAATATTTTACAAATGGAATTCCATAGTTAGCTAATATAAGTTTCATTTCAATAGGACTGTGAATAATTCAAATGTTTATTTAGAAACTGTGACATTTTATGGATCATATTTATAAAGTTTGTAAAATTGATTCCTATCCTATCCCGTAACTCAAAAGCTTTTGGGGCATCACCGATGATCTTTTAACCTGCGTACTCTATCTCTCACTGTCCTCAGCAACGCCCATGGCTTCGCTCAGTGTCAATCCAGTCCATTCTCGAATGATGTCTACCCACATCTTTTTATGTCTCCCTCTTTTTCTGCATCCCTGCACCGTGCCTTGCAGGATGGTCTTTGCAAGGCCGTTTAGGCACGATGCTATGATGACGTAACCATACCGTAGGAGTTTCCGTTTCTTTACCACTGTGAGCATGTCTTCGTGTTAGTAGTAGTAGTAGTAGTAGTAGGGACAGATGTAGGCCGTGGAGCCTTTCTGAACGTCCCATCTTTTATATTTATTTACAATGGTCTGCATTGCATGCAATTTGCCTACATATTAGTCATAGCTGTAAAATAAGTCTATAAATTTTGGAATTGCATCCAACTGGTTTTTGAACTGATTAGTAGTTTTAGCACTCTTTAAAGACATTGGAAGGTCGTTCCAATGTCTTACAGTTCTATATGAAAAAGAGAATTTCCTAATAATTATTAGTGTTACAGTGTCTAACAAAGATTTTGCCTTCAGATAAGCTTGTCGTATTACTATGAGGATTAGCAAAAAAGTCATTCCATTCTAAGTCATCAATGTTATTATAAATTTTGAATACTTGTATTAGGTCACCTCGTAATCTCCTACCAGACAGTGAATGTAAACCAAGGAAAAAAAGTCGCTCATTATAGGACATTTTTCTACATTCTATAAGTAACTTTGTTGCCCTTCTTTGAACTTTCTCTATAGCAATAGACTGCCGTTTAAGTTTAGGATACCATACAGAATTTGCATAATCCAGATGGGGCCTTACCAAAGCCTTATACAACATACAAAATGATTCTTTATTGATAAATTTGAAAGTTCTTTTAATTAGTCCAATCATTTTATTTGCTTTGTTTATGCTGTTCTGAATATGAGTGTCAAAATTTAAGGACATATTAAAAGTTACTCCAAGGTCTTTTTCTTCTTCACATGATTGTAACAGTTTGTCTAAACCGCTAACACCCATCTTATACTCATGCCCATTTCTTCGACCTACATGCAAAACCTTACATTTTTCAACATTAAAAAATAAATTCCACATCTCAGTCCATTTTTGTAGTTTATCTAGATCCTGTTGTAAAAGTTTAGAATTATTCACTGTATTGTATATCTTTGTATCATCAGCAAATAATTTACAAGGGCTAGCAATACCATCTGGTAGGTCATTGTCACGTGGGGTTTATGGGCTCTGCACAATGGAATTATGGACCCTCACGTTTATTCGGTGGGAACTGCTAGTAAGTCACCCTATGAATTACTTTAATAAATTTATTTGTTTAGCTCGTTCTGTGTTAAGGTTGGGGTACAGAAATAGATAGAAAAATGGTAAAAGATTACTGTCACACTAGCTTTCACACGGCTATGAATCATATGTAGTCCAGCCACTTGATAACAGTTAAAATCACACATTTATTTCTTCTACTCTATACAAGATTCTCTAAGTACTAATCTAACTTAAAAAGTCTCAGCCAAAGCTAATAGTTCGATCGCTGATAGTCTAGGCAGCTGTTATATCTTCCTCGGGCACTTGCTATTATATTTCATGTAGATTTGGACTACTGTGGTCCGTTTTACAGTTTCTGAAGAGTTGGACTACTGTGGTCCGTTTTCGATCAGTTTAAGTGCACCTTTGGTTTTACACTTAACTGCTAGATGGTGCGTGCGAAGTCCTTCTGTGAGGTAGCTTCTGGTCCACCTGTGTCGTTGTGTAGTTGGGTTCCCTTGCCACGCTGTGGGGTCTGACAGGGTGTTTTTCCGGGTAGCTCTTTCCGACTTGTGCGGTAGAGGCTCCGCAACCAACTCGTCGTTTCTGTGGAGTGGGGCGCACAGGATAGCTCGCCTGCTCGTCTGTTTGACAAGTTCAGGCCCGTGGCGACTAAATAGAATTCTGAGATTCCTAAGTCCTGCTTCCTGGTCTAGGTGTGGAGAGATTTCTCTGCCAGCTATGTCGCTGTTCCCACTTCGATGTCTTACTCCCAACTGACCAAAGCTGTGTTAGGCTCGGACCCAGTCAAACTGGCTCGAACCGCTTTGCCTAAGCTCTCATTGGGTAAAATGGTCAGATTCAAAGCTCAAGTGCTGACTCACTACGCTGCGTGGGTCGGGCTCGCGGTGTGTACTTTACTTGCTGCTGTGTAATACACTCCTCTCTACTGTTACAATTACTACACAAGGCTAAATAGTGATAGGCAGAGTTAAAACTAGCCAGTTCATGACAGTCATTAATAAAAATAGTGAATAAAATGGGTCCAAGAACACTGCCCTGAGGAATTCCGCTAACAACCTCCAATTTATCAGACAGTGCATCTCCCACTTTAACAGTTTGAATTCTATCTGAAAGAAATTCCCTAATCCAAGACACAACATATCCATTAATACCATAAGCTTTTAATTTTCTTAAAAGGCGTTCATGGGGTACAGTATCGAATGCTTTACGGAAGTCTAAATAAATAATGTCCACTGGGTTCTTGCTGTCCATGTATGATGTAATATCCTCCATAACTTGAAGTAGCTGTGTAACGCATTATCTTTTTTTTTCTAAAACCATGCTGACATTTCGCATACAAGTTATTATTAGTAAAGAAATTAACTAATTCGTCTCTAATTAGTGACTCTAAAACTTTACAAGATATACATGTAAGACTAACAGGACGATAGTTCCCTGGGTCAGAGCGTGTACCTTTTTTAAATATGGCAGTAACTTCAGCGGTCTTCCAATCCTTCGGTAACTGACCAGTCTCTCTCTAGTGATAAATTAAACAAATTACAAAGTGGTACAGCCAATTCATTGCATAATTCTTTTAAAACTCTTGAAGGAATTTGGTCAGGTCCCTGAGCCTTTGTTGGGTCTAGGTTACTTAATTTTGTTTTAACTGCCGCAGGAGTAAATTTAATGTCAGCTAATGAAATACCATTTGATTTACTACATTTCTCAAGATTTGGAATATTTGTCATATCCTCTTCTACATATACACTTGCCAAAAAATTATTCAATTGTTATTGTTGTCCAATAGCTTGTGTGATGGTTTGTCGGACTTCGTCGTTGGTGATGTGCTGGGTATAGGAAATGCCCAGAAGTCTTTTTTAATACCTCATCTACATTTTTTGTATTTATCGTTGAAGATCTACTGTGAGGATCCATGTTTCAAAAGAGTATAGGAAGATGGAGATGACAAGGGAGCGTAGCAACCTTACCTTGGAGTGTGTAGACTGATGGTCCTGTCTTTCCAATTGGGTTTCAACCTTGTCAGGGCAGCAGTTTATGCGATTCTGGAGAGGAATTCCTGTCCGGACCCAATGTCTGATACAATGTCTGTACCTAAATATTTAAAGCTGTGCATCTTGTTGAGGGATTGGCCTTGGACTTTGATGTCCATGTTGATGCCATTTGTGTTGTTGGTCATCATTTTCGTCTTCTCTGCACTTATTTCCATTCCATAGGCGCTAGAGGGGGTGTCAAGCCTCTGTTCCAGCTGCTCAAGTTCTTGTTCCTTTCCAGCCAATATATCAATGTCATCTGCAAAACAGAGGCTGGAGATTGCTCTACCCCCTACACTGACTGCCTTCATGATATGCAAGGGCATCTGATATGATGCGCTCTAGGAAGATGTTGAAGAGTGTTGGGGAGAGTAGGCATCTTTGGCGCACGCCGATTGTTTTTGTGAACCAGTTCCCGATGGCGCTGTTGTGGAGGACTGCACTTGTAGCCTTGTCATATAGGCTTTTGATGACTTCAATAATGTTAGGGTTTATGTTGTACACTTATGGTAGCCCACAGAGGTGCATGCCAGACTCTTTCAAACGCTTTCTAGAAGTCTACAAACACATGTTATAGATGTTGTTGGTGCTGTAAGTATTCATCTCGGATTATTCTGAGGTTGAAAATCTGCTCAGTGGCACTTCGCCCTGCTCTGAATCCTGCTCGTTCTTCAGCTATGATTTGTTCAGCTTGGGGTTTATTATTTTCAGGAGGACGTTGCTGGGATGGCTGATGAGGCTAGCGGGGCGGTAGTTTAAAAAAAAAACTTGATTAAATGTTGCTAAATTAAATTGTGTATTAAATTCATGAAAAGTTCATTTACTATAACGTTTTGGCATTTACAGAACCACTTTGAAGAATTTATTTGTATTCAGATTTTCAGATTCAGATTTTTATTTAAAGTCTTTTCATTTATAAAATGATATTAGACTTTCACAAACATACATATGCATAGACATACACACAAACACACATGCATAAACATAAACACATATTTATGTACTTAATCAAAAAATGTTTTTTATGTCAGTATGTAAGATAATGTAAGCAATTTTTTCAATAAGAGTATGATTATATAAAATATCTGTTATACTATCGGTTTCATTGATCAAGACATTATTTGCCTTGTATAATGGTAATAATGTTGTACATTCAAATAATAAATGTTGTACAGACATTGGTTGCTGACATATACAATGAATATCAGGAATGTATTTTGTGCTCCATGAATTCAAACGCATTTTATATATGATTTTTGAAATATTTCTACTACATGATAAAATGGTATGCTTGTTTACTGTTTTGTGAAAATGTCTTTCTACTAATGAAATCAATTCATGCCTAGATAATGTAATATTACAATTTGATATCGAATTTGTATTTTTAGCTCCAATTTTGGCAAGTTTGTCCGACTGCTCATTCCAGTACAAGCCAGAATGAGACGGAACCCAACAAAAATCAACATTTGTACCTCTGCTAATAATTTGATGTATTATATGCTTAATTTCAAATATTAGATCTGGTCTAGTAGTATATTCCCAGTTTTGAATTGATTGTAAAACTGATTTTGAATCGACACAAATGAGCAAGTTAACTATATCCAGGGATGTTTCAAGAATATATTGTAATGCTCTTAATATGGCATATAATTCACAGGAAAATATAGAAAATCCTTTTCCAATATAGAACGAATTTTCTACTTTCAAAGCTGGTATAACAAACCCTGCACCACTATTAGATGATTCCAGTACAGATCCATCTGTAAATATTTTTAGGTGATTGGGATAATATTGTTCTAAGTGTTCTTTCACTTCACTTATAAGAACATTATTGTTTTCCCCTTTAGTAATATTAGAATATTCTATATCAAAGTTAGCAGATAAATGTTCCCAATATGGTATTTGAGGTATTATTTGTATTATTTGAGGTATTTATTTGTAAAGTTGGTTCAAGTTTGTTAGAGTGCATATAAAGGCACACACAAAGTATATGTGAACTTTAAAAAAAGGTTTTACAATATAATCTAGTATAGTTTCATTCATAGGTCGGTGGTGTACATTCACAAGTGTAATATTTTCTTTCGTTGCTAGACGGTGTACAAAATTAATTTATTAAAAGGTCACTATGTTTTATTTTGTTGACAGTTTGACATTGTATCGAGTCATTCCGACGTGTGTACTTCGCTTTGGTAGTCTCCATCATGGGTCACAGCGCTTGTAAGTACGCAGGATTTTCTCTTTTAATTTATGAGACGGTGAAATTAAACAGAGTACTGAATTGCTGAGACAGCGCAAGGACATACCAAACTGACACTTTTGAAAGGCTTCGGTCGTGAATCACACAATGTCAATGAATCTCAAGGCCTACGTGTGCTGTGTAAGTGTGGTTATATAGTAAAAACCTAGCCTTTCGCCCCCCCCCCCCTCTCTCTCTTCCCCCTTCCTTTTTTATTTTTATTTTTGTTGAACAAGATCGGTGATATTCAAAGATCTGTTATATATAAGCATAATTCTCTTAAGCTTTTCGGCTTGAATACATTTAATCTTCTATGTACCGTAAATTTGCTCTTGCAACTCTAAAGGCATTTGCGTAATGCCGAGAATTTAGTGAAAGTGAGTGTTTACATAATCAACCACTGCGATTAATGGGTTGGCTGAACTAGGCTTGCTACATGGTCTCTGGCTAATGTGAAGTAATTTTCTTGCCTAAATATCAGATTGTGAGTTTTGAGTACAGGATTGCTAGTATAATTATTTCAGAAATAACAAAACTGAACGGACATCTAGTTTGTTTGATATGTTTTTATAGTTACGAAAAAGTTAGAAATAACCTAATTGTACGTATGTAAGTGGCATATGAGCTCAAACATCTGCTAACGGTACAAGTCAAATCGCAGTCCCAATTGGAATACCTAGTCACCCGGAGGCTTGTTTATTGAGCATGTCACATGTACATGTACTTCAGACTGAAACGAACTTGGCTAACATAATCTACTGAGTTGACCTAAACTAGGTTTGGGAAGAAGGTGGGGACATGGTTGTAGTGGTGGTGGTGGTGGGGACGGGGAAGTGACACAGGGTCCAAAGCATCCTGTAATTCAGCCTAAAGTTGAATAGATGTTTATCCGCCTTTGTTGTTATTCAGACCAAAATACTGGAGAATCAGCTCAGCACTAATTTGAGCGACCGAACGGAACTTCTGTGTCTAGGTTTTGTGTCGTTTGCATTTTTGATGAGCAGTCTGCGTATAAGCCTTAATTAAGAGTTGACTTGCAAGGCCGACTGCTGGTATAATTGTATGTCTATGTTACTTGATCATACATACATGTACTTAACAGAGGGAAAACTAGCTAAAAGCCTGTCTTATTTGGAAGGTTCGTGGAAGTTCACAAACCTTTTTTCTTCGAGTCTCTCTCTCTCTCTCTCTCTCTCTCTCTCTCTCTCTCTCTCTCTCTCTCTCTATCTCTCAAGTTGCATAGATGCTATATTGTAATTGTACAGGCGCCCGTATTTGAACGTCGAAGCTTAATAGCATAATACCGCCGTTGGGGTGCCGGGCGTTTCAGTATAAATAGTATCCCCACTTTCTGGACATTTAGTGCTTTAAATTCCCACTGTCGCTGTCTTTCTCATTTGCTCTTTCTCATTCCTGCTCTGTTCTATCAATCTGCTATACTATCTTCTTCTTCGCTAGACCAGTCTCCTACCTTTTTTCTTGAAAACTCTTCCGGGACAAGACTCCTTATTTTTGTATGAGGTCTGTTGGATCAGCTTGGGAATATTGGATGCTTTCTGCCAAGTGGTCACTAGGGCTTCCTATGATATTATTTAGCAATGTAGGCATTTTATATGTATGTGTTTTGTTGATAATTTATAATGTTTGTATTCTTTTTTTTTTTGTAAACGGGGGTTCGATAAATTAGAGTACAGCCTCAGCGTCCCCTGCGTGTGGGATGTCTTTATTGTAAAGTGACTGGCTGGTGGAGAGCTTTCAGTTTTACTACTAGGGTTGTTTCAGCAGATCTTTTATGCGGATAAGGGGTTGTCCGGTCTTGATTTGGCTCGGAAGAGTCCGCTGGACCTAAAGCAATAATCATGTAATGTAATGTAATAGTATAATACTATTATAACACTAGTTTAACAGTAGACTATTAGCATTCTAGTAAAGGCATCTATCACATTCATTCATATATATATATATATATATATATATATATATATATATATATATATATATATATATATATATATATATATATATATATATAGTACAGTAGCATCCCCACTTTCTGGAAATTTAGTGCTTTAAATTCCCACTGTCGCTGTCTTTCTCCTTTGTTCTTTCTCGTTTCTACTCTGTTTTATCAATCTACTATACTATCTTCTTCGCTAGACCAGTCACCTACCCTTTTTCTTGAAAATTCTTCCAAAACTCATTTGTGTATGAGGTCTGTTGGGTCAGCTTAGGAATATTGGACGCTTTCTGCCAAATGGTCTCTAGGACTAACTATAATATATAATTATTTAGCAATGTAGGCATTATATAATATATGTGTTTTGTTGATATTTTCTAATATTTATATTCTATTTTGTTTCATGTAAATGGGGCTTCGATAAATTAAGAGTATAGCCTCAGCGTCCCCTGCGTGGGATGCTTTTATTGTAAATTGACCGGTTGGTGGAATGCCCTCAGAGGGGAACCGTATTTATTTACTACTTATGCGTGCGGGTGTGTGTGTGTGTGTGTGTGAATGTGTGTGTGTCAAAGAATATTTGTATGTGTGTTAATATTTGTGAGTTGGCATTAGGTGGATAAATGGGTAGTTTGACATTGGGACTTTTAACATGTCTCCAGGCCATGTGTTAGATAATTTAAGATCTAGAGTGTTAACTTTGAAAGATGAATCAGGTCAATTATGCGGGATAAACGAGAAAGGGGTGCGTGGAGGGGTGCAACCACTGTGAAGAATATAAGTTCAAAAGCGAGGAAAAGAGGGGGTAACCAGAGTAATGAAACAATGCCAAATTGTATCTCGTTAAGATTGCATTAAAAGGGTGTTAATTTTCACTGTTGGCTATAAATAGCGATCGCGCCAGTGTTCTTTTTTTGCTGCACCCTTGCCATTGAATTTGTATTGCCAATGTAGGCTTACATTTTTTTATAGGGATTAAATAAATAAATAAAAATAATTAATATACATAAATATAAAGAAATAAAATAAATAAATAAATAAATAAATAAGGGGATAATAATCGGGGTCGAGATAAATGGACATTCATCATGTTTATGTTATGGAAAGTTTTTTTTTTAATAATTGAGTTACAGTGCGTGTGTGTGTGCGTGTGTGTGGGGGGGGTGGGGTGTGTGTGTGATTATGTTTAGACGGCGTTCGTGTGGAATATACTTGAGAATCTTCGTACGTAAGGTGTTTTTTGACGGACCTCTTTTGCTGACGTCAAAAGAGTGTTTCATTAAATTAAGGTTAGGGTGAAGGTTAGGGTATCGGTTAGCGCTAGAGTTAAGACACTTAAAAAGTACTTTAAAAAGCGTACGAAATATGACCCATTGTCAACACAACGTATGTGACGTTTCATGAAAGTCATAACAGCGCTGTCTAAACAAGTGTGTTTGTGTGAGTGTGTGCGCGCGTATGCGCGCGTGCTTTGGTCATGCGTTTTTGTGTGGAAATGTTTATGCGAATAATACATTTTAATTAATTCATTATTCTTGTACATAATGAGGAATTTGTGAGGAGTCTATTTTTGTATGGGGCAAGATCGACTCGGAGGAGAACTTGATCTTTACTGGTTGGTGGGATATACCCATGGATCTAGTAAGAATCTAATAAATAGCTAAAAAAAATTATATTGTAGTATTTGTATAGGAGCGCCGAATTACACTCCCCACGGAGTATCGGTTGTTCAGTGTATTTACAGTACAAAGACTATAAGCTTACTAGTTTAAAATATTAAGAACTGGAATTAGCTGAAAGCGTGGCGTCTTGTTATGATCGTTTCAAACAGGTTGATGAGATGATGAACACACTTCACAATGCAATATCAATTACCATAATGTAAGAAGAGGTGAAAAATTGGGGTGTCATCCGCGTGAAATCTGGTATAAAAATAAACATGGCCTATATGTTTACACTTAAACTAGCTGAAACTGATCAGAGTCTGCTGGAGTTTATCACGAGCGGATAAAAGACAATTAATGATTGTGCAAAAAACGTTTTCAGATAACCACGTACTCTAAGGCGATTACTTACATAATAATTATGGTTACGATGACGATGAGAATATGATAAGTACAAGGAGAAATAGAAACTGAGACGGAGGTGAAAATAAATTTATCTTTCGTCTGCACAAACATATATAGACCCAATTATAATAAAGAAGAAGCTTATGGGAAACAGTAAGCGCTGCAGCATGTAGGAATGTGTGTAGTGTAAAACAACCACGGCATCATCATCAATTAAAACATGAATACGTATGCGATCCTCAACCGTCCTAGTTCAATAAAACTTTGTATCACAATGCATAATTTTGTGTTGAATCAGTTCTACTATAGGGCAGGACTAGAGATTGTATACTAGTGATCGTATTGCAAATTGCAGTTTTCTTTGACCATGATGGTACCTGTTTGTTTCAGCTCACCTGACGGGAGATCCTATGACGACGCAGCCACGTCGCCACGCCCATAACACTAACCCCAGGACCAAGGATGACATCAGCGGTGTTTGCTACATCACCTCCATCACCAGCACTCCGAACGGCTCCCTGGTGATGGCCGACACCAAGAACAGGATGGTTAAGGTGATTCCCACTTCGATGCCCAGGGAGACGCCGCTGGGTAACGATGACCAGCTCTGCAATTACCTGTCTCTCGGCGAGCCATCGCCGCCGCAGTACGACGACGATCTGATCCGTTGCTTGGTGCTGGTGGAGCAGCCCTGCGACCTGGCCACAATGCAGAATGGCGAGGTGGCGGTGACGACGGACACCAACATTATCTACTTCATCAACGTGGGCGTGCAGATTGTGGTCACAGCGCGCCAGGAGACACAGCGACGCTACTGGGGCGTGGCCGCCCACACCGGCGATACGCTGGTCGTGAGCAGCTGCCGAGATGAGGACAACGGACAGAACGCCTACGTGGACGTCATCGACAAGACGGGGCTCATTATCTGGACAATCGAAGACGGGGCCAATGTTAGCTGGCTCAAGTCGCCCTACAACGTCTGCTTTTTCGACAACCACGTCTTCATCGCCGAGTACTTCGACCATAAGGTGTACAAAGTGGACGTCCAAACAGGGGCACTGGTGGAGACGCTGACCCACGCCGAAATGCGCACGCCACGCCAGATCTGCGTTGACGCCAAGGGAAACTTGTTCATCGCCAGCGAGTACGGCCAGTGCCTCCTTGTGCGCTCCCCGCTGGGTGAGTGGCGTAAGCTGTTGACTGTGTCCGACCACAGTCGCCACGGCTTTGATTGTCCCAGCGGCGTCTGCGTCACCCAGGAGGGAGGACTCATCGTGGCCTGGACGAAGAACTCCTCGCCCGGCAGCTTCGAAAGCGAGCTGGTCGGTTACCAGCTATAGACGGACGACTCGCTGAGCCCAAACATTGATTCAATAGCCTTTGACCAGATCGCACCTGACTACAGAAGTGACTGTTCATCAAAAAGCTTCATGATCTTCTGAAATATACTATATTGTACTATCACTCCGACGTCCCGTTATATTCCACGATCGATTTCCAAAGAACCTTCCCAACATTACTGCATTCCATAATATGACTCTGTTCGTCCCAGTCTGGTTTGTGTCGTGTGACAGTCGAAGAGGATGTTATGAAAAACAAGACAAACAGCTGCATGCAAGATAACGATACTATTTGATTGAGTGACTGACTGATTAGTGTTTCAAAGTATAGCTAAGGTACTTGATACCGTACCATGCTCAGAGTGTTGTGCATGCGTGTGTTCTTTGTTTCTGTGTTCAAAGTGTATCAAAAATCACAATTCATCTTCTCCAGCATCACCGTCATCCTTAAAATTATCACCATCATCATCATCATCATCATCATCTTCTTCATCATCATCATAGAAATGTTCTATATAAATATTTATGTAGCCCTAATCATGGCTGACAGTGTGGTCTTTAAATAGTAGCAACTCGTATTTTTCGTAAAGAAATATACTTTTTAATTGTCGACCGAAGAGTTGAATGGTTAAATAAGTGCGTGTGTGTGTGTGTGGGTGTGTGGGTGTGTGTGTGTGTGATTAAGTGTGGGTGGCTAGGTAGAAACACCTTTATTCTGACAAAAACTTGAACCTCTACGCACTTTCTTTTGACGGACCCCGTTATTTTGACGTCAAAACAGTGTTCCGTTAGAGCTGTGTAATGCTTAGGGTTAGGTTAAGGTTTGGGTTAGGGTTTTTTTCTCATTGTATAATTTCTAATGCAATATTGTAAATTGCTTCATGTTTGTTTCTTTCTTTTCATGTAAAGCGCTATGCGCTTGTCTATAAAAAGACAAGTAATAGCGCTATATATATGTCCATTATTTTTATTATTATTAGGGTTTGGGTTTGTAAAAATGTCAAAGTATAGAGTTTCATGAAAGTCATCGCAACGGCGTTTCTACACGGTTGTGTGTGTAGGTGTGTGTGTGTGTGGTATGGGTGTGTGTGTGTGTAATAGAGACGAAATGTATGCTTTAAAAATTCTTAGGTCTACCTGCAGAAATTGTTCATCCATGCTATTTTGAATATTGATGAAAGAAGTCATGTAGTGTTTGAGCAGTTTTACACAAAACAAAGCAACATGAAGTGAAGTGATTAACCAATTTTCATTGCAATAAATATTCTATTCTTAGCAATAGTGAGAGTGATTGTCTGGACGTATTATTGTAAATTGTATTACAGCCAGCTAGTTAACTGGGTTGACATTGAAAACGATGTATTCGGATTTTTTTTAAAATTACATGAACAGTTAGTTATATATTTGTGCATAATATATTCGGGAATATGGGTTCAGCGTCTAGGTTGTAGGCATTGTAAATGCACTAGACGCAAATATTGTGCATTACGTTTTGAAACTACCGCGAGCAATGGGAGTTAGCGAAAAGAGAGAGAGAGAGAGAGAGAGAGAGAGGGAGAGAGAGAGAGAGAGAGAGAGAGAGAGAGAGAGAGAGAGATGTCTGTGTGTGTATAGGTGTGTGTGTGGGTGTGTGTGCGTGAACGAGAGATGTACCGATATATTTCTCTCTCTCTCTTTCTCTCGTTGTGTAGAGAGACAAAACTGCATGTATTGTTTGTTGGCTACATAGATTGAACTGAGCTTAATACTAAAACGTCAAAGGTATAATATTAATAGGATAATTTCCTCTTGTCTACATTGCACTGTAAGTGATCAGTGTGCTTGTTTGATTTAGAAAATAGATCAAACCAGTTGTATTCAACCACAGGCGCCTGGTTTTGTGGTTTAGGCATTTTCAGCGGAGGGAGTACTGTACTATCATTATACAGG